>JAUTXW010003662.1:0-623273 GCA_030620095.1 Kuschelorhynchus macadamiae | reverse complement strand
AGTCAACAACAAACTATTCAGACTTGAATGAAATTATTTACAATAGCCAAGTTCAGAATAATGCCAACAAACACAACAACGAAAAATATTTATTTACAGCTACTCAACAACAAACTCTTGACGATCTTAATGACATTATTGACAACAAAACGGACTTAATTACAACAAAAACTAAACAAACTCTTGAAGAACTGAATGACATTGACGAAAATCAATTCGAAAATTCTAGCTATGAGGATATTGTTTGTTTTCAAAAATCTAATCCAAATTATTTAACTTTAAAATCGCCAATTAATTCTCCGAGACCAATTTGCTCTCCCTTTTTGTTTGGTAAAAATTCTCGGAAGAAGAACAAATTGATCAAAATTTAAGTTCGGCTATATCTCCTATTAATTCACCATATGATATTGTAAATTCTGATCCGCAAGAAAAACAAATTGAAGCAAATTTAACTTACGGATATTTCTCTTAATAATTCACCAGTTGAGCAAAGTTCAATTTCGAAACCATCATTTATTATTAAAAAAAAATTAAAATTAATAAAAAAAATAAAAAACAAGTAGCAAACCTTAAGTGTCTGGGTTTCGCTATTCAAAATTTAACTGATTTGATCACAATTGAACAGGGGAGACGCAAGTATGGTGAATTATGTTAAACAGGCCTTTGACAAATTAGTTGACTCATTTGAAGAAATGGATTCATAAAGTCAATTAATTTCTATTGCTTTTTTCAAAATTGAATTACGAATTAACCTACCTTCTAAAGAATTAATAAAAGATAAGTTTAGAAACTATTCATATGATAATATTTTGAAATTTGTAAATTATCATAAACAAATGAAAGTTCCTTTCGTGGTGTATGCAGATTTTGAATACATTTTAAAGCCTTTAAATAATGACAATCTTGACAAAAATCCTAATATTTCATACACCTTAAAACAATATGAACATATTCCACATTCATTTGCCTATTACATTAAATGTTCCTTCGACGATAATTATTCTAAATTTGAAAGATATAGAGGTCAAAATTGTGATACATTATTTATAAATTGTGTATAAAGACGTGTATAACATATACAATAAATTTTTAAAGGTTCCTAAAAAGATGATTCCTTTGAACGAACTGGACAAAATTTATCATAACTATGAAACAGTTTGTCAAATTTATAATAAACCTCTTTTAAATGACAGGGTTGCAGATCATTGTCATATAACTGGTCTTTATAGAGGTCCAGCTCATTCACTCTGCAACATAAATTACAGAATAACTAACTTTATTTAGTTATATTGCATAATTTGCGTAATTAACTAACAGTTATCGCACAAAACAAGGAAAAATATATTTAATTTGAAAAGCTTATTCATGTGAATAACTATTTTGATAAAAAGACACAAAAGGCTGGGGACACCAAGATATTGCTTTGTATCAATGGAATGCAGAACATGAAGATTTAGATATATTTATATAGATATTATAAGGTATTTAAATTTGTTGTTTTTGAAACCAAAGTTAGTTTTCATAAGCCTTTCACAAAATGTGCTTAGAAACTTTTGACAAAGAAATTGATAACAGTTATTTTAAAACATATGAAAAACGACTTTTCACTTTTAAGAAATGGAAAGGAAAATTGGGGCCAGAAGTGTTGGCTGGAGTTGGCTTTTACTATATTTCAATTAATGATATTTGTAAATGTTTTTATTGTGGTATTGAAATTTTTGATTGGTTAAGTTATGATGATCCTATTGTGGAGCATAAGAAATTTGCTAGGAATTGTGATTTAAATAACTGTTTATGGAAAAATAGGAATCGAATAATTGTAACCATTCAAAATAAGTCTTCAAGCTACACATTTTATATAGTATTATTAATATCCTTATTTATGAACTTCTACATATCTTTAAATTAAGTATTTTATTGTTATTTTTTTACAACTGCTTTTGCTTTCGTGGTGAAAGTATCTGCTTAATCTTAATAAATTTGGAATATAATTATTAATTTGTTTCAATGACTATCAGTAGATCGCAATTCATTCTTCTTTATTTTATTTTCCAAAATGTTTTTTATGTTCATCATCCCCCTGGCGTAACACAGTGTGAAATATGTATTTCTAATAAAACAGACGTCACTCTAAGTAAATATTGTAAATTTATGAAAGTTGGATTAATTAACAATAGTACAATTAGTTGGATGGAACGAATAAATGGAGATGAAAATGCAAGTAACTTTTTTAAAATTTTGTATCATTATCCAAATCGATCTATTTTTGATACAATATGGATCGAAAGGTTTGAGTTTAAAAATAATCAGTTACAAATTATAACCCCCAACCATACCAACTATTATGACGGATTCAAAAATTATTACTTTTCCATCATTAGTGTTACATTAAACTTTGCATTATTTTTATACATTACCATTTTAATTATTTATCTTTATTACAAATTTCAAACTGGAAATCTATTTTTTCATTAATCCATTTTAATCGAAACTTTAAAGAAAGTGGGGATGAGAATATTTAAGTACAAGCATAACGCAATATGTTTCAGTCTCGTTTAGTCATTATGAAAAACGCCGTGGTTCATAAGCCTTTAGAAACGCTTCTTAATTCAAAAATTTATTTTTTAAATAATTCTTTGTCAAAATTTGTTCTTGTTGCCATTAGTTTAAATGATTTTTCTCCAAAAATTGTAATTGGGGGAAAAACTGGATTTTTAATCGCACTAACCGAAGAAAATTGGAAAGACATTTGTGTTCATCAAGGAATTATTGTAAACAATTTCTACTTTCCTCAGGTTGATCAAACCAGTGTACAGATAAACAACATTCATCTGCAGGTCCAGAAAATAAATGATATCCCTGTTCTGCAAATTACAAAAAGCCCACACTTAATATACTTAGGACAAGAGTCTTTGGACAATTTGTGACGATTGAAGAAAATTATTGATTATAGATTATCTATAATTAAAAGGCAAGAATTCAATACATATTTCAAAATATTTCAAAATAATATTTCAGCTGATTGTGGCGACTTGTGTACGCATGTTTATAATATAATAAGTCCAACACAAAATCCTAACAGTAAAAATGTTTCAACTATGATGGAATTACTTGCTTTATATCCTGAAGAAATGGAAAACAAATTGAAGTAAAATAGAACAAAAAGAAAATATTACGAAGAAAACAATGAAAATAGATCAAAAAGAAAATATTACGAAGAAAACAATATATTTTCTGGAAGGGAACAATAAGGTGCATGTGTTAGTGAAGTGGAGCTTTGCTTACAGACAAGCCCGTAGGAGTAACTTTCAGATGTGGTACTTAGATAGACTCCGTTTTGAAAAAAGAATAAATGATTGTAAACTTATTCTAGATTCGATATTATCTGAGGAACATAGAAATAAAATATATTTGACACGTTTTAATAAAAATTGTATTTGATGTTTTACTTAATAAAATTTTAATTTCTTAAATGTGAATTTTATTTGAAATTAATTAGCACATGAGAGTAGGTACTTTTCAGACATTGTAATTTGTATCAGCTAAAGCATAAAATGAGGAACAGAAATAAAACAAATTTAACTAAGATTTAATTTCAATTTAATTAAACAATATTTTTTTTATCAATCCATGTATTATATTTTTTATCAAGTCCTAACCATTTCACATAAACTTTGTTTCCTTTCCTTCTCAAAATCTTCTCAATAAGATACATATCGGTATGCTTTACTTTTAGTAATTCTTGCTCATAAAAACCACCCAGAATGTCCTGATTATCTTCGTCTTGAATGAAATATGTCCAGGGGTTTGTCATCTTATCTTCTTTAATGTGGAATATCTCATTTGATCAATTTGGTGTGTAACCTTTCGAAAATGCCTCTCGATGCTTGCTTATGCGTACGTGATCACCCACTTTAAACTTTGGAGATTTTATATCTAACGTTTTAGCATGAGTAAATGCAGATTTCAAGATTCTCTTTTCATTTGTTTTATTTACTTGTTTTCGCTTCATTCCTATTGAAGAATGTTTTGTATTGTTATATTCTTTTACAATATCCGCTAGTATATTAAACCATTTGTAATTTCCTTGAATGCTAAATATTTTCCACATATTATTCTTTAAAGTCCTGTCCACTCTTTCTACTATACTCGCTTTCAAATTGGAAAACGTGCTATAATGGTTAATTCGAAATTGTTGCATCAAATTTTGAAAATTTACATTAAAAAACTCTCTCCCTCTGTCCGTTTGCAAGTTTTTTGGTGGAGTTTTTGTACTGATTAATATTTTTTTCATTGCCGCTGTTACGTCTTTTCCAGATTTAGATTTTACCGGTTCGGCCCAAACATACTTAGAAAATACATTTATGGTAATCAAGATATATTTAAATCCCTTATTAAATTTGGCATAGGGTAACATTTCAACCAAATCAGCTTGAAAAAGATCATTTAACCCTTTCACCACCACCCTTCTGCGTTTGTAGTTTTTTCTAGCAGGTTTATGTAATTCATTAACGACTTGTTGTTTAACGGTTGACATGACAACAAACTTGTTCATTCAATTTAAAGGAAGTTCAATTTCTATGTTTTGTAACAATTCGAAATATAACTTTTATATGTTTTTTCCCATTCATTCAATTTATCAATTTGTATTGTATAACTTTTTTCATTTAAAACTTTACTAATTTTAGTAATCTCCTTTTCTAACGCATTAAAGGATTTTTTTATCTCTCCAGTTAAGAAAGTAGTTGATCTACTATCACTATTTTTGAATTCCTCCTCTGTTTTATTTAATTCTTGTTCTAATTTTTTAATTACACTAGATATTATCTTTCCAAAGGAAATATATTGTTGTTTTTCTTCCAAAGAGAGTTGGTCAGTTGTTCTACTGTTAAGAAAACTATTTTGATTTCTATTTTTTTCATCATCTAACCTTTTTATAAAAGTTCTTAATTGTTTAATCTTTTCCTTGTGTTTTTCAATTATTACTCCTCTTATATTTGTTTCCATTATTTTATTAATTTTGTTGATATCTTCACTTAATTTTTAGTCTTCCTTTTTAACATGTTCATTTAAAAATTGCAAATCTTTACTTATTTGATTTAGCGTTAGCAACTGTTTATTAACGTTTTCAATTGAGGTATAACATCCTTTAATTTGGTTTTCATATTTTAAAAAATGTTCATCAAAAACCTTAAGCTTTTTAGCAAAGATTTCATTATTTGTTTCATTTTCACCTAATCTCCTTTTTAAATTATTAATGTCACTTATTCCCTCTTGATTTTGTTTAATAAAATCTAACTTAAAATTGTTGAGAATTTTACTTTCAATATTTGAATAAATTGTATTTTCCAAAGAAGCAGAATTTATTAATTGACGTTTTGAAATATGGCGTCCAAATTTATCAACTGTCATGTTGAGCTTTCATTAAACAATAAATATGATTATATTTAATAGCTCTTTTTATAGTATAACTTTATCTTCTCTTAATTCTTCAATAATAGAGATAATCTCGTTACTATGAGCATTATTTCCCGCATCACTTGATGAAATTAATAAACGTAGCCTATCAACAATTTCGTTTACATTATTCCAGTATACATAGTCTGTATTTGATCTGTTTGTTTTCAAAATTAATCCCTTTCCTGTTGTTTTGGCTCTAGTTGTTCTAAACGGAGGTTTTGGTTTGTTAAATGCTGTAACTAATCTTTGCAAGGTTTTTGTCTTTGTAATCCCCTTTCTTTGTAAATATGGTCCTATTATTATAACATATTTGTGTGATGTATTTCCTTGAACTTGTTCATTTGAATCAAAATTCCTACGATATACATTTGTTTTAGCTAAAATGTACATGTAATTATCTAAATCTTCCTTTTTATAACCTTTCGTTTCTTTTTTGAAAAGCAATTCGTATAAACCTGGCTTGCCTGTGTACGTTATTCCTCCCACTTTAATGTCTTTTCCAATAATTTCTTCTAGGTGTTGTGTTAAACCAAAAGAAAACTTATCCGTTTCGAGGTCATAAACTATTCCATAATAATGGTCAAATTTATGTTGTGTATCTTTCACACCCTCATCAATATATGATCTGGGTAATTCATGAAAATCTGCTAAGTAATCTTTATATGACGGTGTACCAACATAGGTTTGAATTGTTTTTCTAGTTTGTTCCAATATGTCTGACAAGTTTAAATTTGTTGTTGTGTCACTAGAAGGATCTGAAGTTTCCGCTATAACAGTTGATGTCAATGGTTGTACTACAGAAGAGGAAGAAGTGATACTACTGTCATCTAAAAATGTTGGTAGTTCTGTGGGGAGTAACGGAGTTTTTCCTGTTTTCTGAGTTTTCGTCGGAGTTGATGTTTTATAAAGATTTGCAGGTGTTTTGAATTCTTCATACTTTGAAACTCTTTCTTCTTTTAAATCGAATGGTTCGGATTTACCAATATTTGAAATTAGCTGTTTAAGAGGTTGTGTTATTGGTCTATAAGTTTGTTCTAATTCAGACTGAGCGGTAGAAGTAGCTAATTTCAAGCTTCGATATTTCTGCTTCACGGCTTGTCTCGATTTTATTAATTCTCTAGCTAAACGTTTATTCATGCTGTACAAGTTTTAAATGAAATAAAACTGCAAATTTTTCCCTTTTATAAGTATATAAAGGAATCGAATTTACTCCTGTATCTGCCGTGATTTACTTCACAATCTTTGTCAATTACAAGAAAGCCATATGGATCCATCCAACAGTTAGTACAAATATTTTTAAACTGATCAAAGGTCATATCCAATATACAGTGGTCGTTATATATATGTTTTAAACTCAAACAGTCCTGTTTAAATAAAATTAATAAGTTGGAATTTTCTCGAATTAGACGTTTAAGGATTGAGGAATATCCTTGAAAAATAAAAAAACAATCAGTGTTTCTATGCCTTCCATGCGTGAAATAGTCCCTAATAATAGATTGATTATGACAAGGAATATCGCCAAAAATGATAACGGAATTTGGCTTTATCTCATGAGGTGAAATAATGTTCTCATCGCTATCGTATTCAAAGTATCCAATTTCTTTCATAGGCTTTAACAACTTTCTTAAATATTCATATTTTGGTTGATCTAATGACTTTGAATAAACATAGACATTTTCAAACCTAATTCCATTAGGATGCTCGAGCAGTGTAAGCATAACGTTGGTTTTACCGCTACCACTGCAACCAACTATGAGTCCTCTTTTTGAACCACCGCAAAATAAGTCACCATGCTTTTTCAACTGTTTACTTAAAAATTTTTCGTCATGATTATTTACTGGTAAAGAGAATTTTTGTTTTTCAATCCTCATTCTTAATCACACTAGTAAATATTTTTAGCTGTAAAAGTATTTATACCAGAAAAATGCCAATGTGTTTTTAGTATAAAAAGAACTTCAATGACTGTGGGTCGGCATAAGTTGAAAAAAACTATGAAAAGACGTAATAGAAAAGGGCCTGGTTTAGTAAATAAATTAATTAATAAACTACCCTTAGAAGTTCATATACCAGGATATAATTATTGTGGTCCAGGCACCAACTTGGAGAAAAGATTAACTAAAGGTGACGTTGGTATAAATCCATTGGATTCTGCTTGTAAAGAGCACGATATATCATACTCTCAGACTGAAGATTTATCAAGAAGACACATATCTGACCAAATATTAGAAAAAAAAGCCTGGGATAGGGTAAAAGCTAAGGATTCTTCTATTGGTGAAAAAATTGCAGCTCTAAGTGTTGCAGGAATAATGAACGGTAAAAGAAAGTTCGGTTTGGGATTTAAAGATAAAAAAGGGGGTAAACTTAAATCGAGAAAAAAACGTATCATTCGAACACCCAAAAAAGTTGGAGGATTTCTACCTCTTTTGTTTCCCATTCTTGGCGCCCTGGGTGAACTAGGTGGAGGCGAGGCAGGAATTGCTAAGGCAGTAAATGATGCTAAAGCAGCTAAACAGCAACTAGAAGAAATACATAGGCATAATATTGCAATGGAAAATGCTTCTAAAGAAGGCAAAGGATTATATATTAGACCATATAAAGGAAAAGGACTATTTATTAGACCTTATAAAGGAGGATCAGTCAAAATGAAAGCAATCAGACAAAAAAAAACTCAAAATAAGTTTTCCAAAAAGAGCACTTACGAACAATGATATTATTAAATATGTAAAGCTGTTAAAAATAACTGGCTTTAGAGGTGTTTTTATGCTCGATGAACTTCCAAAAAAAATTAATCTGAAAGAGTGTGGTATTGTAAATTTGGATAAAAAACAAAATAAAGGATCTCATTGGACTGCTTATATTAAAAATAACAAATATAATATATTTTGATAGTTATGGAAATTTAAAACCTACTTTTTAACTTCTAAAATATTTTAATTCGAATTTAAAAGTGGATGTATTTTATACTTATGATAACAAACAAAAATTTAATTCATATAACTGTGGTCAACTATCCCTAAAATTTTTGCAAAAAAATATATAAAATTACTATAGATTCAATAAGAAATGTTGGATTAGCATCAACCTTAAAAAACTACATTTCCCACAATACCAACGAAAGTTTAAAACTGGAAAATGCAGGTTGGTTTTCACATCGAAAAGAAGGTGATAAAATTTTAGTTGATAATGATGGAAAATTCTCCGTATCCATACCACTAAAAATGCTTTTAGGATTTTTTGAGGATTACAGAAAAATTATTATGAATATGAAACAGGAATTAGTTCTTATTAGATCAACTGATGATTTAGATGGTGTTATCTTCAAAGAAGATCCGGCACACCCCGTTAGTGCTCCTGACATTCCATTGGTTACTTTCGATAAAATTTATTGGAAAGTTCCTCACATTCTAGTTGATATGCCACAACAACCTGCTCTATCAAAAATATTAGAATCAAATAAAGATATATTGATAGGATTTAGGAGTTGGGAACTTGTTGAATATTCTTCTCTAACCGAAACAACCCGTCACACATGGCCGGTAAAAACAAACTAGTAAACTAGAAGCTCCTCGTCATGTTGTGATTGGCTTTCAAGAAAACAGAAAAGGGAAAATTGCTAAAGATATGAGTAAATTTGACAATATTACCTTGTCAAATATTAGAGTATTTTTAAATTCTGAAAGATATCCTTATCACGATTTGTACTTAAATTTCGAAGAAAACAAATTTTTTGCTTTATACGAAATGTTTGCCAACTTTAGACAGTCTTACTATGGTGTTCCAAATGAACCCATTTTTAATCCTGAACAATTCAAAAACATTAGTCCTATTACACATATTGATTGCTCCCATCAAAAAGAAACAATTCAAACGGGATCCGTAGTAATGAGAATTGAATTTGAGACACACAATGCAATTAAAAAAGATACTTCTGCTTATTGTCTTATTTTACATGACAAATTATTTAGCTACAACCCTCTTACTAATATTGTGAAAAAATTATAAACTTTATCCCCACTCTTTTCATACTTCGATTTAATTTAAAGGCATTTTCAAAAGCTTTTAGTTTTAGTCATGACATCAAAACTACAACAACAAATTGAAAAATTTATTTTTAAAATTAATCAACTGAAAGAAGAAATTGCAAATTATTCAAATAAAAAAATTCTCATTAAAAAATTTGCTGCTTTGAAAATATGAGATTGGTTATGGATATTCAAGGATTCAAGGATGAAAAAAATAAATTTATACCAAAAGAGCTTGCAGCTTTTGATGGTTATGAAATGACTCATTACATTTTTAAAAACCCTTTTCCAATGGAGTTTCTTTCACCTGATTGTCACAAGAAGGCGGTATGGCTAATGAAAAATCATCATTGTATACATTGGAATAATGGATTTACTCCATTACATCATTTCCCAAAAATAATTCAAACACTTACGAAGAAAGCAGATTTTGTTTTTGTAAAAGGAACCGAACAAAAGGATTTTATAGAGAAATATTCTAAAAAGCCTGTGATTGAAATAGATGAACAACCAGCGCTAAAGCTAATGGAACCAAAATGCTTCTATCATTCAAAATCACCTTGTATGTGTGCTTTGACAAATGTGTTATTTTTATATGACAATTGTTTTATGAATGAATAAAAATATAAAAAAACTTAATTACATTTTTATTTTGCATTAACTAACCATGATTTAATACAATTAATATGATACCTTAAATCTAATTTTCTAAATTCATTTAAAAGTTCATACTAATTTTTATATTTTAAATAATCATTACAAAATTTAGCAGCTAATTTACATTGTTCCATTCGATCTATATTCTTAACGTATGCTGACAAATCTTGTGCCTCTGCGTCTTCTTCGCCTACAATTGATAAATATTGGAAGTATGCAGCAGATATAATAAACTCTTCATACATTTCAGTAACCACTTGCTGCCAATTTAATAATATTGTGAATATTATTAAATTTATTCTTCCTTCTCAATTTCTTGAAGAATAGTATCCTCGTCAATAAATTGCTTCAAGTCTTTTAAATAGTAACCAAAGCCAACCATAACCAAGATCTTTTAGATCTCGAATAAGTTGAAAAACATTTAATGTTTCAAAGTATTTGTTGCAACAGAGAGCAGCCTTTACGAATTCCGCAGCTTGATTATAGTAAAAGTCTATCCACTCCGGACCACTTGCCATAGAATATGAGAAATAGGTTTTTGAAAGATTACTAAATTTGTCCTCTAATAATTTAACTGCAATCAGCAACTCAGCCATTTAATATATTTAACATAATATCTTAAATATGTGGGGGGACGTCTCTTGCAAATAGAATTGACTTTTCTTGATGATACCTGTTTTTTATCTTCGTATAATTGAAACCTCTTTTGGGTTGCAATAATAGCAGGTATAAATTGGCAATCTTCTCCTATAAATTCTAATAGGTAGCTTAATTCTCCTACAAAGTATGATTTCCCAAATGTATTGAAAAACATAGTAAGGCTTATAATTCCTTCTAAATAATCATCACAACAGTAAATTGCTTCCAAATAATCTCGTTTCAGTGGATAAAACAGCTTGGT
This sequence comes from Kuschelorhynchus macadamiae, assembly GCA_030620095.1. Lineage (NCBI taxonomy): Eukaryota > Metazoa > Arthropoda > Insecta > Coleoptera > Curculionidae > Kuschelorhynchus > Kuschelorhynchus macadamiae. The sequence continues at coordinate 612,233 of JAUTXW010003662.1, read as the reverse complement.
GTATTCATCTTTCGAAATCACTTCAAAGAAATTGAGATATTTAACTTTTAACTGTCTGATAGATGTAGCTAATTTTTCGCGATTACACATAATTCACTTATTACTTGACACATGTTTTCTTTTTGTTTTATACACAATTGGTGGAAAAATTCAAAAATAACTTTTTACGCAACTCGAGCACAGCTTAGTAAATGTGCCTCAGCATACTAAAATGATCTTGATGCACCTATTTATAAGACTTAAGAATGCAAAATTAAATGTGGGAGGACAAAGAGAAAAAATTAAAAATATGATGCGAATGAGAATAAAAGGGGAGGAAGATAAGAATGAGGGACATGAGAGAGAGGAAGAGGAGGAGGAGGAGGCACTCCCCTACTTTAACTACTATTATTAATACTACTTTTAACAATACAGGTAAAATATGTGTGAATTGAAACTTCCATATCAACCAATTTTTTTGAACTAGAGAATAATTTTCAGCACTTTAATGCTTTTTAATATGATATTACTTGTAACTATACATATAAATGTGATGGTCCTCATCATTCCTTCTAAACTCACTAATACAGTAACTGAAGGCAAGGCCAAAATTTTTTTTCTATTTAAAACTAATAAAAGTCTTTTATCTATATTTTTAATTAGTTTGCCGTACTTAATTTATTTCATTTTAATGTTTAGTTTACTATGACGCAGAGTAATCTAAAACAGTTGTTTTAATGGAATATTTATTAACACAAAAGTTTACTTCAGTCAGGAAATATTGTTGCAACGTTCATTGAAATATAAACATTATTTTCCTAAATGAGCACAAATAGCCCCGAAATTGTCAGCCTTCGTTAGCAGCATTTAACTTTGGAGGGAAGGAATATGTTAGATTTAATATAAAAATTGGTCCAAGCACTTTCAGTAATTTCTAATGCATACAAACATCTGGTTTTGCCCTTACAATTACATCCATTGCGATGATAAAAATATTTTCCCTGCTTTCTTCCACCTCACGAAGACAGCTTTTGCAGGTTAAACATAGCTGCGTATTTGGATATATCGGTTTTGTCTGCGTTAGTATATTTCTGTGGAGACAAGCAAGATTATTTGTATGTCATTATGTAGTTTTAATATTAATATTCACATGATGTCGTTTATACTAGGATTCACAGTGAAGTAAACGTCAAAATATAAATTGCATGGCATACTAAAAAATGTGCAATCATATTACTTCCCTAGATATGTATGCGCGTCAACAGTCTTCTCAGGATAAGGTTTATATGCCATAAATATAATATTTGATGATTTATCATGTCAAAATAATTACCTGAACTATATCTGTTTTCAATTTGACTGTTTATCACTTTCTACATTCTCAAAATATGAACTTTTTTTCTTATTATACCTACTTAATGTCAAAAATTTAACTAAAACTGTTGTTGAGTGCCCCGGTTACCGGAAAATGCAACTACTCTAAAGAGGATTTTTTTAATACCCCGTATATAAATATATAACAAGCAACCATAAAACATATTAAATACTGAATCCACAAAGATGTTAAGAAAAAAATAAGAATATAATTACTTCTAAGTATTGCGTATATCGAAGAAAGCAATTATTCCTAATCAAACATACTCGCATAAGCATTGATTACTATTACCTAAAAAGGAGAAATCCCTTAATAATTAAAACATAAGTATATATCCCTCTAAATCTCCACACCATTCATGTATTTATTGTTTTGTATCATAATATTTCGTATATAAAATAATTGCTAGAATTTTATTTGGGCAGGATTCCTGATGTTTATATACTTTTTGGTTTATTGATATTAACCATATCTATAATAATATATTTGCACATTTTTGGAGTCATTTCCAGTATAAAAAATCGCGTCTCTGTCAAACTGTTTATTATGACATGCCAGTCAAAGCTACATAGCTCGCAATGCCAGGCCAATTTGCAAAAATTGGTAAATTGAATGGCAAATAGAAAATTATTGCATTTTTACTCAAAACTAGATTCTATTTCATTTTTCGGCTTCAGATAAAAAATGTAAATCTATGACTTGTAGCAAAAAGATAGAATTTTTGATATATTTAATCGTTTTTATCTCAGGGGATACTTTTGACTTTCAACAGTTGAATTATAGGCATCCTACATTGATTTAGTATCCCATATATTCCCCATCGAACCCCCTTATTACCTTAACAAAGTGGTCAGGGCTTCGACTCCACAAAACTCCTTTTATGTTATTTTATTTCCATTCCCTTTTGTATTCTTTTAAGCGACATCCCGTACTCCAATATTCCAAACTGGTCCGAGATTTTTTAGTTTTAGTTTCGAAAAGAATGACTCTATCGAATGCCACTGCCAGCTTATTATAAGCCCCAATGAAATCTCGTTTTTACGAAAAGAAACGCCCGTTTATCCTTTACAACCGAAGCATATTTCTCCGATATCCCGTTACCGAGCTGGAGCGGCATAAATCGTTAGATTTTGGTATCCGAGATAATCATTAATTGGGTCTCTCATTTTCGAAGAAAATCTAACTGGACTATTATTCCAGCAATAGAAAACATTCCAACCACCAATGAATTGTGCAATAGTTGGTTGCAGCAAGATGACTGTCTCACAATACTAGAGAGATTACAGAGGTTCTCAGACTTTACGCCTCCCGATATGTGTTTATGAGAATACGCAAAAAAATGAATTTTTCAGAAAATCACGAAGAAAAAGATATCGCCTGTGCGCGACAGACTTCTCTTCTTCTTGCCGTTGACATATAATGTGTCAATTTTATACCTATGTGTCTATTTTATACCTATTTAATTTATTTAACGAATAATTTATTTATTAATAATAGATAATATGAATTGTATATTTTTTCATATATTTTGTCAAATATGTATAAAGAGATATGTGCCATATATAGTTGTTTGTATCTACATTCTTCGGTAAGTAGTGCTGATATGTAATTTTGTTTTCTAAATAATGATAAAATACCAATTACATCTCATATCAACTTTCATGTAATTAACCGTAGTAAAAAATTGATAAAATATTAGGAAGAATCTCGTATCGCGTATGTTTATTAGTACTGAAAGACAACATTTTGACTTACGCGAGAAACGAGACGTTAGGAGTTAAATAGTCATCCAAATGTTTGCACAGGTGCGTACTTACGCACCATAATGCCCAAGAACTCGCACAAAAATTATCACACTGACAAAAATATTCAAAGAACTATGCTCTTATGCAAAGCAACACGGTTTTATTCGATTTACGATTTTACTAGTGTAATTCACAAAAATGTGACGATGTTGTTGGTTTTTAGGTAATGGCAATGCATTTAAATAAAAAACAAGTTATTGCTTGATAATAAATATATATAATTAGTGAAATATCACATAAGTTTTTATTACACTATTGAAAGGACCCGAAAATTTAATTTTAATTTTATTGGCAAGTATGAATTTTGTTCATAGTCATTTATTATGTCTATGATTTTTTTCTGATTAAAATAATTGATAAAACCCTTTCAAAACAACCAAATCTGGATGATACAAAGGATCAAACAAGTAATAATTTTGACAATATATGATTGCGTTCAAATCAAAACAATTCCATCTCTCTATTGTTAGGATTATGTTAAGATGTTTACGAATGCCAGCCAACCCGGTTAGAGAACGAGTAGGTTAAATGCAACAAAACTAAAAAATTCTGTTATATTGGTGTCCTTTAGAATTGTAAATTTTTTTATATTTTGTACAGAATTGCTATGCTTTTTATTATGTTAGGGTTTCCTATATTATTATTTACCTTTATCATTTAAATAAATTATTGAATATTTTGTTTATGGTTCAATTGGATAATTGTAGTGTTTATATTTAGTTATTGACAATCGAATAAATAATGGAATAGAGTAAATATTTATGTAATTTTTTATCTCTTAATCTATAAAGGTTCAACTCTTACCCGCATGACTGAAACGCACCATGTTTTATATGTTATGATAAGTATAATTTGTTTGATATATTATTGAAAAGGAACATTATTACTCAATCTTTTGATATTATACAGGGGGATCATGTTAAAAAAGTATTAGATGCAAAGAGTTCTGATACATCCTGTATACAAAACAAACACATTTATCAAATATTATGGCTTTGTAAAAAAATACATATTTATTTTATGTTTTTTACTTAAAAAGTATTTCTTGATTCCTTCAATTATGAAATACAGAAATTGTTTTTTTTAATTGGGCTATAAGTTTTAACATTAGGTATAAACTGATATAACCTTGTATCATTCTCTAAGTTCACCAAATTCAAACTAACTTGAAAGAATTAGGACGTCCTATTAAAAAATCAATTGTCTTTTTTGGGACACACTGTATAAATAAAAATATTCTTTTAAATAACAGTTTTTAGATATGTAGTTATTGTTTTCATTTAGAAAATCTTTGAATTCGATACTAAATGAATTAGAAGTAAATTCAGCTAAAGTAAAGTACCTATATATTGGCATATTTTATCACTAAAATCAAGACCTACGTTTTGGGTAATAATAATGTTAAAGAGAGAATAAAAACTTGTAGGGAAAAGCATTAGGAAATCATGAAACTAAAATGAATTTTTTTCAAATTTAAATTGGTTTTTATACTAGAAAGTGTTGAAAAATGCATAAATAATCTTTAGAATCCCTATATTTTCAACAAATTTTAAAATAATTTTTAGCACTCTGTATATTTTCTGCGTACTGTAAACCCTACAGACTATAAAAAAATAAAACTTAAGGGTTCTGTAGCAAGAACACTTTACGTCAAGTCAATAAAAATTACAGCTTAATATGTTTTTTTAGTTTATATCTCAAAAAATAGTATTACCTTTTAAAAACCGTTGCAATGTTTTTTCAATTTCATTAAGAATTAAGTTAATCTTACAGTTACAAAATAAAAATCGTTTTTGTAAGTTTTTGAGACAAATACATTACTGGGAAATGTACACAGTCTTGCTTAACATCCTGTATAAATGACTTTTTAGATTAAGTACGCTTGACTCTTACAACAGTTAACATGTAATAAAATGTACAAGAGAGAGCTAAAAATCGTATCTCTATCTGCTCTTGTTTTAAAAATATTGAACTTTAAATTTGAGTTAAAATTCGTTTTTCCCGTTTGCTCTGTCATAACTTTTATGGCACTGTAGATATTTTTATCAAATTTGGTGTACTACTTTTATTTATTAAAGTGCAATTTCTAATGCAAAAGTTTTTTTTTTAATTTCTACCAGTGGCGTCCGTACGGGGTTTGGACTGAATAGTTTTTTAAGAAAAATATGGTACGCCAATGCATTTTCCGAACATAAAAAATTTTAAAATCCCCATTTAATTTGAAGCAAGTTTGATCTCTAGACTTACTTTCGTACGACGCACAGTTTTCGGTAAAAAAAAACATTTTTATGCATCTACTGCAATCTTAACAGCAGCTTATATCAGATAAATTTTGCTGTTATTACAGTATAATCGGATACGACTGAAAGCGTAAAACTATAAAACACGCTTGAATTTTCTATCTTATTCTAATTAGCTCAAATTACGCCTGGCAGTTCTACTCATAAGATTTACCTACCTGTCTCTTTTCGGTGTATTATCGATGCAATCAAGATGGCCAGAACGTTACAACACACATTGGCCAATTATCGCACACTCATGTTAATTTGACAGGTAGGTTCAGGTATTTAATAAACTCAAATTTTTTATTAAAACAATATTTATTGGACCAAACTTTTACGGTTAAACAGAGTTTAAAAAATTAGTACTTATTCTATATAAATTTACTACAAATATTTAAATATAAATTAAATTGTCATAGCACTACATTTAGATCAAGGCTTTAACCAGATTGATCGTCAAGAAAAAGGGCGATGGAAAGTGGGGAAAAGTGGGTGTATCGAGGGTAAAATTATAAAATAAAGCAGGAACGAAAAGACGACTGGACAAAAGCGAAACAGAAAAGAATATTATTTTTTTTTAATTTACCTATGCGAACAATAATATTTTAAAAATTTATGTTTTCAAACAATAAACACAATAACAAATATGAGTTTTCTGTAAAAAATATTTATAGATACTAATTTACAAAACAAATTAGAATGTTTAAACATCATTTTATAAAGACTTATTTTTCGTCAGAACTTGATTCGCAAGTGTCCTTGTGAAGATTAATTATTAATAATATTAAGATTAATTTTATTTATTTGTTTTTACCCTTCTCATCGCTTTTTAATTAAATTTCTTGTTTCCTCTATGTGCTTTCAGAAAATTTATGAAGTAAGTTTAAAGTTTTATTGAGTTATAGGCTCATCACTGTAGCCGTTTTGTCCAGTATTGTTATCGTAATAAATTTTACAAATACCGAAACCAATTCTATGGTAGACGGGGTGGCCAACTAAGAATGGACGCCGGCCATAACTCGCTAACCGTTAATCATATAACTTGGGGGAAAAAAAATTATTAGCTAAATCGACTAAGAGAAATCACTGGAAAATATTTTGAAGTTCCGCATATGGCCGCTAGGGGGCGCAACTGTTATGGTCAATCAGAAAAAGGGCTGTTTCTTAAAAAATATTCATGTAAAGGTATATTATAAATACTGCCATCGTAAAGAGTAGAAAAATTGTGATTTTTTTGTTAAGGATATTTTGCTCTATCTCGTAAAATGTAGTGGTGGGGGAAGGTCAAACATGTTTTTATTTAAATGTCAATAACTCCGTTATAAGTCAACGGAATTGAACAAACTAGGTCTCATTTAAAAGAGCCTATCTTAACTAATAATCTGATGTAAAAAAAAAATCCGATTTGATTTCGCCGTGGTAACTAGAGGGCGCTGATTGACATCACAACAATTATTACGCATTATTTTGAAAATTTTAAATAGCACGCTATATCTCTTTTAACACAATTTAATAGAGGAGGAAATTCTCAATAAGTCAGTGCAAATTTCAGCTTCCTAACTTTTTTCAAACCGGAAATATAAATAAAACAAATATTAGGGCGCTGGGTACGCAACATCTCCCTAATCTGTATGGACATAGCCTACATCACAATAATTCAGTAATAATACCACAGATAATATTCAACGCAAATCGCTAAAAATTATACTAATGTTCTGAAATAACCACCAGGTGGCGAAGTAGGAGTCAATAAGTGCAATATTAAATTTTCATTATAATGGGAAATGAAAGCCATTTAAATGGAACGTGTGAAAGAAACGATAATAAAAATATAATTCAATTAATGCCGCCCTAAATGTTCAAATTGTCGGCCATCGTTTTCGATGCACTTATGCATCCTATCTCGCGTGGATAAAACTGCAGCCTCCAGTTCAGCAACTGAAATAGTATTTATACAGTCTCTTATTCGCTGAATCATATTTTCCCGTGTAGTGGGTCTGGTGGCAAAAACTAAATCTTTCACTCGACCCCATAAATAAAAATCTAAACACGTTAGGTCGGGTGACCTAGCTGGCCATGGAAGGGTGCCGCCTCGCCCTATCCATCGGCCAGGATAGTGGGCATCTAAAAATTCCCGAACGTTGACGGCGAAGTGCGCTGGACAACCATCGTGCTGGTATACCAATCGTTGTCGGACGTTCAGAGGTACGTCCTCCAACAAAATCGGCAATTCCTCCCTTAAAAATCTTAGATATCTCTCACCATTCAATGGATTATCGAAAAAAAATGGTCCGATAATTCGTCCGCCTAAAATCCCTGCCCAACAATTTACAGATCAACGGCCTTGGTGCTGGACTTCGCGCATCCAATGTGGATTTGTTCTGGACCAATAATGTGTATTGTGAAGATTGACACGTCCATCGCTCTGGAAGGTAGCCTCATCGGTCCACAATATTCGCCTCAGAAATTGCCGATCTTCCCTCATTACACCCAAAAGCCAGTGACAATGGTTTAGTCTGTGATCAAAATCTGCAGCAGTCAATTCCTGATGCAGCACTAAGTGATATGGATGTAACCTAAAACAAGATGAAGATATTTAATTGATGTTCCAGGAAATTATTGGTTTTCTAGGCTTAAAGACCTATGTGACATCAGAATCACGTGACTTTTGTTAAAAAATATGTCCAGTTTATATTTGCAATGTCGTTGCTTACCTGTGCTCTTTGAGTATATTTTGAACAGTGGTTCGCGTTACTCCTAGGTCTAGCGCAATAATTCGAGTACTTAGTTGAGGATTAAACTCGATATACGCTAGCACATTAATTACATTCTCTTCGGTGCGTCCTCTGCATTGTCTGCGGTATACGGGAATATGCACGTTTCCAGTGGTTCGCAAACGTTGGATCACTCGAAGAAAAACCTTTTTACTTGGGTGGCGTCTCTGCGGATATTCCTGCGCATATACTCTTGCAGCAACCGTAGCATTTCTCAAACATTCAAAATAAACACCTATCATGTCGAATAGTTCTTGATTTGTATAAATCATTTTGTTCTTAACACAACGCAACACGAACAATAACAAATCTTGAACAAGAAAAATACGAACTACAACAATAACATGAACAACAGCAACTAGAAAAACTCAAAAAACACGAAAATCTCGGACAAAAACGCGAAATGATAGCAATACTATTAGGAAATTCAAGAACGATAAATAGCAACTAAAAGGCACTGACAAGAAACTATTGTTTATTTTTTGACGTATTACTTTCAATTTTGTTTTCACAGCCTACTATTTTTTTTGCTTGATGTAGCAGAAAATTGCTAAGGAATTATTATTTATCTATGTTTTTAGTTTATTGTTATTCTTGTGCATAAATTGTCGATTTTAAGAAAGACGGAGATTTGCAACGGTCGAATATATTAGGATTTTTCTTATTTATTACCTTATAATATCTAACTTACTGAAAATAGAGTAAACTACAAAAAAATATATAAAACTATGCTTATTAACGTCTACTGCGCCACCTGGTGGTTATTTCAGAACATTAGTATAATTTTTAGCGATTTGCGTTGAATATTATCTGTGGTATTATTACTGAATTATTGTGATGTAGGCTATAGTTGGCGCATTACCTTTCTGGAATGACGTCACGCTGGTTTCAAATAACGTATTTCTTATATTATTTATATTTCAGCGATGATTCCTAACCTAAACGTATGCACTGATGTAGATAGGAGGGGTGCGTTCAGCACTGGCTAAAGCGAATTTAAAATTGGCATTTTCTGTACAGAAAGCGCTGCAACTTGTCGAAAATGGCTGGCAAAAAATTAACACTCTCATTGCCATAAAAAAACCCTCATTTTGCACACTTAATACAAAAATAACTATTATAACTTCAAAAACTAAAATTATTTTGCAAATAAGACTTTACTAATATAAATTCTTTCATCTTAGTCTTATTCTTTGTTTGCAATGTAATAAATTGACGCCATTTTCATCAAAATTATTTTAATTCTCAATTACAGACAATACTGAAAAAATATTAAGAAAAGGGGAATAACGAACGATGAATCCTTTACCTCCAGAATGTTTCAAAAACAAAAGAGGTAAAAACAAAAATCACAGATTACTTAAAGAACAAAATAAGAGATATGATCTATTGCGTGTATGCTAAAAATGAATATGTTACAATGCAGACTTTGCTTTAAAAACTAAAAGAGAGAAATTAATGTATAACTAACTAACTTTAAAAATAAAAACTACTCCCCTTCACTGTCTTCAGAATCAGAACTAAATTCTTCATCGTCACTGCTGTGTTCGTCGGTACTAATTACAAGTGGCGCAATGTCTGAAGCATCACATATCTGTATTGTCTTCCAAGCTTCTTGGATTACCCTTTCTGTGTGGCTGACATAATTTTTCCAATGGTCTGAAGATACTTCTTTTATCGCTTTTTCCCACATGGCCAAAACTTCCGATGGTGTCCCCTTCAGACTAGCAATGTATTGGTCGTATTTCCTCTTACACTCAGACCATACCATTTCAATAGCATTAAATTGACAATGGTATGGAGGAAGTCTTAGTATTTTGTGGCCCAAAGGTTTCACATATTCGTCAAGGTAGAATGTTTTTTCAATGTTACAATTTTTTTTTAACCATCCAATCAATCTCTGCTCCATATTTCATCCTTTTTGGATGGCCCTCTTCAAAATTTTGCTTGTTCATATTGTCATGAAGTCAATGTTCTTTTCTTTTATACTGGCTTAATAAATCCTTCCTTTGACAATATATCGATGACCATCCAATCAATCTCTGCTTTGTCCATGATTTTCTTGGAATATCCTCTAAAAGGCCGGAATGATAGCTTGCGTTGTCCATCACTATCAAACTTTTTGGAGGAAGATTATATTATCAGTTTGCGGAAGGATTCCATTTTTGGCTTGCTCTTTTTCCAATTGAAAAAAAGCCAAGATATTCAAAACTATTAGCTGTGATTGCTGATTATATCTTCGCGGCATCTTGCAAAAGTTTAAAAAGAATCACAACAAATCAATGTCAATTTTGACGAATATATTCTGAAAGACACATAACCAAAACCGGCATTGACTGTTGTAAAGAAACGACAATGAGTTTTTTCAAAATGTTTTTGTCACTGTCAGTTAACATAAATCAAACAAAAATAACCAAAAATGACGTCATTCCAGAAAGGTAATGCGCCAACTATATGTCCATACAGATTAGGGAGATGTTGCGTACCCAGCGTCCTAATATTTGTTTTATTTATATTTCCGGTTTGAAAAAAGTTAGGAAGCTGAAATTTGCACTGACTTATTGAGAATTTCCTCCTCTATTAAATTGTGTTAAAAGAGATATAGCGTGCTATTTAAAATTTTCAAAATAATGCGTAATAATTGTTGTGATGTCAATCAGCGCCCTCTAGTTACCACGGCGAAATCAAATCGGATTTTTTTTTTACATCAGATTATTAGTTAAGATGGGCTCTTTTAAACGAGACCTAGTTTGTTCAATTCCGTTGACTTATAACGGAGTTATTGACATTTAAATAAAAACATGTTTGACCTTCCCCCACCACTACATTTTACGAGATAGAGCAAAATATCCTTAACAAAAAAATCACAATTTTTCTACTCTTTACGATGGCAGTATTTATAATATACCTTTACATGAATATTTTTTAAGAAACAGCCCTTTTTCTGATTGACCATAACAGTTGCGCCCCCTAGCGGCCATATGCGGAACTTCAAAATATTTTCCAGCAATTTCTCTTAGTCGATTTAGCTAATAATTTTTTTTCCCCCAAGTTATATGATTAACGGTTAGCGAGTTATGGCCGGCGTCCATTCTTAGTTGGCCACCCGGTACATTAAATTCCTTAGGCGTAGCAAGTCGTATGGGGATAATCAATAATCCTAATTTAATTGCAAGGACATACTTATTCCACGCTATGGTGAATGTTCTGTAAATAACCTTCATTGGTTCATGGAGTATTGTCAAGTACTATTATCGATAGAATAACTGTAATCAATTAAGAAATCACGGTTCTTGAGATTAGACCATCCCAAAATTCAATTGAATGCATTTTGTCACGGTCTAGTCCCAAGAACGGTGCTTTCTTAATACTATTACTTATGGTCGATTATATTTTGGTAACAATTTTTCCTTGATAATCTACTGACTTAAACCACCTCGATAAAATTTATTCTGCACCTTTTGTTAAGTTTTTATTTTTCAGACCCCAAAAATCTTTAATTACGAGATAAATAAAAAAATCTTACTTTGATAGGCTCATGATTTGGCACAAATAGGTCACTATTATTTAAAAAAAAAAGTTTAATTGTATAAGCTTTATACATGGTAATATTTAGATACAGTGACATTCCGACAAGACTAATCTCTCTGCATATTTCACAAACAAATAAACATATTTTAGTATGAATTTCTTAAGTTATAAACTAACAATATCAACTTATATTTAGAAAAAAAATTAAATACCTTCCTGCCCATTTACTCGCTGGGTTAAGGTTGAAAAACCACTTCCTAGAGTATCGAGAACCTGAAAACAAACAATATTATTGTATTTGTACAATTATACTTGAGTGTTTTCTCTTGGACTTACTTGTATTTAAATATTTTTAACTAAACCTAAATATTCACAAATGTATATTTATGTCAAAAATCAGAACTGATAATTTGCAATGGTTGTACTAAATTACCCATGAAAGTTGTACCATATTTGGTTAATTGGCGCATATTGTTCTTGCACGATCTCTAAAGGTTAAAGTAGCAAAACAGGTACTCTTTTTAAGAGTCCACATTCACTTGTGGCAACACATTTTGGCTGAGAGAGCTAATGTGAGTGTCTGTGATTTTTGCAGATGTGATTGTAAAAATTCGGCATATTATTCACTTCTTAGCAGCTATTATATGTGTAAATAGTTCTAAATGATATTGTTGTCAAATATTGGTGAAGTTAATTATTATCAAGACTTCTAAAAAGGCTCAGCTAACATCGACTGGTGAGTCTTTACTTGTTTAATTTTAATAAATACATGATAATTTAATTTGACTAGTAAAATAAATAGCATAATTAATTAATTTCATGTGTTAAATAACAAAAATATACTTAATCATTATATTTACTTACCATTACTGCTTGTTCATTCCAAGAGAGCGCATAATTGTATATCTAGGCATTTCTTTTAGGCCTTTTTCGTCCTTCTGTAAACTGTACTATATATCTTCAGAAGTATTTGGCTGCTAATTATAACTTACTGCTTCGTACAGCTTGGCTTGGTACGAGCTCGCTCTTACCTCCAGAAAACTAGCACCATATACTTGGTTGTATGCTGATCCACTGACCGAGTGCTGAAATAACAATCTAACTAAGATTGGTTTCTGACGTCGCCACTAACCCCATTAGATACAGTTGTAGTCGGATCAATTAGAACCCTCTTCTAGTTAAGGTTTGCTAACCAGCACAGGTATTTCACACAAACCCTCTGTTTCACAATAATTTGGGTAAATCGCATGTTTATTTAATTCACTGAAAAGGCGCTATTGTTCGATTAGAGTAGCAATTTACTCATTTTACCCAAATGTACACCAAATATATACGTATATGCAAGGTAATAATTAATTGCTAGCACGCACATATTGTATCTGAACCGTCGGTAATTGTTGTAATACTGCACTTTTGATAATCTAGTTTAATTAATCTCTTTTTTATCTTGATAAATATACACATAAAACCTCAAAAATAAAGGTTTCACGAATAGCCAAAAACATAGGTTAATTCTCACTTTAAAGTCCGGCTGACTCAAGACCCATTAACTCTATAGGTTGCCTCGAGCGATCTTGACCTATCCCAACTCGGTGTGAGCGATCTACATCACTCGGAGACCGTTTTGCTTTAGCACGGCATTGTCCATATCTCTTCTGTGTGCGTTTAATTACATATATTTATCTCTTTTTGTTCAAAATTGAAACTTTTTTGTTTCAATAAAATGCAGCCTTCAAGATATAAGTTATTATAATTTTAAACTTATGTTTAGCGATGTTGGTTCAAATTTTAACCCAGTTTTTTTGAGCGCATTTCAAAAAGTTCGCATCGTATTTGAAAAAATATGATGAATTTTTAAAGTCTCTAAAAAATATTCTTGAAAAAAGTTTTAGCATGACAAATAGTCGAATAACTTTAGGAAATGTACATTTTTTTATACAAGGTTACCCAGTAGTGTGTTCTCGGTTTTGGTGATAATGGTTAGAGATAGAGAAAAAGTTTAAATATAACTATTAGTAGATAGGATGACTTATATACGCACTTAAATAGTTTTTCATATATGAAACATCCTATATTTTATTACATATTTGAATTTTTTCTAAAAATCTACGTCTACTTCATATATAGTCCAGAGGCCTAAGTTTAATTGTTTTCGAGATATTGACATTTAAAAACTGAGGTTTTGAATTTTGAACAGCTTTAGAGTCTAAACTAAACGGTTCAAATTAGAACAAAACGGTTTGCACTTTCCTGATTTAGTTTGTAATAATCTACCATACATTTCTTCTCTATTTCTAACCGGTGCCAAGATATTAACCGAGAACACACTATGGGGGCAGCTTATGTACATTATAAGTATTTTTCATATTTTATTAACTATAGGCATACTATTTGCAGTAAACACAATTATTTTACTGTTCAAACATCCCAAAAAATACTCTGAAAAACACAACTGACAACTATCGCAACGAAAACGTCAAGCTGAATAAGGCTCCCCACTCTCTGGCTAATTTAGCTAGTCGCGGCATTGCCCTAAAAGAATTACCATAGTTCATTGTTAAGGAGGATTGAAAATTTGAAGCCACCAACTCGCTTTTGCTCACGGCCATATTCAGATATTCTTCGTCTGAATAATACAAGAACCTTTAAGCAAGGAAAGCACGTGAAAATTTTACAAAATTTTTATGTCTATATTATGTGTCATTTACTTTTACTAACAACATCTGCGTGTTGGGTTGAATTTATGTTGTCATCTTGCCAAATTTTTTGACTATTATTCTTTTCCTAACAAACATAGAAAAATACTCCAAGTCTCGGTCTCATTAAATTATAATTTTACAATTCACAACAAACATGACACGTGTTTCGCCCTTTCGAGCATCATCAGACCTACAAACAACAGAGAGAACCTTAGTAAATAATCACACTCACAAATCCTAAAACAATAACTTACAAATAGAATAAAACACACTAAAGCACAACAAAACAAACAACTACTTATACATATTTGATGGACATTAAAATGAGGTTAAGTCTCACGTGAATAAACAAAATAAAATATTAAAAAAGGTATTAAAAAAGGTTCATGTCTCTAGACGGGATCGAACCCAGACCACCCGAGTGAGACGCCGAAGCAACCACCCACAGACCACTGGACTAGTCGAAGAAAAGAACCAAAAACTCTCACTCTATGAATTAGTGAATGAAATGAGGGTTGCCTACAATTATTATTGCATTAAATTGTTAAATATTAGGGTTGGTTCAAAATTAAAAACATCGTTGACGCAAGTGAGAATGGGACTTTTTATAGCTTTGGTTATTTCCATTTTTTCTAGAAGGTTAAGCTTTTTTCCCTTCTGACATTCATGTAAAACATCAACGTCAGAAATGGAAAATTCATGACCTGACTCTAACAAATGATTGGCAACAGCTGAAACAGTCTCAGTTACATCCGTATTTCTGAATTTGTTGACAAGGCTTAAATGTTCTCTCACCCTTGTGGAAATGTTTCGACCTGTTTGTCCCACATAGGTCGTGGAACATTCGCTACAATTTAGTGCATAAACCCCAGATCTGGACAATTTATCGGTTGTGTCCTTTGTCCTTAATAAATGCCTCTTGAGAGTATTTACTGTTTTGAATGAAATATTGAAATTTTTAATATTTTTAAAAAATTTTGCCAATTGGAGAGAAATACTTCCGAAAAAAGTAATGCACTTGAAAAAATTTGTCTCATCGCTAAGTTTTGAATTTATGACAGTATAGGACATTTTGTACTTGTTTATAAAGTTGTAATATAATTTGGTGATGGACTCCAAAGGAAAACCGTTATTCATAGCAATCTGCATTATAATATCACGCTCCTTAGTAAACGCTTCCCTTGACAATGGTAAATTACACAACCGATAGAAAAAGGAGTTGAACGCGGCGAATTTATGTGTAAGGAGAGTTTGAAGCATACTGAATAACATTATCCGTGGACGATGTTTTCCGGTAAACCTCAAACTCTATCCTACTGTGTTTCCGCGATAGTAAAAGGTCAAGAAACGGTAGTTTTCCTTCATCTTCCATTTCCAATGTAAACTCAATTTTAGGATGCAAGGAGTTAACGAATTGTAAAAACTCTTCCAACTGATTTCTGTTGCCATTCCACACAATGCAAATATCATCCACGTATCTTTTATATGCTGTTAGAAAGGAGGCAAAATAACTATTCATTATCCTGTTTTCCAAATTGTTCATGAAAACCTCACTCAGAAATGGCGACAAACAAGAACCCATAGCCAGCCCAGACCTTTGCCTATATAACTGTCCATTAAATTTGAAAAAATTTTGGTCCAAAACTAAGGTAAGAAGAGAAGTGAGGCCATCAACGAGTAACTGTGGCAAAGAAGATCTCGCCAATAAATCCCTTACCAACTGAATACAGTCTGCGGGAGGCACACTAGGAAACAAATTCTTAACATCCAATGAAACTAATAATGCATTGTGCGGAATATCAACGTTTTTCAGGTGATTGACAAAGTCGATGGAATTCCTGGTAGATTACGTGCTATGAAAACCCGTTACGTCCTTAAGAACTCTATTTAGCCAAGCTGAAAGTTTATAGCATGGGGAATCAATAAATGATACCACTGGCCTCATGGGCCTGTTAGAAATGTGTCCAGTCTACTTTTTAACCTCGTAAAAAATGAGTTTGTTGGGTCTCTGTTTATTCTATCGAAATCACCAGAGTTCAAGAAACCAATAACCTTGTCAACATAATCAGTTCTTTCCATAACTACTAAACAAGAGCCTTTATCGGCCTTGGTGCAAATCAGATCGTTGGATTTGATTTTATGTGCCAGAGATTTTAGGTGAGCCCTGTTGTAGTTACAGCCTGTGTCACTCGTAAAATTAGAGTTCAGAAAATTTATTATTTTAGCCCGTAATATATTTTTGTTAGAAATGTCGGTCGTTTGAATAATACATTCGGCCTCTATAGCTAGCGTTTCTTTAATATCAGTATTGATGTTGTGGGAAAAATTATACTTAAGGTTAGAATTAAGTATATGTTCCTCTTGAGGAGTAATAGTAACACCAGACAAATTAATAAAACGCTTGTGAAAACCAAAATTTGTGCTACCCAAACCTAATCTGTATTCATCAATATTATTGGATAAAAGATAATTTCTTTGAGCTAATTTAAGACAATGAACTTTCTTACCCAATCTCCTAAACGTATTCTTACCGAAAGACTCAACCTCATCTCTAAAGTCATGATCTAAAAATACAAAGATCATGACTCATCTCTAAAGTCATGATCTAAAAATACAAAGATCATGACTTTAGAGATGAGGTTGAGTCTCTCGGTGAGAATACGTTTAGGAGATTGGGTAAGAAAGTTCATTGTCTTAAATTAGCTCAAAGAAATTATCTTTTATCAAATAATATTGATGAATGCAGATTAGGTTTGGGTAGCACAAAAACAAGCGTTTTATTAATTTGTCTGGTGTTACTTTTACTCCTCAAGAGGAACATATACTTAATTCTAACCTTAAGTATAATTTTTCCCACAACATCAATACTGATATTAAAGAAACGCTAGCTATAGAGGCCGAATGTATTATTCAAACGACCGACATTTCTAACAAAAATATATTACGGGCTAAAATAATAAATTTTCTGAACTCTAATTTTACGAGTGACACAGGCTGTAACTACAACAGGGCTCACCTAAAATCTCTGGCACATAAAATGAAATCCAACGATCTGATTTGCATCAAGGCCGATAAAGGCTCTTGTTTAGTAGTTATGGAAAGAACTGATTATGTTGACAAGGTTATTGGTTTCTTGAACTCTGGTGATTTTGAAAGAATAAACAGAGGCCCAACAAACTCATTTTTTACGAGGTTAAAAAGTAGTCTGGACACATTTCTAACAACCTTAGAATATTTTAACATGACAAAAGATAAATTATATCCTATGAACCCGAAAACACTCTTACTTTATGGCTTGTCAAAGATTCATAAAGATGGCACGCCCATGAGGCCCGTGGTTTCATTTATTGATTCCCCATGCTATAAACTTTCAGCTTGGCTAAATAGAGTTCTTAAGGACGTAACGGGTTTTCATAGCACGTAATCTACCAGGAATTCCATCGAGTTTGTCAATCACCTGAAAAACGTTGATATTCCGCACAATGCATTATTAGTTTCATTGGATGTTAAGAATTTGTTTCCTAGTGTGCCTCCCGCAGACTGTATTCAGTTGGTAAGGGATTTATTGGCGAGATCTTCTTTGCCACAGTTACTCGTTGATGGCCTCACTTCTCTTCTTACCTTAGTTTTGGACCAAAATTTTTTCAAATTTAATGGACAGTTATATAGGCAAAGGTCTGGGCTGGCTATGGGTTCTTGTTTGTCGCCATTTCTGAGTGAGGTTTTCATGAACAATTTGGAAAACAGGATAATGAATAGTTATTTTGCCTCCTTTCTAACAGCATATAAAAGATACGTGGATGATATTTGCATTGTGTGGAATGGCAACAGAAATCAGTTGGAAGAGTTTTTACAATTCGTTAACTCCTTGCATCCTAAAATTGAGTTTACATTGGAAATGGAAGATGAAGGAAAACTACCGTTTCTTGACCTTTTACTATCGCGGAAACACAGTAGGATAGAGTTTGAGGTTTACCGGAAAACATCGTCCACGGATAATGTTATTCAGTATGCTTCAAACTCTCCTTACACACATAAATTCGCCGCGTTCAACTCCTTTTTCTATCGGTTGTGTAATTTACCATTGTCAAGGGAAGCGTTTACTAAGGAGCGTGATATTATAATGCAGATTGCTATGAATAACGGTTTTCCTTTGGAGTCCATCACCAAATTATATTACAAATTTATAAACAAGTACAAAATGTCCTATACTGTCATAAATTCAAAACTTAGCGATAAGACAAATTTTTTCAAGTGCATTACTTTTTTCGAAAGTATTTCTCTCCAATTGGCAAAATTTTTTAAAAATATTAAAAATGTCAATATTTCATTCAAAACAGTAAATACTCTCAAGAGACATTTAGTAAGGACAAAGGACACAACCGATAAATTGTCCAGATCTGGGGTTTATGCACTAAATTGTAGCGAATGTTCCACGACCTATGTGGGACAAACAATTTATATGTGGGTCAAAAAATTTCCACAAGGGTGAGAGAACATTTAAGCCTGGTCAACAAATTCAGAAATACGGATGTAACTGAGACTGTTTCAGCTTTTGCCAATCATTTGTTGGAGTCAGGTCATGAATTTTCCACTTCTGACGTTGATGTTTTACATGAATGTCCGAAGGGAAAAAAGCTTGACCTTCTAGAAAAAATGGAAATAACCAAAGCTATAAAAAGTCCCATTCTCACTTGCGTCAACGATGTTTTTAATTTTGAACAAACCCTAATATTTAACAATTTAATGCAATAATAATTGTAGGCAACCCTCATTTCATTCACTAATTCATAGAGTGAGAGTTTTTGGTTCTTCTCTTCGACTAGTCCAGTGGTCTGTGGGTGGTTGCTTCGGCGTCTCACTCGGGTGGTCTGGGTTCGATCCCGTCTAGAGACATGAACCTTTTTTAATATTTTATTTTGTTTATTCACGTGAGACTTAACCTCATTTTAATGTCCATCAAATATGTATAAGTAGTTGTTTGTTTTGTTGTGCTTTAGTGTGTTTTATTCTATTTGTAAGTTATTGTTTTAGGATTTGTGAGTGTGATTATTTACTAAGGTTCTCTCTGTTGTTTGTAGGTCTGATGATGCTCGAAAGGGCGAAACACGTGTCATGTTTGTTGTGAATTCTAAAATTATAATTTAATGAGACCGAGACTTGGAGTCTTTTTCTATGTTTGTTATTAAAACTAGGTCTCTTTGAGCAATATGGACAATTTCTTCGATTCTTTTCCTATACTTGAATCTATTAATTTTACTTGACAGTTTTGTAAAGACTTCGTTTTCTTCGATTGTCTCATTCCATATATTATATTGCAAATCTTAAATTTGATTTGGCCTCGTTTTGAACCATTGTATATATACCGAATATGTTATATAACAACTGTGGATTTTGTATCTTGTTTTTCCCCTGTCATGTTTTCGAAACATAATAAAAATTTATTACATCAATTCTTTTCAAGGGTTGGTGCCCCAACAAAATTTTGAGCTCTATTTAATTTTGAGATTTATATAAATTACTTTACGGCTAATTATTTTTTAAGTGGTATTGAATACCGATTGTTCAACATTATAGCATTTGTATTTTTTTAGGCAATTAAAATGTAATCTTCCATCTAAATGTTACTATAGTAACTTATTTTACATATAATTGTAAATCAGTTTTGGTGTAATTTGTTAAGAATTCCTATATGATTCCCAGTTTATTAAAGCGAATGTAGATATAGTTCAAATGCATTTTGCCATGCATTTTTTGCTCATATTACGAAGGTGTTAATATTTCTATCAAATCTATCATATACCGAGCTATTACAATTAATAAATCTAAGTAACTCTTCTGAACATTCGAAAATCATGCTTTAAATTATTTTCTTTAACATGCGTCACATTCTTAAAAACTTTATCATTTAACAAACAAAAGCTACAATGTCAAATAGACTTAGGAGAAGAATTTAAGAAAATTGAATTTCTGACACTTTCTCTAACTTACATATTTCCGTGTATCAATCCAAGAACAGCATCTTTTCTAAAAATAGGTGGATATTATTAACTATTGCCTTTCTTTTTAAAGTTGTTAATTTTTCCCACTCAATTTACGATATTGTTCAAATTATTGCACCCCAAGAAATTTAAAGAACTTGAACAGTATTCAGAGATAACTTAATATTTTTATAAGCTTCTTTTCTCTACGGATATTTTAAAAATCATATGTTGACAAAGTCATCAATACCTGTAATTACTATAAATATGGTTTTTTTCTCGCATTTATGGTCACATATAAGATTTAGTATTGTTTTTAATCTGCACTTCCTGATTTATTTAATTACTTTTAGTTTTAGTATACATCTAATTTTATCTATCTCTTTTAGATATATTAGCAGCAAGGAGACTTTTTTATAATGCTTTATAATCTTCAATATTTAAAATTAAAGGACACTCGAGAATTTATTACTAATTATTTTTATGTATATAAATTATAGGAATAAAGCTATCGATAAATCGAATATCGAAACTTGATCGTCTATAACAACGTTTATCAAGATAAATTTAGGAGACTAAATCAAATGTTAAAAAAATATAATATCTCGGTCTCGAAACGAAACCGAGACCGAGACTTGAAAAAGTATTTCGAGACCGAGACCGAGACTTACCTATCGAGACTATCGGTCTCGATCTCAAAGTGAAGTAGCAAAATAACTAATGTTCGTAAATTATAATATACATAATTCAAACAATATATGTTTGGGGGCAAATTAATTAATGCAAAAAATTATTTTTCTATAATCAATTATATTATACTAGCATTGTATATGTTCTTATAACAATGATACTAGTGAAATAGTCATTTAAAAAACGATATAAATAACCATAAAAAGAGAATTTCCCAAATTTAGAAATTCTAGTAGCGAAATTTCACTTCACATGTCGAAAACTGTAAATTGCTACCCTGTTCTCAAAGTGAGACACTTTATCACAACTATACTATATAGGATTTTGATGTTGTGATCTTTATACATATATAATCGGTTTGTATGTTTAATTATTGAAAGTAACTAAAATTTAAAAATGTTTTGTTTTTTGGTTCAATAATTAATAACTAATAGACTGTAACAACTAAAAACATCGCAATATCATATTCTTATATAGAACGTGTTTTATAGAACAATATTTTTGTAATGATTTTGTTTGTATTTGAAAATATTCGACGATATAAAATTTTTAAATATATGTGTATAATAAAAATAATACATATACATACGGACAAGATTTTCAGCAAACAAAACACTAAGTAGAATTTGGCTTAGGATTTTAAATAGATGATTAATAAAGCTAATTCAACTATTACGCTTAAAAAATAATGAACTGTTCTAATAACAAAGTAAAAATTTAAATTTCTAAACATACATTATAAGCATATTTTTAGATTTTATTTCAACCTATATAATAACCTAAAATATATTACAGAAAATTTAAACTAATATTTTATAATTTCATTTTTCAAGATACTTTTATGCCATGAATGAATACATAATAAGCATTTGTTTGAAGTTTCATTTAACATGCTTCTTAGCTTTGTATTAATTAACCCTGCTTGTGAAAATAAACGCTCTACTGCTACAGATGTCGCCTGTATAGACAAAAGATCTTTTGCCATTTTCGCTAAATCTGGAAATTGTTTATCGTGTGCTTTCCACCATTCTAAAATATCTGTACCCTTTGGAGCGCGCTTTAACTGCAAATATTCTATTATTTCTTTTCTCCAATTTTCGGAATCACTTTTTTTTGAAATAGTGATGTATAATCGATGTCATAGTTATCATCGCTTGAGGAACTTGATATTATTGGTGATTCAGCAGGCACAATATAATATTTATCCCTGTACATTTCCTCAAAAAAGGCTATAGATTGATCTTTCAAGCAAAAAATTGAAAAAGTAGATATTTGTTTAATAAATAAATTTATTTTTAAAATCTACTCCACTTTCAAAATTTATAGTTAATTTACCAAAGAACAAAAATAGTTGATTGACAAGTAGTATTATGAACCATAGCCGCCTTTGTGCAAGCACAACGTGCAGACCCCTAAGAAAGGTCCTGGTTAGGAAAGTAAATACGCATCAAAGTCATAAAAGTTTGGTTCAAAATAGCAAAGTTTACAAAATACCTAAGGGTGCTTTACTTGGCCATTGATCGTTTTCTACCTATGGAATTATAACGTCTGTCACTAGAATGCCCAACACGTTGCTTGCATGAGTTCGGCAGCATTATACAGTGTGTCCTTATTTTGTGTTTAATATATCTTATTCCATTTGTATATCTTTCGAAATGTCAAATAATTATTGTTCTGTGGATGGTTGTTTAAGTAACTCTAGTGATGTGTGGCCTTTCTGTTGCTGTCCAAAGAACAAGGGATATGTAATATTTATTTTGATACACCTACTATTGTCCGTATATCTTCATTTACTGATTCCATCTGTTGGCAACATCATTTCGAATTATAGATTTTTGGAATATTTTTTTATATAAATATACCTACATTTTTTCCACTTTACTTACTACTTACTCTGGGTTTCAAACGTAGGCTTCCATGTACTTTTGTCTAAATAACATCTCGGCGAACAATTATCATTTTTAAAATTTTGTTTCCGAGACCACCGAGACTTTCGAGATCGATACCGAGACTAAGTAGGTTTCGGTCTCGAAGCATCGAGACCGAGACCGAGACCGTAAACATTTTTCGAGACCGACAAGGTGTTGCGAACCCCTAGTATAAAGTAATAAGAATTGTTATATAATTCTTTTAACTTACCTTATAGATTATTGAATAGTGGTTTGTTGTTATTAAATTAGCAAATTCAAATGTGTTCTGTTGGTTCATGGTCAGATAGACGTACGCAACTATATAGCTCTTAATATGCTAGAATTATTTTGTCTCTACTTGCAACTCATAAATATACATTGAAACTGGATATTAACATGCTGATTATTTGCAAAGTTTACATATCACAGGCAATTTTAATCAAATTTAATTAGCAAAACCATTTGTTTATATTAACTTGATATTAAATAGAACATTTGTTACTTTTAGAAGTAATCAAATAATATTTAACATTTGTATTGCAGTCAAACTTTACACTTAACGTGGGACAGTGGCTCAACCCGAAAAATTGAAGCTCGATTTTTCTCAGGTACAGCAGATCCCCTGATAAAATTAGTTGAAGTCTATTCAAATTTAAGTGCAGTGTAAACATAAGTAATTGTGACTGCAATACGCTTTTCAAAGCTTGCTAAAAACGTATATCATAATCGACCAACTGTATTTAAAGGTGTATTGCTCGCACAGTCACTCTTGTTTACATGTAATGCATCTTGAATTTGAATAGACTCTAACACTAAATATCTCTTTGTGTTTTTTCCGTTTTAGACTCTTAAATAGTCTGGTAAGGAGATTATACTAGATTCAATTTTATTGTTTTATTTCTTTTAAATGGAGGCTGTCTTTCCTAGCATTTTTTTCTTCTTCCAAACCAATAGGTATAATTGAAGTTACTGAGTCTAGATCGAAATAAAAATCAGTGGCAGAATCTGGCTATATGAATAGTAATTCCATGTACTTTAATGCAGTATAAAGAAATTACTTTTCCTACAAAATACGAGCTAATATACCCAAAGCTTCAGATCAGATTACCCCACTAACAAAAGTTATTAGATATGACAACCCGGATCGTCTACTCCACGTATTAGACCATCCCACTTTCATTGACCCGGGATTCTTATAGTATAGTATAGTATAGTATAGTATAGTATAGTTTACACCAGATTGTTACAGGGCCACGTGACCGTAGGCGTGACTTAAAACCGATAGCGCGAGCGGTCCGTGGAACTACAATAAACTGTAACATTATAGAAATTTATTTGACAAAAAATATTTTAACGGAGAAGTTAATTGAATTAAAATTCTCATTAGATGCCCAGCTTTTTTTAGCTTCACTAGTGCATGTGTTTAATGTATTATTGTGTAATTGTTGATCTGGTTCAAATCTTCTAAGTATATATTGTCTTAGTTTAACCAGTAGCGTTCTAGAGGTGCGGCAATGTGAGTCTGCAAAAAAATACCCGTTTATGTTTGGAATTGATTTTTAGTCACTAAGTAAACATCTAGATTTCCTTTTCCAGGGGACTTTTAATCCGGTTTGGTATAATATAACGTTTATTTTGGCGGGGTCATGTGATAATCCTCAGAAGCGAAATGATACAAGAAAGTCTCAGAGGTGATTTTTTTCCTGATTACAATAGTTTTTTATTAACAGAGTAAAAAAATATCTACGTATATCAAAATTATAAATATTTATCTATATCACAATATTTTTGTGTTCAACATTATTCCCAATAATCACCTAGATGCTAATCTAACTTAAAGTATTAATTACTGGGTAATAGTCGAGAGACGTCTCATGTCCAAAAAAAACGTACAGTGATTTCGAAATCCACCAGATTTTGGATGATAAAATAAATAATAAGATATCGGATGTTTTCGGACCATTTTTTAATTTTCACTTGAGTTGGGCCAATTTTTTATTTATGTATTGTGAGGTCAAGGAATTTAAATGGTGAACCTTTGAGTAATCAAAAGTAAAAATGTGTTCGTAAACATGTCTTAAACTGCTTAAAATTTAAAATTTAGGATATTAATAATAAAAAAAATCTTTTTTTTTGATTTAACTAATAACATGGAAGACCAATATGAAAATTAGCTATTCTATTTTTATCTAATAGCGCTCGGTTCTTCTTACTTTCCTCGCAAGAGGACTAGAATACTAGTCGCAAAAAAACATATTTTCTTAATTCCGTAGGTCTGTTTGACGGTTTGTCTGTATGCCTGTCCGCGACAAAGCTCAAACATTATTTATCCTATTTACTATAAATTAAAGGTCACATGAAGATGACGTGGTAACATTTTGGTAAAAATGCAATATGTTGGAACAAAATGGCGGCCTATTGAAATGTTAACAAAATTAATACTAAAAAACTACTTATCCACTTTACCCCTAATTTTGCATAAAAATTAGGGGAGACATGACCATCAGTAGTGGAATTATGCGGGTTCTGAAAGTGATGGGGGTGTCACCACTACTCCTGACCTTGAGATTAAGCCCCGCCCACCTGTGTGACGTCATTCGACCTTGAGATTAAGCTCCGCCTCCCGACAAATGATCATGATATTAAGTCCCACCCCCATGGCCTTGGAGAGTTAAGCTCTGCTCCATGACCAATGTGATTAAGCCAGGCCCCATGACCATGAGATTAAGCCCCGCCCCACGACCTTGGAGAGTTTTGCATACCACGTTTTCATATTTGTCCTTGAAGTGACGTCATATGACCTTGAGCGCACGTGTTTACATCAGCTATATTGTTTGGTCTTGGGGGTGTGACGTTTTCATGTTTGTCCTTGAAGTGATGTCATATGACCTTGAGCGCACGTGTTTACATCATCTCTATTGTTTGGCGTTGGGTGTGTGTGACGACAGATGGCCTCGAGTGTTAACTATTAAAACCAAATGATATTTAAATAAACAACATTTAGAAATATTTATTTAATTTGGTATTAATTACAATTTTTAAATTTGTGTGTTGTGTGTTTTGCGATTTTGAAATATGTTATTAAAAAATTCTTTTCCCTGGTCGCTTGAATATTTATTTAATTTGGTATTATATACAATTTTTAAATTTGTGTGTTTAAAATTAAATGTACCAAGCAATAGCTGATCAATATTTAAATTTGAGTGTTTAGAATAAACAAAGGGGGTATGTGACGTCATTTGCAGTAGATAGGTATCTTTTTAAAAGGATTTAAGCTTACCCCGGACGGTCAATATGACATGCAGGGATTGGGTGTTTGGGTTAATGTGGAAAAAAGGTTAAATTATGCCCAAAAACCAGAAAACATCATTTTCGTATAAAATTCACGAATCCTATTCCAGTAAATAGGCTAAAATATGATATGCAGGGCTTGGGTGTTTGGGTTAATTGCCCCGCTCACATAACCTTGGGTCTGCTTGACCTCGAAACATTTTGGAGGTAAAATTGTATGACCTTGGGCTTATTTGCCTTTGAAAATTTTTCCGGACCTTGAGAGCCCAGGTGTGCTGTGTAGTTTGACCTTGAGGTGATGTGACGTCGTATGACCTTGAGCGCGCATCATACTTTTTCGATATTTATCCATGACCTTGAGAGCCCAGGTGTGTTTCACATTGTTTTACAAATCAGAAATGTCTAACGAAAAACCTTGGGTCTATTTGACCTTGAAACATTTTGAAGGTCAAATTGTATGACCTTGGGTTTATTTGCTCTTGAAAATTTTTCCTCACCGCGTTTGGTTTCGAACCTTAAATTATGTATGAATAAATAGTTTTAGAAAGTTGTAAATATTTAGTTAGGTAAAAAATAAAATATTAAGTTGAAAACTTCTTATAGAGATAATTTTTGAGTGTACGTATGACTCGTTCAACTATCGCAGCTTCTTTTTTTGTGCTGTACGTCGAATAATGATTAATGTTATATTCCTTAACAAGATTTTGGAATATGTTATTAAAAAATTCTTTTCCCTGATCGCTTGGGGGTATGTGGCGTCATTTGCAGTAGATAGGTATCTTTTTTAAATTCTGTTATTTTCAACAGTTTTCAGATATAAATTCAAATATTTTTGAATTTTACATCAGTTCTAAGTAAGCATGGGTAGAATTAACATTACAATTGATAAATTTGGTTGTCAAAAAGTTAATAAAAAAATAGTAGTATACAATCCTCCAGGAATTGGTTTTAAGTTTAATGTTGATCATCAATACGACATTCAAGGAAAATCTTTAACTAACATAGCAAATCCTTCGCAAGGTAGTGATGCTGTAACCAGAAAATATTTAATTAAAGAAATTCACAAGCTTCGGACATTACTGGCTGAATTATTAAATGAAATTTATGTTAAATTAGTGAAATACTTAGTGTTATTAAGTCCAAAATAGAATTTGTATATGTGTACTCGATAATAGAAAAAAGAGAAGTAATATTCTCCAACCTTGAGAAAAATGTTGATCGTTTAATTAGAGAAACTCATAGATCTCGGATACATTTGAGGAAAATATCTAACTATGATAATAGAAACTATTTAACTAAGATACTAGAAAAAAGTGATATAATATTATCTAACCTTAATGAAAATATCTATAATGCAGCATTTTGGTGAAAAAAAAAATAGTTTTAGATAAACATGGGTCGTGTTAACAACACAATTGATAAATTCGGACGTCAAAAGCCTGGTGAAAAAGTGCATTTATTGAGGGGGTCACCAGGAACTGGATTTAAACTTACGCCGGACGGTAAATATGACATGCGGGGAAAATCTTTAACCAATATCGCCCCACCGACTAAGGGTAGTGATATATATAATGAATACAGATCTACTTAATAAGGTTCGTGCCGATATAAAGCAGCTTGAAGAAAAAATTGTTAATATTGAAACAATAAAAATGGATGTACTCGGGAGAATTGAAAAACATGAAATCAGAATGAATGATTTGGACAAAAAAGTGGTCAAGCACATAATGGAATAATGCTTGAGAAAAAATCAATATAGCTCTAGCTTGATGAGGAATACTCATATATGAAGATAATCAAGATTGCTGATTGGTATGAAGATAAACAAGAATGATGATTGTTGTAAATAAACCTATTTTATAATTATAATAAACACATATTTAAATAAAACAAAGTTGAAGTTTATTGGGTATTTAATTTAATAGTAACCTTAACCAATATGCATATTTCGATAGGTTTGAAAGCATTACAAAATATAATATTTTAAACAATATCTGTCTCATCAATCCATGAATTAAATTGATCTGAAAATCCTAACCGTTTCACAAACAATTGATTAATATTATTTTTCTTGCGATGACGAAGTACTTTTTCCACTAAATAAACATTCGGGCTACTTGTTTTTTGCAGTTCAGCTTCATAAAAACATCCTTTTATAGGTTGACCTTCTATTGATTCCAAGAGGTATGTTGGTGGATTGGTAATGTTAACTTTTACGATTTTAAACTGTTCCGTGGACCATGAGGGCGTATATCCTTTATCAAAGGCACTTTTGTGTTTGCTTATATGAACTATATCACCCAAACGAAATTTAAACTTTTTGGGTATTATTTTTATCCAATTGTATGAATTAATGCGTGTGGTTGATTTAACGTTTATTACGATGCTTTGTGTTATTATAGGTTTTCGTTAAGACTGGTAAAAGTTGTATCCATTTGTAGGAACCTCTAGCTGAAAACTCCTTATAGAGATAATTTTTGACTGTACGTATGACTCTTTCAACTATCGCAGCTTTTTTGGTGCTGTACGTCGAATAATGATTAATGTTATATTCCTTAACAAGATTTTGGAATATGTTATTAAAAAATTCTTTTCCCTGGTCGCTTTGTAGGTTTATTGGTGTATATCTTGCTTCTTTAAAAATGTCTTTCATTTCTTTAGTGACTTCAGCCCCTGTCTTGTTTCTAATCGCCCTAGTATAGACAAATTTGGAGTAGCAATTTATGCACACCAAGATATAGCGATATCCATCGTTTTCATTTGCATACTGTTGCATTTCCGCCAAATCTGTTTGCCACAAGTCTTCATATCCTTTAATGATGGTGTGTCTTCTGGGAAAATTTTTTCTCGCGGACCTATGAAGTTCATTGACAATTTTTATTTTTTCTGTGCTAGTATTCATAGTTCCAACTCACGTCTCTTGAGACTCGCGTCTCTTGAGATACTGATCAAATTAGGTGATTACTTAAAAAATATACCTTCCTCACGAAGTTCTTCTATAATTGACATTATTTCATTATCGTGTCTGGTATGACCAGCCATCTTTGAACTCCACAGCAATCGTAACCGTTCTACCAGCTCCTTCGGTTTATTCCAATATACATAGCTAGGAGTTTCCGATAAAACACGTTTCTTTAATGGTAGCACTACTTGAGCATATGTTTTTTTACCTGCGATCCCACTTCCCAATCGATTCCCTATCATTAATGGTTTTATAATCTTTAAATATTTTTTCCGCCTGGTTTCCTGTAGTCCCCGCTTCTCATCATAGCCCTTGTATGGTGCATTTGTCAACCGTAACATCTTTTTATAGTCTTCTGCCACTTCGGGAGTCGTCTTTTCGATATGCTCTAATACCCGTGGATTTTTTAAGAATATCAAATCGTAAAGTTCCGCATTCCCTTCAAAGGTTGCAATATTCTTGATTCGCGCCATAGTGTCACTTTACCAGGAGGAAAACGTATTTCCAAATTACCCATAAACTTTTTGTTTTTTACTTTTGAATTATGATGTACTCCATAAACTGTATCGAATTGTGATGGTTTTGTCTTTAAACCATTCATATATGTATTAATGATAATATCTGGAGATGAGCGATCTTTTAATGTGACAGCTGACATTGTAGATTTGTTTGATGGAAAAGGTGTTGCATAAATTCCATCTAACGTCTCGTTTTTCGACGTATCTATCGATGTTTTAGTCGTGTACTTGGGCCTTTCTGTGATGGGTGTTGATGTTTCTACGGGAAACTCCTCTGACATGAACATGCTTGATTTATTTAATGGCTCCTCTATGTAGGTGCTTAAACTTTTCGGTTGTGATTGTATATGTTTACGAGACTTTTGTGTTACTGCACTGGATATAGAAGTCAAAGGCTTAGCAATCGGCTCATAAAATTTGTCCAATTCAAATTTATCTTGTACATTAGCAGCTCTAATTTCTTTAAACTTTTTTCGAACGGCATCTTTAACCCCAATCAATTGACTTTCAGATCAATGTCATTATTCATCATGAAGGTGATGTTGTCAGAGTATCACACAATTATGTAATGCGAATTCACTGATCTTACTCTGTGTATATATAGT
Source organism: Kuschelorhynchus macadamiae (assembly GCA_030620095.1). NCBI lineage: Eukaryota > Metazoa > Arthropoda > Insecta > Coleoptera > Curculionidae > Kuschelorhynchus > Kuschelorhynchus macadamiae. The sequence continues at coordinate 581,831 of JAUTXW010003662.1, read as the reverse complement.
TATCGAACCCCTTGCGATATCTTCCCGAATTTAAATCGCTATCCTTATCAATAACGAGGAATCCATACTTATCATTCCAACATTTAGCACACATCTCTTGAAATGGTGTAAAAGTCACTGGCGATACATGATCAGAAAAAATATGTCGTAAATTCATTTCGTCTTGTTTAAACATTATAATTAAATTGGCGTTGTCACGTACTAATTGCTTTGGAACTCGGGAATAGGTTTGTGCTAGGTAGAAACTATCTACATTTTTATGTCGTCCCATACTAAAATATGATCGTATAATATCTTGTTTTTCACACATTACGTCGTCAAATATGAAAATTGAATTTGGTTTGGCATCGGATGGCTCCACGATATTTGTTGTATCGCTAAAAGTATAATAACCAAGACCCTTAATTGGCGTGAAAATTTTCCTGAGATATTCGTACTTGGGTTGATACAGCGACCTTGAATATACGTAGACATTTTCAAAGCGCAATCCTAAAGGGTGTGTAAGCAAGGTAATCATAACATTTGTTTTTCCACAATTAGAAGGTCCTATTAGCAATCCACGAATTGATAATGGCAAATATATATATATATATATATATATATATATGATATGATATCGAATTGATGTATTTGTGGCAACATTGAGCCGTAAACTAAATTGTCGTATATTTTTACTCTCTGTAAAATTAAAGTATTTTTTTGATATATTGGATAAAATAAATCTGTCTTTACTGACAAGAACATTTTTGTCGATTGTGGAAAAGGCTGGTGAGTTAAAACCACACTTATTTATTCAATTTATTACCAAACACTGCGAATTCCATTCACCGGTATCGAGAATTGACCTTTGGACTCTGTATTAGAACTGTAGCCCGGACGAGATTTTAGTAAACTTAGGAAGCGGCATTGCCAATACTAACATTAAATATGGGAGCAAACAAATTTTGCAAGTCTTGTACTAAAAATATTGGCAAAAATAAATTAAGGCTGCAATGCGGTGTATGCCAAGCCTATTTTCATATTGAATGTGGCAATATTACTGAAATTGAGGCTAAACTAATGGCAGCTGAGAGAAGGTCTTGGAAATGTAGGGACTGCGAAATAGAAAGTAGTAATCGTCGATCATCTTCATCATTTTCCCGGCCGTCTTTGACACCAAGTACTCTTCATTCTGTAGACGATCTAGAGCTTAAATCATTAATGAAATCATTGCAAGAGGAGGTTCGAGAGCTCAGAAAATCCATGGATTTTCTTAATGAAAAGTACGAGGACGAGAAAAAACGAAATATGGTAATAACAGAAGCTCTCACAGAAGTTTCGAGGGATAACAAGCTCTTAATAGTCAAGAAACCAATAAGATCAAATCAAATATTCGTGTCTATGGTTTGCAATGCAACGTAGATGACAAGGCAGCAACTTTAAGCTGTGTTTCGAGGCTTTTTACTTCAATTGATGTCAAGGTATCCCAAGAGGACATTTCAAATATACAACATTTTAAAAGCAAGGATGGGGTCAATCTTGTTATTTCATTGGGATCAATGGAGAAGAAGCAGGAAATATTAAAGGCTAGAGCTAAAAAGGGTAAGCTTACTATTAAAAACTGTTCCTTGGGAGAATCCACAAACCCAATTTTTGTGGACGAAGAGCTTACTATGGAGGCTTATAATCTTTTTAAAAAGGCTAAAAGTTTGAGATCCGTTGGTTTCAAATACATCTGGCATAGAGATGGTAGGATTCTGGCAAGAAGGAACGATGGTGATGCAGTTGTTGTTATTAAAAATGAGACATTCTTAAACGACTTACTTAATTAGATCTTAACACTTATCTTTCTTCTTTTAATTTCTTTCGTTTTATGTATATTTGTAGGCTAATATTAAGGAACCATAATGGCTTTAAATAATATACTGGACGATTATAACAATGGTTACACTCAGATTTCTGAATTTGTTAGTGATATAAATTTTTTGAGGGATTCTAATTGTGATATAGACTTAATGCATGTTAACATAAGGAGCATCTATAGAAATCTGGATAATTTTCTTGTTTACTTAGAGTCATGTAATAAATCATTCGATATTTTGGCAATGTCAGAGACTCATCCTATGGATAACATAACAGATTTTGCAATACCGGGTTATACAATTTTCAGTAATGAAAGTTTTATAAATAGGTGCGATGGTTTTGTTTTTTATGTCAAGAGTAATCTAATAGTTGATCATTCCATTATAAAATTTAATAATACAAACTTCTTAAAACTTATTATCAATAAAAATGCTATTACAGCTGAGTTGTTTGGCACCTACAGATTGCATGCTTTAGATAGAGACGAATTTGTTGATAATCTAGACAATTTGCTTAGAGAGTATGGCAGCAGTAATGTTGACTTAAGTGTATTCATTGGAGATATTAACATAAATCTACTGAAACAACAAGACAAATATGTACAAGACTACCTTAACTGTTTATATTCATATGGGTACAGCTCTAAAATTAATGAAGTTACTTGGCAGAGGGGGGAACAAAGAAGCTGTATTAATCATTGTTTTATAAAATGTAATAATTCTAAAGTTAAACACATAAATTCAGCGGTAGTTATAACTGATGTATCTGACCATTACCCTATTATTTTGAATATTAGGACTGACAATCAGCACAGGCCTCCCTCTCAAGTCAGGTGTTTTAACAAATTAGACTACGATAAGTTAAGTTCATTACTTGCCACAGAGATCTGGCAAGAAGTCCTAAATAAAACAACGGTTAATGATTGTACAGATGCTTTACTTCAAAAGCTCAATAAATATATTACCGATTCGGCAATTTCGTTTACCATTTCAAACAAAAAATATCGTATAAAGCCATGAATCACTGCAGGTCTATTGGTTTCTATTAGAAAGAGAAATAAGTTAAAAAAAATATTAACACTCAATCCCAACAGCTTAAATGCAAAATTAAATTATACTAACTTTAGGAATAAGCTTAAAAAACTTATAAGAATATCAAAAAATAATTATTATAAACGACTCATCAATAAAGACTCTGGCTGTCCACGAAAAACTTGGAATACTATTAAAGAAATAACTAATCAAAATGACTCTGGTCAAATAATTAAAACTATCTTATCTGAAAGTGGTCTTGAATTAACAAGTCCTAAAGACATTTCCAATGAATTCAATAATTTTTTTAGTAAAATTGGTAAAAAGCTTGCTGGAAATATTGCTATGGATCGGGTGTCGCCAGAGACCGGTAAGGTGAATCCAAATACATGTTTCCTGGCTCCACTTACACAAGAAGAACTATTACAGCAGATAAATAGCCTTAGAACGAATGCGTCAGGTAATGATCCTGTAAAAACTTGTATCATAAAAAGATTTTATAAGAATTTAATTAAACCACTCCACCATCTGATAAATCTAATCTTTGCAGAAGGTACTTTCCCGGAAATCTTTAAAAAAGCAGTTATTGTTCCTATATATAAATCTGGAAACAAGAAATTAACAACCAATTATAGACCCATTGCGCTAACTAATAGTATAAGTAAGTTGATTGAAAAGTGCATCAAACTCAGGATAAATAATTTCTTGGAACAACAAATTAATTTCATCAAATCAATATGGATTTCGGGAGGGTGCTGGAACAGAAAATGCCTTGTGTAAGTGCATTGTAAAAAGTTTTAATAATGGTAAAAAATGTCTTGGTGTTTTCCTTGATTTGTCAAAGGCCTTCGATACTGTGTCACATCGAATTCTGTTACAGAGACTGGATAGAATTGGCATAAGGGGTCATGCGTATAAATTAATATATTCATATTTAGCTAACAGAACACACCAAGTTAGACTAGAGGATACTTATAGCAGTGCTTTGTCGCCAGAGTTCGGTGTGCCACAGGGTACCGTGCTTGGGCCAATGTTATTTACTATTTACGTAAATCAGATTACGGAGATCTGTCGTGATGCTAATGTGATATGTTTTGCGGATGATACAGTGGTATTAGTTAGTGACAGCTCATGGTGTGATGCATATAAAAAAGCAGAATGTGCCATAAGTGCAATTAAAATCTGGTTAGATAAGAGTTTACTAACACTTAATATAGACAAAACACATTTTGTAACCTTTTCAATGACAGCGAGCACACAGCCTCTTAGGCAAACTATTGCGGTACATGGCTCGGGATGTGACCGCTCAGCTAATTGTAGATGCACAACTCTTATATCCAAAAAAGATCATGTTAAGTACCTTGGGATATATTTGGACCAGTATTTACGCTGGGACAAACATGTAGAATACGTTACAGGTAAAATTCGTAAACTGATTTACAAATTTCTTCAACTTAGGACCATATTAAATACCATGACATTGAGAAAGGTTTACTGTGCACTGGTCGAGTCTATCCTAAGCTATGGCTTAGTAGTCTGGGGGTTGGCATCCTTAAATATTATGAGATCACTAAATTCAGCACAAAAATGTATCATTAAAAATATGTTGTTTAAAGATAAAAGATATCCTTCTGTATTACTGTTTCAAGAGTCCAAGCTCTGTGCATATGTGTTACGTTGATCCCAGGACCTATAACAGCATACCAGATTTCTATAAATGCAAACCATATACCAGAGTTAGGAAAAAGATAAATAGTTGGATTGTAGATAATAATGTCACAATAACAGTGTAACTTACTTATAAAATATTGTTATACCTGCCTGAACTGAAAATGTATGTAATATTTAATGAGTCATATACTATTAGTATTATAAAGTATATATTATTATTATATTACAATGTATAAATTATAGTAAATTGTACTAAACCACAATCGCACACACAGATCGTAAGATTCATTTTGCAGGAGTGGTATTCTGGATTAAAATATAAAATCATTTATTTGTAATAGGTGAAATAAATAAATAAAATAAATATATATATATATATATATATATATATATATATATATATATACTCTTTGTATCTTATTATGTATTCCGTCGCGCACCCAAGGTCCTATGACGTCACATACCCCCAAGGTCGGGGAATATAGCAACGCTCTCAGGGTCGGATCTTAAGTCAAGGACGAGTGGAAAAGTCCTATGACATCACACCCCTCAAGGTCGGGGAATTAATAACGCTCTCAGGGTCGGATCTTAATTCAAGGACGAGTGGAAACCAAATTTTTATATTAATTTACGTTTTAGAACTTAGACTTAAAATAAAATTCAAAGTAACTGGTTCAATATGTTTTATTATTTAATTGTTGACATTAGTTGCTAAACTATCTATTACGCATATATTAAGTTTTATATCAAAAACACTAAACTATATAACAATATATGGATATACTAAGATATACTTTAACATATAGGCTAAATATAAAGTATAATTATAAATAACTAAACGACTAAACAAGCTTATTTGATGCAGAACCATTTAACATATTATAACTAAAAATAGAATCATGAATTATTCATGCGAAAACTTTAGTGTCTTTAGGAAACCGACTGCTATGTGTTTCAAATTCAATCTTGACATCCACAGTTGACGATTTTACAGCTTCCACCTGATGCGAGCAGTCAATAACAAACAGCGGATTTTTCATGTATTCCCCAAAATCCATCATTGGGTCGTTAAATTCTCGACCATAATAACTGCTTTGGAAGTTTTCATAGTTATAATAGGCCGCTGCATACAATTTCTTTGAAAAATCCAAATTCCATCTTTCATATGGAAATACTGTTGAATTAAGATAAACTCGAATGACACTTATATTTGCATTTGTAAATTCAGTAGCATCTTCTTTATAGCTATCCGCTTTTCCAATATTCTGAAATCCGATAATTAAATAACGAGGTTTCTCTAGACTTGTACTCGTTCTTATAGCCCAAACATCAGATGAAGTTTGTCGGAGAGCGGGAAGCTCGTATAGATCCCACATGCAGTAAGCCATTCGGATATTTGCATTACTACCACCTTTATTAATACGTGATAATAGTTTTAGCTTTTGCCTATCCTCGGGGACAATGTGGCGTATTTTCCACTCCAGTTTGTCAATTTTAATATCGGCTTCAACTTCTCCAATATAACAGTTGTTAAAAGTGCGGGCAATTATTATAATCAATTCCTGTTTAATGTTAAAAATCCCCTTCGTATAATCCTCGGCAAAACCCATCAGATATTTTAGGGGTACTTTACCAGAAAATACATTACTAGCGGTATCCACAATGTGTTGGTTTTCTTAATTTAGACCCCATCCGCATGTAAGAAACGGTTTCAGCTGTGTACTACCAAAGGAAACCATTGTTTTAAGAGCTGTAGTTACACCAGGTTTTCTGACAACTGCAACTTTCTCACCGCCTATCTCATATCGAATTTCCTCAAATAGAAAAGCTAATGAATTATTAGATAAAAAACACTTTTTGGTAGCGTCTTTTGGTTTAAATGTTCCTTCGACATAGATGTAGCTTTCCGATATATCCAAAATTATGTCTTGAAAGTGAACTGGAATACGAATTTCATCAGAATTTTGGAATTTAGGTGATCCATAGGGTTTATATGTATGTTCTTGCAGGCTTATGATAGAATTATTGAAAATAGGTTCAGTAAAAACCTCAATTTTTTCACTAGTTGTCATCATGTTCGCTGGCTTCGTATTTTCAAGCCAATGGATTGAAGAAATCTACGATCTTTGGCAGAGAGACGTTGATATCCTTTTGGTCTGACGTCGTGATCGTGAATGAACTCTGTTTTAGCGATATATTTCTTTTTATTAGGTTTCGTTATTGTTTGACATATCGAAGAAAACATGTACGGTCGGCGGTTGTAACAAAAACCCATCATTAGACTAGTTTCTTTAGCTCCAGTTTAATAATAATCTTCTCGTCATTGAAATCGATAAGATCGCCGTTGTCATCCAAGATGCGTAGAGTAATGTTGTCAATGAACTGACGTCCTTCAGGCTTCAATGGCAAATAAATAAGGTTTGTGGGTTATCAAATTTTATATATATATATATATATATATATATATATATATATATATATATATATATATTTGCCATTATCAATTTTTGGATTGCTAATAGGACCTTCTAATTGTGGAAAAACAAATGTTATGATTACCTTGCTTACACACCCTTCAGGATTGCGCTTTGAAAATGTCTACGTATATTCAAGGTCGCTGTATCAACCCAAATACGAATATCTCAGGAAAATTTTCACGCCAATTAAGGGCCTTGGTTATTATATTTTTAGCGATACAACAAATATCGTGGAGCCATCCGATGCCAAACCAAATTCAATTTTCATATTTGACGACGTAATGTGTGAAAAACAAGATATTATACGATCATATTTTAGTATGGGACGACATAAAAATGTAGATAGTTTCTACCTAGCACAAACCTATTCTCGAGTTCCAAGGCAATTAGTACGTGACAACGCCAATTTAATTATAATGTTTAAACAAGGCGAAATGAATTAACGACATATTTTTTCTGATCATGTAACGCCAGATGTGACTTTTACACAATTTCAAGAGATGTGTGCTAAATGTTGGAATGATAAGTATGGATTCCTCGTTATTGATAAGGATAGCGGTTTAAATTCGGAAAGATATCGCAAGGGGTTCGATAACTATATATACACAGAGTAAGATCAGTGAATTCGCATTACATAATTGTGTGATACTCTGACAACATCACCTTCATGGTAAATAATGACATTGATCTGAAACGTCAATTGAATGGGGTTACAGATGCCGTTCGAAAAAAGTTTAAACAAATTAGAGCTGCTAATGTACAAGATAAATTTGAATTACACAAATTTTATGAGCCGATTGCTAAGCCTTTGACTTCTATATCCAATGCAGTAACACAAAAGTCTCGTAAACATATACAATCACAACCGAAAAGTTTAAGCACATACATAGAGGAGCCATTAAATAAATCAAGCATGTTCATGTCAGAGGAGTTTCCCGTAGAAACATCAACACCGATCACAGAAAGGCCCAAGTACACGACTGAAACATCGATAGATACCCCGAAAAACGAGACGTTAGATGGAATTTATGCAACACCTTCTCCATCAAACAAATCTACAATGTCAGCTGTCACATTAAAAGATCGCTCATCTCCAGATATTATCATTAATACATATATGAATGGTTTAAAGACAAAACCATCACAATTCGATACAGTTTATGGAGTACATCATAATTCAAAAGTAAAAAACAAAAAGTTTATGGGTAATTTGGAAATACGTTTTCCTCCTGGTAAAGTGACACTATGGCGCGAATCTAAGAATATTGCAACCTTTGAAGGGAATGCGGAACTTTACGATTTGATATTCTTAAAAAATCCACGGGCATTAGAGCATATCGAAAAGATGACTCCCGAAGCGAAGACCATAAAAAGATGTTACGGTTGACAAATGCACTATACAAGGGCTATGATGAGAAGCGGGGACTACAGGAAACCAGGCGGAAAAAATATGTAGAGATTGGTAAAGATTTTCCATGTAATTGACCGTCCGGCGTAAGTTTAAATCCAATTCCTGGTAACCCCCTCAATAAATGCACTTTTTCACCAGGCTTTTGACGTCCGAATTTATCAATTGTGTTGTTAACACGACCCATGTTTTTCTAAAACTATTTTTTTTTCACCAAAATGCTGCATTATAAGGTATAAAATAAAACTTGTAGGCTCTGCGGCATTGCTTAAATATTTTCATTAAGGTTAGATAATATTATATCACTTGTTTCTACCATTAAAGAAACGTGTTTTATCGGAAACTCCTAGCTATGTATATTGGAATATACCGAAGGAGCTGGTAGATCGGTTACGATTGCTGTGGAGTTCAAAGATGGCTGGTCATACCGGACACGATAATGAAATAATGTCAATTATAGAAGAACTTCGTGAGGAAGGTATAATTTATTAAGTAATCACCTAATTTGATCAGTATCTCAAGAGACGTGAGTCTCAAGAGACGTGAGTTGGAACTATGAATACTAGCACTGAAAAAATAAAAATTGTCAATGAGCTTCATAGGTCCGCGAGAAAAAATTTTCCCAGAAGACACACCATCATTAAAGGATATGAAGACTTGTGGCAAACAGATTTGGCGGAAATGCAACAGTATGCAAATGAAAACGATGGATATCGCTATATCTTGGTGTGCATAAATTGCTACTCCAAATTTGTCTATACTAGGGCGATTAGAAACAAGACAGGGGCTGAAGTCACTAAAGCAATGAAAGACATTTTTAAAGAAGCAAGATATACACCAATAAATCTTCAAAGCGACCAGGGAAAAGAATTTTTTAATAACATATTCCAAAATATTGTTAAGGGATATAACATTAATCATTATTTGACGTACAGCACCAAAAAAGCTGCGATAGTTGAACGAGTCATACGTACAGTCAGAAATTATCTCTATAAGGAGTTTTCAGCTAGAGGTTCCTACAAATGGATACAACTTTTACCAGTCATAACGAAAACCTATAATAACACAGAGCATCGTAATAAACGTTAAATCAACCACACGCATTAACGCATACAATTGGATAAAAATAGTACCCAAAAAGTTTAAATTTCGTTTGGGTGATATAGTTCGTATAAGCAAACACAAAAGTGTCTTTGATAAAGGATATACGCCCTCATGGTCCACGGAACAGTTTAAAATCGTAAAAGTTAACATTAGCAATCCACCAACATACCTCTTGGAATCAATAGAAGGTCAACCTATAAAAGGATGTTTTTATGAAGCTGAACTGCAAAAAACAAGTAGTCCGAATGTTTATTTAGTGGAAAAAGTACTTCGTCGTCGCAAGAAAAATAATATTAATCAATTATTTGTAAAATGGTTAGGATTTTCAGATCAATTTAATTCATGGATTGATGAGACAGATATTGTTTAAAATATTATATTTTGTAATACTTTCAAACCTATCGAAATATGTATATTGGTTAAGGTTACTATTAAAATAAATACCCAATAAACTTCAACTTTGTTTTATTTAAATATGTGTTTATTATAATTATAAAAATAGGTTTATTCACAACAATCATCATTCTTGATTATCTTCATACCAATCAGCAATCTTGATTATCTTCATATATGAGTATTCCTCATTAAGCAAGAGCTATATTGATTTTTTTCTCAAGCATTATTTCATTATGTGCTTGACCACTTTTTTGTCCAAATCATTCATTCTGATTTCATGTTTTTCAATTCTCCCGAGTACATCCATTTTTATTGTTTCAATATTAACAATTTTTTCTTCAAGCTGCTTTATATCGGCACGAACCTTATTAAGTAGATCTGTATTCATTATATCTTCTATTTGTATGCGTAATCGATGAATTTCTTTAAGCGCATAATCCAGGGTAACAGCATCACTACCCTTAGTCGGTGGGGCGACATTGGTTAAAGATTTTCCCCGCATGTCATATTGACCGTCCGGCGTAAGTTTAAATCCAATTCCTGGTAACCCCCTCAATAAATGCACTTTTTCACCAGGCTTTTGACGTCCGAATTTATCAATTGTGTCGTTAACACGACCCATGTTTTTCTAAAACTATTTTTTTTTTCACCAAAATGCTGCATTATAAGGTATAAAATAAAACTTGTAGGCTCTGCGGCATTGCTTAAATATTTTCATTAAGGTTAGATAATATTATATCACTTGTTTCTAGTATCTTAGTTAAATAGTTTCTACTATCATAGTTAGATATTTTCCTCAAATGTATCCGAGATCTATGAGTTTCTCTAATTAAACGATCAACATTTTTCTAAAGGTTGGATAATAGTACTTCTTTTTTTTCTATTATCGAGTACACATATACAAATTCTATTTTGGACTTCATAACACTAAGTATTTCACTAATTTTAACATAAATTTCATTTAATAATTCAGCCAGTAATGTCCGAAGCTTGTGAATTTCTTTAAGGAAATATTCTCTGGTTACAGCATCACTACCTTGCGAAGGATTTGCTATGTTAGTTGAAGATTTTCCTTGAATGTCGTATTGATGATCAACATTAAACTTAAAACCAATTCCTGGAGGATTGTATATTACTATTTTTTTATTAACTTTTTGACAATCAAATTTATCAATTGTAATGTTAATTCTACCCATGCTTACTTAGAACTGATGTAAAATTCAAAAATGTTTGAATTTATATCTGAAAACTGTTGAAAATAACAGAATTTAAAAAAGATACCTATCTCATTTGCAGTAGGCAAATGACGCCACATACCCCCAAGCGATCAGGGAAAAGAATTTTTTAATAACATATTCCAAAATCTTGTTAAGGAATATAACATTAATCATTATTCGACGTACAGCACAAAAAAAAAAGCTGCGGTAGTTGAACGAGTCATACGTATACTCAAAAATTATCTCTATAAGGAGTTTTCAGCTTAATATTTTATTTTTTACCTAACTAAATATTTACAACTTTCTAAAACTATTTATTCATACATAATTTATCAGGAAAAATTTTTAAGGGCAAATAAACCCAAGGTCATACAATTTGACCTTCAAAATGTTTCAAGGTCAAATAGACCCAAGGTTTTTCGTTAGACATTTCTGATTTGTAAAATAATGTGAAACACACCTGGGCTCTCAAGGTCATGGACAAATATCGAAAAAGTATGATGCGCGCTCAAGGTCATACGACGTCACATCGCCTCAAGGCCAAACTACACAGCACACCTGGGCTCTCAAGGTTCGAAAAAATTTTCAAAGGCAAATAAACCCAAGGTCATACAATTTTACCTTTTTTCCACATTAACCCAAACACCCAATCTCTGCATGTCATATTGACCGTCCGGGGTAAGCTTAAATCCAGTATACCATATTAATCAACACGCCTTTTAAAAAAGATACCTATCTACTGCAAATGACGTCACATACCCCCTTTGTTTATTCTAAACACTCAAATTTAAATATTGATCTGCTATTGCTTCGTACATTTAATTTTAAACACACAAATTTAAAAATTGTAAATAATACCAAATTAAATAAATATTCAAGCGACCAGGGAAAAGAATTTTTTAATAACATATTCCAGAATCGCAAAAATTAACAACACACAAATTTAAAAATTGTAATTAAAACCAAATTAAATAAATATTTCTAAATGTTGTTTATTTAAATATCATTTGGTTTTAATAGTTAACACTCGAGGCCATCTGTTGTCACACACCCCCAAGGTCAAACAATAGAGATGATGTAAACACGTGCGCTCAAGGTCATATGACGTCACTTCAAGGACAAACATGAAAACGTCACACCCCCAAGACCAAACAATATAGCTGATGTAAACACGTGCGCTCAAGGTCATATGACGTCACTTCAAGGACAAATATGAAAACGTTCATACAACTCTCCAAGGTCGTGGGGCGGGGCTTAATCTCATGGTCATGGGGCGGGGCTTAATCTCATTGGTCATGGGGCGGAGCTTAACTCTCCAAGGCCATGGGGGTGGGACTTAATAATCATTATCATGGGGCGGGGCTTAATCTCATTGGTCAGGAAACGGAGCTTAATATCAAGGTAGAATGACGTCACACAGGTGGGCGGGGCTTAATCTCAAGGTCAGGAGTAGTGGTGACACCCCCCCATCACTTTCAGAACCCGCATACTTCCACTACTACCATCAATTGGTAAGTTTTGCTACAAATCCAAAATGGCGGCCTAATAAAATGTTATAAAGGTCAGTGTAAAAAGTTACTTCATCGATTATGTTTAAATTGTGGTCAAAAATCAAATATAATTAAATGTTAAAACAAGTCGGTCTGAAAAAAGTGTAAAGTTTACACAAAAACCAACGATGATAAAAAATCTTTTGTAAAATTCTGGTGAGGAGTCATTATGGTGGCACAAAATGGCGGTCTAATGAAATGTTTGAAATATCAGTATCTACTTATCCAAAGTTGAAATTTTGCACAAAAAACAAGTGCAGAAAAGAACTGGCAAAATTTTATCAATTGGATGTGACAAATTAAATGTTTACTAAGCCGGTAAATTTCCATTTTCTTAAATAGAAACTTTTATGAAGAAAATTAATAAAAGTCATAAATAATTTTTTTACAGATTATTAAATTTTCAAAAATAAAAAATATTTAAATATTAAATTTAAAATAAATTAATAAAGAACTAAAACAAAATTTAAAAGATGATATACTGGAGCATCGAAACTCTATCTACGTACGTTTTTATTTAAGTAGATACATACATGTATGAATATTTGTATGTATGTTTGTTGACAAAAAAGTTGTCGGTACAAAAAACGCCTACATGAAATTAATTTTAATCATTGTAGCAACATGATGTGCAGTCTTATACCTTTTTTTTTAGTCAAATCTATACAACTGTTGGCATCGCCATTTTGAATATTTATTTCTAAAATTGTATGACTTGCACTCTTAGTATCGATTTTAAATCAAATCTACATAAATGTTAAAATTCACTCGCAATCTTGACATTCCTACTCATATTTTTTAAATGTTTACTAAAACTTTATGATATGTATTCTCAAATAACACCAGAAGCTGACTTTCAGTCAAGTCTATACAATAGTTAAAATTCCGCCGCCATGTTGGCACCACCTTCTTGAAATTTTAAATGTTGACAGAAATGCATGATGTGCAGTCTTAAATATCCTCAAATGCCAAATTTTAATCAAATCTGCAAAAAATTTAAAATTAGTCTGCCATGTTGAGCCCGCCTGTTTTAATTCTCTAATATGGACTAAAATTTAATAACTTTCACTTTTAAATACTCCTAGATACCGATGTTTCAGCCGAATCTGTACAAATAACAAAATTCACTTTATTAGCACCGCTATTTTGAATTTTGTTGTTCATTCTTAAGTAACCCGCACAAATATTAAAATCCGTCCAATATATGTGTCAGCATTGTCATGTTCGGCCATATTCAATTCATACCACTATTTTACCAGTTTATTTTTGTATCAGACGTAATTTTTGTCGAAAATTAAAGTTAATAGAGTAAGTAGAATTTTATAGCTATACCGAGAACAGACCGGCTGACAGGAACGGAAAAACATGTTTTTCGCCATTTAGGGACCCTAAAACGTGAAAATCTGCAAAAACCTGGAACAATGATTTTTTCACGATTTCTTCGTTTAGCGGGAAGTAAAAATTCACGCCGCTGTCGGCAGGCGTCACCAAATATCAGGTACTTGGACCATGGCCACCTCTTGATTTATCGAAAACATTGATCGATAGAATGTGAAAAATAGGGGAACGGGATTGCGATCTCTGGGTTAATTCTTACTCTAAGGGTACAGCCATTCTCGTTACTATTTAATGCATAAAATTTAAATTGATATGCAGATTTGCATCAGGAAAGTATCACAGTTTACAAGACATTTCAATGATATACAGAGTATTCGAAAAATAGGTGTACAACGTTTAAAGACAGATTGGTGACTTCAAAATAGGTCGATTTAAGCTAATTTACCTATCTACAAAATTGCTTCGTTTAACCTGCAGAAGGCGTTAAATTTTTTAAAAAAATTGGTCTTTCTTAAATTTTTTAGAAACGTGATAATTTATTTTAACGATTTCTGGTGTATGGTCTAATACTGAAAAATTACTTTTTCTGATGGTACATTAGCGGGCGATAATAAAGTAGACGTGTTATAAAAGTTACAACCCATCTAAAGATACGTTCTGATTTTTTACGTCATCAACTTTATGACAAATCAGTTACTTTTACCGGGTAGATTCATATCTTTTGAAACTTTTTTCCCTCTTAAAAATGTTTCGTAGGATGAGCGGTTTTGACAAAGTTTTTTTTTAATTACTTGCATACACTAAATAATGTAATAAAGTAATGGACAAAAATGGTATAAAAGTTTTATTTAAAAAAATGGAAACACCAAGTGGAAAAACGACATTAATTAAGCCGATGTGCAAATTGGTCTCCATTTTGCTCAATGCACGTAGTAACACTCTTTAAAAAATAAAATTGGACTTCATTTAATATCTGATGATTATGGAAAATGGCGCCAGCGTTTAAAATTCGTGGCAACAAATCTTCACGAGCATGCTCGGGGGTCTTATAAATTTCTGTTTTAAAAGCACCCTACAAAAAGTAATCTCACATATTTTACACCGGGGAACGTAGTTCGACCTGTTGGTATATTGGTTATGCATATATTCAGACCACCAGCGGAAACATGAGGTGGGGCACCATCGTGCATGTACCATAATTCTTGTCGAAGCAGAGGCATGTTTTCTAGAAGAATTAGCAAGAGGCTAGCTAGGATTTAGCAAGAAATTTAAATAGATATTTCCATCCAATCTATCTGGAATCTTCACAAGATCAATAATATAGCGTCAATAATAGCTGCCCCTACATTTATTCTACACTCATGCTGATGGTGGGCAGCTTTAATGGCATGTATGAATTGGCATCCGCATAAACGAGTTTGTTGTGCAAGTTTGTAACTCCAGATCGTGTAAAGCACGCCTCGTCGGTAAACAACATTTTTCTGCTAAAATGTGGATCACGAATTCTTTTGTTTTAAATACATTGGCCAAATGTAAGGCGCATCAGAGGATCAATCGGTATCAGTTACGAAACTTTTTGGACATGATACCGGATATAATAATTGCTCTTTAAAACTATTGTGACACTCGGTTCTTCTTCAACCATTTTATTTTTAATTTAAAAAAACTGGCGAAAACCTAAACTATGATCTGGAGTCATACGATTTACTTAATGTGCTTTTCGGGAATAATATTGTAAATATTAATTTACATATTTGTCACCTGACAAATGATATGGCGGGAAATTTAGTATTATATTAAATAAATAAATGAAATAAAAAGTGTACTGTAGTAAATTTAAATAATTTTCAAAACTGTTTAAAATTTCACTATTTCTATATTTGAAGTCATTAACAACGTAAAACAAATAATTATTAAACTTGTTACAACATCAGTTTTTCTCAGAAACACTGTCGCATAATTGATTATTATTAAACCTCGGACCCAGAGTCTGAGTCACTTGAACTACTCAATTTCGATTCTTTATCAGTAGTATCCGTGGCAGAACCCTTTGGGTCAGGGGCTAACAATAAGTCTAAGATTACTTTTAGAATGACTTTGGTTTTCTCCTTGGAAGTTTTCGCATGCTTGATATAACTGGATCAGAAGATACAAGCAGTCTGTTAAAACAAAGTTTGTTGCCTTGAACACTTCCGAGAGAATCCTTTTTTATACTTTTTGATGCCTTTATTTAATGCCTCCTGGGCCTCTTCTGATAATTGCCCAATTGGTAATAAGAACGATTCAATAATGTCTGGTGAGTGAATTAAAATTTTGTGGACCAGAGTCGCCATGTTGTACCAGGGATATTCTTGCACAAGTGTCCTGTTTGTTTCCAAAGCTTAATCTTTAAATTGTTGTAGATTTATACGGTATACACTAGATATAGTTTCCAAATAATTTTAATTCATTTTATAACGTCTCATATACCAGTAATTTCAGAGGAAACAGAAACATTATCAAAACATCGGCGGGCTGTGCTCCCGTCATTTGTACTGCCAAACCCTGGTTTAGGGCCATCCACTATTAATCCCAACTTCGTCTTAAACTCATTTTAAATGTTCTTTTTGTATCAGCCACAATTTTTTTATTTACATTGCCTCGAGCCTGCCAACTTTTTATTGGTAACTTATATGACACGTGTAGTAAGTATTAAAAAAAAACGAATCCATGAGTGTAAACTGGATAGATCTAAAGAAAGGCTGGAAGTAATAACATCTCATCGCAGAATCATATCAATGTTGTTAAAAGACTTGGAAGAAGCCTCACAAATGTAATATGTTTGAGTGGATGTCGTGGATGTAGCAGAATTGCACACTTTGCCGCATGTCACAGTAAATACTAAATTGTGCAATATGGAATGTTTTTGTCCCTACACTAATAGAAATTGGTTTAAGATTTGCTATTTCACGCTGCATAGAATTTATTTCTTGCAGTATAATATCATTAGTCTCATGTATAAATTGAATTCTATTTGGATGACAAAAACGGGGATTTTGCTAAACTATTTTGTTTTTGGATTTATTTGGATCCTCGCACATTAATCGAAGTGATACAAAGGATGTTAAAAATATACTGACATCCGACTCTTCATCAGTGTCAAACTTTTGCTTGTATTGGCTATGGCCTGAGCTGCCATCGCCTCCCCATCTTAAAGTCAGTGTTAAACAAACAAGTTGGGGTAGTGTTAAAGTTCTCAATACATCTTTAGGCATCTCCACAATATGTGGACAGTGTGGTTCAGTAAGGCTTGTAATTTTACTTCAGCCTTTTTTCCCGTGATTGTAATAGCATCGCGATTTGGATAGCAACGCATTTTGGCGTCCTGGAATCTTCTTATATGATGGAAATCATTTTCTGATTACACTTTTAATGACCTGATACTGATGACTAGTGAACTTTGCTTCGACAAACACTGACGAGGCTTTATCACCAGAAAGCTGATACACTTTTCCAGCTCTTTCCTTATCTGCCTTCCTGTAATTCTGGGCCCTTTTTGGAGTTGAAAACTGCACATTTTCCTTCAGCGCGAAGACTTATTTGAGCAGCATACAGAAGCTCGGAGGAACTCATTGTTGATCGAACATTTTTCTTCATTTTGTTCATTCGCTACTACCTTGGAAATTAACAGCAGGGTGCCCCCTGAATTCGCGGCAGCTAATTGAATAAACAAAGGAAATGCTAAATTTGTGTCCAACCATGTTTTGTTCTGAGAAAAATATCTTTCTTTCTTATATTGGGCAGCTCTAATACTAATATGTTGCACCTAACTAACAAAATAATCAGCCTTAAACGATATGGAAGCGTTAAAAGGAGATATTCGAAGTGACACAAAACAAAGATATCTCAAAAACGCGGATAAATGCAGAAAATATTTTTACTCTAATTACTAACAGGAGTATCCTGCTACAAAAATTTCTAGAAAGTTGGGCCCGGAAGTTAACCAAAACATTCCCAATAAAATTAAAATAATAATTTTGCACTACTTCCAAAAGTTATTTCCGTATAAAATACACATTCTATAAAATTAAATTATTTTTATATGAATTGTATAGCTAAAGTTACCACTTACCTTCAGGAGTACAATCCATTTTACTTTAAAATTAGGCAATAATTCGTCGCAAATACATTGGTCTATCAAAGCCTCTAGGTGCGTAAAAGTATGAAACCACGATGTTGCCGAAATGGGGTTCTGGTCAGCTTTTTTAAATTTTGCCACAAATTTTTACTTTCCTAAAGTAAAATTTTAATAATAGGTAGTAATGTCTACAAATAATACTTGGTTGTGAATGTCAGAAATATTTAAACGAGAGTTCTAAACACGTGCCAATTTGTAGTAATTTTCATTCCCATCATGTTAATTTTTAAAAAAGATAATTTAAAAAGTATTAGAGATGAAGTAAATAATTCAATTCCGGATAATGCCAAAATATCTAAAAGTATCGTGTTCCTATAATAATTAATAGGAAATTTAATTTTTTTGTTTGACGTGACATTATGAAAACATATCTTTTTTTATCCCTTGCCAAATTAAACTTAAAAAATGTATTTTCCTCGAACTTTAGTAACATAAAACATTCTATGTAAGATTAAAGACATGTTGAGTTAGTGATCTTGACTAAATTTGTGTTACTAAACCAATAGCAAATTTTATTTTTTTTCTTAAGAAGTTAGAAATAACATAGCAAAACTAAACATTTTTTATATTTACCCAACTAAAATTTGAAAAAATGAATTTTCCTTCAATGGTAGTAAATAGAAACATTTTATATCAGATTAGAGACATGTTGAATTCGGGGTTGAATTAGTGATCTTGAATAAATTTGTGGTACTAAATTAATCGGAAATAAATAAAAAAAATAGGAAAAAAGAAGTAGGATGCGACGTTTATAAAAACATATTATTTTTCATCCTTTACCAAATTGAATTTGCTAAAAACACTTTATATAAGTTTAGATACATGTTGAATTAGTTATCTCGAGTGAATTTGTGTTACTAAACTAATTGAAAATGTGCATAGGAATCGTAATTTAAATAATAAAAAATAAAATATAATACGTTAACTGTGCGTTAATGTAGCACGTAACTTGTGTCTAAAAATTTCCATTCCAAAAAAAATTCTGGGAAATCGTTGTCATTGTCATGCAACTTGTCCAAATAGGCGTTTTCCATTGGTCGAAGATATTAGTGTAAAATTTTTATTTAAAAAAATAGCTTGTGCAGAAATATGATTTCTTTATACAGGGTTGTTCAAAAGAAGCGCACAAAATTCATATCTTCGGTATGAGTAATTTTTCACACAAACGCTGGAACACGTGAAGTGGTTTAAATGGTTATTTGTCTTTTTGTAATATTTTCCCCTGCAACTCCTTAATTTGTAGGCATCCCAACCTTTTTTTTAAATGGCAACCTAGGTCATGTGGGGGCTCTATGAGAAGGTCTTCTGAAACTTAAGCCGATACTAGCAACAAATTAGAGGTCTGCTAGTTTCATTATAATAAAACGAGTCCACATAAGTTCTAATTAAAATTAACTGTCAAAGTAGATCCTTATGGTGTAACTCGGAACGACTTTGGTTACCATCAACCTATCCAGTGACTTGGGAAAGTTTCACTGAATTATCTTAAGAGGATTCATTAGACGATATTATTATTGCCCTATACGTTAAGAAGCAACTTCCTTTCAATATCTCAAATTTTTACATTTCAAAATGCAGGTAAAAACTACCCAAATTCTTGAAATTCTAGGACAGTTTGTGTATTTGGCAAATACCTACACACACAAAATAATAAATTCAGTTAACCTTTAAGTTTGATCATTGAATTGTAGGCAAGTGTTAGTATTTTGGCATTTTTAAATTGTGATGCTGTCAGAAAGGCAGCGTATTGAAATTTTGATATTGTTGGGTTGTAGAGACAAAGTACGGAGCCAGTATGAACTTTGAGTGTTGTTCAATGAAAATACCCGAGAATTCAAGTAAGCGGTCAAGTGTGAGTAGAATAATTCATAAATTTGAAGAGCATGGGACAGTTAGGCCTAGATTTACCTAAAATGTGCCGACCACACGCTTCAACTAAAGACAAAAAACTTGATATACCCCTATCAGTACAAGAAAGTCCACATTCTTTACCTGATATCTTAGCACTAAAATAACGATGTTAGTAGACCTTCTGTACAGCGATTATTAAAGATCCAGAAGTATCACCCGTATAAAATGCATGTTGTACAGGAACTTCTTGAAGATGACTACGATTGAAGATTACAATTCTGTGAAGAAATTCTTTGAAAATATTATCTTCACCGATGAGGCTATATTTTGTTTAAATGGAATGATCAACAGACATTATCGATTCTGGTCTCATCAAAATCGATAGTGGATACGTGAGGGATATACACAACATCCCAAAAAGTCAATGTGTGCGCTGGCATAATAAATAACCGAAATTTAAGACCATATCTCTTTGAACAAAATCTTACTGCTGAGCGATACTTTCCTCTCGTTCGATTTAATACCTGCATTAACAGTATTGTTTCGTAACGAGGGTGATCCAGGTATTTTCCAAGAAAAAAATATGGTTTCAACAAGATGGCTCACCACCGCATTTTGGTATAAATGTTCGAAAATACTTGAACGACATTTTTTCCAAATCGGTGGTGGATAGGTCGACGGTCTTCGGACCTTACACCATTTCTATGGAGGTATTTGAAAAAGATAGTGTTTAAAAATAGACCAAACAGCGTTGAGGACCTACAAGATAGAATAAGGATGGAGGTTACTAATTTAGCAGCCGAAAGTAATCGAAGTGCGGTTGATACTATTTACCACAGACTTGGTGCATGTCAAATAGAAAGTGGAGATCACTTTCAGCAATTGTTACATTAGCCGAATCAGTTGAGTGCTAAGGATCTCCTCGAATATTAATTTTAAATAAGATACTTAAGTGGACTTGTTTTACTATAATGAAATGAGCAGGCCCCTAATTTGTGCTAGTAGCTGATTCAGTTTTAGAAGATCTATCCATAGAGCCTCTACGTGACCTAGGTTGGAATTAAAAAAAAAATGGAGTGTGCCTACAAATTAAGAGGTTGCAGAGAGAGGGCTAAAAATATTACAAAAAGATGAACAACAATTTAAACCACTTCATGTGTTCCGGCGTTTTTGTGAAAAATGACTCATACAGAAGATATGAATTTTGCGCATTTCTTTTGAACAACCCTGTATATTTAGAACTATGTTGTACTCGACCTATTCAGAATTCACCTTACATAAATAAAATATCAAATGCGAATACTGTTTTTAAGCTTTAAAAACTATATGTCTGTTAATACATTTTTAGGCCACCTCGTGGATATATACTTTACTATACGTTCAATATCATAAATATGATATTAAACGTTGCTAAAGGGTAAGCTATTTAGTTCAAAATTTTCATCTCGACATTTAAAAATTTTCGTCAAATAAAATTCGTCTTCAGATATATTTCTTACCTAAAGAATATTTGCAAATGTCAATATTAGATTTGGGCAATATAATACTGGAAGTTACTAATAAATATTTAATACCAGAATCCAATTTTATCCAGACTGAAAGATGACAAAAATGTGCATTTCGTCCAAATCTCTCTTTCGCTGACGTTACATCATAACATAACTCGAGCCTTATAGAATAGTAAATGTACTTTTGCCTTTTCCAAACGCATACTTTTCGTTAATAAGTTATAAAGCAACCGAACGGGCCAAACAATGGAAACACTAAAACAAATGATGATTAGAGGTTGCACGACAGTACTATTCAATATAGACGACGCATCAATGCATCAAAAAGACCGCAAATCGATATTTTTGAGAGAGGATATTTGTTGTGGTTAGACAGTGTGAAACGAAATTTGTTTGAATAAAATGATAGGACCTGTGCTCAAATGATAGTGTACTCCTGTGAATAAATTAAAGAACATTCTAATTAAGGTAGTTAGTAACGCTTTAAATCAATGTTTTATCATATCATCCTTCTGAAAAGGTTTTTAATTGTATTAGTAAAATAATGGTACTTAATCGTGTCTTTTTATTTAAAAATATGTTTTGGCAAATATGTTTCGAGAACACAGTAATTTCACTATATAGTCTTATAATATCATATTATATTATGTTAATCGACTTTCGCGGGCTTCTATATAAAATAAAAGTAACTTCTCACTCAAAAAATTTGACAAAAGAGCTGTTTTTTGCCCAATATGATTCCCCACAAAATTGTAAGTGAGGTTAGTGGATTTGGATTGGTTGTTTTTTTTATTAGATTTCTATGGGAATAACACATTTCTAGATATAGATCGCTATGAAATATTGCTTTTTTTTAAGTTTTATCAGTGGGTCGGACATAATATATCCATGAAGACAAACGAATTAAATGGGTTGCGACGTTGATAAGTTTATAGACACAAAAATGTTCCTTTCCGACTTTAATACTTCGCTTGCATGCCCCCATGGGGGCATGGCAATTTTATTCCTTAATACACTTCGGTTATTTTGCACGATTTTGTCGGTACGTGTTTAACTGCATGGTTTTAACTGACAATGTATGGGGATATTCGGTCTAGTTAGTTCTGCACTTTCAAAATTGCACCGTTTTGCACGTAAGTTCCTTTTTTGACAGTGTATGGTGAAAACTGCGTTTCTATTATTGACGTTGTTTTCGTTCGTCGTAAAATTTTGTTAAAATCATATTTTCTAAAGCAATTCGGGCACACTGTCTGTGGAAAATAAAGCGCAGATATTGCCGAGAGGCTTAGAAACATATTAATATAGAAATTTGGTTTTCAAATAAAAATAAATTAGTCCAAACGCAAATAAAAGAAGCATCTGAACTTGACGCAGCATATGAAATATTATAATAATAGATAGTGCATGCCAAAAAAATGAAACATTTTGACCCCCAGTTTAAGAAAAAAAACCAAATTAAGATGATACTTCAAAGATAAACATCAAATACAAAGGGCAATTGGAATAATTAGATAAGAAGCTATAACAATTTCGTATTTACAGTTTGTTTATGATTACTAAAATAGTTTTCTTTTATTTTTTGGCATTTGTATATCATTTCTAATATATCATAGACTAACACGAAAAGCAGGCAATTTTTGCTAATTTAGCAGATGTATTAGCTCTTATCACTTTTGCAACACTACTGCTGTCACCATACAAAATTCACTAAAAATTAAGAGCTACTCTAGATATAGTTAGAACTGTTAGTTCGCCAGTTATGTTTTGCTTATGCTAATGGCATATTTTCTAAAATTTTAATAATATTTTGTATTTGTCACTTGAAATTTATTACTGTCCAGTTTAACCTGTAATTTTTTTAATCTTACAATAATAATAAAAATAATGATAATAATAATAGTAATAATAATAATAATATAACTAATATAAATAATAATAATAATAATAGTCCTGGAACAGCTTAAATGAGAGGCGCAGCTTGAACTTGAGAATGAACGCGTTAAGCCTACAATAGAAGAGCCCGAGGAGGAAGCATGAAATGAAGAAAACATAGACGAAGAAGAATCTACAGGACAAGACATCATTGACAGAGCTAACAACACCCAGGACAAGGAAAAAATACCAGTATGCAACGAACTTCGAAATGCTGTTCCTGAATTTAACGGCCTAGGTCCGACTAAAAGACCTAAGCTCCCGAAACTTAGAACTTGTCTGGAGACTCAAAGCATCCTTAAGATTTTCAACACCATATTAGCAGAGTTTAGTTTTAAGTACGATACCCTTGAGAAGCTCCACACACTCGTCTACTGCTCTGTCGTCTCCGTCTTTAGATGCATAAACAACAAGTGCATTCCCAGAAGATAACATGCAAAGCTACACATTAACAAAAACCCACATGGCAGAAAAGACTTGAGGAAACAATTGATGATTTGAGACGGGAACTAGCAAGATTCACAGAATTTCGGAAGAATGAACACCCCTTTAACAGACTTAAAACACGCATTAAGAAGATGTTTAAGAAGATAGGTATAAAACCCACCGATCTTAACCATCGACAAAAATTAGATAAGTATTAGGATACACTAAATCAAAAACTAAAAGCTTAAGCGAAACGTCTGCAGAGATACAACAAATGTTTAAAGAGAAAACAAGTATAATTGGCTTTTCAACACCAATCAAAGACAGTTCTATCGGGATATCAATAACACCGAAGATCAAATTAATACTGAGAAGATGCTGCCGAGCAAACGGCATTTGGCAGAGTATTTGTCGAACATCTGGGAAAAACCAAAAGAGCATAATCCAATTGCTACATGGATACAATCTCAACGTGATCAAATTCAAACACCACAGTGACTCTATCACCAAGGAGGAAGTTAGCAGATTTCTTAAGAGCACGAGCAACTGGAAGTCGCCAGGAGTTGACCATATTCACAATTTCTAGTATAAGAAATTTGAGGTCCTCCATGAAGCTATGGCTCGTCATTTTACCAAAATAATGCAACATCCGGAGACAACCCCAGCATTTCTCATGCTGGGCCCTACAACTATGCTACCCAAAAGCAATAGACAGACAGAAGACCCGTGACAGTACAGGCCCATCACCTGTTTGCCCACCATGTACATGATCCTAACAGGATGCACTGCAAATCGTACATATCACCATACTGATAGTTATAAGCTATTAGCCGAGCAACAGAAGAGATGCATTCGAGACCATCAAGGATGCAAAGAACAACTTATCATCGACTCTATGGTACTTAAGCAGGCACACAAAAAACAAGACAACATACACACTGCTTTTATAGACTATAAAAAGGCGTTTGACATTATACCACATTCCTGGCTCATAGACGTACTAGAAATATACAAAATTCACCCTAAAATCATTAATTTCCTGGGAACTATCAAGCACCATTGGAGAACGAACCTGATGATCTATAATGGCGATCAATCTCTTACCACCGATGAGATACACATCTATAGAGGAATTTACCAAGGAGACTCGTTAAGTCCACTTTGGTTCTGCTTAGCGATGAACTAATGAAAGCGTTGCTCAACAATACAAGACATGGCTTCAACATCAAAGCCAATAAAGTCAATTCCCGAACCATATCCCTCCTTCTATATGTGGATGATATTAAGCTCTATGGTAGAAACAATACCCAACTAAAAAACCTATTGACGTGACATAATCCTTCTCGAAAGACATCCATATGGAAAAATGTAAAGCCTTAAATATCGAAAAAGGCAAAGTAATTAATGGTGATGTAGCCCTACCCAATGGAGAAATAGTTCTAGCGATGCACCAAGGAGAGACCTACAGATATCTAGGATTTCAACAATCTAGACTGCTCGAGGATGAACAAGGAAAGACCAAGCTCAAAGATCAGTACGTTCAAAGAGTGCGAGTTCTTCTGAAGGCAGAACTAAACGCTAGAAATCTCATTAGAAAAATTGACACCTCTGCTGTGCCCGTGCTGACCTACAGTTTTGGAATCTTGAAATAGACTAATATGGAGCTAGAGGGACTACAACGAACTATTCGCCTAATGATGACCAAGTACAAATCACACCACCCAAGGTTATTAACTCTCCCAAAGACCTTACCACAAACAGAAGGTGGAAGATCCCTTGTTGACTTGACCAATTCTCACTCCCGATAGCTGCAAAAATGAGAGATTTATTCACCAACAAGCCACAAACATCAAGCCTCCACCGCATAGTGACCTTAAGTGACAACTCGTAACCTCCACTCAATTTCGCAAGTGATAACATCATCCTAAAGTCACTTTCAGACCACGAGAAACAAGAAAAGTGGGCTCAAATGACACTGCAAGGCCGACAATGCAATGACTTGAATCAGCCACACATAGACAAGGAAGCATACAACAGGTGGCTGAAAGATGGACAGCTATTTCCAGAGACAAAAGAATTTGTGATGGCAATACAGGACCAAGTTATTAACACACGGAATTACACGAAATTCATCGTCAAGACCGGTCCGTTGAATCCGAGATGTGTCGAAAATGTAGCGAGAGATCAGAGACTATACAGCATATAACATCTGGTTGCACTTACCTAGCAAACACAGATTACCTTCAGCGGTATAACCAGATATGTAATATCATACATCAGAAGCTTGCTAATTAATACGGGCTCCTAAATTTGGTAGATGTCGCTGTACCCAACAGTAACAACGTGTTGGATAAATATCAACAGAAAAAAAACCAGAAATGCGGAGAAAATTCTTACAGGACAACACATAGAACTAATAGAAACCGGCCCATTCCTTTTGGTATATGCGTACGGGATGGGCTCGAATCCCAACATTTGTTGAGAAATTGATTGTCAATTTCGATAATATTAATAATAATAATAAAAATAATATTTTTTTTTGCCTCGAAATTTTTGATGCTAATAATCTTAGTAGTTCAAAGTAAATCTCTTCATTGATTCGAAAATATTTACACCCATTTTCTGTTCCCAGGCAAAGTTCGATCAGTAGATTAATTCCTTTCTTATAAGGAGTCAGTCTTTGCACAACTTTGATCAATCATTATTTTCCCCTTTTTACGACAATAATTTAACAGCCGCCACTACTAACAGACTCTTTCGCATTTTCTTCTTGAAATGCGTAGAGAAAACCGAAGTGTGTGGAAGAAAAGAAGGTACTGTTTTTTTTCGAACGTATTGGACTGTTCGGTCAAAATTGTGCAAAATAACTGAAGTGTATGGAGCCCATTAGGGCGGCTTGATAAAGTGAAACAAATTATAAATAGATATATAGAAAATAGAAAAAATAAAATAATTGGGGGGTTTTGCTGTATTTTATAAAAGCTAATCATATTAAAACTATATTAAAAAGCAAAAACATCTTCATTTGTAGAAGGCTGTTTCAACCTTCAGACATTCACAACATCCATTTCTGCTTTCAATTTAAATAAATACATTTTCTCAAATTTTTATACTTTATAATCCCCCCAAAAATCTAATCCCCCCTAAACATGAATCTTATATTTCGTCTGCAAATTTGTAATACTATATTTTTTATGTTCTAGGATAGGATAGGCTCAAATATGGGGAATAAAAGATAATTTCTTTCTCACTACTTATAAATATAAGATTATTTTTTGTATTGACTAATTCATCATAAGCTACACAATCCAAAATTTCATGCAAAAAGTACTAGTTTCTCAAATAGCCGTTTTGTGCATGTATTAACATTTTTTCAGAGCTCTTTTACATCTTAATTAATGGTGTTGACTAATTTTCATTACGTTACGTTTGGAGATGATCTGCAATCTACAAAATCCATAATTCTAACATATGATAACAAACATTAGTTCAAGCGAATTTTTGCGTAAAATTAAAATCGATTCAAATATTAAAGATATATTATAGGTTTTTAGTAATTTGGAACATTGTGCAATAATGTTTTTGAATTTTTTCTCTTAGTAGTTAGGTAACTTCATGTGACTTTTTAGAAACTAAAATCGCCCTATAAAGGCTCTTTAGCACCACTTTACTTGCTGTGCATATTATAAATACGATTTTCCGAGGTATAAAAACCCTGTCATTGCTGTAAGATTTCAGCATAGTAGTTTTTATTAAAAATGTTATCACGTAAGAAATATCTCTACAAGTTTCGTATTTAAAGTTTAATTTCTTATCTCTCGAATAACGGAGATATAAGGCCTCTTCAAAGATATCTGGACCATCTCTAGTATTCAATTTAAAAAATACTACTTTTTCCAACCCCGGTGTGATAATAAAGAACGACTATCTGGCGTTTTTGGCACCTAAAAGGGCTCCCAACTACTAAATCTAAACAAAAAATTTGAAATAAATACCATCATGGCGAAATATTCCCAATTACTAAATATTCAGAATAAACTTTAATATTAAATTGGTTTCCATTTAAAAGATTTAATGGAGTCGTCCGTTGCTTTGTGACAGTACATTTTACCAAATAAATGACAACACAAGTTTCACTTTGTTAACTGTCACTTATTTGGTTTCAGGGCGTTGGATTATATGTGTTATCATATGTGTTCAACAATTCTTAAATTAATTTCTGGCCTCCCTGTATGTCCTCTGCAAAGTGTCACTTTAAGCCATAGAAAAATAAATTCTAAGTTACAATTTAGTTAGAAAATGTGATCATAGAATTACAGGTAAACGCAAAAAAATTAAAATGCTTACAAAAAAGGCGATATTTTCGAAAAAAAAAACTCATAATATTGAAAAATCGCGGAAAATGTTTTTTGTAATTTTAATAAAAAATTTATGGTAATATAGCAAACGAAAAATAAACATTGTTTTTGTGAAACGAAAAAACTGAAGCTACTATTTGGATGATGTAAACTGAAACCAAAATCCCTGAATAATTGAATTAAATAACTGCCCTTAGATTAATGCGGATCGGTATGAATAGTTAACTACAAAATGTCAACTGCTAACTTTCAAAATGTTCACTAAAATCACTAAAACCGGTTTTTATGTCTTTGTGGGTAGAATCCAGTGGCGGCTGGCGGCACCCAAAGCTAGTGAGGCCTAAAAAAAAGAAAAATGCGATGGAGGGAAGAAATTGTGCGCCGCAGGCGATATTTTTTTAGCTCATTTACCATTTTGTAAAAATCTAAATTGCTTTTATATCATCCACCACAGGATTACACTTTTGCATTAATTTATAGAAATGGGTTTTTAAATTAAATTTCGTTTAAGGGCATCCGGTTTAAGCAAGGTTGCCAGTCGTGAATTGAGCAGTTAGTCGCGCCTCATTCGATTTTTGAAAGGAAAACGAAATTTCAAAACCAAAACCTTTTATCAAAGAGGTAAAATGTCACAATAGGGTTATAAATGTCACAATAGGTATATAAATGTTAAGTAAAATCAATAAATAAAACAAGGATCTAAAAAATGACAACGCTATAGGTCCTCGCTGTGCTCTTAAGTGTTGAAAGTCTGTTAACTATTAGCACCAAATAAAAAATATGCTGCGTCGCGTCCTAGCTTTATTTTCTATAAATCAAGTTAATAAGAGAAAAGGTTAAAAATAATAAGTTTAAGCAAAATTAGTTATTATATTATAGTATATTATAACCCAAACATTTTTTACATTTTGTATATTAAGGCTATTGGACGGTTTTTTAAATTTGCAAATTTATTTATAATATCTTCGTAAACCTGAGTATCTTCACTAAGGCTTTGTAAAATTCCTTTTTCTATAGATATCGTTGACAAACCCGTTAGACGCTCTTGTGTGATCGTATTTCTTAAATTTGTTTTAATGCGCTTAACACACGAAAAATCTACCGACACACTTGTTGTAGGAATAGTTAAAACTAGGCAAAACGGTTTGTAGGTTTCCGAAAAGATAATTTTAAAATCCTTGTATAATATTTCTAATATTTGTTAAATTATGTGTCCCTGTAGAAAACACTAAGTTCGTTTTTTAGCAGATCTATTTCAAAAACATTTGGATACATTTTTATTAAACATTCAAATGATTTTTCGGGAACATGAAAGAAAACTTAAATCTTGGAAATTACTAAAACGAGTACTTAACTGAAGGGAAATGCTATCTATAATTTTTTCTTGTCCAATTAAAAAACTCTTAAATTTTTTTTTCATTTCTTAATTCAGAAATTCGTTGGGCAGTGATTTTGATCTAATTAGAGCAGTGTTTTAAATCTAGAATTTTTGCAAAATTTGGAAAAGTAAATCTGTGCATGCAAAAATTTTGTGATAGATCTTGGTCAAAATAGCAAAGTCAAAGTCCAGAAAATGTTTTAGAAGAAATAGAAGAATAGAATAGAAAAAGATAGAAGAAATATGCTAAGTCCAAGTCCGGTAGCGTCAGCAGGAAATCTCATAAAACCAGTTACGAGCGCCATTGCCAGTCAGTCAAGCTGAAGTAATTGATGTTAACGGGCATTTTAAGTAAATTGTAACTTTTTATTTTAAAATAAATTTTAAGTTATTTTTTAAAAAGAGTTTTGTCGATAATGAAATATAACTGGCGCAGTCGGTAGGATATCCGGAGCATATTGATTGAAAATCAGTAATCGGTCGTTTCAACGGTCAACCGAATTTTCGAACAACGCAAGCGGCAGAAAATTTGGGAATCCTCCTGCTCACCGAACATGTCCTTTATAGAAGGAACAAGAAAAAAGAAGCAATAAGGAAAATCTCTCTACTTCTAAGTAAGGGCAACTTAGATGTCTGTTGAAATTTTAACCGAATTTTTAAATCAGTTACAAATCACCTCAGCAATCAAAATAAAGTTTTACCTAAACCTACTCCAATGAGTATCTCTAGTAGACAAACTAGCAACAATTTTAGGAATTTACCAAATAATTCTCAAAATTATGCTATACCCTCTACTTCAAGACAAAATAACTTTGCACAAACGCAACCTCGTAATTTTGTTTCGGAAAAACTTTGTAATACAGAGGTATTACAAAGTAATACAGAGGTAGAAGAACTCCAATACAAGTGACGAATATGAAGAGTACCAGTTATATAAAAACGAAAATTTTGACGAAAGCCAAAATTTCATAAACACTGAAAATGACTATATAACTGATTTTGAATCCCCAAAAGAAAATATTTTGAACTCAAATTTTCAGGAACACCCTCACAAAGACAACCCGACTTAAAAGCACGTATGATTTGTTTAAATACTCTAACTCCAACTAAATTACCATATATAATTCTCCCTGAATATAATTTAAAATTTTTAATAGATAGTCGATAGATCGGTTATTAATCCCGATTTAGCTAATAAATATTATTATAAAAACATTAAAGAAGACCCATTTATTGTGTCAAGAGGAAATCAAATTTCTGCTCATAAGTACATCACGATAATTCCCTCTTCAAATATATTTAAATTACCTAAATTCATGCCTTTAAAATTCTTTTTATTTAAATTCAATGATACATTCGATGGTCTAATTAGCCTTGATAACCTAGAAAAATTAAAAATTAAACATAGATTTTGACAAAGGTTATTTAAATACGCCGTTTACAAAAATAAAATTACTCTATTTAAATACTAAAGGAAATCTAAATCAAATAACAATATCTCCACGAACAGAACAAGTAATCAAAGTGAAAACCTCAATAAAAATGGAGAAATAATTATACCATATCAAAAAAACGGAAATTGTGAAATCCCTGAATGTCTTACTATTTCAAAAAATGGCACTGTCATAACAACAATTTTAAACAACTCTACTCAAAAAATAGACTAACGGTATCTTTTGCCGAATATTACAGACTTCCTAGAAAAGTTAGGGAAGTGTCAGTATTTCTTTACCCTCGATTTAGCAAGCGGGTTACATCAAATTCAAATGGACGAAAAAGATATTCAATTCATTCGAACTAAAAAATGCCTCCGTGACCTTGCAACGTGTAATGGACAATGTTTTTCGAGGTTTACAAAGTCAAAAATGTGCCGTAAATCTAGAAGACATAATTGTGAACTCTACATCATTACAAGAACATATCGAAAAACAACGCAGTGTTTTTCAGAGTTTACGTGAAACCAATTTCAAAATTCAATTAGATAAATCAGAATTCTTTCTAAAGGAAGTAGCTTATTTAGGACATATTGTTACCCCCTCAGGAGTAAAACCAAACCCTGAAAAAGTAAAAGGCATAAAAAATTACCCTATTCCAAAAACAACTAAACAAATCAAAGGATTCTTAGGTTTGTTAAGGTACTATAGGAAATGTGTTATTAATTTTGCTAAACTGACAAAGCCCCCAACAAAATGTTTAAAAAAGGGCGCAATTACACATAACGAGGAATTTTTAAAATGCTTTCAAACATGTAAAAACCTATTAATGAGTGACCCCTATACTATCCCGATTTCTCAAAACCATTTAATTTAACAATCGATGCCAGTAATATAGCATTAGGAACAGTCCTATCTTAAGGGCCTAGTGGACAACACCTTCCAATAGCTTATGCATCGAGAACATTAAACGATAGCGAACAAAATTAATCTACTACAGAAAAATAGCTTTTATGTAATGTATGGGCAACAAAATATTTCCGTCCTTATTTATACGGTAGGCAATTTAACAGAATGACGGATCATAAATCTCTACAATGGTTATTTTCATTAAAAGACCCAAGTTCAAAACTTTGATATTTGACCTAAATAAATACATAGATAAACTTAACCAAAATTTAAGCCTTAGCCAAAACCCTCATGCCACAAGCAGTAATGACCCGCCGAACGATAACACAGATAACCAGTCACTTAGTGAGCAACCTAGTTCTAACAATATACAATTAGAAAATTCTGTCATGGAAATCCCTGATTTAGATAACGTTTCACTTATCGTGCAACTCGATAACAATGAATGAAATGAACCTCATTTACGTACAGTAAATGAAGATAACAACGTAGACAATAATATTGAAAGTAACGATGATGCAATAGTGCATAGTAATACAGAACAAAACCCCATTGTAGGTATTCCGATAACAAAATCTCGTGTCAATTACGGTGCAAATCAAATAATAATAAAAATTGTATTGCATTCTCCGGTAAAACCGAAAACCCTAATTCTATTTCGAAAACGCGGATTTTTATGAGCCTTTTTGCGAAATAGTACTCAAAAACTTTAAATGGCCATCCTTAAAATTAAAACGCTGTATGCACAAACTCATTGATGTAACAAATAAAAACGATATACAGGAGATAATAATAACTTATCATGAAGGTAAAACAAATCACCGCGGAATTGAAGAAACTGAATAAAAAATAAATATTATTGGATCAATTTCAAAAAACTTCTATAAAAATACATGCAAAATATGCCAAGAATGTAAACATGAACGAAACCCTGTCGAAGTAAAAATGAACATAACCCCTACTGCGAGTAGACCATTTGAAATAATACATATGAATGTCTTCACTGTAGAAAAATTCAAATTTTTGACAATTGTGGATAGCTTTTCAAAATATGCGCAAGCCTATCCTATATCATTAGCGGAGTCAGTCGAAGTCGCAGACTGTCTGTTAAAATTCTTTTCCCATCATTCAGTAGCTAAACAAACAAATGATGACAAAATTTAGGAGTTTAGTAATAACATAATTATTCGCATTACACAAAACAAAAGTCTATTTTTTATATTACCAAATTATCCAAATTCAAATGGTATTGTCGAACGCTTTCACTCTACTATACTAGAAAATATTCGTATTTTAAACATTTATAAATTTTTAAAATCGCCCCCAAATCTAGAAATGATATATGCAATATTAGCATATAACCAATCTGTACATTCGGTAACGAAACTGAAACCTATAGACGTAATCAATGGGCATATCTCTGATGATAGACCTTTCGACATTCAGATCGACCAAATACTAATGAATGACTACGTCAATGATCATAAAGAACAGACAAAAATACTATATTCATAAATTAATGAAAAAATAAACCAAAATAAGGAAAAAGTAATCCAAAAATTAAATGAAAATCGTGAAAACCCTGATATATTTCGACCTGAACAACAAGCATATATTAGAAAACACATTATACAAAAAACCGCTAGTGTATTTAAAAAACCCACAATAATGACAAAGTCAGATAATATTAGAAAAACAGTCTCTACAGAAAACGAGCCTAAGTTACACATGAGTAACCTAAAAAGGCCTCGCAAACGAACGCAAACTAGTTAAGTATTCTTATTCTAGATTTCAGCGCTCATCGCTGGTTTTCAAAAAAATATTGCCATTAGAAACTTAAGCAGCAATCCCGGCATAATTCCTATAAAAATAGGAAATGCAATAGTTCAGGATTCGACACCACTTAAATTTTTCTGACCTAAACCCTATAATTGACGAAATTAATTTATTAGATAGCAAACAGAACGTGTGTCTAGATCTATAGAATTAAATAGTGAATACAAAAATGAAACTTCTAGCTATTTTACAATATTAAGGCTAATAAAAGAAAAGGTGGAAACTAAAATAAATGAAATAGTACCTCATTCCAAACGAATTAAACGTGGTTTAATGAATGGCTTAGGTTCTATATTTAAATCAATTAGTGGCAATTTAGATGACTCAGACGGAGAAAGATACGATAATTTAAGTAAACAACTTCAAGATAAACAAAACAAGTTAGCAAAAACTATAACTCAGCAAGATGCTATATCACTGTATATTATAAACCAGTTTAATAACACGGTCAAAAAGATACGAGAAAACAAACGAATCTTAGAAAATAAAACAAAACAAATTTTTAAATTCATCGAAGGTTCACAAGGACATTCGCTTTTAATAATAGATTTTCTGAATCAACTAATTAATCTCTATGAAATGATTAACGCCATTTGCAAGAAGAAAATTCAAGTTCTTTTGCTACAATTAATATTATGCCTCCTAGTAAAATAAAAACAAATGACTTGTATAAAGAACTCCTAAATATTTAAAAAACAACTAGATAAAAGGCAACTACCGTTAAAAGTAAATTTACAAAACACTTTTCTATTTAAAAAAATAATTGATATAGAATATTTCACTGTTAATAATGTAATAAATTACTTTTTAAAAATACCAATAACTCAATTACCAGTATTTAATTATTATCATCTCTATTCTATACCTAGATATAATAAAGGTCATTTAAGGGCGATAATCCCGCGAAATAAATATTTAATAAAAAATGAGTTGCACTACATATTTACAAGCGATCCCTGCAAAAAAATCAGCCCTAGTATATTTGTAAAGGGACACACCTTCAAGGAAAGAAAAATAAGAGCCCTTGCGAAATCTAACTACTAGACGGCCAAAATACCTCTACTTGCAGAAAGATCCATGTAACAATGACCAAGTCGAATCTCCAACGAATTGAAGAAACAAGCCCATTCATAGGACTATTTCCACAAATGGAAAATGTTAAATTGGACTGTGAAAATCAGTTCAGTTGGACGACATTGAACTCGACGACTTATATTCCATAAGAAGCCAAATCTTACAAAATGAGCCAAATATCGAAATGAACCAATTATTGAATTACCAAATTGTTGGACTCTAATTAATTTATTGTTGATTATAGAATGTTTTTATATATGCTATAAGAAGTGACTATATACAAGATGTAACAAGAAGCCGAGACAAGCAGAGCCAGCCGCTGAACTACCTGAACCACTACCACATGTTCAACTTCTTTGCTAATCCTTAAAGTTGAATTTTATGGGGAAGGAATTACGTGACGAGCCACCCTACAGAAGATAGAAGAAATATCGTAAGTCCACATAACGGAGAGTCAGCAAGAAATCTCATAAAACCAGTTGCGGACGCCATTGCCAGTCAATTAAGCTGAAGTAATTGATGTTAACGGGCATTTTAAGTAAATTGTAACTTTTCGTTTTAAAATAAATTTTAAGTTGTTTTTTAAAAAGAGTTTTGCTCGATAATAAAATATAACTCATGTTTACTGATTCTGAACCGTAGGCTTTGTCGTCAATTATGATTTAAAACACTAATATTAACTTGTCCCATTTAGTGGCAACTAAATTTAAGAATTTGGAACGGCTATACCAGCGCGTTTCGACTGACCTTGGTATCCTTTTCCCAAATATTAGATCGAGGACAAAGGTGCGCTTTACTGAGTTATAAAAATGTTGATATACCTAACAAAGTAGAAAAAAAATTCTAGTTTTGTCGATTTGCTTAGTGCCTTGCTGCAGCGCAAAGTTTAGCCTATGTGCAGAGCAGTGAGTAAACAAAGCCAAGGGGGCAGAAGATTTTATCCTTGCTGCAATTATAAAGAGCCTCTGCAGTTCGATTTCCACTAACATAAAAAAAAACCCAAAAATCTTTGATAAAGTCGCCTTTTGCTGACGTATCGAATAGTTATGGCATATTGGGAACGCTCTGTTATATGTGTTGTATCATCTGCCATTACACCAAAAAAAAAACATTCTTTATCATTGACTTTATTTTTAATAAAATCTGTTAAATATTAGTGAATACAACACACATGGAATTCATTTTGTATTGCTTTAGATTAACTTGTAAAAATTGCTAAGTTTTTCACTATGTTCCTAAGTCCTTAATTACATTTAATTAAGCGTTTAAAAACCTCCTTAAAATTGCCGGGATTTAATGACTCTAAACTTTCATTACGTTCCCGAAAAGGCAGTTCTTGTTTTCCTAACGTAAGTGTGACATCAATTAAATACCTAATTAATAATCAATTTGTGCGGATATTTTCATTACATAAAATGTTGTTTAAACTGGCGCTTTCTCTTAATGTATCCTGAATGGTCGCCCTATTTTGCCCTAATTGTACTACAGCCATAAAGTTTTGTATGTGCTCTTTAGAAGCCTCATGCACGTTGGTACGACGAGAAATATTTTTTAATTCCCTAAAACTATCCTTTGAGCACCATGAATTTTTTGCTTTACCCAATAAAATACACGGCCAGCAATATAAGCTTTGTTTGTATGAACTCTCGCAAAGCCATTTATAAGTATTATATAGGAAGTTTGAAACAGTTTGCGAAGTTTGCCAACCCCACCCTCTTTTCGCTAAAAACTGCCGTTATTTTTGGTGCTGGCCGACTCTCCAAAATTGTCCATTTTTCTACTTCAGGTCGTTGTAAGAAAGGTGTTTCAAGCAAAAATAAAACAATATCGTGAAAGGGGTTAATTATGAATCATTACCCTATCTTACAATATTTAATATTAAATCCGATACAACCACGGAATCCTCTGATACAACAAAACAACAAATATTTCTTATTATTAAACAACACCTTGGCAAAACAAAACAAATATGCCCACCTTGTTGTAAGGGCTTTTGCCTTACCTTACCTCCTTATCAACACAATCACAACACAACCATGCAAATAACAATATTATAGTATTTATATTACTAATCATGAGTTTTTTAACCGGAGTTAAGCACCTAAAATCACAAATTAACAAAAAGCAAACGAATTAATAATTCAGAATTCTAGTTTTCTAATAGAAAGAAAAGAGAAAAAATATAAATACTTCGATAATTAACACTTGATTCCTGACACCTGTTCCTTCAAGAAGAAAAGAGATGATGACATGAAGTGGCGAAACAATGTAACTTTGCCAATTATATAATTCCTTTATTTGTTTTTTGTTATTGGGTTTTATAATAATCATGGAACAATAAAAACTTTTATCAACTCTTTCTGACATTATAATATATGGTTTTAAAAAATGTTAAAAAGTAGTGCACGCTAAATTTAAAAGAGAATATTTTAAACCCTAAAGGTAATTTGATGTTTTTTATCTACTAATTCATAGCTTTAATGAGTGAAAATAAGTCGATTTTGTTTTATAAATAATACTAAAAATTTTTACATTATACTGTAATTTTTTTATTGAGACCTCAGTTGTTTTATATGACCAGCTGCCATTGGTAGGATTCTTTTCTTTACGGACTACAACTGCTTAACGCTAACATGCACACAAGCATTTGGCAAACCAGTATAAATTATTAATGATATTCTTTAAATCCGCACACAAAATAAAGATCCGTTAAAAATCAGGCAGGTCTCAAAAATAGCAACAGTCAAATCTCAAAGCAAATATAACATAGTTACTTATGTAAACGAATATACAAAACATTTCTAATCCTTTAATGTAATATTTATTAACATTCAGCGTAGTTAGCAGCGTGTTTCAATTCATTTTGACAGTATTTGTTCGCATGGGATAAACATGCAGCATGAACAAACTGGTACTTGTGTTGCCTACGGCAAAACTGAATCTGCTATTTTGATGATGTAAACTGAAATAAAACGCCTTGAATAATTGATTTCAATAACTGCCCTTGGCCTAATGCGGGTTGTGATGAATAGTTGACTGCTGAAGTATAAATAGGCATCTCTAATAAATATTATTCAGAGAGCAAGTAAAATGTTGATCGATCTTCAATATTCACCACTAGCTATTTTAGTGATTACATCAAAATAGCCTAAAAATAAATTGCAGTATTCCTTTTTATACAGAGTGATCATAAAAGAGAAATATTTATTTATTCGATTTTACAGAAAAAAATCAATAAAAACATGAAATCTAATACAGTGTATGACCACTTCTATTATTTATGACATCTTTACATCGGTTAAGCATAGTTCTAATTATATCGTCTATCTCATTTTGGTTAATGTGTTTCCATTCTTCTCGTAAACAATCAGATATCTCCTCTCATTTAGGAAATAATTGCACCATTCATATCACATCTTACATTATATTGGATGATCATAATAATAAAAATAATAATTATAAAGTTCCTTATTTGTACATTATAGGTAAGACAGACTTAATATAAAAATCATAAACAAATTGAATGCACAAAATCGCGAATTTCAGTTTGGTAGGGCTTAGAGCCGTTCAGCTAATCATCTAACTTCTAAATAATAACTGATAATACCTTAAACCTAATGCCTAAAAATTCAATTCTACGAGTATTGTATAGAATTAATATAAACCAATTTAATAAATTTACGGAATATTCAATCAGATAAAGTTTAAAAAAGCAGAAACAAAATATTTATTTTTTATAAAGATGTGAAACTGTCAACTTGCTAGTAACTTGTTCTGCACAAACTTACGAAATCTGCTCTTCCACTTGGATAATGTCCTCAGGAAATTCCTTCAAATACTTCGCAATGAGGTAAGAATACAAGTGTTCGAAGAGGGCAGAAGGGTGTGCTGGGATGGTAAGTTTACTCTTAGATCTAATATTCACATTGTAAACGTCTGTTCTTAATCGAATTTTGTTGAGATAGGGGGGAGATTTTTCGGTATGAATCTTGTAATATAGACACACCATACGAACGTAGCATTGCTGAACCATATTGAGCTAACCAGATTCCACAAATTGATCGTATTTTCTGATTCTGATTCCAAAGACTCTTCTGCTGATTCAAAAAACTTCTCACTATTCTTTTTATATTGTCTTGCATGAGGAAAAATTCGTTCCCGATTTGCGAGCTGAGAAAAAACAATGGGCTGAAAAATTGTATCGCGATAAGCATTAACAGTTAGAAAGTCCCCGACCGTAATAAGATCAGTCCGCGACGCATATACCAACTTCAGCCCAAACCACCACTGTTTCGGTTTCGTACCGATCCATCTCCTGCCGGTTTCTAAACGAGCTTCATTTTTTGGCTACCTACATACCCTTATTATTCTAAAATCTGGCGTCCAATGAAACCTGGATTCATCGGTAAAGAACATATGAAGCACAATCTGGTTCAGCCCATTCTAATTTTCTCGCGCGATTTCTTCGTGATAAAACAGGAACTCTAACGGGGCGCCGGTCATGAAGCCCATACTCGTGCAATTTGTTTCCGAGAGTGCTGACATTTGATTGGTGTATATCTTGCATTCATTCGTAAACTGGATGGCTGTCAGATTTCGATTCCGAAGTGCTTGAATCCGGATAAACCTTTCATGTACAAGGATTTCATTTATATTTTGATACCTAGTTAGAGCTTCAAATATAGGAGTTAAAAAACCTTAATTAGAAAATTTGTAAGACTTTTTTTGTATTTTCTTTTAAGAGTATCCAAAATTTTTAAAAATATTAAAAAGTTGACAAATATACATAACCTGTACTTTTTTCAATGGGGCACGCTGTATCTTATTATTTTATTAAGTGCGCTTAACTCTGTATTTAAGACAATCGAGAACATTGACAAAAACCCTGCCACAAGACGTAATTCTTTTTCTTCTTACAAGCCATAAGATCAATAGAAACACTTTTCCTCTTATGGCAAGGTTTTTATCAATTTTCTCAAACTTGGTATATTTAAAATGGTTAAGAAGAAGCGCAATTAATAAAAGAATAATTTACTGGGTGTGCTCTTTAAAATATAGAAGTTACGTATATTTTCTACTTTCTACTGATCTTTAAAAGCGCTTGATATTCTCAAAAGATGTTACATGAAAAATCCTACAACTTTTGTGTTTAAACTTTTTTTATATCTCCTATAATTAAAGCTGTAACTAGGTGTCAACATATAAATGAAAGCTATGCACAGGTTCACTTACCCTTCCAGGGCCAAGATATCTTTCGCTCACTTCACTGGTGTCTCTATAATGCTCCACGCCTCTTGTATTCTTGTTTCCTTGTACGATCCTTTTAGCTCTTAATTGAGATTCGGGCTCCAGAAGATATCTTTGCTTTATTATAATAATTAATTGAAACACACTAAACAGACTGATGCAGACCAATATTAAAAATAAACTAAAATAATATTCTACGAACAATTGTGCCAAAAAAAAAACCCTAGGAATTTTTTCATATTGACCATTTTTATTTGATAAATAAACCGTAGATCCAACAGATAAAGCCAGAAAATTAGCCTACGTATCCCTTCAAACAAGTCTGGGATCAGAAAATAGTTTTGTTAAAAAATAGGGCAGATTTAGCTTTGTCTCTAGACCATTTTGATGTAGTAGTCGGGACAATTCAATTTATTATTTAGGGACAGGTTCATTTTTTGTTTATAGTGTAGCCTAGGCTTTAATGGAATTGGTTCCCTTTCAGAAAGTATTTTTATACTAAATTACATTGCTTTAATTTATTTTATTATTCGCACTCTAAATAAACCAACGTGAAATATATAGATAAAAAAATAAATAAATTATTAAAAACACAAATATCTAACTACGTTAAACTAAGGAAAACTTAACAAAAACGAGATCCGTGTTCACAATGCGATTTATAGATTAAAAACTATATGTATTGTTGTTTCAAAAATCATAGCCGGCCATTGTTAGACCGAGTTTGGGGCCTTTCTAACTATAGGGCTAGCTTCGGTTCAAGTCATCCATTCGCTGAGGTGTTGTATAATGCTAAAGGCATAACTTTAAATTGCCACAATCCAGTCCCAGTAGAAAACACTGTCCTTTTCTTTATCCGCTGAATTAAACTTAACTTGCCAATAACCACTTTTCAGGTCCAGGGTTGAAGACCATTTTGATTCTGTTAAAGTATCCAAGGTATCGTCAATTCTTGGTAAGGGGAAAAATATATTTCTTTGTTGAGCCTGTTGGAGTCGACGCAGAATCTGCTGGGACCATCTGTCTTCTTAACCAGGGCTTCTTGTGATGCCAGGGTCCTTGAGATGGCTCTATAATGTCATGTTTTTGTGTATTCTCAAGCATCTGATCAACTTCGCGCCGCTTTACCAAAGGTATTCGTCTTGGAGTCTTTTTTTTGTGAAACTCCTCCAAAAATTTCAGTTTTAGCCCCGAAAACAGTCGACTTTAGAAACAGCAATTGGCCAGAGTTCAGAGAAATACAAATATGCCATAATATATAGTGCATTCCATTTAGAAAACGGATGTTGTTACCGGTTTAGGGAGCAATTAAGAATTTTTAGAATTTAATTTTAAATTCACCTTCGCCCTGAGCCAAACACTCAAAATTATCTATTGGTTGGTCCCCCAGACACTGCTTATGGGCCACTAAGTTACAAAAATGGGTTTATATTAGCCTTAAAAGAAATGAAATGACATTTCATAGCATAAACGATTTTTAAGAACACATAAACCTTCATTTCACAAATATATTAATAATCCAAATAGAAGTAATAGAACTATAATATCACAATAATAAATATCCGTGTATCGAAATGGATGTTTTTAAAAGAGATGATAATTTTAGTGGTCAATAGGTCTAGGTCTAGACAATTTCTTTTAAATTTATTGATCAATCAAGGAATCCCTCTTTGTGAGTAAAAAAATAAAAAGTTTCTGGCTAGTCATAACTGAGCCTAATACTATATAATATTTATTAAAATATGTGCAAGAACGTCTGTTTAGTTTGCTCCAAATATCAATGCAGATTGCAGTAGATCCAATAAGTTCGAATCAAATGTTTGATATAACGATTTTTAACATCTCAGTTATTGTTAATATAGTGTATAATAGTTAAGGACCATAATTTTATTAACCTATACATTCATGTTTGCATTGTTTTCGTTCACATTATAAGTGATCTTATCGGGTTTTTGTATATTTGTATATTTGCTATTTAAGTAAGCTCGTTCGTTTTGTTCTGACTATGTAACTGATTCCTTTATTTTTTGGTTAGTGTATTAAGTATTCTGTTTATATTTACATACATATGAATTTCAGGTTTACTCTTAAATTAATTTCAATTAATTCAAGTTAAACTCCAGTTCATAAATCAATACGCATTATGCTAGTTCTAGTTATTGAATTCAATTATTCAGATAAGTTCAATTTAGTTTACACGGCTTAAATTGCATGGCTAGGTAGTTATATGTAAAATAAATACTACAAGTAGTCATTATTGTTCCGACAGATGTTTAGTTTAAACCACAAATAAAGCTATAGGAAATGAGAGAGAATAGTTTATTATTTGATAGTATTTAATATGGCTATAAACACATAAGAAAAGCACAAAAGACAAATTAGACATACATGAATACTTAAAAAAAACATTGGGAATATTATTATAAGCTAGATTTTTGTCTACCCTGGTTGTTTTCTTCCTCCACCGTTTTGGGTTTACAACTTATTACAATAATATCCGAAGAAGGATTTGAGAACATTGTGCAAAAACAAACCAAGCTTATATTCCAAAATTATTGTTATAGAAATATATTTGTTTATTTTTCGTTATTGGTAGTAAATTATATATACTTAATTCCTAGATTTTTAGTAAACTTAGTATTAGTAGCATTAGAAGGATTAAAATAAGATGATAACGGAAAAATCAATTTCTTTGCCTTTTTGAAATTGTTAAAAAACTTTGAATTTGCGATAAAGTGCCAAAGTTATTAAAAAACGACGATATATACCTAAACAACCATAATATTTATATGATTGCTCTAAATGTCGACAATCATAGCAATTCAATTAGTTTTGTCGTGT
This sequence comes from Kuschelorhynchus macadamiae, assembly GCA_030620095.1. Lineage (NCBI taxonomy): Eukaryota > Metazoa > Arthropoda > Insecta > Coleoptera > Curculionidae > Kuschelorhynchus > Kuschelorhynchus macadamiae. Next base: position 538,827 of record JAUTXW010003662.1, on the reverse strand, counting down.
TTTTTGGATTCTAAAACCTACAGAAAAATTTCATATCAACCACTATCACGCGGGATAACTATTTACTTACCTAAGGTTTATGTTGTTAGATTAAGATGCGACGCTAAATATATCATGATATGATGATTTTAAAATGTTGCAGAATAAATGTTTGTTTGACTTGTTGATTTCATGTTTTGCTTTTACAAAGATTTTTTTTTCAGAAAAGTAATCAGCTGTTCATTTAGATGATTTCTCAATGTTCAGTTTTCAATATATCAAATACATGTAAGACTATTTATTAATATATAACCTCTTGTTATCCTAGCATTTGCTTAAATTAATTTTTTTTGAAAAACAGGTAGCCGACCCGTAAAGAAAAATACTACTTCATATTTAGGACAAATTTAGGACAATAAATCTAGACGTATTCACTTCAGAACGTCTAATATGCTCCAAACACATTTTTCAAAATAAAAATATCTCAACAATTTCTGAGCTAAGTGTGTACTTTACGAATGCCAATTTATCTCAATTAAAAATAAATATTTGCAAAAAGCGCATTCGTATTATTGTAAACATGTAAAAACTTCTTAGTCCCACCCCGACTTCTGAAAAAAAAAATTTTTATACACGTTTTATTTAATATACCAGCATTGTTAAACTTGAATATTGGCTAATGTTGCATGACAATATATCAGATCATGTCTAAAACCAAAAACCTGCGATTTGTAATAACATTTTGATCTAGAACTTTGGTAAAAATAGTATGGTCAAGATGTGGTCTCTCATGGCCACATACCCCAAAAGGAAAGGTTAGTTCTCGATGGCTAATTTATATTTCATGGAAACGGTCCTGTACCGTCTCCAAAGAGTTTGTTGAGTTTTATGTCTCTAAAATTTTTTACCAGTTTTTTTGGTGCATTAGTTATATTATGTAAGTTAAACTTGGTTCGATAAAAAAAGATATAGATATATGTTCATTTTTAGTCCTTCACGGATGAAAAAATACGATGTGTTATCATTCCGGGTGTACATCCATTCCCTACTGCCGTTCTGTTCTGTCTACAGTTTTGCTGATGTTTCACCAAAATCACATTTGGCATTTTTGCTATTTTAGTTTGTTAGAAAGTTAATAAATTATGAATCGTACTAAGTCACTATATCGTACTATCCTGGGGTAAATTGTACGAAATAGACTTAGTATTACGCGAAACTTATACTACGTCCATAACATATGGACTTAGTACAGCCAACGCGATATTTACGTGTTAATTCATGTTGGAAAACAAAGCCGTCAGTTGCGTATTGTTTCGGTTATTCAGTTAGTTGTTTTCTTACTTGCATTAGCCAAACACTGTGCGAAATGTCGTCAAGAAGTGCCAAAATTTTTGCTGCGTTAAAAATCGTTAAACCGTTAAAAGACAGTGAGCACGTGTCACATAATAGTAAGTGTTTGTGATGTGCTAATAATTTTAAACTATAACGTTTTATTAAGATTATTCTTTTTAGTTTCGAAGATAAGATTTTAAACACTTTTAAATAATGTGCATTCTGTTTTAAGGTTCTAATAGAGAATACCCGTCATTTCCATTAGATAACTACTGTCTTCTTGGTAGTCCAGATTCTGTAGTTAGCCCCGTAACTAATATTGAACAAGGTAATACTTTAACACTACCAGCTGACTTTTTCACATAGTAAATGGATCTTTTCTGTTTTAGAAAACTTATCTCCAGCCAATACGCCGCCCAAAAATTTACCTGAACTTCAAAAAGATAACGAATTTTCCTATGTTTCTAGTCGTTTAGTACATATAACAGATATGAATTAATTTGTGTTAACTACATTATTAACATTGATTATATTTTATTTAATTTAATTATTGAGAGGTTTTCTTAAAGCTGAATTTATTTGATTATTCATTGAAACTTTTTTTTATAGAAGACCTACCCTTAGGCGGCGAAGGATCTTCAAATCAAAATCTATCCTTTGACAAGCTAGAGACATATGAAGAAAATTCCGACGATAGGCAAGGCTTTCAAAATACACTGCAGGAATCTGAAGGAGATTTGACACAAACTCAAAGAGGCAGGAAACGTAAAAAGAATACTGCTAACTGGAAATACAGTATCATAAAACGTAAGCGTCTTTCTGGAGAGGAGTATTGTTCTAAACGTAACACTTTAGTCGCAGCGAAGTCTTTAAAACCTCCTTGCAAAGATACATGTCCACATAACTGTACCAGAAAAATTACACAAATTGAACGCGAAAATATATTTCGACATTTTTGGTCTCCTTCAAAAACAAACGTCAGTTTGTTGCGTCATGTGTAGAATTAGTTAATATTAAAAGAAGGCGCGAAAGGACAGGATAAAGGTCAAATAATCGAAAATCTTCAAACAAAAAATTCAGGTTTAGCGTCAATAATACTCAAATAGATGTGTGTAAGACATTTTTTATAAATACGTTAGGTATCTCACAAACATTTGTTTCGACTGGCGTGGAAAAAAGATTCCACCAAATAAAACTTCGAGCGAGGTAAAAGATAGTGTAAGAAATCACATTCTAAAATTCCCCACTGTAGAATCGCATTACAGTAGAGAAAGGTCAGCCAAGAGATAACTGGACAGTAGTTTATGCATTTCTAAGATGTATCAACTATAGAGGCAAGAATTGTTAGACGAAAATACTCCGGAGGCTGATATTCCAAAATTATGGGCATACAATAAAATATTCAAAAATGAATTTAATTATTCCTTTAAGCTTCCTGACAATGATACTTGCCATCAATGTGATAAATATCTTGTTAAATTACGATGATAGAAGATACGCTTTAAAATCTCACGATAAGGCAAACGCTAAAGCTAATAAAAATCAAAAAACGCTTATGGTTGATCTAGAAATATGTCTACCAACACCCGAATTAACAAATACACAAAGTTTCTACTCCCTCAAATTGTGGACATTTAACTACACAATTAAAGACGTTTCAGACAGTCTTACAACTTATTGTATGTGGGATGAGAGCGTTGCGGGTAGGGGTGGCAACGAAATTGCCTCATGCTTACTAAAATGGGCACAAACTTCTGTTGATAAATCTATTGAAGAAATAACTATCTGGTCTGACAACTGCCCTTCCCAAAATCGCAATATCAACACCATATTAGCCTATTTAGCAATTTTACATTATATACCAACATTAAAGGTTATCAATCATAAATATCTTCTTAGAGGGCACACTCATTTAGAGGTAGACAGTGATCACTCTCTAATAGAGAGGGCAATGAAAAAAATTACAAAATTCCAGATTATGACTCCCTAGGACTGGCAACAGTTAGTGCGATTGACTAGCCCGAACAACGTTATCAACACGGAGCTACCTGATTTTAAAAATTTCCTGTCTCTGAAGGTTGCACTGCACCGTTTTTACACCAAAAAAAAATTTGATAGCGGAAAGGAATTCAAAATTTCCCAATTAGTTCATATACAAGTTCGTTCTGACAACCAAAGAAAAGTTTATTGTAAGACTGCTTTTGACCAGGAAGATTTCGAGGTTCTCGATTTAAATCGAGTATCACGAAGAACATTTTTCCCAGACGAAATTCCAGAAATTAGAAATGTGCCAAAGCCTATAACTGCAAAAAAACACAAAGACCTACAAAATTTGTTACAGTGGGTACCAAAAATATTTCATTATCAAAATCTACCTTATGGCGATAGGGACAATGAAGACTAAGTGACAACGTATTATTAAGTCATATTTGTTTCCAGTTTATTTAGTTAAGTTTACTTGTAATAATGTTAGTTTTTGCCAAACAGTTTGCAAAAGTTAACTTTTTTTAAAGTGTTAAATCCCCTTAACTCAATCGTTTTTTGATGGATTAGTTAATATTGTTCTAAATTAGAGATGTTTTGCATAATGTTTTACGATTATTAATCAAGTTTTCAACAAAAAAGAGTTTTTTTTCAGTAATTTGAGATAAAAAAAAATGTAAAAATCCTTGATATACGTACTACGTTCAGTGTTAAAAAAATATATTCCGAGGTATATTGTACTAAATCCACTAAATCATATTTCGTTTATTTTTTTGAAGAAATTATCTTCTCATATTAAATAGCAAGATATTTATGTATAACAACATAAATACTTGTCCAATCAAGAAAGGCATAAAAAAACAGTAACAAATTATTCGATATTAATTTCTTTCTATTGCGTTTCTGAACAATTTGCTTTATGTGACTTAGTACACTTTACCTCTGAGGTACAGATATACACCCCTACAAACGGGAAGTACATTACAAACTGAAAGATTTAGTTATTCGGAAATTTATTAACATTAAGTACTTTAATTTTAGCTTCAAGTGGAATCTTTCTTGGTTGGCAAAATGGAGTGTTTTATGACAAGAATGTAATAGAGAGCTTCTTTGTTCAGCGTTACTTGTTGACTCTGAATTTTGGTGAACATAGTCTGGGTAATACCTACTACTCTCTATTACTACTACTCAGGTGATGCTACGCGTGCGTCACTTTTCTCAAGTTTGTACGTATTAAAAAAACTCAAACAAAAAAACCTAATTGGGTCCCGTGCGCGTAGGCTTGTTTTTCGGCTATTCACTTTCACAAATTTGAACGACTGAATTCTTTGTTATTACGGTTTAAATTCTATCGCTTTTTCACTGGGTTGAAGTCAGGTCAATAATCCCGAATATGGCTCCTGGCGTGCGACCAGATATATAAGTTGTATCCACAAAATATAGGCTACATTTCGTCTTCTTGGGAACTGCAGACGTTTTTCTAACGCTGGTTCCTCAAATTAGATGGCGTCATTTGTACCAATTTATGTAAATGTCAACCGGAGCAATTCCGTGCGTTCGACAGGTAATGTAAAGCTAAAGATTAAGAAGTTTCCTTCTTATTCCTTTTTGTGAAAAGAACAAGAACTTTTGTATCCCTAGAGTCATTTGTCGTGAAAAGGCCTTGCATTTTGCATCATATGGAGTCGAATTCATCTCTCTGTACTACTAAGTGGAGAAGAACCAGTCTTAAAATTCTCTTTAAAATTGTGACAGGGGTCGATCTAATTTTCTGTACTATCACTCTGAAAAACTAGTTTTGTTTTTAAAGTTGAAGGTCTAGGTAATCATTCATTAAAAAATCGCCCTTAAGGAATATCACTTGGAATATAATGTTTTTCTGAATTTTATAATTTCGTAATGTAAGCTTATATATATAATTTTACTAAGTAGAATCCGTAATTTGTTATATCCAACAATTACATCTTTGTGTTTATTTGTCATACACATTAAATAAATGGCGTGGTTAATTATGCATACTGCTAGTAACCGCTGATTAATGTCAAATATATTTCTGTCGAATTTCCTAAATTGATTTTTTAATTTTTATATATGAATGAAAATGCAATATTTAAGCAGGAAGGCTGCAATACCTTAATAACCTTAACTAAGTAAGTCAAATTGTCGTAGTTCGTATTTGAGCTCATGATCTCCGTAGGTAAGTGGTCAGAGCGTTCAGAAACTGAGAGGCTCTGGGTACAAGTCCCAGCGAAGACAAATTAACTTTTTTAATTTTAATAAATTTGCCTGCAATGCTGATTAAATAACTTCGGGAAATATATAATAAAATCCAGACAATTAAAAAGCATTAAGTTCTAGGTGGTCAGGACCCTCCCTCCCACTGGAAGCTCTTACTATATTATGGAAAAGTATGATAAATACGGACATGATGATATCCTTCTAGGTTTATTATTGTTTTGTTTATTGTTTGCCTAGACCCCGCCTCTCCCCCAAAGATCTTTAATTTTATAAAAGAAAGGTATAAGTTGTGATAAAGTGTTTGGTATCCATTTATATTACATTAAAGTGAGTAACAACAAAAATTATGAGCCTCGATACCTCCCGGAATAAAATCCTATATAAGCCACTGTGGAATATTATATGTGTATGATTACGTTTATATCATAGTATCCCATAAATTAGCTGCACGTAATATTTTATTTTAATTAAATAAATTGTGTCATATGTTTCGTAATATCATTCTCCAAATTCTCAAAAAAACACTGATAGCTCTATTGTTTTATGAGACAGATATATGACTTTTGTATGAATAAATATTTCTCCAAGCGGACATTATAAAGGTTATAGTCGGCCATTGCCATTATTACCCGGAACATTTGCCCCGTAACAAGTGTACTAATAATTTAAATCTAGCATTTACCAAGGGTCAGTTGATAAATAATAAATTGCTTTTAGTTTCTGGGTTACAATTCGCGTAATTCTCTGAACAGACTATTTAACGAGAAGTATTTATTTTTCCTAGTATATAGAAAGTAGATAATAAAAACTCAGACCAATTGTATTTTATTGTTTCTGATTTTTAGAAATTTTATAGAGCTGTTTGTCTTTTATAAGAGTTAAGAAATATCGATTTCTTAACTATCACTTGCCTAAACAAATTCAGTACCCTGTGTGTCTTTATTTGTATGTCATTTCTTTAACTTACAATATTGCTTGTCGCACATAAGAAATTTCATCATATTTCGGCTAGGTTTTAAGGAGATAATTAATTAAGTTTTGCCTGTATGCGTTGTTGCATGTTCTCCTTCCCTACCAGTTGCTCGAACACCTGTATGGAGCCGTCTCGATCAAACTGGTGAATGTTTATTAATGCAAGTATGGAAAGGGGTTTTTATTGTGTAAATTTTGGGTGTAACAATTTTCTATTCAATTTTTATAACATAAAATAGGATTGTTGTTGGTCAGATGAACACATTTTGTAATTTTCGAATCGGATCGATTAAATTCATTTTAAGTAATAATAAATGTTTTTTAAAAACGGTCTTTCCTGAAAATTACACGTAATTGGCGCAGTAGCTGTAGGATACTCAAAGTTCCAGATTTCCACAATCCAGAAGCCCTGCTTTCGTTGCAACAAGTACTTTCTACAAGTGGAGGTCCAGATCTTCAGTTTCAACTGTTCATTGAGGAAACAAGAACACTACAAGTCTCCAAGAAGCATCTTTGTAAGTTACCTTTCTTTCCTAAAGTGCTATTGCGATTTTTGTAAATTGGTGTTCCCTATTATTAAGTCCTTTTGAAAGTTTTTATACGCAAAATTTTCAACTTATTAAGTTTCTTTTATAAATTTTTCATAAGTAAAATTTGAAATATTTAGGTTCTTTTACGAAAATTTTCACACGTAAAATTTTCCACTTTTTATTTTTTCTCTTTCGAATTTAGTGCAAATAAAAATTTTACTCTAAATTTATAAATAGTCTAGAGTCAGTATCAGAATATAATGAATATCTAAAAAATCTTAGTTTAACAAATAAAACCAAAATGGCTGAAAGCTTAAGAGCAACTGCTCAACTTTTAAAATCTTATAATGGCAACCCCAATCATTTATTTTATACACGATATTATGCTGGTGACGAATCACAGAAAGAGTTTGTACTGACTTCTATAAAAGCCAAACTAATTGATGAAGCCGGAGATTTTCTCATGAGTCGACCTGACCTAACAACATAGGCAGACATTAAAAACTCTTTAAGACAAAAATTCGGTGACCCAATTTCAAGATAAAACTTAAACCAACAACTTACTTTTTCCTCTATAAATAAAAATGAGTCCATTTTAGAATTTATTGATAGGCTTAAGATATTAGTACATAGAATAACATCAAAATTACATTATTTATCTCAAGTAGTAAAAAACGCCTTTGTTGATCAAGCGGAACTACCGGCAGTCCAAGTTCTAATGGCAAATGTTCCTTCAAAATTGAAAACAATTCTATTAATACATAACCCTGCAAATTTAACTTTAGCTACTAGCCTTGTATTGAATTTTAGAATGTTAGAAAAGCAAAGACATTTTAGGCCTAACCTTAACGCAAATAATAATAATGTTCCTCAGAAATATGTCCAAAAACCACCTAATTTCCTTAAACAAACGCCATTTCAGCCAACCTTAAATCATTTTTCGCCTCAAAGTAGAAATTTCACCCTAGAGCAACCACAGTTTCCCCGTCAGACGATAAATATTCAACCTCGTAGATTACCCCCTCAAAGATTTTCAACAAATTCCCAAGTTTTTGGAAAATCAAGAAATGTGTTCGCACCTCAAATTTCTAATAAAAATTTTAATCAACCCACACCAATGTCCGGAGTTAGTGTCCAACAAAAACATTTTAGACCCAACAATTCAGGTCCACAACAAAATCAGTCCCCGCAAATATCTAATAGTAATTTCCCAAGACCAAGTAACTTTGGTTCCCAACAAAACTTTTGGCAGAAACACACGTATGCCAATGCCTTAAGATTTTAGGAAATAACCTATATGAAATGCCCTGAGTCAGGACCCGAATATTTTGAAGACCCAAATTTCTATTATTCAAATAACCAGGACATTGTTGAACAAACCTATGACATATTCCCCGATAATCATGAAATATACGAAGAATAACAAGTTTCAGAGAAAGGCGAAAATTTTCCTACGGAAGCCTCTGGAATCGACCATCGAGCCTAACACTTAACAGTTTTCAAATAAATGCCCTTCCTTATATTGAAATTAGCAATCCACCTTGCAAATTATTAATAGATACAGGTGGTCATATTTCCCTAATTAGACCAGCCATCGCAGAAAAATATTTTGCAAACAATATCCGTAATTCTAAGCATACTTTAGTGACATGTATGGGAAAACAAACAACACAAAACAAAGCTGAAATAAATCTCCCAACAGACTTTGGTATTTCTCAACCGTTTGAATTACTTTTACGATTATTTCGATGGTATAATAGGCATTACAGATTTAAAAAAACTAAAACTTAATATAGACTTAATAAATCAGACATTATACAACACCTATTATAACATACCTTTTTACTTTCGTACTGATTTTGAAATTCAAAAATTAGAAATTCCACCTAATATTGTTTATTTGGCAAAAATTAATACAGACCTTCCAGAAAATATGGAATATAAGTTAAAGAACTTCACTGAGGAAAGTATTATGCTCGAATTTCTACCATACCACATTAGAGAAAACTATTTTCCCTTTCATTCCGATCAATTTGAACTTTTTAATTTCGAACAAATTAACGAGGTATATCAGAATGGCCCAAATACCAAATCAAATGATCATCTTAACCCTGAAGAAAAAAATGCCCTAAAACAAGTAATCAACCAGTTCCCTAACGTTCTCCATAAACCAAGACATGAACTTACCTTTTCTAACCGTGTCAAACATGAAATTAAAACCACAGATGAAATTCCTATACATACTAAAACATATCGCTATCTCTATGTTCATCAACAGAAAGTCAAAAGACAAATTTCCCAGTTACTTGAAGATAACATTATCAGACCTTCTCAGAGCCCCTGGTCGTCTCCAGTTTGGATTGTTCCAAAAAAAATGGATGCCTCAGGTCAACAAAAATTGAGAATGGTGATCAAATACCGCAAGGTCAACGAAAAGACCATTGATAATAGATATTCTTTACCTAATATCTCAGATATCCTGGATAAACTCGGTCGAGCCCAATATTTCAGGACTCTAGATCTCGCATCAGGTTTTCACCAGATCGAAATGCACCCAAATTCTATTCAAAAAACCGCCTTCAAAGTAGAAAACGGTCATTATGAATATACTCGTATGCCATCTGGGTTAAAAAATGCACCAGCCACTTTTCAATGTGTAATGGATAATGTTCTCCAAAGTCTTCAAGGTAAAATTTGTCTCGTCTATATAGATGGCATAATAATTTTCGCAACATACCTTCAAGAACACATAAAAAATCTAGAACTGGTATTTCAAAGATTAATAGAAAACAATATGTAAAATTCAACTAGATAAATCACAGTTCCTTCAAAAAACTGTCGAATTTCTTAGTCATCCCAAAAGGTATCAAACCAAATCCCCGAAAAATAGAGGCAATAAAAAAATTTCCAACTCCTAAAAACCCAAAGGAAATAAAATCTTTCTTAGGACTTATTGGATATTATTAGATAATAGGATAGGAAATTCATTAAAGGTTTTGCAAAACTGACTAAACCAATGACAAATTGCTTAAAAAAGGACAAAAAAGTAATTCACACATCTGAATTTGTGAACGACCCAATACTCCAACACCCAGATTTTTCTAAACCATTTCTTCTAACAACAGATGCATCTAATTACGCTATTGGTGCAGTTTTATTTCAAGGTCCCGTGGGCAAAGACTTACCTATTGCATATGCTTCTAGAACACTAAACCCTGCCGAATGCAATTATTCAACAATTGAAAAAGAGCTATTGGCTATTGTATGGGCAACAAAATATTTCCGACCTTATTTGTTTGGCGTCAAATTTAAAATTCTTTCTGACCACAAGCCACTACAATGGTTAACGTCAATTAAAGAACCAAATTCGAAACTTGTTCGTTGGCGATTAAAATCAGAAAAAAAAGACACTCAAAACATGAATGCAGACGCACTGTCTAGACCTCCCTTGCAAATAAGTACCTTAGAGAATGACGAATTACCACAAATACATACACCTGATGACAACTTAACGTTATATAAGTGATTTCGAGGAAACCTTCGAAGAACTTATAAGAGATAGCTTGCCTAATCTTCCATCAACACCTTTCGGGTATAAACACCCAGTGCAACACATAAAACCCCCGTGTATAAAAGCCCCTGTCAAAGTTCTAAACCGCCCTGACAATTTAGAAGTACCGGTGAATTTTCAGACACAAGTTCAAATACCACAAATCGGCATTTTTCTGGAAAATCCGCAAATATTCCTATAAATGAACCGCCTAGAGATCAGGATAATAATCAAACTATACACACATCCGAAGAAAATCTCATTCTAGGTGCACCCTATACAATAAAAAGCCTTAACACCTTCAAAAACCAAATAATTTTCCGATATTCCAATAACAATGCAAACCGAAAAGAAACCCAATATCCATTTGAGGGAAAGAAAAGAATAATATTCTTTTTACAACATATAGTGTGTAAATGAGTATATAATAATAAAACTAATAAAGGAACCCGGTAATTATTGTATGCATTTTAAAGATAAATCTCTCGAACCCATCATACTAAGGACCTTTCAAAAATACTTTAATTCTAAATGTTTCCAACTAAAAATTAGCCATACTCTTGTCGAAGATATCACTGACAAGGATGAACAAACACATAAAATGGAAACGTTTCACGAAACAAAAACATCCCACCGAGGAATTACCGAAAATATTGCATCACTAAAAAGAAACTATTATTAGCCAAACATGGAAAAAGATGTACAAGAATACGTCAATAAATGTGAGATTTGCCAAAAATCTAAATATGAAAGACACTTATACAAAATAAAATTAAAACCAACCCCGATAGGTAATGAACCTTTTGACCATCTCTATATTGATGTGTACCAATTTGACAAACACAGATTTCTAACAATAATTGACAGTTTTTCTAAAATGGCACAAGCCTATCCCATATCCTCGGAAACAAGCCCCGAGATAGCCGGAAGATTAATTAAATATATTAAACGCTACAGCATACCCGAAAAAATAACAACAGCTAATCACAGCTCCTTTAAAAACTCATTAATACAAGATCTTTGTAAATTACATCAGATACAACTGCATTTAATTACTCCCCATAATCCAAACTCAAATAGCCCGATAGAACGTTTTCATTCTACAATCAGAGAGACGTTGCTTTCAATTTTAGAGAAAAACTCTAAAGAGCCAATAGAAAAATTAATGTCGCTTGCTATCCTTTCCTACAATAATTCAGTTCATTCCACTACTAGATTCACTCCGTTTCAAATAATTAAAGGAAAATTAGATTGTAAAACTCCTCGAACTCTCAGAAGAAGAGCTGCAAACACAATTTACGACCGAGCGTCGCGATAACATAGAATTTATTAATAAACAAATTTATGACCAAACTAAAAGACTCCCAAAAGAAAACTCTAAAACATAATTTCGTTGTTTCAGACGATGCCCAAACTATGGATCCCACTGCTGGTTCTAATTACAGTGAAAACTAATAGCTACAAAATAGAGGAACTTCGAAATCCCCTATTACCAATTTCTTTAGGAAATACTTATTTAATTAACTACCAACACACCGCCTTTTATCATGTGAATATTACAATAATTAAAAGGTGCTTACAAAATATTGAAAACTCCCTATTAAAGATACAAAAAGCCCTTTCGCAAGACCTTAAACATGACGCGTTACTGTTCATGATTCAAAGTAAATTAAACCAAAGTTTATATTTATATGATCAACTTAATCGAACAATCTCTTTATTTAAAGAAAAAAGACAAAAACGTGGACTTATAAATATTATAGGTAATGCACAAAAATGGTTGTTTGGAACTTTAGACGCTGACGACGAATTAAAGTACGACAATTACATATATATTTTAAACAATAATCAAAAAACCCTTAATGAAGATATGAAACAAAACAAAGACGTATTAAAATCTATAACAAACACTTTCACAACTCAAATCGAGACATTAGAAAATAACAAGAAACAATTTAAAAATTTAGACTCATTAGAAAGCCAAGAAGCGGGCTTTGCAAACACTTTCTATGTCAGTAATTATTGACAATACTAATTTGCAAATACAAAGACTTAATGAGCTTTTGCAGAATCGTAATTAGCTTTGCGAAAGTTGGTGTTATGCATCACTCTATATTAAAGCCGTCCGACTTAAAAGAAATAATTAGTCACATACCTAATGATAAGATTATTCAATTTAGTAACATGGTTAATTATTATGAGATTATGACAACTCAAGTATTAATACAAAATTACTTGGAAATATTTTCAATACATACACCAATGATATATCGAGCACTTTATATATTGTATAAAATATACCCTATCCCTATCCTTAATCACACTATTAGTATCCAACATCCCTAGATACTACTACTTACAAGAGAAGACTACAATAGCCCATATGAGGGTCCGAGGATCGAGAACAGTCATCTCTGCAAACTAGAAGACTTAACAAAAGATGTATCCTGTCTGTACAACACTTTGACAAAAGCCAGGAGTGAGTGCCCCACTCTTGTAATATCGTTTTCTACCAGTACTATCAAAAACGTACGAGACAATACAGTGTTAGTTATTCCTGAAAAACCTATTTTAGTGAAAAGTCAGTGCCAATTTTCAACCAAGCAAGAGTTAATAAACTTCTTTAATATCTCTCGATAATTGCAAAATAGAAATTAACAATTTCTCATTCAAGAGAGATGTAAATGAAATTGTTGATTTCCAGCTAAAGTTACCAGTGCAAAATAAAGCACTCATCTTAAAAGAAGTAAACCATGTTGCTATAAAACAAGCTCAACATTTAGCTGATCAAATAAAAAATCATAAATTAGAAGATCTTAAAATTGATTCACAATCAAGTTATATTTGAACAATTGTAATAGTAATATTAGCTATAATAATATTATCATTGTTTTTGTTGATTTTATATCATAAAAATAATTTAAGAAAAATTTCTGCTAAAGATATTGAACTCCACATTGTAAAGGTTTCAGAAAACAGTGATAAACCCCTATTTTCTGAAATTTAAGGAGGGAGGAATTATATATCTATTATTTAGAAACTGCCATACTTTCTATACCTTAATGACGCCTTCTGTTTAGATAAGGCTTTCATATAAATACCGCCATGCGTAATTAAGGGCCAGTGTAATTTTGTACGTCGTAGAGTTAACATTACTTTTAGTATTTTTAAGGTTATTGTAATTTTGGAATCGGATCGATTAAATTCATTTTTAGTAATAATAAATGTTTTCTAAAAACGGTCTTTCCTGAAAATTACACGTAATTCACATAGTGGCGCAGAAGGTTCTGCGCTGTTTTTTAGTTGTTCAGCACATTTGACAAGGCGCCAGTAATTGTGCGAGTTGCTTGCAGTTAAGAAGAAAATTTGATGATGTTTCTTACGACACTTGTTTTTCAGCTTCCCTCTGCAAACATCAGCTTTTCGCTTGGATAGTATAATATAGGTTTACCCGGGAAATCTTTCTCCAAATCAGTTAAATTTCCTTACGGCTGGTACTTTTTGGGCCGTACTCAACTGGCTGTTGAGTTGTGGGAGACGCGCCAGTGTCTTTGAGAGTGGTTGTTTCTTCAAAAGTTTTAATTAAAATAGCTATCTTTTAGTCTTCTTTCTAGTATTTATAAACATGGCAAATAGGATTTAATAACTTAAATAAAATTGACATAATCTTTTAAGCGTTATAACAACGTCGACGTTTCAGTAGACACCACCGGAGTACGTTTGTTCTACGCCGGCAACCCAGTGTAGTTATAACAAAGTTTACTGAATAAAATATAAGTTTAGCACTTGAACGCGTGACGATTTACTTATTCCTCGCGTCCCGCCCCGGCTGGTACATTCTGGGTACCGGTCGGGTCTCCGGCACATACACAGTTAGTCAGGCTCCGTGATCACGCCAGTTTGTTATTGTGCTATATAGCGAGAACAAAAAATGTATTTCTTTGACAAATATGAGCCAATATGCCTAGATGGTTGTAAAAACATGTTTTATCAATTCTGTAGTTCCGTCTGTCTGTTTGTCTATTAGTTCGCGACATAGCTTAGATACTACTTACCCGATTGACTCCAAATTTTGACCAAAAATTAAAGGTCATATGAGGATGACCTAGAAATATGTTAAAAAAAATGGTTAGAGTGGTGTATTATTTGGAGTTAAGATCCAGTAAAAACAAGCATGTTTTTTTAATTGTCGATGTTTCCCACCTTTATTGTTGCATCTTTAGAACACATATAGATTCTATATCCTGCATGAAACCTCAGTCTTTACCTACTCCGTTGGCCTGCAGATATTTCCAAGATATTAAGTGTCTAAATGGTTTTCGTTAACGATCCTCTTGCTGTTATGTTAGAGTGGTGTCTTATTTGGAGTTGGGATCCAGTAAAAAACAATACTTTTTTACTAATACTAATACTTAATACTTGTCGACGTTTCGCTATTTTATTGTTGCATCCTCAGGACACATAAACTTTATATCCTGCACGAAACCCATATTATCACTCTTTATCTACTACGTTGGTCCGTAGTTATTTCCCAGATATTAAGTTTCTAAATGGTTTTCGTTAACGATCCTCTTGTTTTATATTAGAGTCGTGTATTATTTACGGTTAGGATGCAGTAAAAAAAAACAAGACTATTTTTAAAATGTCGACTTTTCGCACCTTTATTGTTGCATCCTCAGGACACATATATAGATTTTATATCCTGCATGAAACCCATATTATCACTCTTTCCTACTCCGTTGGTTCGAAGATATTTGCCAGATATTAAGTTTCTAAATGGTTTTCGTTAGCGGTCTTCTTGTTGTTATGTTAAAATGATGTATTATTTGGGGTTATAATATGGGTTTCAATTTACGATGGCGAACCGAAATGGCGCCCAAATAAATTTTTTAAAAAATCATCGTAGAAAAATGTGTTCTATTGACTTTAAATAAATTGCAAAAAATTAAATGTGCAATTGGGATAAACTGGTACGAATTCAACATGACGTAACAAAATGACGGTACGTGTCAATGTAAAAACTATTTATTGAATTTATTTTAAATTATGCCCAAAAGATAAGTGTGCCGTAGGTAGAAAGAAAATGGTAAAATATTGGTAGAAATCCAATATCATGAAACAAAATGGCGTCCAATAAAAATGAAGAGTATATGTAACACTTATATACTGTGACTATGTACCGAAGTAAACTGAGTCACACTTTACTATTACGAACAAATGGAAAAAAAATCATACGAGGGAAGTTCCGGGAAAAGGAAATTTACCGATTTTTAATTTATGTAATAAAAATATTGTATTCTTAAATTCGACTAGCAGGTAACAATTCATTATTAAATTAAATTCACTATATTTAAATAACATCTAAAACTGTAATTATACAATATTAAACTAGTCCGACGACAAAATTCAACTCAATAATTTTTGTCTAAAGTTATTATTTATACTTTTGAAATTCCCTGATAGATAAAAATTCGTAGCGCGAAGCTAAATTACTTTTAAACAGCTCGGTAATAGGAGCCTGTGTCGATTGGGTTTGAAATTAGGCGGCTCGCCTTTTCGATTTTCAAAGTAACGCTTTTATCGAATGTTCTTTTGTCACGTGTTAGTGTTACACAATATTATAAGTTGTAAATAAAGTATACAGTCTGGTTGTTATCGTTGTGAATTATTGAAACTTCAAACAAAAGTTTACAATGCAGTCGGTTTTATAATATAGGTCATAATGAAAGATAAATAGAAAAATATGAAATGAAATATCTCTGTTTCTCTCTCTCTCTTATACACACACACACCCACATATTTTTGGCACCTTTTCTTTTTCTCCCTTTATCGATCTAGAAATTTCATAATAAAAAATGAGCTTTTTTAGAGTTGTCACCTGCGTAGCGTAAATGCAGGTCTATTTTGACATGATTTGTGCTAAGATCATTTAAAGTAATAAAAATAGGTTGTCTAGCTTTTATTTTTTATCTAGTTTTTCTCCGTCCTTTAAAAAATTTATGAGGGGATAAATTCCGCACAATTTTATGATTTGGTTTTTTTTTGGAAACCGTAACGTTTATACTCGGGACGAAAGTGCGATCATAAAAACCTAGAATATGCCCTTTCAGAATTTACTACTACACGTTGCAAAGCCGGCGGTGAATTATTGATAATTTAATTTAAGAAAATGTACCTGCCCGAGCAGGTTTAAGTGTTTTTTTTTTATGATAAATGTATTTATTAATATACGTGGCTTAAGTTTTAGAAAGGCAGATTTTATTTTCACTCAAATATTAATTTTTCACATTTCTATGATCATGACGTTTTTATTTTTATGAAGCACTTTCATCCCGTGGATTTTAAAAATTCAGCTTGGTAATAAAACTTAACAGTTCTTCTCCAAATAGAAGTATTTTATATGATACAAAGATACAAATGTGACAAAGGCAACATATTTCAATTAACAGGATTATTTATTTTATTAATTATTATATTAATTGAAAAACAATTTTAAATATAAAAAATGCATGTTGACTGAATCGCTTAGGATAGTGTTTTAAGCCAAAAAAAGTAGAAAGTTAAAGACATGATTTTTTTTCCTTTAAAATTATTTTGTTTTAGGACATGCACATTCCAAAAAATATAGTAAGCAAACTAGTCTACAAGCTGAGATTACTTTAAAAAAGTATTTTTAAGATATAATTTTAATGACTAAAATGCACGTCAGAATGCAGTCTCTTTACTTTAAGTTATACACAATCGTGTTCGAGTGTAAATATATTAATGTTACCATAATAATATATTATACTAAAAACATTTTATCAGACGATATAGCTTATTCTGATAACGCCGTTTAAAAATAATACAGACATTTTAATTAGATCTGGTCTAAATCTTAAACCGTATTTGTGAATTTGGGGGTACATTGGATATTGGTTTACCACTCACATATAGCGGTTTGTGTCTATTTGATTTTCTACGCCGGTAACAGAATTAGTTGCGAGGTGATTTTTGATAAAATAATACATGTTTCATTATTTTCGAAAATTTATCTTCTAGGGGAAGAGCGAGGGTGGCAAAACAATACCGTGGCTCTGACACACATCTAACCTAACCTAGAGATTTGATATTTGGAGGGAATATTCCTCGTGTACCCTAGGGGTGTATTAAGGAGGAAGTTTTTTTGCCATCAGAAAAATCAAATTTGATAATTTCTTTTATGGAAAGATAAATTATGTTTTTTTTATTGCGATTTTGCATTATTTTTCAAGGAAAAACATTTTACCAAATCAAATTGTATGGGTGTCCATCCGTTCACTACTATCGTTCTGAATGAACAGTTTTGCTGACGCCATAATCATATTTCGAATTTATGAAGCATTCTTTCTCGCGTCCGAATATAGAAGTATCGTTGACTGCGACGCTTCGTTTTATACCCTCACACGGAGCCGAAACTTACATCTGAGCGGCCGTTGGTCATTATTTATGTTTTCCGGATGGTCTTCCATACTCTTGTTGTTTTTCAATTTGTATGGCTTCTCGGATTATTCTGGTCTTATAATGTTCTATACTGGCAATCTCCCGATACCCATCGAAATTTTTTTGTGGCCTGATAATATAGGAATGGAGCTTGTTTGTTTGTTTCTGAGTTTATGCTCTTCCACTCTTGCTGTATACTGGGTGGTTTTCCAGTTTGATTTTTTCTTTTGGGTTTCCAAGAAGCTTACCTATAGTTGCTTGTGGCTTGTGTATTATTTGTATATCGTGTTTCCTAAGAAATCTTCCAATTCTGTCTGTTGTGCCTTTTACATATGGTAAAACCACTTGTTGCTTTCCCAGTTCATAATTTTTGTTCTTCGTTGTTCGGGAACCCTGTGCATTAATAGCTTTCTCTATGGTACGATTTGTGTAGCCCTTTTTCTTTAAAGCACTAGATATTGTATTAAGTTCGGTTTGTCTCGTCTGTGTTTCAGTTAATCTCACGGATTTGGATATTAGGGTATTGGCCACAGCTTGAATTTGTGCTCGGTGATGATGTGATCTTGCATTTAAATATCTGTCTGTATGTGTTGGTTTTCTATGCACATGCATTTCGTATACACCGGTAGTTGTGAACGGAGGTACTCCCGGGATAAAAACACATTGTATTTTTCCATCCGTTAAAGACTAAGAATCAACATTGTAATATTGTAGCAGAGTATTAAAAACGGCGTTAGTATTTTGTGGTGATTATGTTGTATTTTTCAACATATATGAAATATGGTGATGTACCTATATTATAACATTTTCCTAACATACCCAAAATGTTTACTAACTGCATGTGATTTTTGTAACAAAATTTTTATTGTAGATGAAAAATGGCAAAACAGAATTAAAATAAATTTATTATACAGATTTCAGTATACGTAAGTATATGTGTCTATAAATTATTCCTAATATCTTTTTAATCTAGCTTTAAGTGATCTCTCAAGAATAAGAAAAGCGGGCTTTGTAAAGATATCTTCTCCGTATGGCAGAAGAACACCTGAATTATTGAGACTTTAATTCCGTAAAATGTAGCTACCCACCCGCTAGCAGCTAGAGTTCATTGAATTGCTGAAAGCCGTTCTTATTACAATATAATTTAGTTTGTGTGCCTTCTAAAAACACAATTAAAAAATATAACAAATGAACTGAAAATCATTTGTTTTTACGATTTGTTAATGCAGAAAAAATCTGAATTTGGAAAAAGAAATTAAAGAGCTATTAAAATACCAGGATGTAGGATACCTAAGAAATTCGAAAATAGCAATCTAAACAGAAACACTGATTCTACGAATTACGTTGTGGTCCAGGAAAAACACTTTTAAAAGATTTTAAAATTGTATTTTTAAAGTTAAATTACCGGTTGGAAATGACTGACAACTAACAAGTGACTTAGAACTGCACTTTAATTCTATTTATAAGCTTACTCTTCTCTAATTAGAATTGTAATGCTCAGCATTATGGGAATGTAACTCCTCCACCCCTTTATAGGCATATGAACTGGAAGTATTTAGAAATATTTAACTAATTAATTTTAAATACTATACCATTACAATATAATATTCTTCTGTTTATAAATATTTAGCTCAGGCCATAAATACTAGTAAAGACAAAGATGTAAAAAAATTATTGATCACCATCAAAGTAAAATTAAGGAAGAGGAATTTCGGTTACACACGAGAGGTTAAAACAAAACTATGATTTTTCTAATATGAAACAATATATTACCTAATTTAAAAATGTCTGTATAGCATGCTAAGTGAGACACCAATTCATTTACATGGAGATATTTATTTTTAAAAGCTGTAATTGACTTACGATAATAAATATATTTTGAAAATATGGGCAAGCCTATTACTGTTACTATATTACGACACTAAAAGTTACATGCAACGGTGTAACCCGTATTTAAAATGTTTAAGCAATTCAAAAGTTACAGAAAAGAAACAAATCTTTTAAAAGATGTCTAAATTTTGTTTTTCAAATAATTACGCCATTGAAAATTACATGGAAGTGTAAAAACCGTATTTAAAAAATTTAAGTTGTTTGGAAGTTACGGGCAAAACAGTTTTTGACAGCTTCCAAAATATTTTTCTTAAATAATTTATGATATTAAAAGTTACATGGAACTGTGAAAACCGTATTTAAAAATCTTTAGCAGTTCAAAATTTACGGGGATAAAAATTTTTTTTGGCAGATATCGAAATATCTTTTTAAATATCGCCACTATAAGTTAAACGGAACTATGAAACTCGTATTTAAAAGTTTTATCAAGTTAGGATGTTATGGAAAAAAACAGCTATTTAGTAGATATCAAAATATATAAATTACGTCACTAAAAGTTACATTTAACTATGAAAAACGTATTTAAAAATTTTAAGCAGCTCGACAGTTAAGGGGAAAAAGTTTTTTTGGTAGATGTCAAAATATTTTTTCAAATAAATTACGCCACTATAAGTTACATTAAACTGTGAAACCCGTATTTAAAAAAATTAATTAGTTTTGAAGATACGGGAAAAAGGCAGTTCTTTGACAGATGTGAAAATATATTTTTCGAATGAATTACGCTACTAAAAGTTACATGGAACTATGAAAACCTTTTTAAAAATTCTAATCAGTTCAAAAGTCACGGGGGAAAAATTATTTTTTTTGACAGCTGTCAAAAATGTTTTATCTCATAAAGTATACCACCAAAGTTACATGGAATTGTGAAAAAAAATGTCTGTTTAGAAGTTACGGTAAAGGCAGTTTTTTTGACAGATGACAAAACTTATGGGGACAAACAATTTTTTTTTGCCATTCGTCAAATTATTTTTTTACTATATTACTCCACTAAAAGTTAAATAAAACTACGATAACCGTATTTAAAAATTTAAAGCAGTTCAAGTTATGAGCAAAAACACTTTTTTTGCTCAAAATATTTTTTCAAATAAATCATGGCACTAAAAGTTACATATATGGAACTGTGAACTGTATTTAATTAAATTAAACTAAATTAAATTTTAAGCAGTTTAACAAAAGTTAGAGAAAAATAATTTTTTGACAGATGTCCAAATATTAGAAACAAGAAAATACACCACGAGAGGTCACATAAAGCTGTGAAAACAGTATTTAAAAATTTTAAGCAGTTGAAAAATCACTAGCAAGTTTTTTTTGCAGCTGTCAATAATTTTTTTAAATAAATTACGCCCCTAAAAGTTATATGAAAAATCCTATTACCGAAATCCTCAAATCGATATTTTAAATCAAATAAAAGTTTCACTAAAGAAAATAAAATAAAAAATTGACGGTTTTAAAAACAAAATGTATTACCCAAACCAATTAAATTTATGTCTAATACCGGAATGTTTCTTTAGGAAAGAAATTAGAAATTTCTAAGGAAACAAATTACTAATGCTTTAACCTTAATCATTTTCTTTTTTAGTGGACTGCCTCATCCATTGTGAGCTACGATGTATAATGCAAAAATATTATACGTATCCGAAAAATTAAATATATTTGACATATTTCTCCGTTTTTCAAAATATCACCCCAATTTGATTTCAAATATGTATAATCGAAAAAAAAAAAAGGATTTACGCCAATGATTTCCATTACTTTTTAATGCTAGTCTTAGTCTATTTTTGGTGCAAAGTTGAAACTTTGTTTACCTACAAACCCGTTTTTCTTTCAATATGTTTTCCTTATATATCGAGAAAGCACTACTCATCATTTTTTGTCCGCATTAAGTAATACTAGACCCCGTGTCTATGAGCCTTAATAAACCTTGAAAATTATCTACCTGTCTGGTACATTATTTAGTAAAAAATGATCTTTACATACCTACTTCCGTGTATAACATAATATATGCTTTATTACTTATCGGAACAGTATAATAATTAAATTCGTATTTATTATATTCTACTCCCTATGGTAACATATTATACTAATATAAAAGCACACAACATTTAGAAGATTTGAGCCCGTATACTGAAAATCGGCCAAAGTGTCAAAAAATCACGGCACGTATAGTAAAAATTCATCTATCTTGTATCCAATTACAAGCAAGCATTTTGCTGCTCCAACTTATTCAGAAAAGGTAATCGAGTAGTACTTATATCAAACGATTATTGTCGTTCTCCATATATTCAAAATGACAGCTAATTTATTTTACAAAATTGAGGAAAATATTGTACCTGCCATTGTGGCTCAATCTCACAAAATTAAATTTATTTAAATATATACTCATTTATTTCTGACTCCGACTTTACCCGCTTTACTCTGAGTTTGTCAAGGCAACTCGATACTTTTACGGGTTTTCAATTGATCGAAATTTTAAAATAAAAATGGTCATTTAAACTCTATTTTGTCCACTTTCTCGACCTGGGACAAAAAAAATGCCTTGTAGCAAAATATGGATCTTCCGTTCTACCTATTCATTTTTGCCCCAGTGGTACCGAAAGCTAACCAGTGCATCTAACAGTTCAAAAATTTCTCAAAAATCGATCTTATCACCGATCGAGCTAAATATGGTACCAATCTCTAGAGAAAACATAGGCGCTTATTCAGTTTATTTACTAAGTTTGCCGAGGATAAATAGTTTAGATGCTACAGGACCGGACGTGAAACACTAATCGAGAACATAACAAAATATTTCAAACTTTAATATTAAATGGCTATATAAAGGAGAACATAATTTTCTCGGGATGGATTGTTAACTCTTCGGAGATACTTTTGGGCTCAGTAAACTTTTCTTCCTCAGAAATGCTGATTTCGAAAAAAAAACAATAAAATATATATGAAATTTTAGGTCACAGAGTTTTTTTTTGTTTTTTTTAATTTCGACGGCTTTTCCGTTATTTTCGGTACAGTTACTGGACGACCCTTGTTTTTGATCAAAGAACGAGGTTTAAAAATTTTAAAAAAATCTTCCCAAACTTCGATCGAGCCAATTTTCAATAGGATTCATGAGAAAGGAAAAAGGAACGTTTCCTTAAAGTTTCAAAATTTTTTTCGACAGTTATCGTCTTTCATAGAAATTTCTAAAAACGATTTTTCTTTTCATTAATAGAGAGACAACAAATATTACAGACATTTTGAAAATAGTACGCGCATAATAAACTCTCGTCGACTCGAGAGTGTATCCATCCCATGAATTAATTTTAGGGCACACAAACTGGCGTGATCCCTTAAATTTAATACCGACTATATTTTTTTAGATTACGTTTTATCTCATAAGGAAGAAGTAGATGCGGTCCTAACACGGGTACAGAGAAAATTGAAACACAAAGAGAAATTAGGCTCGTTAAAATCAACTCCAATGAATTTAAACTTAAATAAAAAATATACAAACATTATCCACGAGAAATAAAGATAAATTTAGACGACCTTTTATTATTAAAAAAACCCTTGAATGTAATTGGGTAAAAATTGAAAATATTAAAAATCCAAAAGACAGAAACTCACATATAAAATAATTAAACCGATCTCTTGTTATAACACTCGACACGGTAAGTGTTATATCATCTTTGCCATTTTCAAAATTTCGTATTCGTCATAGTGTCAAATCGTACCTTCTGTACATTTACTGTACAAGGTTCCAGATAATTTTTTTTGAAATTCGGTCCTCTCCTATAAAACACAATGTTTTTTTTTTATTTTTGAACCTCATTTTTTTTGTCAAAAACCAGGGTCTATTGACAAAAATAAAAAAAGATTCTGAAAGAACATAGATAGAGAAACAATTTTTATAAAATCTCTTCTTCAAAAAAGTGTAAGCAAATTACGACTATCACGTCTTTAAAAAACTTCTGTTTTTTCGGCTGTCACTAAAAATAAGTTAATTGAAAAGTACTATAAGACAAAATTCAGGAGGAAACAAAAAGTTACAAAACTGCGCTTCAGGTTTGGAGCTAAATGTTTCCCGAAGAAAAACTATTTTGCGTGTAAAAACTATTTTTTTTTCGTTCGGTCATTAAGTGCGACACTGACCATTATTAAATTTGATGCCTCGAGGTTCTGTCAAAAATCCGAACCCTATCGGATAAAAACCGAAAACATTTTTTTGAATATTTGACATGATATTCTTACTTTGAAGATGAATATAAAAGATGTTAAATACAAAATACGTTGTTTCTGTGATGGTTTGTGTGTGATATTTTCTGTTTTCAGTTCTTGATATTTTCTTTATTAAAAAAAAAGAAACACAAAGAACTAAAACATGTGCATTAGACGCAGAAAGCATTTACTACTTTATACAGGGGCAAAAGAAATACCAGACAATTAAAAATTCTAATTTTGAAGCAGTAACATTTTCCTAGTTTATCGGTTTTAGGTTTAAGTAATCGATTTAGAAGTTTTGGGTAATAACTAGCCGATTTTTTTACAGCTAAGAATTTTTCAGTTGTTTTTCTTTTGGAACTCGGAGGATTTAATCGATTTGAGGTTTTCGGTAATAAATAGGACATTATGATTTACACAAAAATCTAATCGGAACTTTTAAACTGCTTAATTTTTTAAAATAAGGTTTTCACAGCTTTATGTACATTCTGAAGGCGCAATTTATTAAAAAAATGTTGACAGCTGCCAAAATATTGTTTTTAGTACCTTTTAAACTGCTTAAAGTTTTTAAGTGCTTTTTCTAAGTTTCATGTATCTGTTAGTGGCATAATTTAATTAAAAAAATATTTCGACAGATGTCAAACAATTTTTGAACTACTTAGAATACTTAAATTCACAGTCCCATTTAACTTTATGCCATAATTATTAGTTGCCGCGGCTCTCTAAATTGATAAATTATGTTCTTCTACATTTAAAAAAAATCGGTAAATTTCTTTACCCGTAACGTCCCTCGTTATGCTGTTTTTTCCATTTGTTAGGAATAGTGAAGTGTGACCCAATTTAGTTCAGTACATAGTCACAGTATATATTTGTTACATGCATCCTCAGGACACATATATAGATTATATATCCCGCAGGAAACCCATATTAACTACTACGTTGGTCCGCAGTTATTTTCCAGATATTAAGTTTCTAACTGATTTTCGTTATCGATCCTCTTGTTGTTTTGTTAAAGTGGGATATTATTTGGGGTTAGAATCCAATAAAAAACAAAAGTCTTTTTTTAAAATGTCGACTTTCGAAACTCTATTGTTGCATCCTCAGGACACATATTTTATATCCTACATGCAACCAATATTATCAGTCTTTACCTATTTCGTTAGTCTGCGGATATTCCTAACCCCAAATAATACTCCACTCTAACAACAAGAAGATCATTAGCGCAAGCTATTTAGAAACTTAATATGTGAGAAATATCTGCAACGGAGTAGGTAAAGACTGATGATATGGGTTTCATGCAGGATATAAAATCTATATATGTGTCCTGAGAATGCAACAATAAAGTTGCGAAATGTCGACAATTTAAAAAAAGACTTTTGTTTTTTCCTTTTCTTTAGGATCGTTGACTAAAACTATAGAAAAATAATATCTGGGAAATTTCCGCGGACGAACGGAGTAAGTAAAGACTGATAATATTTGGTTCATCTAGGACATAAAAACTATATATGTGTGTCCTGAGGATGCAGCAATAAAGTTGCGAAACGTCGACTATTTTGAAATAGACTTATGTTTTTTTACTGGATCTTAACCCCAAATAATACGCCACTGTAACATAAAAACAAGAGGTGTGTTAACGAAAACCATTTAAAAACTTAATATTTGCGGACCAACGGAGTAGGTAAAGACTGATAATATGGGTTTTCTGCAGGATATAGGATCTATATATGTGTCCTGAGGATGCACACATTAAGTTCCGAAACGTCGACAATTTAAAAAAACAACTTTTTTTAAAATTTATCTTAACCCCAAATATTACACCACTCTAACAAAATTGTTTTAACGTTGTTCATTGTTTGGTCAAAATTTGAGGTTAATCGGGTAAGTAGTATTTAAGTTATGTCGCGAACTGGCAGACAGATGGACCGACGGAATTGATAAAACATATTTTTTGGCATCTAGGGAAGCTAAAACGTGAATATATGTAAAATCTAGAGGGTGAGTTTTTCACGATTACAAAATTTTTATTTGGCCGCAATTTTGTTCCGTCATCTTGAATTAGTAACTAGTTTTACTAGTTGAGCACTATACCACAATTAGTTATGGCACACAATTGCAATCATTAAGTAGTTTCTTGTTTTTTATTTTGTGCTGCCATCTTGGACTCGTGTCAAAATTTTACCAGTTGATTGTTGATTCCAACATAATACTTGATGTTTATGCAAAATTTGAAATAAATTCGGCAAGTAGCTTTTTCATAATATTTTTTCTTAACATTTCACTAGGCCACAATTTTGTTTTTGCCATAGTCGATCATCCCCATATGACAAAATTGGAAGCCAATCTGGTTCAAGAACGACAGACAGGCAGACGGAATTGATGAAACATATTTTTTGGCATCTGGAGACGCTAAAACGTGAAGGTATATATAACCTGAGAGGGTGATTTTTTCTATGATTATAAACATTTTATTTGGCCGCCAGTTTGTTCCGCCATCTTGAATTAGTATCACAGTTTTACTAGTTGATCTCTATACCGCCATTAGCTATGGCACACAATTTGAAATCAATTCATTAAATAGTTATTCAGACTGAATTTTTAAATATTTTATTAAGCCGCCATTTTGTTCCGCTATCCTGGATGCGTACCAAAATGTTACCAGTTTATTCCGACATAATACTTGTGCAAAATTTCAGATAAATTGGATGAGTAGTTTTTTAATAATGACTTTTTTAACATTTCACTAGGCCGCCATTTTGTTTCGCCATATTGGAACTTTACCAAAATCTTACCATGCCATCCCCATATGAGTTCATAAAACATATTTTCTGGCATCTAGCGACGCTAAAACGTAAAGATGTGTAAAAGTGAGAGGGTAACTTTTTCACGATTACAAACATTTTATTTGGCCGCGATTTTGTTCGGCCATCTTGAATTAGTACCACTATTTTACTAGTTGATCTCTATACCACAATTAGTTATGGTACATAATTTGAAATCAAACCATTAAGCAGTTTTTTCAGGCTGAATTTTTAAATATTTTATTAAGCAGCCATTTTCTTCTGCCATCTTGGATTCGTACCAAATTTTTATCAGTTGATTCCAACATAAAACCTGATGTTTTTGCAAAATTTGAAACAAATTGGATGAATAAGCTTTTAATAATAATTTTTTTAACAGTTCACTCTGCTACCGTTTTGTTTCACCATATTGGATTTTTACCAAAATATTACCAGGTTATCCCCATATGACCCTTAATTTTTGGCCAAAATTTCCAAGTCAATCGGTTAAGTAGTTTTTTAGGTACGCCGCGAACAGACAGACTGACATACAGACCGACGGAATTGAAAAAACATGTTTTTCGTCATATAGGGACCCTGAAACGTGAAAATCTAAAAAAATCTCATAGAGTCATTTTTTTCGCGCGATGAGTTTCTAGTGGAATTATGGGAATATGAGGCGCATTCACCACATCGTCCAGAAATGTTATTGAAGAAAAACATATTGGTTTAAATACGCAATAAAACAATAAAAAAATAGTATTGAAAGGTTCGGCAACCAGACGATTAATTAAAAAAAACATCATGTAAATTGGTGGAGTACAACTCTCTCACCAACTTGCTGAAAAATCTGGTTTAATGATTTAAATATATAGACGTTACAGAAAGTCTAATTACTGTAGAAGAGCCAAAGGTCGGTTCTAATATTTACCTTTTTAACAAATTCTCATTAAAATAATTAGTAGTCAAATATACACCTTATTACCTGCCAAACTGCTTTTTCCTCTCTTTAAGAATTGAAAAAATATGCTCTATTGAATTGATTTGTAATTAAAGTACACTTCGAGCGTGGATAGTGTAACAAATAAAAGATATATTTTCAACTCCTTCCTATAAATAACATTTTGGTGCTACTTATATTGAATTTCAAGGAATACAAATACAACAAAACAATGGTAGGGATATTATCGATATTAAGTTCTAAATGAAAAAAAAATATATTTACATAATTTCTAAAACCAGTAATATCAGTGTTTTTATTTTTATTAAAATATACGTCATATTCATTTACATTTTTTGTTTGTGCATCTATCAAAAGCTGGAACCTAACGTTGGTATAATAATATTGTTAAGAAAATTAGACATTCGTGTTTGGGTAGAATCCTTAAATTA
The DNA here is from genome assembly GCA_030620095.1 of Kuschelorhynchus macadamiae. Classification (NCBI taxonomy): domain Eukaryota; kingdom Metazoa; phylum Arthropoda; class Insecta; order Coleoptera; family Curculionidae; genus Kuschelorhynchus; species Kuschelorhynchus macadamiae. Next base: position 510,529 of record JAUTXW010003662.1, on the reverse strand, counting down.
AGTTTACAATTTGTTCAATAAATTATCGGCACGCAATTTTCATTTCCTTGCACAAATAGGACAGAACTTATTACAGCCTGATTGGTTGTTTAATATCTTTTTAATCGCCCATTTTTATATGTGTGGCACGTACATACATAATTTATTTTTAACTCGAGTTCTTTTAAAACTAGCCCAAGTAATTTAAATTTATATAAAACTGTTTATTTTAAAAAGCTAATCAATAACTATATTTTGTTTTACGGGTTTTTCTAAACCATTTCTGAAATATTGACATGCGATATGTACAGGGACACTGATTCTACAAGACTTTATTTTCTTTCAGATAAACAATCGAGCTTAATCTACTTTATAAAACACTTAAGAAGGCATCGACGAATTTTGATAATATCACAAAAGAAATAAATTACTTTTTGGTATTGTCATTTGAAATCTCTTTGATGACTAATAAGTTATAATTTGGAGGTATATAATCAATATAAAGAAAAAAGAAAATGATAAAGAAACACAGGCTTGATTGTTAATGACAGACAATCGTTCTCAGCCCAAGTCTACAACTAAAATATTAATGCTATCAGCCCGAAAAAATATTTTTTAGTCTACCGTAACCGAATTTATTTTACAGTCCATAATTGAGAAGCAACATATTTGCAAAAAAAGACATTAACAATTATTTTTAGTAATACTCAATCCTATTAGGTTTTCAAACATATAAGCAAAAGTGAAACTTGTTACTAATAACTTATTTGAAAAAGATACGGTCTATTACAAAGTAAAAAGAAAGAAAGAAAGTATTTGTACAAAGTATAACAACTTAAGGTAAATGATATTATTTCTTATGCTTGCTTAAATAATATTGTTTATATTATGTATCGAAACATTCCGTAGACAGACTAGTCTACATGTTGAGGTATGTAATTATATTAAATATTTGCTTGAATTAATTTAAAGTTAAATATTTTTATTCAATTGCGAAAAAGACAAAAACGATTTTTGTTTGTCAATAGTTTACATGTTCCTAGAGTATCCTCAGTGGACTGAAAAATCACGTTGCCAGAATTACGCCCTGGCTTATACAGGGCGAGCTATTTAGAAATAAACGTATTATTTTTTTGTCATGTTTTCCAGTCCAGCCCTTAATCAAAAAAACCAAGGGTCTTCAACCCGCGACCCTCGGGCAGCATGCGGACCGGCTTATAATTTCTTGCGGCTTCCAGAGGCTAAAAAAAAATACTGTATCGCGCCGCGCCCGCGAATGACACTCCGCCAGCGCTATCTAGTTAGAAGAGATCCATTCTGTGAAGTTGCGATCACCACTAGCCACAAGGCCACTAGATGGCGTTGCATGTCTATTGAATCTTTCTAATGATTCTAGAAATTATATATCACTACTAGAAGGACCTACTAGTCTAGTCTCGTAGCTGCTCGAAATTACGAGAGATTCAAAGTTAACGCACTCGGCCTATATAAACCCGGAATCCCACGGCTGCGGCCAGTTCTAATTTCAAGAGCGAACGAAGCGATACAAGCGAAAGAGTGCCAACTAGCAGCGAAGTTGCTACCTGTGCGATTAGGCATTGTGACGTGCCGTCGCGTCGATTTTTATCGGAGAATTAAACTCGTTTCTTCTACCTTGACATTAAAAATGGCTTCTTCGGGTAAAAAACGTAAATTAGTGAAGAAAAGAGTATATTTTTGGAAAGGTGGATTGAGTTGTACTTGTTCGTTTAGAGTTAATCAAAAATCCGTCTGTTTAGTGTGTCAAGAATATATTAATAATTCAGAGAATACAACTTAGAAAGACATTACGGTACAAAGCATGCCACAAAGTTTGAGACATTCAAAGGATAATTACGGCAAGGTAAAGTGAGAACTCTAAAAAGTCACCTTCAACGACAGCAAGATAGTTTTCAAAAGAAGAACTTTGAAAATGAAGCAAGCGTGAAGGTTAGCTACATTACATCGAAAAAATAGCTTTGAAATCAAAAACTTTTACTGATGGTGAGTTTATCAAGGAATGTATGGAGGCCGCCGCTGATGTATTGTGCCCGTCTCAAAAATAACTTTTTCTAAAGTTAGTTCGTCCGGTGTTACTGTCGCCAGAAGAATTAGCGCAGACACTGAAAATTCACTAAAAGAACGTGCATCTAAGGTCGTATACTATTCTGTTGCGCTCGACGAAAGCACAGATTTAACCGCTCAATTAGCTATATTTATTCTAGACATTGATAATAATTTTGAAATCACTGAAGAGATGGCTGCCCTTTTTCCGATTATAGGAACTACAAAAAGATGTGATATTTATAAGTGTTTGATGACAGGACTGAGACGATATAATTTAGAATTGACAAACCTTTCTGCAGTTGTAATAGACGGTGCACCATCAATTATAGAAAAAAAATGAAGGGCTCGTGGGTTTGATGAAAAAACAGTTAGAAAGATCTTCCTTTGATGCATTACAATTGTATCGTTCATCAACAAAATCTTTGTGCAAAATCCACTATCCACTATATTGATGAGCTGATGAAAGTGGGCGTAAAAACTGTGAACTTCATTAAATCACGCGGCCTCAACCACAGAAAATAGCAACATTTTTTTACACGAAATTAATGCCGAATATGGTGATGACATATGTCTCTGATGTTCGTTGGCTGAGCAGAGAAAAAATGCTAAAACGCGTTTTTGAACGCGAGAAGGAAATTGCATCTTTCATGGTAACCAAAGGTAAACCAGTTCCTCAATTTAGTGATCCCGACTGGCTGCGCCACTTTGGATTTCTCACGGACATCACGCTGCACCTCAATGACTTGAACCCCAAACTACAACGAAGGGAAAATCGCATTATCAACCTACCTACTTGATACTGTGAAGGAATTTAAGTTTAAGTTTTAGTTTTTTAGGAAATTTGCCCTTTTTTTCAAGACAGGCCTTAGCTACGCGACGCGACGTCAGTATCGTCTATTTTGACAATAGGATCTTTTAACTCGCCAGGTCCCAGAAATTTGTAAATATCTCTCTAAATGCTTTGTGGGTCTGAAAAAATTTTTAGTAGATCAAAAATAAAAATATATTTTATAAATCCTAATCTAATTGTATACATTTTTAGTAAGTATTTAATTCGTAATTTTGTAAACCATATAAAAGTAATGTAATTACTAGGTACATGAAATAAAGTCTGCTAATTTTGGCACTTTCTAAAATTCTTGCGGGCTTTTATGCTTTGATTGATAGTCGTCAGATACTATTAAATCCAGATTTTTATTTATTCTGAGCGGGTAAGAAGTAAAATATTTTGATCAAACGTTACAAACATTTTGGTGATATATAGGAAGAGTAAAAAAAGGATTTATAATTCCTTAATAATTCTGGATTGAAAGCTGTTGTATATTTTCCTTGTGAAAATTTAAACGGTTTAAAATGTCGATTTGGAATTTGATGATTTAAAAAAATGATTTTGCAACTGGTAAAATTTCCTTCTATTGAAACGTTTAAACTTCTTAATTTAACGATTTTATGTTTTTAGCTATAGATAGGATCTATCGTTTTTTTTTTGTATTTTAGTTAAACGGCTCTAAGAATTGCTTCTAGTCTAACTTTTTTTACCATTTTAAAATATTGGTATATATATATATATATATATATATATATATATATATATATATATATATATATATATATATATATATATATATATATATATATATATATATATATATATATATATATATATATATATATATATATATATATATATATATATATATATATATATGGTATTGGGAAATAGAGGATTATTGTCTTTTTTTCAAAATTCAATTTTGCCAGCTGTTAAAATAGTTTAGGATATATTTTAAATTTTAAAATATTGACTTGGAATTTTGAGTGTTAAATAAAATCTTTAATACTTTCGATAAAAAAAACCTTTTGACAGATGTGAAAGTTAATTTTTAATTACTTTTAAACTTTTAAATGCCTTAATATTACGATTTAGGGTTTTGTGTACGGGGTAGTATTTCTGTAATATATATTTTTTCAAATTTAAAAGTGACAGTGCTGTTAAACTGCTAAAATTTAAATTTTTCATGGATCATTGGAGAAATATTATGGTTCTAGGGCCTTAATTAAATTAGCTATAATTCAGATTTTTCCTGCTATTGTTTTCATCCTGCTCGATAGGGGCGTGCTATCTGTATCGGTTGTGGTTTATGACTATTGGATATTCGAACATTCGTATCAAAGGCATACTGTTTAATGAAACTTTAAATGGAAATATTACATTTCAAAAACTGTTGGATTTAGTTATATATGATGTACAAACTTGTTTAAAATTTATTAAAAAAACTGGAAATAAATTCATACAAATTGCTGAAAATTCTGGTGAAAAAGGAATGACGAGTAATCTCACAACACAGAGCATTATATAAAAATGGAATTTTTTGAATAACTAACGTATATATAAACACAAGTGTATAACTATAAGGATGCAATTGATTTTGTAATATTAAGGTGTATTAATAAATAATGAACATGATTTCTTAACCCTTTTAATACAATAAATGTTTGCTAGTTTATAAATGGACCTATTACTTATCTACATCTCGAATAATGCCCTATGTGTACTGTGACGGAATACCAACCTGGATTGAATGTGTTCAAAATTAATAGCTCTTTTGTAAATCAGACGGAATATAAGCAAAACCACTCCTCTAGGAGGCGGCGAACAGGATGACCGCAATCTATCCGCAAGACGGACGAAATGACATCATTATTAACTCTCTTTGAACCTGCGGTTCTGCTTGTGTGTAAATAACTCTAACTTTAATAATAATTATGTGTGCAGTTGCTAGGTAAATGATGCATTTATCATTTTCTTTAAAAGATAGTTTTTAAGCACTGTCGAAGAAAAATAATTTGTTTGCCCAAAAACATAACTTGGCAATGGATCACAAAATTGATAGTTTCTCAATCGAGAGCCATTTCTCATTATGCACCAACACGGTCATTATGTGCAGCGGCTTTAACACCCAAAAATGTTGTTGTTTTTCTGTAATAATTTACGCACGCAATACGAGAATTTTCCTAACATTTTATTAATTTGTAAATACGGTTGATTATTTTAAGAGTTGAAATGACTTGTAATTTATATTTTATGGTTCATTAGAAAGTAAAATTAGATATCTGCACATTTTTCCCTAAGTTATAAGTTACATAATCATAAATTCCGAGGCAACACCGATATATATAGCGACAAAAAATCTGTTAATTTCTTTTGCCTGGAACTTTCCTCGTTATGAATTTTTCCTTTTACTAGGACTAGTGAAGTGTGACCTAACTAAATTCCGCACATAGTCACTTGGTAACACATATATATTGTCTTTGCAAACATGTTTAATGGGTTAATTTTGTTCCATAAATAGTTTTTAAGACCGCCATTTTGTTTCGTCATTCATACAAGTTTTTCTATATATCACATTTAAATTTTCCGCAAAATTTGAAATCAGTTGTATAAGATGGTCTTTTTTAAGTTGATTTTTAAATTAAAAAAATAAAAATATACTTGTTGATTTTGTATAAAAGTATAAAAAGTAATATTAATTCCTGTGTGCAAATTTAGACGGCAAGACAATAAAAATAAAATAATATTAGTGCTGCGTATTATCCTAGAAAAGTGAAAAGTATGTTGAACAAACCTGGGTAACCTAATACAAAAACAAAGTGAGTCACCATGCCGTTATTTTCTTGGAGAGAAAAAAATATTTTGAACAACATAAAATCCAACACAAAGGTAAAATTTTATTTATAATATTATTTTACAAATTAAATTTAAAAATTTAGTAGAAATAGACACCAACGATATGGTTGGATTTACAAGGCGTAGCGTTTACAAAATTTTTGACGAATCAGTACAAAAAGTAATCCAAAGAACTGAGGTCCGGACACCTAGGGGGGCACAGAATCGGCTATTTGGCTTCCCTATTTGCGTACCGTGGTTTCCCCCCTTATTCCTATTACCTATCCATTTTGATCCAAGACGTTCAGTTAAAAAAAATGTGACATCACGTGTGCCATCCGGCGCGCGGCGAGGACCCGTTATGCTGAATCTACATATTGTTTCTAACTTGATTGTTCACATTTTCTAATAATATCGGCAGTGACAGGTGATGTTTAAATATATTTTACCAGTTAAACTACCTTGGAAAAAATATGGTTCAATAACATAATCGTTTACAATACCACCACATACGTTCACGGACCATCTTCCTTGTTTCATATTTTCTCTTCTCCAGTTATTTCAATTAGAATTTTGTTGACTGTAGTACCTACCTTATATCTCGGTGCATACTCCCAAACATAGACTCATCTGTGAAAAACACATTTCTAGAAAAGTCAGGGTTTCAATAAGTTTTTTCTATAGCTCAAGAACAAAAATGTGCTCTTTTTTTTTACCGCCAGATTATGGTGATATGAAATACGATAGATACAAATAGAAAGAGTATGTAGTAGATTTTTGCTATTTGGCTATAGAGAAAAGGGATGCACTTTGTGATTTTATAAGATTCTCTTCACAGATATGTACGACATGCAAAGGACTTCGTTCCGAGAATTGGTTTTTGAATTGGATTGCTATAAACGGAAATCAAAACTCGTAGCTGATTTTCTTTACTGAGAACGGGCTTGTTAATAACGACTCTCTTCTTATAATCCACATTACCGGTCTTGCTAAATCTAACTCTAACTAATTTTTTAATGTTCTTAAACTTGGTTGTCGTCAGGATACCTGTCCAGATACTGTCGTCTGTACGATCTTAACTGATAACAATTTCTCGCCAATGTATTTAACATATCTATTATTTCGACTTTTGAAAAATGTATGACGTTCTTCAACTTTAACAAACTGATTATAAAATAATATTCTTTAAAAAGTAAACTACCGTACGTTTGACAAATCTTTGATTAACTTGTTATCCGGCAACCAAACCTAGATTTTGTTTATAATAAGTTTTGTTCCCTGGATTACAAATGTGTTACCACTTTGTTATTCCTAAATTTATATGTTTTTAGGCTAAAAACAATTAAAATTCGGCCTGTTAGCGACTTTAAATAATGGTAGCGTGGCTATCGTACCAGGTGACGTACCAACTTTCGTATACTCATGGTACCTAACATAAGATAGCTCTTACAATAGTACATATTAACCAAAATACTGATTTTCAACTGTTTATAGCTTCGAAGCTATATCAAAAGGGATTAGAATTTTGGAAAGAATACAAAAATGCAATAATATACAGGGAGTTCCATTAAAAATAATTAAAATAAACATAATTTATTCTCGTAGTTTTTTTATTTGATGTTCGATTGTTTTAACATAAAATTGCCCTTATTAGTTTCTAAAATTTCTACATCTTTTGTTTTTATCATTTTCAATATCTTATTTAAAATAACAAAACGTCTAAGGGTGTTAACCCTTGTTGGACAACCCCAGACGTACATGGCTACTTAACAAATACTAACGAAAGAATATAGTTAAATATTGGTACGTTTATTTCAAATTCGCTTTAGTGAACGTTTATCTGGGATATTGTATGCCCGCTTTCCAACAGTTGTTTAACACAAAAAAGTTTTATGAAGAACTAAATTTAACTGGAATTATATACAAAAATCTGAAAATCTGGCAGTATATTACTGCCATTCAGCAAAAGTATTTTCAAGATGGAGACACTTTCGATTATAAGCGAGGAAGATGTCAACTTGCTTATTTAATAAATGGAAAATCCTGCATGTTATTTTATTTTTGGGTTTTGCGTAAAATTCTAGACATATTTTATGTACATTATCCTATATCTAAGTCTCTCCGTATTTGAGATTTTTAATATTCTATGTCAAAAATAACGTATGCAGGCCGAAAAATATCTGCCAATTTTTTCTATATGGACGACCTATTTAGCAAATAATTTTGTACAATTTTAATAATATTAATACAGGGTGTTCGAAAAATATGAACAAATTTAAATTGAAAAAACTATGAAAAAATTTTTTTTTGGAATGGAAACCACTCATTTTTATAATCTCGTCTTATTTAGCATTAAAAATGAAGGCAACTCTGTATAAGTTTGGCTATCTCTAAATATTTTTATTTTTGGAAAGTATTGCCAATTAAATATTTTTCTATTGCAACTAATATGCTATTACCCTACACCTTATTAGCGAATCCTTCAAAATGAAACAATCTGTAAATGTACATCTTATTACCAAATAATTATGTGCAAAACTAAACAGAGTTTATTTTCCAGATAAAAGAAAGCATTCATGCTGGAAGTTCCCGGAAAAACCAAATAGGTATACATTTTATTAGAACGTATCAATTGTCTAATTCAGAATATATCGACACTTAAGCGGCAAAAGGGCCTAACCCATAAAATTGGTCGCAATGAGTTATTAGCATCACCATGTAACAGTGGCGGCTCGTGGTTGAAACAGTAAGTGAAGTGCAAAAGAAGCAAAAAAATATCGCAATAGTTTTTTTTTCAGATTTTTTTTATATGTAGAGGGGGTAGAATATTTTTTGAGAAGTAAGTCTTTCTTGAGATATTGTATTTCTGAAAGTTTTTACACATTTGAGGTAAGAAAAACTTTTTTCCACTGAAGTACTTGTCGACGGTATTGTCAAAATAAGGGAAGACCAAGAATTAGTTACTGAGAAACTCGACGATGTTTTAGGAATAGCGGGGGAAGAAGGAGAGAGAAAACTCAAAAAAGGAAATAAACGGAAAATTGCAAAGCAAAATAGGGCAGAGGGTAAAGCTTACACTTCATCAAAAGGAAAACTAATACCTGGCAAGTCAGTTCAAACAAACCCCTGTACTGCTTGACAGCATAACTGCCATGGTAATTTTTCTGAGAAAGATAGAAAAATAGTCTTTCAAGAATACTGGAAACTTGGCGACAGACAACAACAAAATTCATTTCTTCTGTCGTGCATAGAAGTATTAACAAAAAAAGAGTATATACAAAAAAAAACAGCAGAAGGATAATTTCAAAGTTTTATTTTTTACGAAAAAATAGATCAAAGGTAAAAGTATGTCGACAGTTTATACTGACAACCCTTAATATTAAAGAAAAAACGTTAAGAAATTTAAATATAAATAAAACAAAAATCCTGACTCCAAACAAAGATCAAAGAGGCAACAGTACAGTTCATATAAACAAAACTAAACCTGAAAATTATGAAAGATGTGTGAACTATATTAAAGCGCCCTATTGTCGGGGAAGCTCAAATAAAAAATATTTACCATTAGAGTTTAAAAATATTTCAATATTGTTTAAACTCTATCAAAAGTGGTATACCGAAAATAATTATGAGTATATGAGCCCTTTCTAATTTAGAAAAATATTCACCAAACATTTTAATATTAGTTTTTACTTGCCCAAGAAAGACAAGTGTAATGTGTGTGTTCGTTTTTCGATGACAAATCTACCGAAGAAGAGCGAGTAATATGAAAAACATACTTCTGAAAAAAATTTAACCAAATCCTATTAAAAGAAATCCAATATTGTTGTAGCGTTGACGTGCAAAAGGTGTTGGGGACACCTCATGGGGAACTGGATATGCGAATCTTTTATTATAATCGATATGCCGTCTACAACAAAACCATATAAGGAGGCACTCAAAATGACTACTGTTTTTGAAACAGATGGACGAAGAGGATGTAACGAGATCTCTACAATCCTTTATAAGAACTTGCAGATACTTGATAAAAGGGGATCTCATCATACCATTGCCCTTTATTGTCACTCATGTACTGGTCAAAATAAAAATAGGGCTGTTATGTCATGCATTTTTTATTTTTTAACATTGTCGACAAATATAAGGTCAATAACCCTTAACTTTTTGGTACCAAGTCATATCTATAGGCAGGTTAATAGTATGCATGCAATAATAGAGAAACATGCTAAAAAATGTTAATTTGGGCACCATCTAAAGGATCAACCGTTATTGAAAACGGTAGAGTAGATCCAAAGGCCTATGAGGTGTACGTACTAACACAAAGATTTTTGGATTTTAAGACAGTCTAAAAAAATTTTGCCAGATAAAATTAAGAACGACACTAATGGCGCCATTATTAGATTATTGGATATTCGTAAAATCGAATATGTAAAAGGTTCCGATGAAATTCGTTTTAAATATTCTTTGGAAGGTGAATATAAATTCATAAGAATTGAGAACCGCCCTACAAGAAAAAAAAACTATTTAAATCCTTTGTATCATGTCCCGCTATCAATATCAATTAAAAAATTTAAGAGTATTGAAGAAATGTGTTTGAAGAACATTATATCAAAAGGATGTCATGCTGAATACAATTCGTTTATTCACTCAGAAAGATGAAACAGATGAAGAAGACGAAGTAACGTGTGACACAATTTAACAAAATGTTTATCTTTACATTAGAATTTATGTTCACTAAATAATTTACACAAGTTTTTATATTAAAATATGTTTTAGTTGTTACCCATGCATTTTTTATCTAAAATAAAAAAATCAAAAAAACAATGAATGGATTTTTTATTTTTGGGTATAGAAGACCTAAGCCAATGGGCCTAACCCACATACCCTACAAATTCTAAACAAAGTCGAAGAAGGTAAAAAGATCTAACCAACATATTTTTAATTTTTAGCAAATTTATAGATACTACCACAAAAATATCTTGAAACCTAAATACTATTTGCTTTTTACAAAGGTCTGTAATTTGTTTTTATTATAAAGTGCAAAAATTACAATTTTACAATATTTAGTCATTCCTGTAAAATTTAACTTTTCTGTGTTAAGCCCTTTTGCCGATTAAGTGTCGATATATGCTTTATTGGACTATAAGAGGATTGACACTTCGTGTTTTCTTATTTATCTAGTTGTAGGTAACTATTCATAACAACCTCAAAATAATCTCTAAAAGTAGTTTTTTTGCAGAAGCACATGGGCAACAGATTATTTTACTGTTACCATTCTTCTTTAAGTCTTAGGATGCAAACAATTTCAATTGTGGCTTGTAATATAATAGTTAAAAAAATGCTGTGTATCAGTTCCAGTGCACCTGGAATATCGTGACAGAAGCGACGATAAAAAACAATATGCTATTTCCTTTTCTATTTTATTATTAATTAACTCACAAATAGATTTTTTAAAGATCTTTAGCACGTTTAATTTGTAAACGAAACAATTTTCTGATCTGACTGAGGACATAGACACCATAATTTCAAAAATTCAAGCTTCAATTTAATATTGAATATTCGTATACAGTATAAATAAATAAGTAAAATGAAAAATATTGGATTTTTTTTAAACTATTCCAAACTTTGTAGCAATACGAAGTTTTTCCATGTAAAGATCACTAAAAATCAAGATATGTTTGCGGATAATGCAGCGTGAGGTAAAGTTAAAAGTCGAAAATGTAATTAATAGGCTCTGAAAAAAAAGGGGAAATTATTATTTTATATACATTGCAATCGTGTTTGGAATGTAAACAATGTTTCGTCTTTGGCTGCAACATCTTAGATTCTTTTCGCGAGCTTGATAAAATAAATCATTTTTGGCTCTAAGAATAAAATATTAAAGACTTATTATCTAAAGATTTTTAAGTTCAAAAATAGTTAAACTAATAAACCAATCTGAAGTTTTTTTTTTCAGAATGATGCTAATAATTTACTGGTAGAAATATTTTCGTTTATAAAAGGAAATCCGCAGAGTACGCAACGCAGATATTCCTAAACCCTTGTACGGCAGGAAGTTAAATTGAAACTTCGCAGAAAATCCTTTTATACATTCCTTTCGCGAGTTTAAAATGACATCGTGACGGACGCTAAACTTCGGAATTCTGAAAGTTTTCTTAAAAGCGTGAATACATAAACTTCACTGAGGAAGCTTGCTTCACTTAAAAATCTCATTTTACATTTTAATGCTTCGTTAATATTAGTAGGTTTCTTATGGGTTTCCTTTTTATTTATCATATGTGGCACAAAGCTATTTGCAAAAATTTCAGAAACATACACAAACTAATTCTTACACACTATTTCTTAAAATATTTTATGTAGAATACTAATATGATATGGTATAACAGCCTGTATTTTCTCTGCTTTTGAAATGGATGGTGGTCTAAGTTTGACTTAATTATTAACCATTTTCAAAATTCATGTTTTGTGAAAAAGTGTTTTTTGTATTAAACTGTACATTTTACGATTTTGCTTAAATCTGACCTATTTTCTGATTTTTTTTTAAATTTTATTCTAAGAATTAACAAGGATTTAGTTATTATTGTAATAAATTATATGTCGGTGAGTAGAAAGTAATAGCTATTTTACATTTAAATTTAGTTACCCTGTGGAGTGTGGATACATGAAGTACCTATACCAATTTTGTAGACACACAATTTGTTAGTAATTTTAGTTTAAAATATTAGTAGCAAAAGCAATAAAAACAAAACCGGCTAACAAAATACATAATAAAAGTAAAAATTAAGCAATTAAAATCAAATAATAAAAAACCCTATCTTAAAATATGGCACGTTGATTTTAATCAAACGGAAAATAGCAATAGTTGGGGCAAATTCTTGACAGCAAAACCATAAAACGATCTCTCCGAGAGCATACGATTTCAGAATTACTGCTATTATTAACGTAAAGTATGAAATATTTAAATAAATTTCTCTTTCGTAGTTTTCTTAGCTGTAAACGCATTCATGAAATAAACCGAGTTCACATTGAAAATAGGGTTCACATTGAACAATATTTGTTGTGATTGGCGGGCATTCTACAGGATTCAAGTTTTAGTTCCTAGTTAGGGGCTTCTTTATACTTTCCCATGCAGCACATACGAAATTATTTAAATTTTGTGGAAAGTGCATGAATTGTCAATTTTATCTAAAGCGTCTTAGGTTATTGAAATAATTGCTGTTTAGGAGTAATCTGATATACCAAGTTCAAAAAATCTATCGATGTTGCAACGTTTTTTAAATGTTTCTTCATTATGTCAAATAAAACAATCGATTTCTCATATATGTGGCGGCCTAATATGAGAAAAATAGCTTTTTTGAAACAAAATAAGTTTTAGATAATATACGTTTAGAGTTTACTTTGAATATTCATTGTTACAGTTCTTCGCAATGATACTGTGAATAGTGCATAGAAAGCAGTATTTTTTTAAATAATTAAACATTTGTTGACATACTTTTTCTGTTTATTTTTATTTTCACCAGAAGAAAATATATTTTTCTTGGGTCATTAACAACTCTGACGGGATTCATTTTGTTGTTTGTATGTTTATCACCCGTCATTAAAATACATGTTTATTGACTTTTTCCGTCCTAAATGTGCAAGGTAACGATTTCCAATTAGCAGTCAGCTTCAATCGCAGTTTGTATTCCACATAGGGAAGACTAAACCATATAAAGGTAGTACAGAGTTTGGCGATTGGAATTTGCTAGATATTTTTCCTAGAAATATTTATAATCAACAGCAAAAGTTATGGTACGAGCGGGGATCGCACTCGCACTTCTGGATCTCTAGTCTATTGCTCTAACCAATTGCGCTATCGTACCACTGATAAGCAATTCGTTAGAACTTGTACATATTCAAACCCACCAGTATCATAACTATTGTTGATCCTCAAAATATTGCCTTGTGCCTCGGCGTTCCTGACTGGACTTATACGTGCATAACGTAAAATTATAAATTTACTAATATGGATGGTACCTAATAGCGATGTCACAAGACATCCAAAGAAAATTTAGGCACACCATTGTTTTCGGAAAGCGAATCAGAATGGTGTGAGGGGAAATATCATTTAAGGCAAAAAAAGACTAGGTATTTGTAGAACGTTTAATGACTTTTAGGTAGAGATGTATCTCGTAGATAAACACTTCTACTATTGGCAAATTTAAGCAGATGAAATCGCTGTCAAGAAGCTGTTCAAGCCCAAGGCAAAAATAGAAGTTATTAATAAATGTATGCCACATTTTGGGTTATGATAAGCCTTTTCTTTTTATTGCCCCTATATTACATATTATTAATTTAATTTTAACATTATTTTATAAATATTCTATTTCAGTATTTTATAAATATTTCAGTAACAAAACGCAAAAAATACATGTTATACAGGAGAGGAGACAGTATAATAATCTTTAACAGAAAATCGAATGTAGTATTGATTTTCTAAAACAATCCTAGTTTGTCATATTATATTACAGGATTTTTAGATATTTAGATTCCGGATTCCAGATAATTTTAATAATTTGTTTAAGAAAAATGTAGTTATAAAAAATAATCAATACCTTGACCGACTGTCGTCGACCAGCCAACGGTCGCACTTCAATCTTGGACCAAAGTCTGTTTAAAAAATATGTACAATATAACAACACATGTGTGTAATGAGAAGAGTTATGAGTACGGATAGACAATCTACACTCTATAGAATAGTCCACAGAGAGTTGATAATACACGGTAGAATTCAAAATGTTAGAAGAACATAGTGGTACATATGGCTCAGTTAAGTTGGTAAGACTTATCTTATAAAATATTTTTTATTTAGTTTTTTACGTCTGCATTTCAATAATGAGGCCTTAGACAACAATTCTTAGTAATACATGATAGAGACGACCTTACTTACGACTTAAGTTTGGTCTCCATTAAGTTCTGTAGTCCGCTTGGTAACAAAATTGTTAATCATAGACAGACAGATAGCTACGCAAAGGCATACATTGTCCCTCTATGGTGAAAATAAATACCAACGCAGGAGTTTCACCTCAGCCAGAACTCGAAAAGAACGGATGATTTAGTTACCTTGAGTAAATCTAAATCATTATTGTTTTGTCAGCGCGTTTTTTTTTGTGATTTATAAGTGTGAATGTAAATACTTGAAAATTAGAGGTCCAGTTTTGCCCACCAGGAAAATATGTGTTATATAGGATTTGGAGATTCCAATTTTAATAATTTATTAGGGAACTAAATAACAACAGTACAGTGCTGACTGACTGTCGTTGACAGGTCAGCGGTCATATTTGAATCACCGATCAAGGATCATCATAAACTATATACAGTATGTAAAAAAACCTCTGTTCAATTAGGGGAGTTTGTTCTGAATAATAGATAGTATCAGAAGAACATTATTTGTTTAAAAAATGCTGGATTTCTTTTAACATGACAGAGCAAACTATCCTATTTTTTGAAATTCCTTCATTATAATTAAACGCATATGTTTCACCGATTGCAAAAAAAGGCGTGTTCATTTTAAAAAATAAATAAATATCTAGAAATGTATCAACGTCGCTGCACACATTTTTGAAATTTGGCCATAATATCTCTGTAGATTAAAGGTTCTTACAATTTTTAGAGAAAATTGACATGTCTACTTTATAATAAATTTGAATAACATTATGCCGGTAACTTAATTACATATCGGTAAAAAAAAAGCTTATAATTAAACATATTACGACTGATCAAAGTGGCCATGTTATTTTAAAAATTTGGTCAAATTACCTGTTCTACAAAGAAATATATCTCTTTTTAAGCACGTTCTACAAACATGACTCTATTTACATATCCTTATTATAAAGAATTTAAAAAAATACTAAATACTACAAATTGCACATCGTTAGTAAAATTAATCTTGTATTTCTTGAATTTTTCGTGTTACTAAAACAACATATGAATCATTCTCTCAAAATATTTCATATATAAAAGTTCCAACATACATGTACAACTTTATTAACTTCATTATAGAAAACGCCTTTATGTCTTATTCCCTACAACTTGATTTTAGCTAGAATCAGATTCACGTCTATTTCATTTTAATAACATCGAAAATCAAAGGCAAATATTATATTAAGCTACAATAAAGGATCCTGGAAATTTAATTAAATTTAATGTTCGATATATTACTAGAACAATTCGTCTATATTTGATACATTAATAAATACAATAGCTAAACTAGAAATTAGTTAAAATCAAACGCAGTCAATAAGTATTTTGACAGGAATGAATTTAAGTTCCAATTATTATTTATTAAAAGGAACAACTTTAATATATTCACTAAAGAGACCCTAGCTTATGATCTTGCGTAATTTATATAAATATATATATATATATATATATATATATATATATATATATATATATATATATATATATATATATATATATATATATATATGTATATATATATATACCGGGTGTCAACGATATCGTTTTACACGATGCCATTCAATTGCTTTTTAGGTTAGGATTTTTTTATTTGGGTTAACGAAATATGGTATTAAGACACATATTTTTCATGAAAAAACAATTGAATATGACTGCCAGTTTTTCCGATATCAGAACCAAGTTAAGAATTTCAAATGGAACCCTGTATATTATTTTACATAGTTTGATAGAGCTTAGAATTACCTTTTCAATGACATTTCACACGTTATATTTTTTTTCAAAATGGCGGACCAGGAAGCGCTTTTTCAAAATTCAATATGGCGGTCGTTTCCCGATACCGATGAAATTTTTGTTTAACAAATTATTAAAATATTAAACAAAATCGGGTTTTCAATGGATTTTAATCAAATTTAAAATCAAATTTTTAATTTATCACAAAATGGGATAAGTTTAATTTTTTCTCTAAAATGTGAACTTTTTCTTAAATTTTCTCAAAGATTTTAAATAGAAAGTTGTATTTATTAAATATTAGTATTAAAGTATATCTTATTAGCTACACGAAACCGCATAACAAGCCGTATTTTTGCTTTTTGTTTCAGAAAAAATTGACAAAACCTTGCCGATATACATTTTTCCTAATACATAACATGAAACAAACACACACATATTATTAATCAGAAAATCCTGGAATATTTTTTATTGTTTATTGATAAGTAATTTTGTATTATTTTGACATTTTATGACTGTTGTCTTATTTTAGGAAAGCGAGAAAAAATCACAAGTAGTATTAATTTTATTTTACCGGTAGATACGGTGCAGTAACATGAAAGATGACTTAAATAAGATAAGTAGGCCTTGGAAACAATTGCATAGGGATGCCATTATAATTTTTATTAGAGTTAACCAGAAACGTCAAAAGTACTGTTTTGTATCGACATTTGTGATAACTTTCGTTACATTTTTACACTGAGAAGTGGTTCTAGTTAGTTTTAAAAATAAATATTATGGTTTATTCAAGAGAACATCAAATTGACATGCTCCTTATTTATGGGGAATGTCGCAAAAATTCAAGGGACACAGAGAGATTATACCAGGAACGCTTTCCGAATCGTGACGCTCCTTCACATGCATATTATCCTTGGCTAGTACAACATTTAAAAAATGAAAATAATGGTGGTGTCCATGCTAATGGCAATGATTGTTTCGTAGTAAGCGAAGAAGTGGAAACATACCTTTTAGCGTACATCGAGTATGACCGTACAGCTTCCCTTCGTGAATTAGGCAAACAGTGCAATACGTCCCATGAAAGCGCCAGAAAAATTTTAAAGAAACACGGGTTTAAATCGTTTAAGTATCAAATTCACCACCACCTATTTGAAAATGACTTCCAAAGACGACTTATTTATTGCAATTGGTTTTTAGATAATTATAGAATAAGTCCTGTGTTTCATCATAAGATTATTTTTTCGGACGAATCAAGGTTTACTAATCTAGGGATGTTTAATAGAAATAATTTTCGTTATTGGGCAAAGGAAAATCAAAAATTAGTAAGAGAAGGTGCCTTCCAGGAACATTTTGGAGTTTATGTTTGGTTAGGCGTTGTAGGACTAAGCGTTATTGGTCCAATATTATTCCATCATCCTTTAACTGGCGAGATGTATTTGGACTTTCTCGAAAATGAAATTGAATATTTTATAAATAATTTGCAGCAAAATGATGATTTAGTTTACCAACAAGATGGCGCCCCTGCTCATAATTCAAGAATTGTTGCAAATTACTTGAATGAACGATTTGGTGAGAACTGGTTGGGAACCAATGGACCAATTCGATGGCCAGCGAGGTCGCCTGACCTAACCCCGCTTGATTTTTCTATATGGGGTCATCTGAAAGAAAAAGTGTATGCAACTCCTGTAATATCGTTGGAAATGTTAGAAAATAGAATAAGACGAGCCGTTGAGAGTATCTCAGAACAGCATTTACGAAACCTGCTCGCGGAAAATGTTGAGAGAGTTACACTATGCCAAGAACAAGGCGGACAGCGCATAGAACATTTAATTGAGTGACTTTTGTATTAATTGTGAAAGTTTGATTTTAAATTAGCATTAAACCCAATAAAAACCCCCATATTTGCTTATTATTTCTACCTATAATTCAAAAATATCCTCGGTGTTAGAAAATGGCCGCCATATTGAATTTTGAACAAAAGCTTCCTGGTCCTCCATTTCGAAAAAAAATCAACTTGTGATATGTCAATGTAAAGGGAATTCTAAGTTCTATCAAACTGTGTGAAAAAATATACAGAGTTCTTTTTAAACTTCTTGACCTAGGTCTAGGTATTTCCGGAAAAACCGAAAGCCTACCGGTAAAATAAAATTAATATACTTGTGAATTTTTCTCGATTTCCTAAAATAAGACAGCCAAAAACCATAAAATCATAAAATGTCAAAATAATACAAAATTGCTTATCAATAAAAAATATTCCGAAATTTACTGATTAATAATATGTGTGTGTAAGTGTGTGTGTTTCATGTTATGTATTACGAAAAATGTATATCGGCAGAGTTTCGTCAATTTTTTCTCAAACAAAAAGCAAAAATACGGTTTGTTATGCGGTTTTGTTTTTGTTTTTTGTTTTTCTCAGTGTAAAAATGTAACGAAAGTTATCAGAAATGTCGATACAAAACAGTACTTTTGACGTTTCTGGTTAAATCTAATGAAAATTATAGTGGAATCCCTATGCAATTGTTTCCAAGACCTACTTATCCTAGTTAAGTCATCTTTCATGTTACTGCACCGTATCTATTGGTAAAATAAAATTAATACTACTTGTGATTTTTTCTCGCTTTCCTAAAATAAGACAACAGTCACAAAATACAAAATTACTTATCAATAAACAATAAAAAATATTCCAGGATTTTCTGATTAATATTATGTGTGTGTTTGTTTCATGTTATGTATTAGGAAAAATGTGTATCGGCAAGGTTTTGTCAATTTTTTCTGAAACAAAAAGCAAAAATACGGCTTGTTATTTATTTTATTAAAATTTAAGAAAAAGTTCACATTTTAAAGAAAAAATTAAACTTATTACATTTTGTGATAAATTAAAAATTTGATTTTAAATTTGATTAAAATCCATTGAATACCCCATTTTGTTTAATATTTTAATAATTTGTTAAACAAAATTTCATCGGTATCGGGAAACGACCGCCTTATTGAATTTTGAAAAAGCGCTTCCTGGTCCGCCATTTTGAAAAAAAAATATAACTTGTGATATGTCATTGAAAAGGTAATTCTAAGCTCTATCAAACTATGTAAAATAATATACAGGGTTCCATTTGAAATTCTTAACTTGGTTCTGATATCGGAAAAACTGGCAGTCATATTCAATTGTTTTTTCATGAAAAATATGTGTCTTAATACCATATTTCGTTAACCCAAATATAAATATCCTAACCTAAAAAGCAAATGAATGGCATCGTGTAAAACGATATCGTTGACACCCGGTATATATATATATATATATATATATATATATATATATATATAAAGGAAAAGGAATTTTTTGAGCACCTTGAAATTTGGCCGACTATAGACACGCGTTTCTGACTTAAGGTCTTCATCAGTACAGTTAACTAGTTGAGAGACGAGTACAACTAGCGCCAAAACTTGATACAACAAAACCACACCAGAGTCACCAACAGGAGCAAAACCGACATTTGTGGTTACCAAGAGAACATCCGAAAACCTCGCCGGACTTGATACTCTAGTTACCTCGGAGCAGCATATAGCCACCTGTGGCGAAACTCATAACCTAGTTTATATATTTAACATCTTGCGCTGTAGATAGGCCTCAGGTCATTGTCAGGTTGCTGTTCTTCTGTCTAAAACGTGTTAACCTTCGTAGTGGTTTCTAATTTCCACATTTGCGGAGTCTGAAAAGAAATACAGTTTTTGTTTCATGATGTGAAGATACTTTTGCGGGGTTTAACGGTATTAAGGTAAGCGTGTAATTAATGTTATTACTATTATTATTTAAATTATCAGGTTCTGCTTTACATGAACCATCTCAACACACTGTTAAAGGTAACAATCGCACTGCAAGTTAGCAGTTAATAGATATTCTTAAGAGAATATCGCTGGAACTTTAAAAACGCGTTTTTCTTTAAAGCCTTATCTAAAAACGAGACAATCAAGTATGTCGAGTAAAATTATGATATTTTTTTTCTAAATACTCTGTGGTACTTAGTACTTTTTTCAAATAATTTCTGCTTTAAAAAATGTGTCTTTTTGTTTATACAACAATGTTTGCATAATATATTATGAAATTTAGATCAAATTTATTATATCTATTTTTTAGGAAGCACAGCGGTTTTTTATTCAACGTAAACTTAGTTCTCAACTAATACGCAATATATTGCACAAGGTGAAATCTCCGCCGTGCCCGATAGATTATACCGCAGACTTAGGTTCTGTTTATGTATATATGTATATATATATATATATATATATATATATATATATATATATATATATTTGCGACTAGAAATCTCATTTGTTTGTATGACTTTTTTATATTTTTATGATATAACACACCACCCAATGTTTTAGACAAATTGATTTACACCTTGTGTTGTCATATAATAGCGTTAACAAAAATTACTATTTAGTTATAAACAAAATTTTATTATTTATCAATAAATAACAACAAGGATATTTTTTAGTTTCCCATACAGCAAAAAATAATGTTGCATGTACGAAAGGTGAGTTGTGTCGTTTATGGAAACCGACACCAGATACAAGTTAGACCTTTTTGTAAAATTAAAGTTAATGAAAATTGAAAAATTAAAAGAAATGTATGGGATATTTCATATTATAATAACTTAGATAAAATTGTTAGGTTGTTCTTTATTTTATCTCAAAAACATAGAGTTTTTACGTTCATACTATTCTTAAACAAAACTGATTGCGCAGTTTTATACTTTACGAGAAGATAGCAATTGCGGAATTTAATATAATGTTATTCCCCTTGTTATAAAATCTGTCCAAGCAAGGATTTATCCCCCCATATAACAGAAAAACTTCCAAAGAAAGAAAATTATTTAGAATAGGGTCTTTATTGAAAATCAGCTGAGTCCATCAATGGAATCCCATTTTATAAAGCTGCCTTGCGTGTTCGTCGATTTCCAACCGGCGGTTGACCATCAAGTTGACAAGGATTACACACAGAACCGCTATAGACGCTTGGGATTTATTAAAGCGATCGAAGCAAGTTTAGTTGGAGTTGATTTTTTTCTATATAAGTTTTTATGAAATAAAGGTCTGCCCTAAAGAATTATGAGGGAAGTATTTGATTAAAAGACGCCCATATATTTACTGCATCCGTGGGTATTTATTTACGCCCAACCCCTTGTCAACCATAGGCAATGATTTATCCAGCTATTGTGTCTGAGAAGGTTAATATAATTATAATCCAATAAACAATTTTTATCGGCCACTAAGTTAATTAATTTTATATTAGAATTTATTTTTAATACATTAGAACTACATACTATTTTATAAGCAAACCAGATATAGTCGGTGCAAATTGCATATATTTAAGTATTTTGTTTTTAAAGTCAAAGTATTTTGTTAGTACTTAAAAGTAATTTAAGTATAAATAATAAATTATACACCAAAATGTGTTTCGGGTACCAAAAACTTAGTAAAAAAAAATACATTTTAGATTAGTGATTATTAATTTTGTTTAGAGAAGTTTATTACTATTAATGTTTAAGGGAGCTTTGCAAACCTGAGGGCGCTATAGTTAGATCGGTTTTGTTAAGAGCAATAAAAAAACTGTCAGCTGGTTTTTAGGTGTATATTTTTTACTAGAACATATTTGTGCAGATAATCGCGAGTCAATTACTTTATATTTTAGGAGGCCCTTATACCCTTTGTGTATTATTTTATGAATTTATTCTTCTTAAAAATTTCCAGTAAATATATAAATACATTTTTAAAATTTTTGATGTTGACTGAAACTTGTTAGTTATTCGGTAGTTAAAGTTGAACAACCATAACTTAACTTGTTTAGAGGATTATTTTTATCAAATCTTACCGAATTTCAAGAAATTTTATAAATAATTTTAAATCGTACGTTATGTTACGTGTTGGAGTTTCCATATAAAAGATTATTTTTAAAAATATAAATACACCAACTACTCAAAAGGTACAGGCAAGGAAGTATTATTATAATGTGTTATCATTTTAACTAAATACTCAAAGACATTGACTATTATGATAACGCCAAAACGGTTACTTAACAGTTATTAATACAGATAGCAAGAATAAATTCATAAAAACATAAAAAACCCGACTTCTTAAAACTAATATATTTATGTTATAAAATAAACCATGAATATAATAAAAAAACAAACTTTATTTTTTATAGGTACCTTGTATCCGTATCCGTCGAAGAATGCGTCTGCTCCGATCTCATGTTTGACACCACTAACATATTTATAATAGCATTTGAGAAGATATTTGCAAATTTTTGGGCTCATGTAGGGTTCAAAAGTGTAAATCTATATTTTGTAATGGAGCTTTTGACTTGCTCAGTCGCTCTTGTCCTTGGAGGGGCGATACACAGTACGAAAGCGTAAAATGAAGCAAAAAAATTCCTGCAGGCTACATTTCTCAAATTTCTTAAAAATCGGCCGTAACACCGATCGAGCTGAATTCCATATGTTCTCAAGAAGAAACATAGACGCTTCTTCTGTGTATTTATTCCTTTCTCCCAAGATTAACCAGGTATACTATATTACTCTAACTCTTCTTTATAAGGAGTGCTCGTGATCTTGTGTCCTTTTCGGCTTGCTGCCGCTAGAAGTAGCTTGCCGAACTAGAGAAGCTTGGTTTAGAGATTCATTAAAACTCTGTGACGTAGTCGAAGTTGATGGATTATCAATATCAGGTGGTGGGTTTAAAGCTTCAGAAGGGGCAAAAAACATGGCGATTAACAGGCCATGTGCCAGCAGCTTTAAAAGCATTTTCAGCAATACCAACTGTAGTTGCTCTTCCGTTCGCTTCTACAAGTAAAGTAACAACATCATATTGGAAGACTTAAAAACGTCTCTTGCGCTTGTGTGTAGTACACTTCAACAGGTCGAAAAAATGCAATATCCAATGGCTGCATACGGCGCGTCGTGTGGCTGAAGCATAATTATTCCATTATCCCTCGCAAATAAAAGCGCATCTAGATTTTTGCTATGGGTGACGTGTCCATCCAATAAAAGACATACCAGTGCTTCCTTTGTGCAACCAACCTTCTCCTTAAAATGGTACAGCCATTGTAAAAAGAGTTCCGATGTAATGTATCCTGTATCAGAGATAACTGTCTTGCTTCCTATTGGAGCTCCCTTGGCTAATTCTGGTGCGTAGCGCTTCTTTTTAAAAATGAACATCGGTGGAACATAAAAACCAGCTGCATCACTGTAATGTTCGTTTACAGGCTAGTCCGGACCGGTCCAAATTAGGAACCGGTCCAATATAGGCTACTTTCCCCTAATATAATAAAATGCTGTTTGAATTATTCTCTTTAGAAAGTTTTTCAGTTTTCATGTTGCTAATGCCGTTTTTTTGTAGATGCTGCATGTTCACCAATGTTATATTGGGTCCTATTGACTTTGCAGGTTATACCGTTTGGGTAGTTGATTATTCTCAAAGAAATCGTTGACTGATGCTGGTACCGTATTGTCGTTTGCATAGCAAGTTTGCCACATTATGTGGAGAGTTCATCCCTTCAAAAGATGGACAAACAAGATATAAATGTTATTTGACGTGTTTCACTGTTTATTAAAAAAGCTACATGTTCTTGAAATAATTTTTTTTTTTTGTTTTTAGAAGGCTGCTTTATCCCCCTAGGACTTCGTGATGCGACATTTTTATTTGTAAGGCTACGCTGAATAGTAAAAAAAATATTTCATATTCAAAAAACTGACGCATTTCACTATTTTTCCTATCTACGCCAATGAGTTTGACCGTTTTTCCATGTTAAAACAATTAGTCCACTTCTTCCTTTTCGGATGATATTGGTTTGCCTATTTACAGAACATGTTTTCTGTTATGTTTTTATACCTTTAAAGAATACCGAAGATCCACGCCCATGACACTCAAAATCTAATCTGTGCGAGACATTGACCTGGACTAGTATTGATGCAAATTTGAAACAAATCGGTTTGACCGTTATGACATTATTGTGCACCAAATTTTGTTTGTACACAACAAATCGTGTTTTAGGAACTCTCAAATGTCAAAAAACCCAACTTTCGTTTAATGTTTACCGAAAATTAAATTTTAACGATTACGATACTTCCCTTATATAGATCGTAAAATAATAAATTAACAATGCAATGTATAAACTGTTATATGGGGAAGTAAAAATGGATACAATTTACAAAACATAACACAATTTTATTAGCAATCTTTATTTAGAAAAAGCGAAAAAAGTAGAAGAGAGCATATCAAAACTCATATTAGCTTTCGCATTGTGAAAATTTGACACAATTACAGTTGCTCCGATGTCCTCGAATCATTAAGAACAATACAAATGAGCGTACTTTTTAAAAATCATTAAGGGTTTTAAACAAATGCACTAAATAACCCTAAATATTCTTTATACACACAAAAGAAATACATATATTTATTTTATTATTAAATGTCCTGGAATCTTCCTTTCTATGTTTATAGTCCAACAAAAGTTATAACTCGATATTTTCTGCATTTTTTAATCACGGTATTAAAATATTTGTGTTGTTGATATTGTTATCGACTTTCTATTTAAATGAATCATCATACCTGCTACTACAACTACAGGATATTTTTCAATTTTCAGGTAGTGCTACTCGTTACCGAGCTGTTGTATATTTTTGATGAGCAAAAAGCAGTTAATCCTAAACTCCCACTTAGCTGCCATGTCATGGAGGCGTCAAGGTTTCAATCCTGTAAAATACTTTTCTTCTTGCCCTCCCTGACCACGCTCATTTTTTTATATAAATTATAGTTTTAATTGTATTAACATTTGTCGGGTATACTCAAAATCACAATATCAAGTATTTCATATAAGGCCCACGCATATCCGATATCCGTAAAACGTGTCCCTTAAA
Source organism: Kuschelorhynchus macadamiae (assembly GCA_030620095.1). Lineage (NCBI taxonomy): Eukaryota > Metazoa > Arthropoda > Insecta > Coleoptera > Curculionidae > Kuschelorhynchus > Kuschelorhynchus macadamiae. The sequence continues at coordinate 485,200 of JAUTXW010003662.1, read as the reverse complement.
AAGTGTTTTGACGTAGAACCAGTTGTTCATTTATCAAATTAAAAAAGTTTTTAGCATTTAAATTTCATTAATTTATTCGTTTCAACTATACCTACTACCTACCAAAATTAGTTTAATTAATCACCTAATTTTTTAAGAACAAAACGACTTAATTGGCTTTAGCTCCGTAATCATTAAGTTAAATCAAACTTATGGTAAAATTTTGGTGACCTTGTAAAAATATACGATTGGTTTATTCTTATCCGGAGAATGCCGTGTTGCTGATTTTCATGCCTAAGAAATAGGGCTCGTCTCCAAAATGTCTTACCAGTAAGGGTGGCTGATATAAAACAAAACAATCTGAATAATAATTCGACGTGCTCTATGTTTGTCTAAACAATGCCTTATTTTCTCTACGTATGGGAAAATAGCAGGCGTATTTTAGTCTTATTTGATGTAGCATATTTCTTTTATCTTTCTAATAACTACAATATCAGATTATGTTTCCACCAGGGACAAACTAGCCTTTTAGTTCAACCAATATGGCTTATCTAGTGCTGGAGTAGTCCATCTCTGAAGATTCCCATGTGGCTGGCAATGCACAGAATTAAAACTACAAATATGATGGATATTGCAGTTCTTTTGATTACGACAGTGCAAATCGAGAATTAGTTACTCTGGGATTTATTTTTTTTATATTAAAAAAATAGTTTCACAATTTGTTTAATTACGTAAAACTTTTCACTCATAAATATCCTTAAGCTATAACTAGACAAGCAAAATAATTTGTTAACGTCCCAAATTGTTTTACAAATCTATATATGTACATGTTCTCACTCCAAATGTAATTAAATATAAGCCGTTTGCCGCGTAAACAGGATATCCTAAATTCCGCCTTGGGAATCCAACTAATCTTGCTTCTCTGGATTAGGACGAAGGGACAATAATGTCAGGCGTCGCTTAGCAACGCCATCTATGCAAACAGCACCTGGCAGGGTCTTTCAAACTCAGTACACCTGAGGGCCGGAAATCAAGTTTTTATTCTGGCTACTTTTTAGCTTATAAACTTAAATTTGGAGGAATATGTAAAGTTTAATTTATTTGTAGCTAACCATCTTATTCAAAAACTTTAGCCCCAAAAGTTGTTTAAACAAAAACAAGTCACTTAATGAAATAGTGTTTTATTTAATATATCTTTTAAAGTTTGCTTAATACATTTTACACTACTCGCAGTAAAGTTCTAATTTTCCACCATTTAATTTTTCTTAAACTTATCTGGCTGCTGGCTGCCTCCACTAAGAACCATTAAATTTCAATGTAACATTAAAATAGGTATTTACCTAACTAGTGCGAAAAGTGACACTTTCGCGCGCGCGATTACCGTTGCAGAGTTCGGTCAGCAGTGGAGTGAGGAAAAGACGCTCTCCGCTCGTGTTATGTACAACGCTGTTTGTGCGAGAGTGTGGAAAGTTAACTACTTTTAGTTGTTACTTTAGATAATTTATTTCAGTATACGCGTTAAACTGAAAATACAATTCAAATTTCAAACTTATATATTTTTTTTGAACAATATTAATAGTAAAATAATATTTATTTGCATTCGTTAAATTTATGGCTGAAATTAATTGGTTTTTAATTGGCATGGAAAGATATCTTGCCATTTCACATTTATTTATGCTTTGTGTATGTTCAGCATGAGGTGGTTGAAGAATTGAAGATACACATAGGTTCAACATGTTGCTGGTTGCTGCAAGAGGTAGCTAGTTTTGGAGTATCAGATATGCGTCTTGTTTTTGGTTTTGCAAAGACTCGTCCACATAATCTTCAGCAAATTCTTTACTTACTTACTTACTTTCGTACACCAAGATTCCTGATGTCTATTTCAAAATCTATCGTATCGTAAAAACCATTGCACTTCACGTCTCTGGACAGCATAAGAAAGATAAATATTTTCAAAATGTTTCTTACATTAAAGAAAAATAGGTTTAAATAGTTATTCTAAAAGAAAATAAAAACATAAAAACCAGTGGCGTACAAAGTTTTTTCTATAAATATCAATTATGTTAAATAATAACATTATTATGTTCAAATAAGCCTCCTACTACTATGTATAAATTTTAGTATTAAGAGATAAATTGCCTATTTCATATATACTAACAGCCGGTTGCACAAAACTTAATTGCTGTTTAGAATATTTAACCGAACTTTCGGTCAAATCCTGTCAAAGCTGCTTATAGAAATCTAGGAACTCGCTGTCAAATTTGACATTCCGTTAAACATTCTAAACTTTAATTGAGCTTTCTGCAACAGTAAGTACTAAAAGATATTTATTAACTACTAGATTAAATATAATATTTTAATTTATTTTTTATACTAAAATCTTATATTTTATTACAAATAATGTTATAATTAATAAAAAATCGTTGTTCGGTGATAGGGGCAGTCATTATATACAATGTCGTGAGTCGGTCGAAATCAGGAGAGTGAACTATTTTATTTTTTTTTTAATTTTTTATTTATTGAAAGAATATTGAAGGACAAGGATTTTTTATTTTCATATAAAGAATAGCTAGAATGGGAGTGTATAAAAACAGTAAACTGTTTAGTTTAAACGACGAATGTTATATTTATGTCTAATATAAATTTGCAAATATTAAGACTGTTTTAGGGCCAATATTTATAATAAAAACGTTTTTTAACACAGATTATGCGCTATTACCCCAATACGATAAAAATATTTGCCCAGACTAACTTAAAATTTTATTTAAATCGATAAAAAAAGGTCGGTAAATAGAACCTAAATTCTTATCGGTTTCCCATGACCGACCAATGGTCGGTAAATCGTACGCCCATAATTTTGACTGTCTTTATTATCGACCGGTCAATCAAAATTTGGCGCAAAACTTCTCTTAAAAATTAATGGAAGTTTCGGACTTGTGGATTATTCCCGTTTGAACCAATTAATACTGATAATTCTAAATTACTTCTTCCAGTAGCTAAAAGCAATACGCCAAACAAAACTCAACTGCTTGTGTATCAAATTCTTCCATTACTTTATCACAAATCTAGGATTTATTCTATTTTTGGAAAATAGTAAAAGAAAAAGGCACCTCAGCTACAAATTATGATGTTATTATTACGTACGACACTACGCTAACCTAACTAATAATTTACCACTTCTGGATGTCGATTCCATATATCTAGGCTTGAATTATTCCGGAACTTTGTGGATGGACATGGAAAACGAAGAGTTAATCGATGATCCTGATTTAACGGCATCTAGGCAACAAAATCATGGAAAAATTGAAATTCCGTGTATCGAACCCGTTGAAAAACCGAATGTTAAAGTATGGATTTATAATCCCGCTGAATCAAGTAATATTTTATAAAAACATAATATTTTTAGTGTACTTGTATAATATTTAAGGTTTAGCAACAAGATCCAGTTACCGTTTCTTCAAACCTTACCAACAAAGATTTGTCTCTGAATCTAAAATAATTATATATTAAAGGCAATACTGTTAGCCATCACCAATGCACTCTTAATGGTAAGTACTTATAATTAGTAAGTGTTATGTGTCAATCATGTCCCAAAATATATGAAATCAATTGTTTTAATTTATTTATTATCCGTTATTTTTAGATGCAAAGTTCAAGGACAGTAAAATTTTTGATGCCTTAAGTCAACCATGAAGGGCAAAGACCCAACTAATGCGCTTGAAAAAATAACAGTTGCTACATCGGAAGAATATATAAAATACCAGAAAAAGATAGATGCGGAAACAAAAAAAGAAAGAAAAAAATCAGAGAAGGCGAAAAAAGAAACAATAGAGAAAAAGAACAACCAAAGAAACTAAGGAAAAAAAAGAGAAAAGCCGACAATTCTAAACCAAATATGACGATAAATAATAATGGCACAAATAATAAGACAAATAAGACTGATAATGAGACTGCTAGCGAGGTAAAGCATGTCATTGTAATACATGAAGAAGAATATATTCCTGGTTTGAGCCTTGATACAAGTTCGGATGGTATAGTTGTAAAAACAATGGCATGGAGTGGTGTGAATTGGAAGTGGCCCGAGAAAGATAGTTACATACAGTTCAAATGAAATTGTACTCAAAATAAATCCACCGAAGTTAATTATCCGCCGAGGCATTTACGGTGTACCTGAAATTGAAGAGCTTAGGAGGGGTTAAGAAAGCAGTTCGTTTCCAAAGGAACATAGGTATAAGCGTTTATGTTATTTTCTCCTTATAAATTGATTTATTATAATATTTTGTATTATACCAGCACAAACTACAAAAACTAATTAAAAACAACTAAAAAAATCAGGGTATCAGTGATATTCTATATAAAAAATGGCAGTCGGTAATAGGAGCCAAAATGATCGGTAATAAGAACATCACACAGAAACGGTCGATAAAGAAGAAGTTTCATATAAAATTTTTTTTTTCAAAAAAATATATCAATTTTTCCGTCATTTCTTACTCTCTATTTTTTAAAAACATTTTTAACTTCACAATAAAAATATTAAAATATTGCGTTTTTACTTACAACTCTTAATATTAACCTCTTTCTGAAGAAGCTTATGTACCTTAATAACTAAATATTACCAGTTTCATATTATACAGTTTTATAATATACAAGGTAATAATAAAGATCTGTTAAGTCAAAAAGTATCGGAGATAGTATGAGAAAGGCTGATTGCTATTAATTTAATTGTTAGGGCTAAAACAAACCAAATGTCAATAAAACCCTAAAAAACAGTAACCCATGTTAAAAAATGCTACCAAAGTCCTCAAAAACTAATATTAAATATTGTCGTTCTAAAACTAGTGATATTAGTCATAAGTCATAAATAAAGCTATTAGAAATCGATAAATTCTGTTTATGGCTGCTTCCTTGCCCTTTTGCCTTTTCGCGCCCCCGGTGACAATTAAAACTTTATTCATAAATACGTAAATAGTTAAAGTGCGAAAATCGCCAGCCTCCCTCTTTAAGTGGCTTCCTTTTTCTGTAACCGAAGCTTTATTTTCAATAAATGAGCGAAGTATTTATAAAGGTGGCGACTTTCTTTTTTTAGTTCTTGATTTTTGATGTTTGCGAAAAAAATTATGCGTTGTTTTCCTTTACATTAAAAAACAAAAATCTAAACTGAATAAAAAATTTCTTGATTAAAAATATTTACCCGATTAAACTAATAAATCAAATATTAAAAAATAAACCAAAGTACATTAAAAACGTCTATAGGGTTTCAGAAAATATAACTTTCCACAAAATTCCCTACATCACAGGCCTCTCGGAAAAAATTATATCACTACACTCATGTGAAGACAAAAAGTGACTTTTAAAAGTGAACACACACTTTAAAGAACTGTTTTCCCAAAACTCAAAGAAAAAAACCTAAATAACACATAAATCGAATGTAATTTACAAATACCGTGCAATGAATGCGAAAAAACATATATAGATCAAATATGTAGATACCTCAAAACTAGAATGTCTAAACATACAAGAGACTGCCGACGCGACGCTTTCATTTACTAAATAATAATAATAAAACAGCACTTTTCGATCACTTTTATAATGATGGACATACTCGCGATTTTGAAAACTCAAAGATTTTAGGGAGTCAAAATAATCTTAAAAAATGCCTGATCCAATAAATTATTGAAATTAAAAAAACTGCTAATTCCATTAATAAAAGAGCAGATATTGAAAAAGTAAAAGAATGTAAATTATTTATATTCTTATCAGATTTTGCCGAAATTCAGTTGGCTGTCGTATTCCGACCGATACATTTGTATATAGATGTGCTTGTTTGTTAATCCTGTATCTGTTCGTGTCCTGTGATCTTTATTGTATTCAAAATGAAAGTATTTGTGACATATAAAACCCACTCTTATTGTAAGTATGGTTTTCCATGTAAATACAATTATTTATATAAAAAAATGGCCGGTATGGTTACAAAAAGCTATTTTTTTAAAGATGTATATATTTGTGTATTATATTATAAACCTTTTAACTTAATAATAAACGAAAACTGATAATATTATTTACTGTTTTTATACATGTTTTGTTCTTAAAAACATTTATTTAACAAAAATCTAAATTGAATTTATTAAACTTAGATCCTACCAACCCTTCAAAATCAACAAAATCTTCTAACGCTGACGTAGCTTTATCAATACTAAAATACTTTGCTCTCGAATTGAGCCAGTCTACATTCGGACCGACATATACACCAGATGTACATAAAAAATTCTAAGCTATAAATTTAATTATACAACGATCCTCAAAAAAATGTTTACATAAAACTTAAAATAAGAAACGTAATGGATTTAAAATATTGTACGCAATTATCGCAATACTTACTCACAAATGAAATCCATAAAAAATATATCTATTAGATAGAAAAAGCCTTAGAGTCGTATTTATGTAGGGGTAACTCGTGAATTTTAACCCAGACAGAACTGAGATGTATATGAAGGTTTTTTTTTGTTTTAATCGCTAAATTATATATTTTTCACAGTTCTCCCCAGTACATAATTTTTTTCTGAAAAACGGCATAAACTGTCAGTTAGGGAGAGCATTCCCATCCTCCCCAATAGAGTGCAACTAGTAAAGTTTTCATCATATGAGAATAGCCAGCCGGTGGTCCAGAGCCTAAAAGGTTTTGGGTTTACACCGGAGTTGGTCTGGTGGCCTGGGTTCGAATCCTATGTGGGTGCACGACTTTTCAAGTTTGCAGCTAATATTAGTGGTTAAAAAAATCCAACAGGGAAGAATGTAAAAATGAATTTCACTTTCCACGCTGCCATTCACGCCAGTAACCAGGTCGGGGAGAACCGAATGTTGCCGTGGTAGTTTGGGGGTAAATTCACACTCCTCGCAATCACATACCTTCTCAGTTGAACAGGATGACCGAGGTTCGGTCGCCTCGATAAACTGTAGAGTCCATCTGGCTGACATTCCCCAGACGTAAATATTCCTTTCCCCATCCTCGAAGAATGATTCTGTTCCACCTTTTCGCACACCCTTTTATCTGCCCTATATGTTGCGTCTAAACAAAAAAGTGTAGCGCAAAATAGCCATTCTATGCTGATGCGCTTCCCCTAAATTCTCTCTCGCTCTCTCTCTCATCATATGGGATTTTCTTAAAATGTGTTCAAACTAAAAACTGAGTTTATAAAAAGATTTGCTTGAGAAATAATGCAAAACGACAAAAAAATTACTCACTTGAATTATTTACTTGTTAAATTTTTTTGTTGTTTATACTAAAATTCAACTGTAACTGTTAACTCAAATTTTTCTAATTTTTTTAAATTTATTGTTTTTTCACCTAGAGATAACCAAATGTAAGTAAACCTGAATTAATCTCTGCACTGCACTTTTATTAACAGAATTAGGAATTTATTCAGTTGTTTACATAAACTACGTTATATTTTAGGTTTTATTTGTTTATTTCAATCCTCAAACAAAAATATTCTATTTTTTTCAAGAGAGCGATATAAGGATATAGAACTAACAACAATTTTTCAGTTTTGTTTTCATTAAGAAGTGGTAATGGAATCGAAAAAATGTTTGACAAAATATGTTTTTAGAAAATAAATAAGTCTCGGTTTAACCGGTTCTTTTTATTTTTGCACCAAAAATAGACTAGGTCAGTGTCTTGCGGGATTAGATTTTGGGTGCCATGGGCATAGATCTTCAATTTTTTTAAGGGGTATAAAAACGTAAAAGAACCATGTTTTGAGAACCCGGAAGCTGATAGCAGTCAAATGGAAAACAGAAATAGTTTGGCTAAATGTTCTGACATTAAAAAAAAAAAGAAATATTTGGCGTATATACTTGATGTTTTATTCGATAATAGATTTTAAAAAACATAATACTTCGAAGAATAGTAAAATAGACTTAATTTATTTATATCAAAAATAATTTTTGTCCAATATTCAAAACGGTAAAACATGTAAAACTTTTATATATATTTTTTCAACTGTACAAGGTGGTACTAGGTGGACAGCCACCTGAAAATAAAAAAATGTATTTCAGAAGCTTTTATCTTGATTAGAAAGCACAAATTTATTTTCTTTTTTCGGTATATAAAGATATTTTTTTTAACTATACAGAGTAGCCCTAACAGGATAAGACCGTCACCCGAAAATAAAAAAAAATCAAAAGCATTTAGCATTCTTAGAGAACATTGAAACACTTCAAATTAATTTTATCATTTTGTATTTAATGTTCTTTTTTCTAATTATAGGGGGAGGTCCTAGGACAATAAAATACGCCCTTGATAATGAAAAAAAAAATATTTCAAGGTAGAAACGCTGCAGTTAAAATAAATAATGTTACTACCTATTTTTGACATTTGAGCAAAAACTTTTGGCAAACTCACATTTTCCTTAGGGCAGCTATTTAATTTTCTATCCGACTTTATCATGAATAAAATTATACACATAATTATCTGTTTTTGTGAAAATTTGAAAACATTAAAATTTGCTTTTATTGTTTGGTAGAACTGAATACCACTTTTACGTAGCTAAAAAAAAGGCCTTTCAAGGAATTAAACATTTTAACTTTTTTTTCGAGAATTTCGATTTTATTACTGAGATCTATTTAAACCTATGTATACCATGTTGAATGGTACTGTCACATAGACACACTAGAACATAAGATCGGTATGAGTCTCTGGAGGCCTCGGAATACTAGAGTTAATGATAAATATGTATAAGAAGTTCATTCATACAGGAGTGGCTCGGTAATCGTATAGAGCGGAACTTTTTTTTTTATTTATAGATTTTTGTATTTTATCGTATACATCCCGTATAATAAATTGCCAAAAGTAATGTTTAACCTGTTAAATATCAGATCATAAAATACAAATAAACGCCACTTTCATTTTTGTATTACAAATAAGGTAAAAATATTCTTAATTTTTTGGGATCAGTTTACAAAGGCAATCCGGTTTTTTGTTTTTCGATGGTTTCTCTAATTTAATATTAAACATTTGAAAAAAATACAGATTTTTTCATGCTCGAGAGACACGAGAGAGTTTGTGAGAAACGAGAAATTCTCGGCGAGAGATGACCACTCTCTCGCGCCATCTCGAGAGGCGAGAATCTTTAGTCTCGGCGGCATCACTAGTTGTAACGCTGCATCAAAAATTGTACATTAAATTAGATTCAAAAACAAGTCATCTACTTTTTGATTTTCTTAGAACCTAGAAAGGTTTAGTTACGAATAACTATCCAGATATCGACACAATCTTTAAATTGTAAATTTAATTAAAAATAAAACAAAATTCTTATTATAATCTTACTTCCACCATTAAGATTAAAATTTATAATGACCAGTAATAATTTTTTATTAGTTTTACTCTCTCTTGAAGAAATTGTTAAACATTTTTGTTCCACAACATAATATATTCGTACTGCAGTAAGTTTCAAAGCGTAACTTCCATTTTATGACCGGACCCTTCCAGATTAAGCAGTTTCGTGGTTGCTATTTAGTTGAAGTCTCTTACATATTCTACTCTCCCTGGTTAATATCCTTGCAAAGATGGATCACTAATACATCGTAAAATATATTATACCTCGACTAGGTATATCCCTTGTAGATTAAGCCCTTTTGTCTCTATATCTAGTTGCGCAGCATGTATATATATATTTTACCTGTCGTGTGGCAGGTAATAAGATACATTCACTGGCGTAGCATACTGAGAGAAACGATTTATTAAACTGTATTAACTAAATTACTGTGGGGTATTCTTCTCTGTTAATCTTACAGCTTGGATCGAAGAGGTATATAGTTAATGCAAATAACATCATTTTTACTTCCCTGTATAACAGTCCTTATATCCTATTATTAATAAACGATATTTGATATATATTATAATAAAATATATTTTTGGAACTATAAGTAAAATTTATCGACGTTTTAGAGTCCCCTAAAACAGGAAAAAGATATATTTAGAATAAACAATTCCAATTCCAAGTAAAAAATGAATTTTTCATAATATATATATATATATATATATATATATATATATATATATATATATATATATATATATATATATATATATATATATATATATATATATATATATATATATATATATATATATATATATATATATATATATATATATATATATATATATATATATATATATATATATATATATATATATATATATATATATATATATATATATATATATATATATATATATATATATATATATATATATATATATATATATATATATATATATATATATATATGTATATATCCTCCAGAGACTCATACCGATCTTATGTTAATTAATTGCTCAAACCGGCTCCCATCAGAAAATATCACATAATCCCATTTTAGTGTGTCTAAGTGACAGTACCATTCAACATGGTATACATAGATTTAAATAGATCTCAGTAATAAAATCGAAATTCTCAAAAAAAATAAGTTAAAATGTTTAATTCCTTGAAAGGCTCTTTTTTTTTTTATCTACGTAAAAGTTGTATTCAATTCTACCAAACAATAAAAGCAAATTTTAATGTTTTCCAATTTTCACAAAAACAGATGATTATGTGTATAATTTTATTCATGATAAAGTCGGATAGAAAATTAAATAGCTGCCCTAAGTAAAATGTGAGTTTGCCAAAAGTTTTTGCTCAAATGTCAAAAATAGGTAGTAACATTATTTATTTTAACTGCAGCTTTTCTGCCTTGAAATATTTTTTGGATTTCATTATCAAGGGCGTATTTTATTGTCCTAGGACCTCCCTCTATAATTAGAAAAAAGAACATTAAATACAAAATGGTAAAATTAATTTGACGTGTTTCAATGTTCTCTAAGAATGCTAAATGCTTTTGATTTTTTTTAATTTTTGGGTGACGGTTTCATCCTGTTAGGGCTACCCTGTATAGTTAAAAAAAATAACTTTATATACCGAAAAGAGAAAATAAATTTGTGCTTTCTAATCAAGATAAAAGCTTCTGAAATACATTTTTTTATTTTCAGGTGGCTGTCCACCTAGTACCACCTTGTACACTTGAAAAAAAATACATATAAAAGTTTTACATGTTTTACCGTTTTTTGAATACTGTACAAAAATTATTTTTAATATAAATACATTAAGTCTATTTCACTGTTCTTCGAAGTATTATGTTTTTTAAAATCTATTATCGAATAATACATCAAGTATATACGCTAAATATTTCTTTTTTTTTAAATGTCAGAACGTTTACCACAAATATTTCTTTTCTTTTACGTTTTTATACCCCTTAAAAAAATTGAAGATCTATGCCCATGGCACCCAAAATCTAATCCCGCAAGACACTGACCTAGTCTATTTTTGGTGCAAAAATAAAAAGAACCGGTTAAACCGAGACTTATTTATTTTCTAAAAACATATTTTGTCAAACATTTTTTCGATTCCATTACCACTTCTTAATGAAAACAAAACTGAAAAATTTTTGTTAGTTCTATTTCCTTATATCTCTCTCTTGAAAAAAATAGAATATTTTTGTTTGAGGATTGAAATAAACAAATAAAACCTAAATTGTAAAGTAGTTTATGTAAACAACTGAATAAATTCCTAATTCTGTTAATAAAAGTGCAGTGCGGAGATTAATTCAGGTTTACTTACTTTTGATTATCTCTAGGTAAAAAATCAATAAATTAAAAAAAATGGGAAAAATTTGAGTTAACAGTTACAGTTGAATTTTAGTATAAACAACATTTTCCTCTACCATCGTTTAAACTTAAAAACATTTAAAAAAAAATTTAACAAGTAAATAATTCAAGTGAGTAATTTTTTTGTCATTTTGCATTATTTCTCAAGCAAAACTTTTTATAAACTCAGTTTTTAGTTTGAACAAATTTTAAGAAAATCCCATATAATGAGAGAGAGTGCGAGAGAGAATTTAGGGGATGCGCATTAGCATAGAATGGCTATTTAGCGCTACACTTTTTTGTTTAGACGCAATGAGATAATAGGGTGTGCGGAAAGGGGGACCAGAATCATTCTTCGAGGATGGGGGAAGGAATATTTACGTCTGGGGAATGTCAGCCAGATGGGCCCTACAGTTTATCGAGGAGACCGAACTTCGGTCATCCCTTCCACCTGAGAAGGTATGTGATTGCGAGGAGTGTGAATTTACCCCCAAACTACCACGGGAACATTCGGTTCCCCCCGGCCTGGTTACTGGCGTGAATGACAGCGTGGAAAGTGAAATTAATTTTTACATTCTTCTCTGTTGGATTTTTTTAACCACTAATATTGGCTGCAAACTTGAAAAGTCGTGCACCCACATAGGATTCGAACCCAGCCCAAAGCCTTTTAGGCTCTGGGCCACCGGCTGACTATTCTAATATGATGAAAACTTTACTAATCGCACTCTATATTGGGGAGGATGGGAATGCTCTCCCCAACTGAAAGTACTGGGGAGAACTGTGAAAAATATAAAATTTAGCGATTAAATCAAAAAAAAACCTTCATATACATCGCAGTTCTGTCTGGGTTAGAATTCACGAGTTATCTCTATTTATATAGATATATATATATATATATATATATATATATATATATATATATATATATATATACAGTCGTAGAGTCCTAAGGCTTTTTTTATCTAATAGGTATATTTTTCATGGATTTCATTTGTGAGTAAGTATTGCGATAAATGCGTACAATATTTTAACTCCATTAGGTTTCTTATTTTAAGTTTATGTATGTATGTATGTATATATTTATACATATACATATATATATATATATATATATATATATATATATATATATTTATATATATATATATATATATATATATATATATATATATATATATATATATATATATATATATATATATATATATATATATATATATATATATATATATATATATATATATAATTAGTATTCTGACCAGATGCCTATTTTTTATAAAAAAGAAAAAGTGACATAAAAAACCATTTTTTTCATGACTTTTTCGAAAAAAATTCCGTTTTTCTAAAAAATTTCTGTTTTCTCGCCATTTTTCCGACAGAGATGCGATAGGTTTTTGTTCTCTTAGATATTTCCTATGTAAAACATCACTTGGAAAATTTCAATAGGACTTACTAACTTTGAAACCGTAAAAACGAAATCGAAAGCATCGCAATCGCTCCAGAAAGTTTCGTCAGAAAAAAATTAAAATTGCGACCTCAACCGTGTTACATCGAAGTTGACTTTTTGGTCAACTTTGTGGAACCATACCTTCGGTATCGAAGGTGGTACAGAAAAATGTTTCAAACAGATTTCGAGATCCACGTCTCCTCTAAAAATACATATCAAATTCAATGTACTATCTCTAATAGTTTCCGAGATATGCCCGCCGAAAGTTTCGACCTTTCCGGACGTTTGTTAACAAGCTAATAAATTAATAACTGCAGCTTTTTTGACTTTTGCAAAAGAATTAATAACATAAGATAACATTTGGGGCTATCAAGTTATTTTATTTAAAAATAAAATAGAACAAGTGCTAAACGTTAACCATGAGTATTAAATTTAAATACACTTCCCTCAAATTTAACATGTTTTTTTACGGTACTTAAATTCTGACATACGTTTAATAATCAACTTCGGCTAAATTCAAAAAAAGTGGAATATATAAATACATATATTGTAGCTAATTCTTTCGGTTAAATATTTCAATTTTTTACTTATAACTTTATTTCATAGTATTTTAAATTCTTTATAAAGTAAAAAGCCACTCACATTTTCAATATTAACTAATAATACGTAATAAGTGACATAAACTTTAAAAACTTTCGTCAAGCATCGTCTAGTGTTTTAACATTATCTAACTTTACACCATAGTAAAATAAATTCTAAGTACGAAGTTGCGAAGAGCCACAAAGTGTAAATAGTTAATGCCTTTTCTACACTTAACTGCTTTAGGGACTTGTTAATAATGTTTTTACTAAAACCGCTTAACTACAAGTTTCGCTTTAAAATTCTTAAGAAATCGTTTTATCCCGCATTTAAGGATGTTAACTCTGTCCCGTTTATGAACTTGTGCATGAAGTCACAATATTGCAAGGTAAATTTACTAAAGTAAAAATCTATCGCGTTTCGTTTGATAATATGATTATTATTCTTTTAGTAGCTTCTCACTTACCTATTGAATTACAGATTTTGTTATATAATATGCTCAAAGCTACTAATCAATAGTCCTAACCCAAAGTAACGTTAATTATTGTTTATCAGTTATATTGCATTTACTCACTGAGTTACAGTTTTAATAAACCATCTTCAGGAGCAGGAAATAATGGATATGCTAGGCTGGTAGACAGTAGTGTGAAGAACGGTTAGCAACGTCCGTTCTTTTTTCGTTTAGTTGCTATATTCCCACCATAAAAACTATATTGCAATCCACTAGTTCTTGATTTTTTTAGCGATTCCGTTGTGGATATATATAGTGCTATATATAGTGGATATATAGCTCAAAGTTGAGCAAATATGTAAGACTATTAAATAGGGTAGTTTAGACCTAATATATTAAAACCAAATACTTGTAGTTAAACAGATATTTAATTTATATAATATAAAATTACATAATTTAATACGTTTTTTATGAATATGCACCAATTCGCCATATAGAACAATCTTAAGATTATCCTAGCTCAAGATTGAAGAGATTAGAGGAATGTTTCATTTAACTGCGTAATCATATATTGAATTTGAATTAATTAAAATTATTAAGTCACGAAGTTTAAAAAAAACACAATAGAAATGTGAATATAAGTCAAAACAATAATAACGCCGCTGAGTTACATCGGAATACAACAAACTGCAACTTGCGAGTTTGGATGGATCGAGGCGCGATGCGATATACTGCCAGATCAGACTTTCTCTTCGCTTACTGGCGATGGCGGGGGGAGTCGGACCAGCTAACGATGGACGGAGGGAAATGAAGTAGTTTTTGTAGGATTTTTTTTTGGGACATAATGTAAGAGAAAAGTAGATGTGTGCCGCCCGGCCAAAATGCATAAATCGGTTATAATCTTTCATCAAATAAAAAAAAAATTGATATATGCGTATGCCCCAACAAAAAAAATGTTCATGTAATCCAAAAAAAATTATATAACCTAAAAAAAAGTTTGTATAACCGAACACGTGAAATTCAAAGAAAAAAAATATTTACCTAACCTATAAAAGGGTTTTATAACCCAACATAAAAAACTAAAAATCGAATAAATGAAATTAAAAAAAAACAGTAGACTTAACTACTAAGTTTCAACAGGGATATCTTCATAAACGACCTGGTGAGATTGCCATTGTTAAAAAATGATCGGGGGTTAGAGCACTAACATTCCCAGCGTCAGCCCTTATAGCGATTAGAAGTAACAAATCTAAAACTGATTCCATAAAAGTTAAGAGGGCACACAATATGTTAAGAGGGCACACAATTCTTTATATGTCAAAACTTGCTGACCTATGGAGTGATTTAAATGTGTTTTAAAATTAATTTTAACATTTATCCAAGAATCTGGGATCAGATAAAAAACCAAGACCTTTAAACCCTACAGGTTGGGACCCAAATTTTGCAAATAGAAAACAAGGCTATATCGGCAGGGTTGTCAGAGCGCACATGTACCAAAAAAGATGCGGAACACGTTTCTGAACATAAGAGATACGACTAGACCCACACACTCTTCACCGGCACGAATGCAACCTGATCCAATACAAAACCATTTCGGAATCGGTATAACCGAAAATTTTACGAGCAGAAATATAGTTCCGATAAGTATTTACAGCAAAAGACATCAACTTTGCCAGTAAAACAGAGACACATAATTCGAGACGCGGAATTGTTATCTTATATAGAGAGGCAACTTTGGTTTTAAAACAAAGAAATTTGATAATCTCTCTCGTATAAAAATAATTTCCAGAGTAACCTTCCGTGGAGACATCGCAAAATCGTGAAGCTCATGCAAATTGTCACAACCTAAGTCGGTCTTCGAACATTTAAAATGTTTAAAATTGGCAACTCATGTTGGTATTGTGTCCAAGCACGAAAAACATCAGATGAAAATTCCTTGTCTCAATCTAACTCACAGGACAAAAATCCTTGTATGTAAATTAAATTAACTTTGACAAGATATTGGTGTTTTCTGGTTCTAAATTAAATGAGAATGAGCTGACTCAGGGTAAAGGTGTCTAAGCAATGACGGCCCATTACGAGACAACTTGCATATAGGAGTGCGAGTGGTAATGAAGGGCGAATAAGGGTGTGATTGCAAATTGGAGAGCGAGTAAAAGGGCTAGTGAGAAAGGAAGTGCAAATGGGAGTGCCAAATGGAATTCGAGTAGGAGTGTGAGTGTGAATGCGAGTGCGACATGGAGTGCAAGGTGGAATGCGAATGCAAATAAAAGGGAAATTGCGAATGTAAATGCGAGTGAGTGGGAATGCCAATGCAACTAAAAGCGATTGCGAATGAGAGTAAAAATGCGAGTGCGAAAAGAAGTGCGAGTGAGAATAAGAAAGCGAATGCGAAAAATGGTGCGATTGCGAAATGTGGTGCAACTAAAATTACGCTAGGAGTTAGAGTGTGAGATGAATTGCGGTGTGAGTTGAAGTGCGAGTGTGAGTAGGAAGGGAGAGTTGAAGTGCGGTGCGAGCTGGAGTGTGATTGTGAGTAGCAAGTAAGAAGTTCAAATTGACGTGCGATGGATAGTACGAGTAGAAGAGCGAGTGCGAATTGGCATGGGAGTGTCATTAATTTCTGATGTGTTACAAGATAATGCATTCGTTTGAGGGGTATTTGCTTTTACCAATCGAAGAACTCTTTGAAAATAAGTCACTGCCAAGTTATATGTTCAATGTTTATCTGCGAGTTTTAAAATTTCAACTTCAAAAATTGTCTCTGTTCTCAGAACTGGTGAGCACACCAGTTCCAGTATCCGAATTAGAGTGCATAGAACGAATGCTTCAAGGACCCAATGGTTTTTGGGTAAACTTTTAATGTAATGAAGATATACTTCCGGAATATAAAAGACCCCTAAAGCCTTTCTTTTCAGACATCAATAACTGCGGTCGATAGAAAAATACTTTCACCCATTACGCCTGCGGTAGATAAGTTAGTGCTAAAATTAGTTAGAGCGTTAGGTTCAGTATTCTTGGAAGGGTCGCACCAATATAAGGCGTGGTTATTTTTGCACCAGTGACACGACGTTATAAAAGATATTTTATTAATAAATACACCGAAAATGTATGTTGTTATTTTTATCAAACACCTTTTTAATTTTTCCCAAAAAAATCTGGACTTTATCTTCACGCTCACTGGCAAAATTTTCTAACCCAGAGAACGAGCCTTTACCACAAACTAGGTTTTGTCTCTGCATACTATGCTTTCGTTTATGTATTGGCCTGCAGGTTGGCAGTTTTCTGGTTAACTTCCACATAATCGCAGCCGTTTACTGATTTTCATCATCGAGCAGAATGACGTCATCATTTACCGTCGAGGCGCGATGCGATGTACCGCCCGGTCAGACTTTGTCATTGGCACTACTTTCTGGCTTTCGCAGGGGAAGTCGAGCCAACTAACGATGGACTGAGAGAACTACCCAGTATAGCGGTTTTATTGCAAAATAATGCGAGAGGCAAGTAGATGTGTGCGCTTATACTGCCATATATTTAGTTAATAAATATGCGGAACACGCAATAATTTTATAATTAAGTTGGTACATCCAATTACTGGTATGACGATATTCTTATCGACATTGGCAATTTTAAAAATTCGCTCAATAATGAAATGAGATCATCAAAATTTTGTAATTAAATGAGGTATTACAATATAAGTTTAAACTTTACTTGTTTACATTATTCCTATATAATGATACATAACATACTTAAGAATACTTGAAAGTTGAAACTTTAACGTTAAGGTTACTATAAATGCAAATTCCTTAAAATATAGATATTGTGAATACCTTTTGTTAAAACACAGATAAGATTCTTGTGTCTATGGAATGGTTAAAAAATAAATTCCTATATAAATATTTAGTATAAACAACATTCAGCATGGGTTCGGTGGCAGGGTATTCGGCTTACGATGCGCTGTTCGAATCTCCGTTGAGTCGGATGATTTTTTTAAAGTTTTTCTGTAACAAAACTTATAATTAATAACAATGTGAATTGGGTTAGGATAGGATTGGTTAGGTTTGCTGTAAAGAAAGCGAACGGCAGGGCGCCAACCGAATTCCGAGTCTTTGTTGAAACTACGATTTTATTCATAAAACTTATACTGTTAGATGAATCTCTCCCATTACCGTTATCTTAGCCCAGGTTCGTCGATAAAACCATCATTAAAGCCTTAAACCTTCATTAAAGCCATAAAATCACATCTCAAATCAGCGAAAATCAAATTTGAAATACGTGCGCAATATAAAGTGTTCTGATTGGCAGGTGTGGCCAAGGAGTCTAGTCTAGGATGGGCGTTTTATCGATAGTTATTGTTAGGTCAGCGACATGTCGAATAACAAAAGTTAAATAAAAAATATCATTCTATCGATAAGTGCCGACAGGTGTGCAGTAATGCCGATAAGTATCCGATGATATTGATAGGTAGCTGATAATATCGATAGGTGGCGTAGAACAGAGGTAGTTACGGATAAAGAGATTATGTAGTTGCAAAGACAAGGTATTTTATTAAAGAGTTCAAGACGCGCCAAAATAATTCGCTGGCAATAAGTGGCTAGTCACCTACTGTAACAACACGGAAGTTTCTCTGCTCCTTTGTTCAAAAAATTATTGGATAAAATGGTAAAATATATAAAATCTGAAACGATATTTTTAACATCTAGTTCAAATTGGATTCATCCTGGCTTCAAGGAATGTTAAAAGAAAAGTCATATAGGGAAATATACAATATCTACTCGGTGGTGTAAGTTAGCAGCATGCATGTATTGGTGTCGATCCAAACAAAAAACGACAAACCACTCAGCTAGAGCCAAGGCTCATACTAATCTAAAAAAGAAATTGGTGAACAGCAACCTATCAATAAATAACCGGACATAGCAACCGCCAATTAAATAAGCCATATACCTAGCTAGATATTATATATCATCAAAGCACAACTGAGTCAAAAAGGGGCAACATCTCCAGCACTTCTTTGTAAAACAAAACAAAAAGCGAGGCTCCAGTTGGCTAATATAAAGGTGCAAAATATGCAGGAGTATTTACTGTTGAAAGCACAATAAACCATCAGAAGGTACTTTAAATAAAAACTACAGCAAATAAAATTATAAAACCGACCAAAATCGTATTTAAACGACATTATTATTAGAACTAAAATACTATTTAGTTTTTGAAAGATTACTTTATCTCGTCTATTCTCACGATTTAATACTCCAGTCAAAAAATAGCACGACCAGCCTTGGTGCAGTATTATATGCAGATGAAATAGATTGAAAAATTATAAATAAAAATCTCTTGCAAGGGCAGGTAAACTGGTCTATTATGGTACAATTTTGTGGTCTCTAAAAACTGTTAAAGCCTGAGTATAAAACTTGTTACATTTTCAAAGTTAAACTTGATCTTTTTGACCCGTCAATCAATCAACGATGGTTGGAATAAAATCGCGTTAAAACCAGCATTCATGGTCGCTCAGCAAACTAAAAAATAGATTTCTCTGAGTCCCTATTTAACTAATTCAACGCTCTTTATGAGCTTTTTACCCGTCCATAGATATTGATATTGGAAACAGATTCAGGTAAAAGAGACATTGCTCTTATTTAAAGTTTCTGTTTAATTGTTTAGGTTTATGCTTTTTGTATCACATCTTGTAGAAACTAGGTATTTTAAATATTTTGAAACATTTGAAGCTACCAGTTTTTATACATGTGTGTTTTTCTGTAAAATGACTTGCCGCCAGGTTTTACATATAAACATACATTCATTGAAAAAGTAGGTCATATTACCTAATGGCAACAAAAGGGCATTTTGAAATAAAAGCTAGAACAAATACGATCCGATAACGTTGTACATTAGCGGACCCTTTGTTTATCTTTTTTCTCTTATTCCCCACAAATCTTCAGAACTGCATGAGTCGTTGGAATCTTTGGGATGATATTTAGTTATTGATATACAAGTTGTTTCACAGACCTGCCGTATATATTCGGTAAAACTATACATTTCATATATTTTATTTATTTATTATATACAGTTATTTGAACACTTCCTACAGTTTCGTATATGCTCCTCTTTTTAGATATCTGTACGTAAGATCTTCCCGTTAAATGTCCCACGTAAACGGATATTAATTTGTATTGGGTGATCTAGATAGTTCTGAATAGGCCTGATATTTCCTTTATACCCAGAGACAAGAAAAGCTATAATTACGTACGAGACTTGTGAATTTTTTTTGAATTTTAAAAATTTCACCAAAAAAAACTGACTGTCGAATAAAAAATATGACACAAAATTAAGAAGAAATAGTTCATTTAAAAGCAACGCCCCATATATAACTTGATATAATACATCTTGTGCCGATCTTCAATTATTTTGGAGATATCTCACATACAAAAATAGACAATTTTGTACTTTAAGGAACTGTAAAATCTAAACTGTTAGGGGCAAGATGAATAAACATTTCTATCTTTTTGTTGTCTTTTTTACAACGTTGACTTCTGGTATAATCAGTAGTAAAGGTTTTTTGAATAAAAAAGAAGAGGATAAAATGTAATACCATGTTGAATTTAAAATTAACGCCATACGAAATGCCATAAAAAAATTAAGATAGGAACGAGCATATTATTTTGCCCGTTTAGATTTTCTAGAATCTCAATTTTGAAATTGGTAATTTTCAGATATGTTTTTATCTCGAAAATAATTGAAGATAGGTATATAATATGTTATATCAAGTTGTTCTAGAATTTTGTATAGAATTTCAGAAGTAATTAAATACAGGGAATTGCACTTAAATTAACGATTTTTAAAAATGTTTGTCATATAGTTCTTAATTCGATGGTCAATGGTGTTGTAATTAACCCTGCAACTGGCACGCAACTTTATAGTCCTACAGAAAAATCCCGTCAAGCAAATTAGTTCACTTACCATCTTCGACATATTATACCGACATAAACTCTGCTGATGTCTATTTTAACTGTCAGAACTCGTTTGTATTATTTTTGAATGTATATGTTCGATTTATTGGTAACAGGCTAAGTGTAAAGTAGTAGGCAGGTCGTCGTTTTAAGCCTTTTATTGTAAATCTTAGTGTAGTTTTTCGTATTTTATGAAACAATAGAAGAATGTGACAAAAAGCAGATATTTGCTAGATAAACACAGTTCAGACTGATGATAAATTATATGTTATATCGAGCGAGAATGATGGACTGAGTGAAATGGCATGTGTGTAAGTTGCGTTTATATAGATGACCAAGACACTCATGTCATTGATGAACCTACAGAAAGGGACTCCAGAAGTATAAAGATTTTTTTTTTGAAGAAAGCAAATAAAACTAGGTGGGCTAAGTAAAGTTGCGAATTGCATTTTTTTTAAATTTCTGCTTTAAACCGGTGAATATGCTCAGCCCGGTATTACTAAATTTATTTTAAGTTAATGACTCCTTATTTACGTTTGTATTTTTTTACATATATGATAAATTTAATATAGTCAGGTGTTTTTCTTCATATTTCTTGTAGAACTTCCTTAAAAAATGTTTCACGAAAAAATGTTTTGATTTTATGACTTAGCACTTTTTAAAACATGGTTAAGTATAAAATAAAAATTAAAGTGTTTAATCATTTTCTAAAGAAATATATAAAAGTGGAGTCTGTTAGACTAAACATCTCCAGTTCCACTTTTTGGTGTACTAATCCAATTAAATGTTTATAAAGAAGTGTTTTATACGTAAACATAAATATGTTTATATCAACAGATCAACAGCATTTCTTTACATAAGTGGTTTGGAAAGACCAAAAGCTACAAACAGAATAAAAAATCGAATTCCATATTAAAAAACAATAAGTTTCCTTGAAAAATGTTCATATAGGTCTGAAAATTTTTAAGAAATGCAATATTTTATTTCTGGCCAAATATCTTCAAAACTCGGTTATCTAGACGCGGCCCATAGGCGTAATTATGCATGTAACAAATCTGTCTAAATAATAAGGGAAACCTCCAAATAGAGGCTCTAATTTTACAACACAGAGTACACATAAACAATAATTATATTAAAATGTATTAGTTTAGTGAGTCATATGTCTTGTAGTCAGCTCACCGACCTTCCTACTTCATTTACTGTTCCTAGTTTAATGAAAACATTTCCCATAGAAAAGTTTTTATGTTTCCCCAAAGCTCGTAAAAAAGCCAATTTTACTTTACTTGCCCGAAAACTCTCTCCCTTACTAAGTACATTTTCGCCCTGAAGTTTTCACTGCTTAACTATATTAAACCCATGAGCACCACTTAAGCTTAACTTTGGTTATAAAAACTTCATAAACATATATATTTGTCACAGAGTATACTCTAGCCTGTTTAAATGTTGGAAGGTATAACTCTAAGTAATAAATGCTTTTATATTGCGGCGATGTCATACATTTTTTTGTTTTTGTGATAGCAAAAACCTTGTTAGTTTCATTTATTTGTTATTTATTTTGTCTACACATTTCTATTTACATTTGCCAATACAATGTCAAGTTTAATAACATATTCTAAGGAATAATAATTTATTAATTCGGGTATAAATCGAACACTAAAACTATATTCCTATTGACATTGTATTGCACTGACATTTTTTGCACCTTCTTGCGATTTTTCGAAAAAAAACATCAAGAAGTTATAAACAATGTTTTTGAGGTTCTATGCAGGCACGTAGCCTAGGGAGGGGGGTCCATATGGTCAAATCTCATGAAAATTAGTAACGATGCCAATAATTAAGTCCAATAAAAATTCATAATATGAGTTTATTACTGTTTTTTCCGTTCAGTAATTCTAAACAAGCTGACAAGCAAATAACACAAAACGTAATTATAACAAAATTGTGTTAATTTGAGAAGGAAATGATATATATTTTTTAGTTTATTACATTATTTATTTAATCACGTTTTACCTTTGTTTCACAAAACAACTCATTAATCTAACTAGTGATTTAATATAAAAAAATCGGCAAATTTCTTTCGTCTATATATACATATATACGTATATGAATGAGCGAGAACTATACCTTCGTTGAATGCATTGGCGAAAACCGATATAGTACCTGCAAAGGACCTCGAGCCTTACGCCCGTTTAACGTTGCTTTCTGAATAAGTCTGTAACGCTTTGTAAAAAAAATTAGCATGAAGCAATAGCCTCAATGGAATAATGCTGTAAAATTATTTTAGCCAGGAATTAATAGTGAATTTGAGGTATTTATAAATTTACAAAAAAAAATTGTTTTCTCAAAAATATATATATATATATATATATATATATATATATATATATATATATATATATATATATATATATATATATATATATATATATATATATATATATATATATATATATATATATATATATATATATATATATATATATATATATATATATATATATATATATATATATATATATATATATATATATATATATATATATATATATATATATATATATATATATATATATATATATATATATATATATATATTTACTTGAGAAAACAATTTTTTTTTGTAAATTTATAAATACCTCAAATTCACTATTAATTCCTGGCTAAAATAATTTTACAGCAATATTCCATTGAGGCTATTGCTTCATGCTAATTTTTTTTACAAAGCGTTACAGACTTATTCAGAAAGCAACGTTAAACGGGCGTAAGGCTCGAGGTCCTTTGCAGGTACTATATCGGTTTTCGCCAATGCATTCAACGAAGGTATAGTTCTCGCTCATTCATATAGTTTATATTTTTATTTTGGAGTCACAATTAACAGTAAGAATAAAAATTATTCTGAATCCTCCATGAAATAAAGTGAAACAGTAAACTCGATTTGGCATCGTTGCTTCGTGTCGTATCCCCCCGTGACGTCGGACCATACATCTGTATGGTTGATGTTCTATTACAATTGTAATAGATTATGTATATATATATATATATATATATATATATATATATATATATATATATATATATATAAACGTAGCCAGAAGTATTTGTTTGATCCTACAATATACCTAGTTATTGGTTATTGTCATTATTTGTTATCATTTTTGCGCCATCGCGATTGCCTCTTTGTTTAATTTTATGGTTTCGGCCGATCTCTGTTTTACACTAATCTTTTTAAATTTTGGATGTATTATTTACAATATAATTTGTAACTAGGAGCCAAGTCAAGCCAAGTAAACTTTGTCGGCTGTACCTGTTCCCAGTTTTAGCGTAAGTAAAAAATAAGCACAACATTAATAAAAAATTAGTAAATAAATTTTAAGCAAACTATGATCTGTTAGTATTTTTGAAAATCTATTACCTTTTTACTAACCAATCTATTACTCTAAATCAAATCGCTGTGGCTGTGGCAACACTGATGACTAGTGACTCTTGTTTTACTTCAAGTTTGTTCTTCAGTATTAAAAGGGATTATAGATGTTCGTGTCAATAAACTCGATATTATTGATTTATAAGTGTTTTATAGCCTTTCAAAATGCCTTACAGATGTTGTGTACCCGGTTGTAAAGGTAGTTACCCGAGCAGTCCAACAGTGCGAGTGTTTCGTTTTCTGAAAACTGAAGAACGCCGATTAAAATGCCAAAGTGCCATTCATCGCGAGGGATTTGTGCCTAGTAATAGCAGCCGAGTGTGTGAGTGTCATTTTGAAAAAGAAGATTATATTTGGCAGATATCTCGTAGGACTCCAAAACGGGTGAGATTGTTTCTGTAAACTTAAATATGCCAAGATTGAAAGAACACAGCGTACCAACTAAATTTCCTTATTGTCCATAATACTTATCGAAAACTATAACGCATCGAAAAAGCAGGGAAGAACAGCTTAGGGAACTAGACGAAATTCGATATCAGCAGGGTATTGACCAAAAGCATGTGCAAATGTTAAAGCATAAACAGCGCACAAATTATGATTCTTTTGAAGGGTTCTGTAATTTGTTTAAGACATTTAATTTAATGAAGAATGGTTTATGATTGACGAAAAAATTGCTAAGACTCTCTTCGAGATTGAACATACTCCTGGGTCTACAATTACATGGCCTATTAAAATAAATAACTATTTAGAAATAAGTACATATTTACATGGACAACCACTAAGTGTACAAACTGATAAACAGAAAACGCTCTTTTTGTCAAGTAGTTTGGACGAATTACGAAATTTAATTGATAGCATTGAATGTTCGATGAATGGTCCTTCTATAGAGACAGAACAAGACAATAACCCCCATTATGACCGAGATCCTGAATTTAAGAACCAGAATTGCTAACGCAGAAGCATTACGATTTATTTCGACGCAAATAAAATTAAGAACGATATCGATATTCATTTACAACTATGGTATTTTGTTCAATTGTATATACAATTAGTCCGCATGCCTACAAAGATTTAAGAAGTCATTAGCCAATAATTTTAACCCATCCTGATACCATAAAGGGTGTGTAATAATTTTTTAACTAATCCTCCCATATTGATGAGAAAAGAATATTTTTGACTTATGCTCAAAATATTTTTAAATATTTAAAGACCAAGACAAATATGTTTCTCTGTTAATGAATGAAATTCATATTGATCCTTATCTTGGCTATAAGGGTGGAAATGTGGTTGCGGCGTTAGTGAACAATGAATCATTAGCAACAACTGCATATGCGTTCATGATTACAAGTATATGTTCAGATGTTAAAGAAGTTGTTCACATTGCCCCTATAGCAAAAATTAATCATGAATTGCTTTTCTATTTTATCAAAACGATAATTGCTCGTTTAGAGGCTACAGGATATACAGTCTTTTGTGTACTCAGTGACAACAATTCAATTAATGGAAAAGCAATGTCTAATTTTTCTCCAAAAAAAAAGAACTTAATATAGTGTATCCACATCCTGTTTGTTTATTTAAATCTTGCGATATACAGGGTGAATAATTAGTATTTTGACTTAATGATGTTTCATTAAGAAAGCGTCCGACTGCGAAAAATTTAACTTCAACATTTTAGTTTAAATATCAATGTTTTAGATTAGGTTAGGTCAGTGGCGGCTCGCGGCTGAAAAAGAAGTGCAAATGAAGCAAGAAAGTATCGCAATAATTTTTTTCCGGAATATTTTTTATATGTGGAAGCGGTAGAATATTTTTTTAAGACTTACCTAAATTTTGTATACTAAATCAATTCTCCTATCCTTCATAGCAGCAAGACAATGGACAAATACAGCCTGCGGCCCTTTTTATTTTTTTTTGTTTTTGAAGGTCATTTAGATGGCCAGACATCACACTTGCGTTATCGTAACATTGCCCTATTAATTTATGTTTATAGTCAAATTGATCCAAAATTTGATCCAAGAGATCCAATAAATTCTCCGACGTTCTATCGGAGCTGACATTATAAAATCCTAAGAATCTCTCGACTACTGAACCTTCTGAATTAACGTACCTTAAAATTATGGAGCACTGGGAGGTTTGCGTAATATCAGTGGTGTCTTTCACTTGCACAGAAAAAAAACTATGTGTTCATTATTTCATTTTTTACATGATCATCTAAATAATCAGAAATGGATTCAATTATTTCGTTTTGAATAGTTTTCGAGTCACCAGTAAAAACATTTTTAATTTTTTCATTGTGATCTTTTAGTTCTTGGGAACTTCTCGATATTAATAAACCTAAAAGCTTTCTAAAATTCCTCCTATTTATTGACTCGCTGCTCTCATCATGGCCGCGAAAGATTAACTCTTGTTGTGTAAGGTATAAAACTGCGTCAATTACCAAGCACATTAAAACGTATTTTATATAGTTTAGCATTTTCTTTTAAAGTGTCAGCTATGGTGCTTTGATTTTTTACAAATGCTTTTAGTATTAATTATTTCACAATGAATATTTATTGGAAACTAGTAAACAAGGCCATCAAAACAATTTTTGTAATATTTGACTACTACATAACCATTTGTACGGTGAAAACCAGGATGATGATTAAAACTCTGATCTTGTTCCTTTCATCGATTAAACGGAGTTTCCAACAAAATGCAAACCACATCCGTGATCAGATTCATCAATAATGAAATTAATAAATCCGACACTAAATAAAGTTGCAACAACACGATAAATAAATATAACACAAAACAGTCAAGGAAACTGCAACGGAATTAACCGGTTGCAGCGAAATCCGCGAAAATAAAAGTAAACAACCACCCCAAACTGAACGACACATGTGTGTAGTGTACTGCGTTAGCAATTCACCGAGAGCGTTGCGTTGTTTAGTAGGTATTGGTTGTATGGCGCTGGTTAACATTATTCTATTCGTTCGCTCGACGTCATCCCGAACGCGTTGTCATGGCAACGTAGTAGGAAAATCGTAAACTAAACATAGCACCTCCAGCAAAGTCGAAGCGGTTTGCGCCACTGTTATAGTTGTTATAATAAAGTTCGATTGAAAGTTTTAAAAAGACATGCCGCCAACGGTCAAGTAAAATATTTATTCGAGATGTACAGTTTATTTTTTGCCAATTAGGTGAATAAATGAATGTAAAAACTTAAAATTTAAGAGATATATAATAAATATAGTTAGATCTTTGCTTGTTTATTTTTCGTGGTAAAGTAGCGTTTTACCTACTTCACCTGAATAGCCGCCCCTGGGTTAGGTTAGTTCTTAATAAATTAAAAAAATCCTGTTTGTCCCTCTGCGAATATGGATGTGGGTGGATGCGTGTATGAATGTATGCAATGTGCATGCATATGTGTAAACTGGTTTTGTGAACACAATAACTCGAAAACTATTACCTATGTGGAGAGAAGAAATTGATTAGTCAAAAATGGCAAAACAAAATTGCGGCTATACATATAGAACATGAAAACGGCCATAATCCCAAAACTTTTATTTCGATCTTAACAAAAATTGGTAGAGGAACTACCCAACGCAAAATGAAAATTTAGTAACAGTTTATAAAAAATCCAATATGGCGGAACAAAATGGCGGTTATTTATATATAAACAATGTAAACAAACATAATTTTGTATTATATTTGTAAAATTATTATTTTGTGCCTCGGTTGCTTCCTCACTAAGTTGCCCAATTAGAAGACAAGCCGAATTAATTATACCAATTGCTTGGAAATAAATTTGATGGATAGATGAGGGCATATAGTACCAGTTATACTTTTCGAGAAATAAATCTGCCATAGTTTGTGCATATAGGTCAAATTTCTTGGTTTCTATAGCTCTTACAATGTCAAAACTTGCAAAATGATGGAGAATCTTTTGATCAGTTCCTTATCCACCCCTGTCACAACTCTTATTATTTCCGGATTCCTAAAAAACCTTCTAACAGTGCTGCCATCATTGGAGTTTGCAATACCCTGTCGAGGCACATCAACAACTATACCTAGTCTTCGTTTCAATTTATTTTGAACATTCATTTTTATTTTTTCTCACTGATTCTTTTTCGGCATCCGACCTAGGACTTCACTTTTTAAAATCCAGTCTATAGGAAATATTAAGAATAAACTTCATGAAACGATTTGAAAAATGCAAACTAGAAAGACCATATTAATAAGATTCGATATCCACTTTTTTTCCGAATTTCTGGCAAAATTGTTCACCTCTTTCGGTTTAGCCTTGCATAATGCACAACACGCAGCCGAGGAAGTTTGGCGTACTTTTCCGTCCAACATTGTAAATGCTAAGTTATGTGAAATTTTAATATTTTGATATTTTGTGGATACCTCGGTCTCAATCAACAATTTTTGTAAGTCCAGGAGTCTCTTTCGAAAATTCAAAATATATTGGCCTGCAATAATTAGTTGACGATGGATGCGGATTTTGCCAAACTACTATATTACTTTTTGAAACAAGTTGCAGCGGAACCAGCAAAGCCAAAAAATGTTTGCGTTAATAAAATTTTGTTTAAAATTACTGTTCCTTAAAGAACCATCGCAACCTCATTTAGTATGTAATTAAAATGATTCTGAAACACTACTAATAACCTTTTCTAATGCGTTAGAAATTTTGAGCAAGCGGTTTAGTAGTATGGTCCAATAATTTTTGAATTGGAATGGAACCGCCTTTCTCGTTAACTTCAACAGAATGAGGATAACATTCAACTTTTGCTTTGAATATTTGATTATAACTAGGGAAAATATCAGCATTTTTATCTGCCCACTGTTCACGTACACAATTGTATTGATATCTTAATAGTTTTTCATATACCATTAATGCTAAACCTTCATCTCTAGAAAACATTTTAACGGTTTTCTAAGAAAGACGTTGTTTGAACTCACTTGCCCCAAAAGATTGTACTTCCTGAATCAAGGCTACCTCCTCTTTTTTCCCTTCTGACCTTAACTTTCGAATCAAAAAGCCTCATAACTCTGAGAGTGTCATATCACATTTTTTTCCAATTTAGATAACTTCCTTCTTTTACTTCTTTCCGAATTTCCTTTAAGATCTTCCGCCAGTAGAATGTGGTACTTTTAAGACATTCACAATGTCTTTGAATATTACCTCGTCTGTCAACCAATTTTCAAATTTTGTATAAAAGTGATCTCTCACTTTATTAACTTGTTTCTATTTTTTCCTAAATTGGCACAATTGTAAAGTCCGTCGGAGATAAACTCAAAGTCTTCCTTTAAACGAAAAAAAAACTTTTGCTCACTACAACTAGTAATGAAACTATCAGAAAGATACTTTCGACTTATCGCAAATTATTTGTAACACGAAATCGCGCACTACTTTGATAATAATCACAACAACATGGCGTGCCTTCTAACGATTTTGTTTTGACGTCCGGCACAGCCTACTTAAAAAATTGCTATTGTGAATAAAGGGGCAACTTTGGGCAACCAGATTTTTTTTCTTCCGAATAAGCTTAACTTAGCCTTACCTTTTTCTCTTAGCTTAAAACTTCGCCTTGCTTCGATAGTGATTTTTTCCTTACTGAATTTGAAATACTGAAGATTAATGAAGAAACAAAAACTGTAAAGAGTTTTGCTTAAACAATATTTTTGGTTTTGGCCACTAAATAGCATTACAAAATTAAATTAAAATCAGAAACACCAAAAAATCAAAAAGAAAACTTATACTATATATATATATATATATATATATATATATATATATATATATATCAGATACTAACTATAGGCACTATCTAATTATTCGACAGTATAAATAATACTACTAAATGAGTAACAAGCAAATGAGTGAATTAGAATAATTCTCATTTGAATACATCATGTTGCACAGATCGATGCAGCATCTATCAGTGGATCGGAAGGTTCGGTAAGGGAATTTCAATCGAATGAACTGTAAGATTTCATAAATATTATGATTTAGATATTCGCGTCGCTTCACGGTGCGGTTTAATAAAACTTTTCTAGTGTTTCAATAATTTGTGGTCAAATATAAATAAATATATCTAGTTTTATAACAATTATGGGTACAATTGAACAAAATTTGGCTAGAAATTAATATGCGTAACATGACGGTGGATATAGGGGTGGTCTATAGAACCCCAAATTTTTCCTATGCAGATTTTTTTAATACTCTTGAAACTTCGGTAACAACAATTTTTTAAAAAGTCGATAAAATATATTGTATGGGCGATTTCAATATAAATTTATTAGATTTTGAGAGTACCGAGTCAAAGTATGCTTTTGAATTTTTTGAAAGTGTGGGTCTTAGGCAAATTATATAAAAACCAACTAGAATAACAGTGGCATCCGCTACCCTTATTGATTACATTCTTGCACTAGATTAGGGCCAGAATATTTCATCAGGAACAGTAACTGTAATGGAGGTAAGTGACCATGATTTAGATTTTTGTATTATTAATATTAAAACAGAGAAAAATTAACCCGTTTTTAAAGTCACTAGGGTCTTTAAAAATATTAACCACGCTCAATTCGACTCTGACCTGAGATACATTCCCTAGCAAAATATTTATGACATTCAGGACGTAGATGAGAAAGTTAAAATTCTTAATGAAAACATTCAATCTTTAATAGATATTTATACATCATTTACGTACCGAATATCTAAACCATATGCCTCCTTGCTAATAGAAGCCATAAAAGCCATGATGCTGGATAGGTATAAAGTTTTTGCAAAATTTAAAAAGTATAAACAATCATCAGATTGAACTTGATACAAAAATTTTAGAAACTATTTTTAATATACAGGATAAATCTCTAAAAGATATTTGGTCATCCCTAATTTTATTAAAATTTTTAAAATAAAAATAATAACTATGTATTACCCGACAGTCTTAACGATGTAAATGAAATTAATAAATATTTTATTGACTCGGAATAAAAACTATTCGTGGACAACAACTTGTTGGATTTTTATAAACAAGGCGTAACCAGTTTATTTTTATTTATGTCTATAAGCGAAATTGGAGTGTTAAAATTGATCTCTGGAATAAAAAGTAAAGTAACAAGCCACGGTGGAATAAACATCGAAATCATATACTTATGTCTACCCTTTTACTCCTATGTATACCACATATTATTAATTACTACACATTCAAAAACTCCAGAAACATGGGAACTCGCATGGGAAAAGGTACTGGTAATACCGTTGCCAAAAGTAATTAATCCCACTTCTTGTAACCATTTACGTTCAGTTAATATATTGCCCACTTTCTCAAAGATTTTAGAAAAAAACAATGGAAATTCAATTACAACATCATGTTAAGATAAACAATATTATTCCAGAAAAACAATCAGGATTTAGGGCTGGTCACACTTGCAACAGAGCGCTCCTTACGATTACAGACGATATAATTAGGGCTACAGATAATAAAAACTAACGGTTCTGGCCATACTAGACTACACAAAAGCATTGGATATTTTGAATCATGAGTTACTTTGTTCTGGTATACATCTTGTGGGTCTTTCAAATAAAGCGATTACAGAATATTTTTTTAACGTCTAGGTCATAAAGAGTTAGATATAACATTCAATTTTCTGCTGCTTTGACTCTGGTAATGGTATTCCTCAAGGAGCAATACCTTCTCCGCTTTTTTTTCTCCCTATCTAGGTCAAATTTTCCCTCACTTTTTTATCGTGTTCACAGTATCATACAGACGATCCTCAAATATATTTATCTTAAAATAAAAGAAGCAATTCAAGCAATAAGTTATGACCTTTTCAATCTCAAAGCTAATTCTGACAAACACTGTCTTAAACTAAATCCAAACAAGTCATGCGTAATAGTGTTCGGAGCGAGGGAGACAGGGCGGAGTTTCTGGGATTGCATACAGAGTCTATCTGCATCGAAAATGACAATTCAGACATTTCACAACAGTGTAATAAAATTTGGATCTAACAATGTACTCAGCTCTTAGATTTACCGAGTATGTTAAAAGTGTGTATATAGGTAATATCTAAATTTAAAATTAATTTTCAATCAAAGCCGGGCTGCTTTAAATAAGAAAACAAAAACTTTGTTGCGCGAGTTTCTAGTGTTGTCTCAGTTTAATTATTGTGATGTTATTTACGTTCCGTGCCTCAAAAAAAAACGACATTATTCGGATATAAAAGATTCAAAATACGTGCCTATTCTCGTGTCAGATCGCTAACATAATGAATAACCTGTCCTTAGATATCGAGAAAATTAAGAGCAAGGCTGCTTTTAAAAAGTTATTATTCAATATTATTTTCTCTAATCAGTTATGAGATCTCGATAAAATAATATTATCATATAGGCACTTTCTATAATTATTAAGCAGTGTTTCTTCCATTCACTAAATTTTAGTACAACATTAATTGGTATATTTAGAAAACTTTGAGAGAATAACTACTTTATTTGTTTTTTATGATATATATTTTTCTTATGGGCTGTTAAATCAGTTTCTAGGGTATAGTATATCACTATCAGATACCGTGCACTAAATGTAATAAAATCTACATTGGACAAACTAATCAATTTTTGAGTAACAAGCTTAACGGAGATAATTATGACCAAAACAACCAGACCGCAACATGAAAGTCGATTTTAATATACATTTAGCTACTAGTTAACTAAAATCCTAAAAAACCGACCCAATACAATAAAAAAGAATCACACTGAGTTTACGACAAACCTCAGCAAAATATACACCAATTTTCTCTAGCTTGCTATTATACCAACATTAAAATACCCAGGCAGTAATAAAGTTCCAAAAATGATGTCGATTGACACCGTTACTATGACTTAGTGAGAAATTGTTATTGGTCAATAAAAATTATTCCTTGAAGTATAAAATACAATGAAATGGATGCTAATTTAAACATTATCTAAAGAATCACGAAATTTAACTACTCCGTGGAATCGTTACTTCACTATAAATCTGATAGTAGCTGGGACAGTATGTTTACTATGTCTAACTACCTAAATGACGCCACAACTTTATAGTAAAAAATGGTGGTTGCTCTAACAACTGAACGACGATTTTAAAATAGGCGTTACTGAGTGGTTTGATTAAAAGAACCCACGACTACACAAGAACTTGAAAAATAACCTCACTGTATAGTAACTTATTAGGCCCTTCCATACATTAATTTTTGTTAACTAATTTCTACCTTGAAGTACCTTTACCCCACCACTTTAAAGTAGTTCCATTTAATACGCCATGTTTTCTATAAAATATACATCGCCATTTTTTGCCAAGTGTCTTTTTTAATTAATATTGTATAGTTTATTCTGTAATTTATGTAGATAGTAACCTTGTAAAATCACTAAAGTCTTCAAATATATATTTCTTTTATTAAAAAAGTAAACGAAAACATTTGTTCAAAATTTTAATTACATATATATAATATACAAACTTATATATATACATATATATATATATATATATATATATATATATATATATATATATATATATATATATATATATATATATATATATATATATATATATATATATATATATATATATATATATACATATATATATATATATATATATATATATATATATATATATATATATATATATATATATATATATATATATATATATATATATATATATATATATATATATATATATATATATATATATATATATATATATATCACAAATGGTGCCATCTAACCAATTTGTAAAAACTTAGGGCGTGTCACTTGATCCGAATCCTAAAACGCCTTGAATTTCCTCTAAATATGCCTAAGCTCATTAAATTCGGATAAGGGGTTTAGAAGATATACCGATTTAAATATATCGAAAGCCAACAGCTCCTCCCGCCCTTATTAAGGGTGAGATGACGCTAAGTTTAGAACCAAGGTCAAATTAACGTAACTTTTAAGTGCTGGAATAAAAGATATATGTAGTTCTGAACCTTGTGGTTAATTTAGAAACTAAATATTTTCAGCCACTAGTTCTGGCCAATGATTTTTTTTCAAGACGCTAACATGAAGAATTTCCGAGATGTGGATAATGAATGCCCTTAACTGAACAACGTGTATGTGTATTTTGTCATTCAAGATCTACATGCGTGCCAAAATTTAGATTTATATCGTAACCGAAACTAAGTAAAATTATCCATGTGCCTTAAGAATCATCAGGGAAATTTTAGCAAAACCGTTGTAAAAAATTGCAATTGCAAATGACGACTATACGTTAATCAATAAACAAACTCAAATATGAAAATAAATTTCCGATAATCTTAACTAAGGAACCACAAATTGTTACTTGGGACGTTTTTTTCTTTGTCGGTTAATAAGACATGGAACGTAACGCTAAAACTCAAATAAAATCAAGTGGGCGACTGTGAAAAGATGGTGTTACAAAAAAAGTGTAATACATTACACTATTCTTGACAGTAGATCGATATCTATGTTTATATTAAAAATACTGGGATATCGAAAATGATTTTATCATTGGTCTGATTTAACAATATCGATTTCATTTGTCATTTTTGTTATTGGTTGCAAACCAAACCTTAGTAAATATTACAATTGCATCGCAGCTGCTATTACTTAACCTTGATGAATCAAATATGTGTCAGTGTATGTCAGTTTAGTGTCAAATTTTTGTTGTGTGTTTGTGCCGTCTTATTTTCAAAATTCTTCGTGTTATGCACTCTTAACATCTCAAAACGGTAAAAATCGTAAACATGTGGGGCTTTCCGGGAGATGTCATCTATAGTCAGTTTCTATCACAGGAATATTACGCACAAGAGGTTCAGACAGATCTAAGCGCAAGGTAAATAATATACTAAGCTGAGCTAAATATGGTTGTATATTTGTTATTTGTACGTTTTTGTTTATACCTTTGTTGGCAATTTATATAACACTAAAAAATTAAATATATAAACAGTAATTTACATTTAAGGAAAAATAATAATTGTTCCGAAGAAATAATTTTTTGGTCTGCTTGCAAAGATGGTGTAAATTGAAAAAGAAAGTCAAAAGTGTTTGTTTATTATAATCTGGGTTAACATGTGTATCTTGTATTACATACAATTACATTTAAGCAATAGGACTACACTCTAGTAACTGCAAAGATCAACGATACTTGCAATAATAGATAAATTAAATTGTAAGCTATTAGATAATTAACCCTATGTTTAGACAAGTAGTAATATCTTATTAAAACCTAAAGGATTGAAATTTATTCTGACCAACTGTAACTTTATTTTCTGTTACTTATTTTCTAAAATTAGCATAATAAGTTTACGTATATTGTCTAAACGGCTTGGCGGATTTTGATGAGTCAAACGCCAAATTATAAAGGACGTTTCTCTGGTGGTCCCATATATCTTAATTTGAAATCCGTTCACCCGTTTTTTTGTAATAATAATATTTAAAAAATACAGATATAATTGCGATAAAGGCAGCAAGTTTTATAATTAAATTTACATTTTTTTAAATACCCTTTTCAAACTAAAGCTTTGAGGTGTGTAATAGACATACAACCCCATTTGCTAAAAGGTATCTTGCTGTCCCATTATGTAATTTTATGTATACAGGGTGACGATGAAATTGTGCAACTTCAAAATATCGTATTTTACTTGACATTTTCGAAAAATAAACATTCTTTATGAATAGAACTTTATTAACCGACTATTCCCATTATAATTTTTAAACGGCCTCAAAAAATGAGAAGGTTATCAGTTTAACCCTATGTATTTTTTTACGTTTGTACATCGATTAATCCTCGATGGTTGGACCAATTTGGATGAAATTTTCAGGGGACATTCAGGATATTGTCGGAGTGGTCCCCTAGCAAACATATTAAAAAAGTGTAAAAAATCATCGACTACTCCGCTATGGTTGATCAATTCAGATCAGGGGATGTTCAGCAAATTGCAGTGGTCCAATAGTGAAAAATGGCGGAATGGCGTCATATATATATATATATAT
Organism: Kuschelorhynchus macadamiae; assembly: GCA_030620095.1. Classification (NCBI taxonomy): domain Eukaryota; kingdom Metazoa; phylum Arthropoda; class Insecta; order Coleoptera; family Curculionidae; genus Kuschelorhynchus; species Kuschelorhynchus macadamiae. The sequence continues at coordinate 448,677 of JAUTXW010003662.1, read as the reverse complement.
ATATATATATATATATATATATATATATATATATATAATAATGCCCGTCATATCAGTTTTAGTTTAGTCCCAAAGATCTTTAGCATTTTATAAAATTTCAATATAATCGAATCAGTATTGTTTGTAATATTAAGTTTTGTTTTACATAAACATAAAAATTATTTACATTAAATATTTTTCTCTATCTAAAAAATGAAAAGAGGCGCAATCAATTTATTTGCAATTTTATTAAGAACCGAAATTTAAAAATTTAGGTTTTGACAAATCACCCTGTATATACGTATAATGGTAAATTTAGAATTTTTTTTTTCACAGTTTTTGTGCCATGAGTTGCCTGGCAAACCACTAACTTGCTACCTATCATTCAAATATAAATAAATAATCAACATGTATTTTTCGAGGTATGTAACCTTAGTTTATTAATTTTGTAATAATTATTGTCAATAGTATAAAATTTAAATCAGTTTTAGAAAAATTGTAATTGTCATTTTATAATTAGGCCACTAAATGTTTTTTAAATTCATTGTAGATAGGTAAGGAAAGCCATATATACCAAAAAAAAAAATAAAGGAATGAGCAATTTTTGAGAAAGCCTACTATGATAGGCGAAACGTCAAGTTAATTCCATTGTTTGATTTTGCAAATAAACCTATACCCAAGAAAGAAGTCCAATTAATATATACCGGGTTTAAGAAACAAATTGAATAATAATATATATATATATATATATATATATATATATATATATATATATATATATATATATATATATATATATATATATATATATATATATATATATATATATATATATATATATATATATATATATATATATAAATTTTGCCATATTGTATTTTTACCAAAATGTTGCAAGTTCATCCCCATATGACCCTTAACTGAATGATTTTTAATAAATAGAGTAAATAATGTTTTCAATATTTTGTACAATAATGAACAGTTAATATCAAAGGAAAACATATCTTTTCTGGGAGTTGAAATAGACAGAAGACTGGACTGGAGGGTACACATTGAGGGAGTGGCCTTAAAAGTTTCTAAGTACTGTTATGTCTTAAAAATTGTGGCTGAAAGGGTTGGTCCGGATGCTGCTCTATCTGCCTATCATGAATTTATTCAATCAAGTATCACATATGGCCTTATCTTTTGCGAAAATTCAGTTGATATTGCTGAATCTCTGTTTTGCAACAAAAGGTATCTTCGTTATATTTTTAAATTATTACTGCAGGATAGTTGTCGAAAAGTATTTACTGAAAATAATATTTTAACTCTTACTAATATGTATATCTTGGACTGTGTTTCAAATAATGGAGATCTTTTTAATAACTTTAATTAGAGACACCAATATCCCCCCAGAAAAAAACATTTTCACTCTGCCAGCGCTTCTCAAAGATCAAATCATTATCCACCCAAGTTTCATCAATATAAACAATATTTCAACCTTCTTGGCGATATTCCCTTATGTCAGGGATGTACGTATATCTCCAATGCAATATATTGGGTCTCTCCATCAGCACTTTCTTCCTGATAAATACAACTTCACATATTTACGAAAAAATGTTGAATTCTCAATTAAAAAATATTTAATGCAGTACTAGTGAAGGTAAGTGCACTTCCTAAACAAAACATTCAAAAATGTATTAAGAAAATTCTTATCTGAAAAGGCCTTTTACACAATACTTTGCTTCTGACAAAAATGAAATAATATAATGAATTTTTTACTCCCTATGATTTATTATTTTTCCACACTAGACATATGTAGGTATTTTAATCTGTAAATATATCTATTTTAATCTGTAACTGTAGAAACTGTAAGTACACATGTGAAACTGAGTATTTTTTTATCTTACTGTTATGTTTGTTTTTGTTTTTTTTTTAATCCAAAATTATTTTCAATGCAGCTACATAGGTAGTTAACTCATCATTCTAGGTATTTGTGATATGATGATAGATTCAAAGATGCAGGAAAAAAGCAAAGTATTTTATATATGCCGCTATTCAGTAATTGTAATACTACTTGCTGGCATTATTCCACATCCACTGGATTTTTTTGTATACCTATTTGTTATATTTTGGAATATAAATAAACGCTTATCTATCTATATATCTATAAAGTTTTTCGTTATGCTTTGAACAAACTGACCGACTGACAGATCGATGGAACTGAAAAAACATGCTCTTTTAGCATCGAGGAGGACCCTAAAACATAAAGATCTGTAAAAATTAGGAAGGGCGATTTCTTAACGATTACAATACTTGTCTTTTACTAGAGAAGTAGAAAACCTTATTAAAAGTAAGCCCATTATTAGTTGATTACGTTCTTTTTTCTTTATCTATGTATATAAACCTATATTCTTAAAAAATTAAAAACGATTTTAAAATGTTATGCATTATCTAGACAGAGATTTTTAAATATTTTTTCTTCTAAGTATATGGCAATACACTAATACACAATTCCTAAATTCTATGTTTCAATATTCTAGCTATTGTTTTAGGCACGCCTATGAATAGACAGCACACAGGCTGGAATTATATAGCAATACGCTAATACACAATAATTCCTAAATTCTATTTTTTAATATTTTAGTTAAAGAATTATGCATAGAGAGAAAACAGGCTAAATTTTACCTCACCTCTCCCTTGCGTGGCTGTTTCAGAACCGTGTGCCATACTATACAACTGGCGCTAAACTTAACAACAAAACCACACCAGGGTCACCAACAGGAACAAAATCGTTGTAGTTGCCAAGAAAACATCCGAAATCTTTGCTGAACTTGATATTCTATTACCATGGAGCAGTATATTGACACCTGCGGCGAAACTCGTAACCCAAGAGCAAATTTAAATTAAATTAAATAAGTTCTTGACGCGTTGATATTTACATACTTTCGATTTATTTACTCTGGGGTTATGAGTTTCGCAACAGGTATGCTGCTCCGTGGAACTAGAGCATCAAGCCCGGAGAAGATTTCGGAAGTTTTCTTATTATTATTAAATAGCGTAATAAAACTTTAATAAAATTATTCCATCAGAACTTTTCTTCTACCACTACGGCGTGAAGGCTTTTGTTAAAATAAATTTGGTATTTGGAGTTTCACTGTAAAAGAGGATTGTCTTAATTTTTCTTGCTTAACTCTTTGAGACACAAAACGTTAGTTTTTTTCTTTCATGCGATACTGGTTTTTTACACTAGATTACTTCAAACCAGAATATTTTCGCCATGTGGTTCAGTATCTATTGGTATGAGTGTGCTAGACCGCGGAGTTTATTTATCTTGTAGTCTATCTTATGTACCACTTTGTGATCGTAAGTTGAGGTTGATTTTATTCTACAAATGTTTTAGAGTATATAAAGTGTTATGCGAAAGCGTGCAAAATCTGTTTATATTTTTAATAAATTACCCTGTATTTTATTTGTCCATGAAATAAGCTTCTTTTAGGTAGTGGCAAACTTTGTGGTTTTAATATATTAATAGACAACTCAAAACAATCTGTAAAGGAACGTAACTAAAAAGGTCCTTCTAATTTTTTTCTATTGTCAATAAAAAGAAAAGAAAACGCTATTTATATATTATGTCATACTTCACAATTTCCAATAAAAAGACATATTTATAATGAGGGAAGTTCCAGTTAAAGGTAATTTACCGATTCTTTACAAGAAGGTTTGTTAAACTCACTTTCGCTTCCTAACCGCAGATCTAAAGGTAACCTGATCGAAGTTCAGTTGTCTTGAATATGTGGCTCATTAGTTCTTGGAATTATTGGCGGTGTTGAAGTGACATTCTGTAAACCCATAAATACAAATATTTACAGATACAACATGAACAAACTTACCAAGAAAGCCGATTTTCTGCATAATAAATTAAAATAAAAGTCAATAACAATACCCCCCCCCTTCTTAGAAATCCATCGAAGCCGCCAAATATCGGGGTCGGTGGCCGCTGCTGGTGGAAACTCAGGTTAACTCAACCAAAATTAAAGAATGCGTTGATAGGCAACCCGGTATTACACCAAATAATAAAAGAGCGCTAAATCCGTTAACGGGTTGCACCGGTGTATCCACCAATGAATTAAAGAACGTTTTCCGCTACCATATGCTAAAAATTTATTATTTTTAGTTAATGTTATGTCTGCTGTAGAATAAGGAATCGTTTTAAAAGACCGATCACACCTAACTTTCTCAAATTTGAATTTCCGATTATTGCCCTAAACGACTTTTCACCAATACTAATGGAATCGGATAATACCGCTTGGTAAATGCACGCCAGCCGCCAGGCGGTTAAAATGCGAGATTTTTCACAATAGCAATAATTTGCTTTTATTTAGGATTTTCTCGATAAATCTCTAGGTGGTACATGTATTCGGTCTGAATTTTAAGCGTCCCGTTGCGTTCCCTATCTCCAAATCGACAGCGTGTTCCACTACTCCTTCATTTTAGATGTCGTGGTTATGAATTCGTGATTCGCGTGTAGCAACTAATTTGATTTAAATGTTGCAGAGTTGACACTTAGGTTTGGGCGTAATATTGTTATTTTACCCTTCAAATTACAAGTATGTTTGCTCATGTGTAAGGCTCACGCAATGTTTTGTTTATGCCGGGTAACTGTTGGTATAAATTAGCGTCGAAAGGACAACGTAAGTGCATTAGGAAGTGGTTTAGGTGAAATTTTCTGAATTTTACGTTCAATGTAGGTTATGATTTCTAGTTTCAACTTCCGAAAGAAAATTGTAAGTGTGATGGGCTATTTTACCAGGACTCATAGGCGTAATTGTCAAAATTCCAGTTATTAAATAATCTATAATTTATATTATTTTCTAGAACAGCTATATTGTTAAATAGAATTTACTATAAACTCTTTTTAACTATATTAGATATGTGAGGAAGATTGAGTGCTGTTTTTAGTAATATTACACAAGGTAATTTTTTAATTTGGCTTATATTTTAAATCACTGAATTTAGATTTTTTAAACATTAATTTTGTTTTAATAACTCTTAAGTAATAAGAAAGCAAAAACAACTTTTTTAATGGTACAAGTTAGGAAACCCTATAAGGAATGAAACATGCTACATTTTATATACAGAGAGTTTAAAACGAACATAACCGAATTCTTATATTTATAATAAATTCCTTCCACAGATCTACTTTCGCTTTCTCCGCAAAATATGCCAGGAATACATTTTCAGTATATTTCCTACTAATGCCGCGAGACTAGACGAGACGAGACTAAGAGTTCATCTCGTCTTTTGCTAATCTCGTCTTAAAAAATCTCATCTCGACTTTAATTATATTAACCTATCCGGTTAAATGATGAATAAATATTGTGTACCGAGGGCATTTAAAAATTGATACTCCAACGCACATGCCTGGATATTAACACCTTGAAAATGCTTTCTAATTTTTTGTTTAATAAATTTAATTGGTCACAATACGTAATTTATAAAATAATCGTTGTAATAGTGCTGACTGTAGATTGTTAATTTACAAAATGTCATGATTTTATCAATCATTTTTTGATATATATTTTTGCTACAAGTTTAAATTCTTTCGAGTCTGTTCTAACAGTGTGGTGTTATCTATGCTGAGAACTGCATTTTTATGCTAAATAATAAATAATCAATATTTCAATATTAAAAAAAAATCGCACTTTTATAAATTGACCTCAATTATTATACAGGGGGAAAAATTAATCTGGACCAAAATAGGCTGATATTAAAGAGTAGGGTATAGACTGATACTAGAAAAATAATGTATTATTACAATTTTTGATTATTAAGTGTACAGAAGGGGTATCAAAAAAAAAACTGTTATACATTAATAACATTTGCTGGAGTATTATTTGACTTTTAATTTCACCAGCTCTAAATTTAGGAATAATTCAATCATCAAAACTATGCAAGCAATTCCATTTACATCCAATACACAGAAACATTAAGTGATAATTATTTATCGTGCTCTTGTTAAAAAATTGCTATTATTATGCTTATTATTATTATTATCGAAATTGAAAATCAATTTCTCAACAAATGTTGGGTTCCAAGCCCATCCCGGATGCATGCATTAGTAGGAGTGGTCTGGTTTCTATTAGTTTTGTGTTGCCCTGTAAGAATTTTCTCACTATGTGGAAGATACTGGCAGGACTGCCTTCTAGATGTTGATGAAGGTGTTATTATGCAGTCCTATAATTTTCAGGTTCGGTTCTAGCGTTTTTGGAACTAGTCCAGTAGATGATACGATGATCGGTATTACATTAACCTTCTTCAGTCACCACATCTGCTGTATCTCGATTGCCAGCTCCGCAGATTTGGCCTTGTTTCTTGATATTTATCCAACATGCTGTTATTGTTGGGTACAGCCACATCTACCAAATACGCTGTCTTTGTTTCCCTATTTAACAGTGCCACATCAGGCCGATTATTCGTCAACCGTCTGTCGGTGATAATTGTCTGGTCGTAGCACAGTTTGAAGGCATTACTTTCAAGCACTGAACTTGATTGATACTTATAATAGGGCACAAAGGTGTTTTACTATTGTTAATATCCGACCTTGTTGTCTCACAGTATTCCTGTGGTTGTATTTTATACTGACGGGATTACACCAAGTCAGTACAAAAAAAAAGGGAAAGAAACAAAAACATCTATTGTGTATTAAGATATGATCTAACGATGCTACATGTTATCAAAATCAAAAATCGATTTCTAGGTGTTCCTGTGAATGTCTGTATTAAATCCTAATTGAGCCAAATGCAGTGTAAACGTTGTTGGGGTGAGGCCTGTTATTACGAGAGAAACAATGATGACTCTTTCCTGTTTTCACAGCTTTTTTATTTTCCTTGCCAAGTCGGTGTATTTGGCGATCTCCTCACTGTATTTCGCTTAAATGTTCTCGTCGTTGGGGACAGCCATGTCAATTAAAGTGATCTTTTCTTTTTTGGATTGAAAGTTGATATGGATTGAAAGGTGATATTGGGTCAGTTTGCGGGGATTGTTTCATCTGTGTGGATGTCAATATCCCAGTAGAGCTTGTAGTCTTCGTTTTCAAGTATGGTTGTTGCTGTATAATGGTAGTAAGGGTCTGTGTTCTTCGTTAGTTTGTATGCTGTGGCTAATGCTTGATGAACGACCTTCGCTGCTGAGTTGTGTCTCGCGGTGTATTCAATCCCTGCCATTATTCCACATCCACTCGTTATGTGATCGATCATTTCCCTCTGCTGGTGACATCTCCTGCACCTGTCGTCTTCAATGGTTGTGTCCTTGATAGTGTGTTTTTGGCAGTTTCTGGTTGCTATAACTTTGTCCTGGATGGCAAGCAGGAAGCCTTCTGTTTCGAAAAACAGCTGCCCTTCTTGTAACCACGTATATGCAAGCGTTTTATGTATGTGGTCTTGCTTTTTGTGGTATCTGTGTCTTCCGGGGAGTGTTTTTTCAGACCAGGTGCTCATCTTTTCTAGTCGAGAATGGATGTGACAACGTTTTAATAAAACAAATTGGAAGAATTTTTTTTACTAAATAGAAATGGAAACATGTATGTATATGTTTATATATAAGTTGAGGGTCTCTTATCCTAAAAGTCGAGACGATTCTCGTCTCGAGATTGATTATGATACCACCAATCTCGTGTCGAGATTGATGATTTTGAGACGAGACGAGATTACAAATTATGTCTCGTCGTCTCGTCTCGCGGCATCACTAATATTTGACACACCATTTTACAAATTTACTCTAAGTAATCTCATATCGCATTCAGGATTTTCTGGGCAACAAATCCAAGGTAGCTCTATTGACCACTTTATCTAGATCTTTAAATGAGTCGATCCAGCTATAATTTTTTCTTATATTTTCTTGCATTTCAAGCAAAAAACCACAACAGGTTTTAATAAACTGACAGGATGTTTTAAATTTCTCGTAAACAATTAAGCCAACTGTTAGGTTTTATTGACAGATGTCAACTTTGTGATGTGTGTAATTTTGAAAAACCATATTACACCTCAAATAATGCTTCTTTAGTTTCCGTTTTATACATTTATCTACAATATTTGAGTTCAGAATAACCCTCGAACTGTTAAATGTTGGACAGACCTGTTAAACCATAAAAATGTCACCCCCGCAATGCAATGGAAAGATCTAAAAACACAGATCAAGACAAACTGCAATTAGCAGTGTAGAATCTTGTCCCTTGACACCATGCCAGTAAACTGACCAACGAATATGTCTACAAAGACCACGCCGAACTAGGTAAGGGCTTTATTACAAACATTGAAACCTGATGTCAAATAAAATGCATACAAACAGTATTGGGTTGGGATTGATCTGTGCTCACTGAGGAATAAGCTTCCAGTAATAAACCGGAATTATCATTATATTTGTTGAAAAAAAATCCAGAAAAATAACACTGATTGACATTGCCATTCCAAACAATACAAACTTGCATGGAAAGTAAGTATAACAAAAAGATCGCAAAGTGAAAGGATTAGCGTAACTTATTATAATAATTAATACTATAGTGTAAGCATAATAGTATCATAAAAGTGCTATAGTGTAAGTGTAGAAACTATCAATATCAACGTCAATTGGCCGGATAAAAAATATATCTTAAGTTGCGTCTGAGGAACAATTTGTTGCGCCTGCATAGTATCAAGTTACCTGCATAATATCAGCCGTCATATTTCTATTATAACTTTATTAATGACTTTATTGCCGAACCTGGTGCTAACTCGGTGCGGATCCAACTAGAGGTACCGATTGTTAGTTTGAGTGGCAATCTTAAATTTATACAGCGAAACCGTCATTATGCGGTTATAGCTTTAACGAAGCCTAAAATGACGATCCTAATGCTAACCCGATGCGGTTCCACCTAGTGGTATCAAATATTGCCATTGAGTATTAATTATAGGAACCTTGCAAACGTGGATGTTTTTTACTATTCATTTCAAGACACCTGGCTAGGTCTTGGCTGTTTTCGTCGATGGATTATTTTCGGTCAATTGGCGGAATCCCTATTGAACGCATCAACAACCGGTGTTATCGTAACCAAATTTTTTGAAGGACATCAAGGCATTTTAAAATGCTTCGTTTGTTATGCCAGATATCTGTGATGAGGTTTGTTCCCCTTTGAAGAAGGCTCTATGACAAAATTGATGTTAATAATAATAATAATAATAGTTCAACTACAATAATGGCCTAGAATAATTGCCAGAACTGAATACACCGCGAGACACAACTCAACAGCGAAGGTCGTTCATCAAGCATTACCCACAACATACAAACTGACGGAGAACCCAGACCCCTTACTACCATTATACACCAACATCCAAACTTGAAAACGAAGACTACTGAGCTCTACTGGGACATTAAAATCCACACAGACAAAAACAATCCCTGTAAACAGACCAATCCAAAAAAAGAAAGATCATTTATTTAATTGACATTGCTGTCCCCAACGACGAGAACAACCAAGCGAAATACAGTGAGAAGGTCGCCAAATACACTGACTTGGCAATGGAAATAAAAAGGTTGTAAAAACAGGAGAGAGTAGTCGTCATTGTTCTTCTCGTCATATCAGTAACAGGCCTCACCCCAATAATGTTTACACCGCATTTGGCTCAATTAGGAATTCACAGGACCATCCAGAAATCGGTCATTTTGAAAACATGTAGCATTGTTAGATCATTTCTTAATACACAATAGTTGGTTTTTATCCTTTTCCTTTTTTTTGTACTGATTTGGTATAATCATGTCAGTATAAAATACAACCACAGGAATACTCTGAGATAACCAGGTGGAATAATAATAATAATGGATGAAATAAATATTTCACCGCCCACGACTTTGGAAAACAAAGTGTCACACGGAAAATATCCAACAATATTAAATAGCAGAAGAACAGATAAACAAACCTCATTATGGTGCTTGAAAGATGGGATCTTAATATCCCGAAAATTATTTGTTATAGCCATACAATATCGATTTATTGGCATGCAGAACGATAACAGGCATATTGTAAAAAAACACTGAAATTCAATAATAGTTGTGTGTTCAGGTATAGCACAGTCTATGTATTCACCCGGACATAATGAAGTTGCTCGAAAATCGCTACCTGTAATTAAAATATCAACCAAACTGTTGGCCATAAATAGCGCGTGAAGATTTTTTTATCAGAGCATAAACATGGATATTTCAATTGTGAAAGGTTCTACCAAAATGATCTTTGACATTAAAAAAAAAACAAATTCTAGTCATTTTTGATATTTTTGTTTGCTTGCAATATTCAACGTTTCTAGGAACATTTTTACATCTTCATATAAGTTGAGCGCTAACTTAACAACCTTATATAAAAGCATTGGTATTAAGAAGTATTAAGAAGTTTGGATACAGGGTGTGACAAAGGTTAGCTAGAATTTACCAAACACTACCTTCATGTATTCTATAGATTATACTATAATTTGCTTTTGGAGTTATGTCAGACGTAAAATAATTGCGATATACCAGCTGTGAGAAAATTTCTATGGACTATGGACTTTTTGGAAGAAACGGTTTTCTCATTTTTACTCTAGGCGTTTTATTAGTTTTAATGTATGGTATTCGTTTTTAATTCCAAAAGAGTTATACAAAGTGTTATTTAATCGATGGTTAAAATTGCAGGACGTAATTTTTTAGGTGATTCTAGGCGTAAAAGTTCATATGAACATGTGTCCGCAAAGCCTTCTTTTTTGAGATAAAGTTTTAGCTTTTTCATTGACCTCGTACATTTCTAGAGATAAATCTTTCAAATTTAATACCGTATTATGTGAGCAATAATTTCGAAATGGCTATAATACATTTTAGAATATCTACAGGGTCTTACTTTTTCCCAGGTCGCAACCCATTTTGCCCCTGAATTTTTTTTACTGTGACGCAACTGACCATTTTAGTAGCTTTTTGGTATTTTGAATTTTTGGATATTTTGTACCGTTTAGAAATTATTTAGCAAAGTGTCCAGAGTCCATTCATGCCTACCTAATTCTAAGGTCATAATGCATTAACATACAATTTTACCATTTTTCCCTGTTTCATGACCCTGCATGAATAGACATTCTACTAAAGAAGTTAACGGTATATAATATCGAAAAAATTTAAGAGAAATTTCAGAATAGAGAATTTAAATTTGCGGTAAAAACGGCCAGTCGCAATACAAATGTCGGGGAGGGGGGGGGGTAAAAAGGGTCGCGGTCTGGGAAAAAACGAAAATAAAAACTAAAAAAAAACTAAAACTATAACACCCTGTATTTCAACAACGAAGGTTTTGCGGGCACATGTTTATATAAACTTTTACCCATAAAATAACGCCCTGCCTTTTCAGCCACCAGTTAAATAACACTACTCTTTTGGGATAAAAAATCAATACCCTACCCTCTTAGAACTAAAAACGAATAGCCTATATCAAAACTAATAAAATGGCTATATTATCATAAGATCAAACGAACTTACCAAGTGATGTTCGATCTTGATTATATGAAGGCCTCGTCGAAATAAATAAAGACATATGTAGTACCTCCGCCTCTGGCCAATACGTCCACAATCTTGAAAGCTAAGCAAAAAAGAATCCCTTCGTACCCTTGCCTAACTCTGCCGATAGTATTCAGTCTAGTTTAAAGTCGTTGTTGCAACACAATTTGGGTTTTTTTTTTTTTTTTAAATATAAAAAATTCGGTTGGGTTGGGACTTTATTATATTTTAAAACACTTGAATCCAAAATACAATGCCAAAAGCTCTAAATAATTTATGTGCTCCACCTGTTCTTTATCTGACCAATATCCCAACGTTCTCTTTCCGTTGCAAAAAGCCCCCCAACCTGATCTTGATGCATCAGAAAATATCTCTAAGCAAAATTTAGACAAACTAATATTATTGGAAGTATTTATGTTATTTATAAACCAATTAATGTCAAAAAATAACGTCTCTGGTATTTTCATCTGTACATCATAGCAACCCTTAGCCTGTTTTAAAGCGATATGTTTACAACGTTCTAGGGATTTTAAATGAAAGTACCCATATTTTATCGCTGGGCATGTTGAAACCAGTATGCCAATAAATTCTGCAAAGTCTCTAATCTTAAATATTTTTAATTTTAAAAATTTTTTGCAAATACAAGATATTCTAACTTGCTTTTCAGTTGGTAATGATAGTTCCATTGAAAAAGAGTTATAGATAAAACCCAAAAATTTACATATTTTGCTAGGTATTAGACTGCATTTTGTATGATTAATTAAAAAACCTAAATATGTTAGAGTCTTAATTGCTAAATTTGTATTTCTGCTACATTCATTATATGATTTTCCAAAAATCAAAAAATCATCCAGATAAACTACTAAAAGGATCCCCCTTTTTCTTAGCATACTAACTACAGGTTTTAAAATTTTTGTGAAAATGTAAGGTGCACAACTGAGCCCAAAAGGTAGACACTTGTATTCATAAATTACATCCTGGAATATAAATCTTAGGTATTTTTTGATGTGCTTCTCGTACTGGGACCAGATAATAAGCATCTTTTAAATCAATGCGACACATAAAAAAATGTTTTCTTATTAGCCGGGCAACTACCTTATTATCTTCTATTTTAAAATGTTTGTTTTCCACAAAGGAGTTAAGTTTTTTTAAATTTAATATTAATCTATAGGTGCCATCAGGTTTTGGTACAAAAAAAAAATTTTGAAATAAATTGTTTTTTACATTTCTTGACAGCTGATATTGCGCCTTTATAACTTTTTTAAAATTAAATTTTCTTTTTGAGACCATTTATTCTAAGTGGGAATGAACTTTTGCACGGGATTATTGGTAAATGGAATTGACAGTCCATTAATATAAGACCTCACTGTCCTATTTATAAATAAACTCTGCCACCTATGTATTATTCCATCGCAAAGCTATATCTGCATGGATGGGTTTTCCATACGAGTTCTTGGCTACCCCTTCCTCTCCCAAAATGGATAAAATTTCCATATTTAAATTGTTTCTGGATTCATCTGCAAGAGAATGAACCAGTTTAGTTAAATTCTCTTTAAATGTATTCATTGATATCACAACCAATAAAAACTATTATCAAGTAATGGGAAAGAAAAGGCCACATAATCCATTTTCTACAAGTGGATATGCGTCCTGCTATCACAAACAGGTAAAACAACGATATACACATAATAGGGAATCTGTTATCATTACAACAGAAAATATGTGTCCTGCTATCACAAACAGGTAATACCCGTTATCACTAACAGAAAGACTGGAGGGTACCTATACCTGTTATCACAAACAGGCAGGTAGGTTTTAGACAACAAACAAAATAAAAAAAATGTTGTCCAAAAAATAGGTGTCTTTTAAACAAAAAATTTTGGGGGGGGGGTAGCAACAACTCTTCTCCCTCAATGCGCCCTTCTAGGACTTATCCTTTTTCACAAAACATTGGAATTGAAATATATTTTACTTACTATTTTGACTTTCCCTGTGCCCGTCATTATCAGCTGTTCCACTTATCCCTGAAGCAGACGCAGGCGCCGCGCCGGCGCCGTCGCGATAATACCAGGATTATTGATTATTTCCCTATCGGAATCAACAACAACAACTCTCACAGGCTGTACGGTGTCACCATCATCTTTGCTATCCTCATCCGATGAAGTCACAGACGTATAGTTGTCTACCTTTCTCTCTCTACAAACAGAACGAGACCGAGATCGAGACGGAGACCGAGAACGGTCTATCTCACTTTCGCTGTCACTGATAACACGACGTACAGGTGCCCGTATTTTACGACCACGACTTTTCTTAACCTTGCATTTTTCTTCAAAACTATTAAGCCTATTATTTAACTTCTTAAACAATTTATAAAAGCCCGACCGTTCTACCCACTGACTACGACTTCTTTTTCTATGTTTCGGCATAATTTTTACGCTTTTCTACAAAAAAAAAAAATTCTGAATTTACACTATCGATTTCGATGATTCACTTGCGACGTGAACGTATCAACACAAAAACGAAAACTGAATACTATCGGCAGAGTTAGGCAAGGGTACGAAGGGATTCTTTTTTGCTTAGCTTTCAAGATTGTGGACGTATTGGCCAGAGGCGGAGGTACTACAAATGTCTTTATTTATGAGACGAGGCCGAATATAATCATTATCTTATGTCTGACATCACTCCAAAAGCGAATTATAGTAACATCTATACAATACATTAAGTCAGTGTTTGGTAAATTCTAAAATGATAACGGTATATCTGTTGGTTATAAATTAGGTTAAAAAAATTGGTTTGTACATAGGTTCTCAAATTGCAAATAAACGAAAATATCAAAAATTAATAGGAATTGTTTTTTTTGCATTCTGTCGAAGAACATTGTGGCCAGAATTAAAAAAAAAATTTTGACAATTTTAGGCGTTAACAAATTTTGCAAAAATGCAGGGGTTTTATGCCATGCCATGTATATACTATTTGTAATGCCCATATGCAGTCATGCAAGTAGAAACTCCCCAATAGATCGGGCAAACGAATACCAAAACCCAAAACCGCGTCTCAATATCGCCTTTGGCAACTAAAGTATCCATCTCTAAACTTTGTTAAAAAAATCTCAACGCACTGTGGTCAGCAGTTTACTTGAGAACCCGCCACTATTTTACAAAAACTTGCCTAACCCGGTATTGGAATCCATTGGCACTTTAACATACTGATATAGAACAATTCTTACCAACAGCACAGTTGATTATAACTGACCGGATATTATCATTAACGAAAAGAAAATAGAACCTGGTTATTGGATATTGCTTGCCCACTCAGTAGTAATTTGCAGAAGACGGACAGAGATAAAATGAGTAAATACCAGAAGTCATCGATTGACATGAAACTCAGCAACTGCTGGAAGTAAGAGTGGTACCAATAGTTATAACAATTACAGGTGTAGTAACTAACTAAGAATTATCCTTATCCGAAGGCGTGACTAGACAAATGAGCTACTTTTATGCATATTTGCCACACGGTGGGCAATATTTTTATATATAAAATAATGTGCATGCCTGTATTTAATTTGTATACACTTAGTTTTATTGTAATATAGGAACTGCATTTAGAAAATCACTGATGAAGGTGAAAATCGCCGAAACGTAACGTTTGGCAAAAATAGCAATAAAAGGCTGCCTACAAACTAAATATTGGTTTAGATGACCGTGGTGGTTGTCGTAGATTTTTCTACAGTAATTATAATATAGAAGAAAATACTTCAATTAGTGAACATACACGGGGAAGTATTATGTTTGCCTAAACATATTTATTTTAATTTGCTAATTGTCTGCGTTGGATTTATACTGGAAATTATCTTTAGGTGTTACAAATTTTTTATAAACATCTGAATTTTAAAAATTCCATTTTATTATTTTATTCCCTTCGATATGTTATTTCAAAATCTTTCATGTTTCCCACATAACTAGAGACTAAGTTCGCCTCCTCCATAAATTATTAACTAGCCAATAACCCCATGCATGATTTAATAAGCAGCTCTTCATGTTTACCTAATTCGAACCGTATTGTTTCAGCTGTGACGTAACTACAGCCACATCCGGACAAGTTCCTGAAGACCACAGCAGGTGAGTCATGTTTATCTTACTCCCGGAACACGTCCTACCCAAATGTTTTCCCAAATTGCCCTATTTAGCCTCTTAATGCCAATATTTCATCGGCGCTGAACTTTTTGTTTTATAGTATATCGATATTTTCGCATATATATATATATATATATATATATATATATATATATATATATATATATAATATATATATATATATATATATATATATATATATATATATATATATATATGTATATACATATATATATATATATATATATATATATATTAATATATGTATATATATATATATATATATTAAATATATGTATATATATATTTAAATATTTGTATATATATATATATATATATATATATATATATATATATATATATATATATATATATAATATATGTATATATATATATATTTAAATATATGTATATATATGTATATATATTATATATATATATATATCTATATAATATATATCTATATATTGGTTGCAATTTTAGGCGAGAAAAGTTTTGCTTACCTGAAAAATAAGATTGATTTAAAAAATATTGTTATTTTATATACAGGGTACGAAATTAATACAGTAGAATTCCAACTTGCAAATACACGTCAAAAACCTTTTAGAGGTTTTTTGGTAATAGACTAAGGTTTTGAGAAAATGAGTGTTGAATATGTAAAAATGACACATTTTTTACATACTCATCATTAATTTTCTCAAAAACTAAGTCTATTTACCTAACAAGTTCTGGAAGCTTTTTGATTTGTATTTGCAGGTTCTTTAATTTAAATGTCTCAAAATTTTAGTTTTCCTTTTGTATTTATTTCTTACCCTCTGTATAAAATCATAGTTAATCTTTATTTTTCATCAAAAATAACTTTCCCACTTAACTCACTAATAAAAAAGTTGTTCATATGTTATCCATTTTCAACTTATTGACCATTAAATTACCTAAAAACTAAACCCTGCCCCAAAACACTTTAAATTACTTTTTATCTCATTTTTGTATGCACTCGAATTTGGATATTTAAGAAAATTTGATTTCCCGGTGTCCATATGTAACCCAAATACATGCACCCAATGTATGTATGGTGTGGAAAAAAATATGGACTAACCTTAATATTTCCATTGTTATATGGTTTTGTAAAAAAACGCTAAGATATATAAACTGATTTTTTATTTGCGCACATTTTGACGTTATTCACTTGTTTTTTAGTGACATCTGTCAAAGATATGACGCTATCGTTTTTTTAAGACAATATGTCATGTGACCCCCCCTTATGAAAGTTCTGGTCAAACTGAATATGCGCCCAAATTTTAGTGACAATCTATCAAGCTATTTCAAATTGGCGATCGTCTATTTATTTTACAAAACAATAAAAATGTGTATATTTTTTTTAAATTTAATATTATAAAAAAATATTAGATATTTAAAATTTGTAACTTTAAATATGTCAAAAATAATCAAAAAATTTAGCTCAGATATATTTTTATTAATATACCTACTAAATTTTAATAAATAATTATTTGTTTGTTTTAAATTCTCCTACTACAATAATTGCTAAATATTAATATTCATTGACCATTTGATACTGCCCTATGCTTAATACAGATTTATATAAGATAATTTCTGACATTTCTTATCTAAATATTATGTGCTTTTTTTCTTTCCTGCTTTATTCGAAGTTAAAAATATCAAATGAGAATAAGGAAAGCCACACAGACTGTGTGCCACTGAAGTAGCAAGTGGTGAGAAAAGTAGAAATCTTGTATTTTGTGTAAATATTTCAATATATATAATTTCATATTCAGAGCTACCTGAAAACAAGGAAATAATATTCTAAAAAGAAAAAGTTTGACTGTAATAAATAAGAGTATCAAATTTTGTCATCTACTTTTGAATGTGACCTGCCTCCTCTGACAACTAAATTTGATACTGTTATTTATTATAGTCAAACTTTTTCTTTTTATTTAAATAATCTGTCTAAATTTCAAGTCAACTTATTTTCAGAAAAAAAAAACAATTTTTCGTGATATTTTATTAAAATTATACAGTAAAATAATTGTTTACATTGAAAGAATAAATTAAATTATAAACATTTTTTCGTCATTTTATATATGTTTGCTAAATTGCATATCAGTTTTTCATACATTAATATATTTATACTTCTAAACTAACTTCGTTTTTACCATTCTTTCATTTCAATTCTTTAAGAGAAAGTTATTTTCTTGCTTTTAGGTAGCACTGAAGAAGGCGAAAGCCGAAAGCGCTTTGCTAAGATTTTATTTAATAAATATTTGTACGAAATACAAGATTTCTACTTTTCCATTTTAAAATATCCAGTAGAGGCCTATGCTAGGAACAAGTCAACCAAAGTGTCAAATTTGACAAAGTTTTCTCTAAGTTTAAAGGTTTGAAGATTATTGTATCTATTGCACGTTTATAATATTTGATACACTTCTCGAAAAAGAACCGAGTAAAAATATTAATGTCGGTTGGATATAGAAATGGCCGTAGATGGTTAAACGAGATTCGAAAATTCTACAATAACACGCACCCTGATCAGGCATGAAGTTCGCA
The DNA here is from genome assembly GCA_030620095.1 of Kuschelorhynchus macadamiae. Classification (NCBI taxonomy): domain Eukaryota; kingdom Metazoa; phylum Arthropoda; class Insecta; order Coleoptera; family Curculionidae; genus Kuschelorhynchus; species Kuschelorhynchus macadamiae. The sequence goes on along the minus strand of JAUTXW010003662.1, from coordinate 430,483 downwards.
ATCAAGAACTGGCAAGATTTTAAGAAAATATAAAGTTATTGGTCATGTTCGAGATTTTCCTAGAAAGGGAAGGTCTACATTTTTTTAAAACAAACCATTAGAATTTGTACTAGCCATTGAAGATAAAATCCCCATAGCGAAATCTGTCAAATCGCTTCTAATATGAATTGAAGTTCATAATAGCAGCAGTTCAAACTGACATGCATAATGAAAAATATCACCCATACAAAGTGCTCATGTTTCCAAAGAAGTATGCAAAATATTTAAATCCTAAAACGCAGATTTTTTAGTTTTTCGCATTATTCTTTCGTTAAACAATAAACGTGCTTATGGTGTTGAAAAATTAATAAAGGATTCATTCGTATTATTTGGTTATGGACCCTTCTTTTGGAATTCCAAACTTGAAATGATGATACCTTATTTTCTCGTTGAAATTTTAATGTAGTAAAACATTTTCAAATACCACTACTCTGTAAATTATAGCCGATTTCTTCTACTTTATGATAATATTTTTGTTGTCAATCACGAGAGTCAATAGATATAATGCAATTTAAATTTAAGAATGTATCGTACAGTTCAAAAAAAATTACTTGTCTTACTAAAACATACATAAAATAATGGGGTTTTCAAATTTCTATTAAACGCTTTCCTTAAATTTTAGTTATAATATCTGCCTAAATAAATAAACTACCAAATATAATGTATGGTAATATTGGGGTAGTTTTGGCCAGCATTTCCGTTTGTTTTTTTTTTGGAGTTTTTTTCTTTTCATATTTTACCGAAATTGTTTTACAACACCCAATCCGGCTAATATTTTTATCTGATTTTGTTGCATTCTATTTTTTTATATTATAGTATATAAGATATAATATATATTTTTTTATGATTTTGTAAGTTTATTTTTTTATTTTTTTGTTTATTTTCGTTTTTCGTTTTTTTAATCTTTTTTTTATCTTATTTTGTTTTTTAATACTATTTTCTTTTGTTTTCAACTAAAATATATTTGTATAACTTATACTTTCGGTTTTCCTGATGAAATCAAGCTTATAGGATTATAAGGAAAAGAAACAAGGTGAACAATACTATTGGATATTGTGGTAATATAATTTCTATGTCTTGGACATCATATTACATAATGCTCTAATTCCTCTATTTCTCCGCACTTACAATTTTCAGTGTCTTGTAACCCTATTTTTTTCATATGATTGGGTTATAGTGCGTGGAGTTGTTTTGTAGAACACTAGTATGAACATAAGTCTCTAAGCCCTGTACCTGGTGTCTCGTTAAATATGTGGCAGAGGATGGTTTGACGGATTTTTTAATTTTACCGTCGATTTTCATTTTGTTTCTGGAGGAGGTACTGGATCGGCATCCAACATGACGTTTTAAAGTCAGTAAGTTACCACCTACGCTAACTTGGATTGTGACTGATGATCGCGGAAAACAATGTCCGGTGTAGTCTTCTGTATTCGATGCTTCAAAAATTGCACTATTTCCGTGGACATATTACCATCTACTTGCCCAGTGCATTTGCCGTTCTTGTAATAAAAAAAAATCTTTTCGACTATATTCTGACGGCGTAAACTAAAATACTTCTTATAAATGTCATAAAATGTATCTGGCAAAGTAAAAGACCCGAGCACTTTAGTTTTAGTATTCATTTTTTAACTAATATTAGGTACCGATCGAAAATCTTTTATGTCATCTATTTGTTAATCACCAAAGTTCATCAGGCCTGCAGGCTGTCGATAATTACTACCACTGCCTGCAAGTTAATAAATATACATAAGGAACTTTTTTGTAAAAATTCTGGGCAAAATAAAATACTATAACTATTAAATATTTTTTCGACCGGCGCAGCTCAAAAAAAAATATTAAAATCTTTTCAGTTAAAATTTTGGAGACCTCAGTAATATAGTTCTGTGATTTGCGTTTCAGAAAAGATTGTAATCTCATATATCTACCTAAGTCAGTATTGTATTTTACTTAACATTGTAAACCGGGAAGAGAGGGTCGAAGATCTATATATTTCTTAGATGGTTCTTCCAAATAAAAATTCATAAATTGTTCATATGATGATTTATATCTCTATTTTTATGTGTGTGGTAAAAGGTTTAGCGGCACATTTGCCGCCTTCTCGAATATCTCTGATGGATCGTGTTTTCGTATCCGGTTTCATTCTCCATGTTCTTCCAATAATATGAAAATATCGAGAAATATTCAAATTACATTATGCCACTGCGTAACTCCAAAGTCAAAAATTAGTCAGCAATAAAACAAAAACTTATTTGATAAGAGAAAAATGCTCATCTCTTTAACGATAGATGGCGACAGGTATCTGTTTAATGCAATAGTGCATATTTGGTTCGCAGATTTTTCACGTTGACAGGACTGTATGAAAAATTTGCGCACAGTACGTGCAAACCAAGGATTTCAAGGTTAGTTAGCCGTGAGATTTTAACACGTTTCGAAGCAACTGTAAAAAAAAAATTTGCGTAAAACCATTATGACGGAACAAGAGGGCCGCCTAATGAAATATTTAAAAATTCTGCACCAAAAAAACTACATATTCATTTAACTTGCAATTTTGCACAAACTCATAGGTCAAACCGAGATATTCTGGTAAAATTTTAGTGCGGTTTCTATATGGCTATATAACAAAATTGCGACCTAATAAAAGATTTACATTTTGGTTAAATTCTATTTCCCGCAATAAAACTTTGCAAACTTTTTTGACGTTTTATTTTGCGTTTTTACACGCTGAAAATAATTTCAAATTGTAGTATTTGTCAAGGCATTCAAAATAAACTCTAGTAGAGCTCAGTAGTTGTCCTTAATTACTGTTTAAACAATACCTAGCCAGATAAATAAACAGTCATGTCGTAAACAAATGAAATCACATTGCTGAACTTCTGCAAATATATAGTCTGTCCAAAACTAAACCCGTTTCACGTGAACAACCGGCAAATTGTTGTCTGTTGGCAAGTTGTAATGAGAATATGATTTTTGTTAAACAATAACACATTATTGAGATTATGGTTATAGATCAATAAAAATCAACATCAATACTTAAAAAGGGTATAAAAATCTGCTTGCTTGCTGTTTGGAGCAGTCACGTTTGGAATTAAACTTGAAACCTATTTCTTTTAATAAACTGCTTAAAGACTGCCGACATCCCTAAAACAATAATCGTATAGTTTCGCCAGTAAAGATGACAAAGCCCTCCTATAAAAAATGTCTGTATAATGGACAGTATTGTTGTCAGTTCGTGTTGCCTCTCTTTAATGTATTTGTAATGTTTTTACTGTTATGAAAATATTTACCAAATACTTACTGTTTTTATTCATCTCGCATATATCATTACGAATGGCACCAGTATCCAACAAAATTATATTGGTTACGCGCTTTATAAAGCGACGTTTTTTTGCAGGCGATTTTAAGACTGCATTATTCTTAGCTACTTGATATATTGTACAGACGGTCGAAATGTTCAAATTTAGAGCTGCAACAATACGCTATAGAAAAACAACTATAACGTTTAAATATGAACTAGATGAATAACACTCACTTCTCTAACGGGCGGCGGTTACAGGCAGCAAGGCTCCATCATGTTCACGTCCCGGCTTAAAATTGCACTATTCAATTATTATCTCACTATGTTTGTTTTAAAAGGATAGGTTTAAATCGCTACCGATTTAAGAACTTAAAAACACTCAGAACTAACAAAACGATTCATGCGTGGAAAAAACCGGGAAACGAACAGAAAAAAGTAAAAACTAACCAATAATTGATAAATCAAACGTCAAACCAAGTAGCAGCAACACAGTCAGGTATCAGGCATCTAACATGATAATAATGATGTATAAAATAAAAATGATGATAAAAATCCGCTAAAATAGTAGAAGTTCGTTTGTTGACACGGCACACAATGGATCCAAGCATAAGAAAATTCGGACATTGGCTGTTTTTGAAAAGTGCCAAATTTAAACTTTTTTTTACACATTTGTGTTAAAAACATACTGGTGCTTTTGAAATATATACAGTATGTCTAATTATTGAGCACGCGAGCATTATTTAAAGCAAACTGAAGAATCGTTCAAATTGGTACATAAAGGGTCTTATATTCGATTGCAATTTTAGAATTGATGTAAAAGATATTCACTTGTTATATATAACGACTTATTAGAGGCGTGCTTGAGCTATAGTATTGGATTGTTAAATTTAAAAAAAGTCATGCCAGAAGTGAACTAATTTGTTTTTACTTATGTCATAAGACTTCAAAATATAAAGTATTTTTGACTTGCCAAAAAAATGTATGGGAATATAAGTGGAGATTTTATATGAGATGTAAAGAGCCCACTTTAGAACCACTGCAAAAAATATAAATTTTTTAATATGAATATTCCACTCATGTACAGGGTTTTTTTTTATATATTGCCACCCCCCTTATCTTTTTTATTTGACATTTTAGAAAAATGTGTCCCAAATAAAAGTTTAATGGTTTCAAATGAATTTTTATGAAAACATTTTTTTTCATATACAGGGTGTTACAGAAAGTCTGGGCGTGGTCCAAGTTTCTTATTTCAAATAGGTACCCCATTTTTTTATTGAATTTTCGGATTCTCCTGAGAATTTTACACATTTTTTATAAGGGATATTCTATACTTAAATCTAAAGCCTAAAGAGATATTGTTATTTTTTGAAAACTATTATGTAAAACAGGTAAACATTTTTCTGGTCGTAAACTGGTCATTGACGGTGATCTGTCGTTGTGTAAATTCATTGAAAAGATGCATTACACTGACGAAGAAAGATGTGATATTCTTCGCATTTTCTACAAGAATAATAATAATGCTTGCGCGGCAAGAAGAGAATATCAGCGGCTTTTCCCCATGCGAGCTATTCCATCTCGAAAAACTTTCAAAAATATTGAACTTGGCTTTCGAAATCGAATGACTGTTAAAAGAAAAAAACGTACTGCGGTTATTAATGAGGAGGAGGAATTAAATATTTTATTATTTTTTCAAGGTAGGTTAATAGAAATTACCCACAGGATATAAAGTAACTTACGCAAATATTATTTATTTTCAGAAAATCCAAATGCAGCCTTAAAAGACGCATCAATTTTTTTTAATAAATCTATTTTCAAAATTTATTCGACATTAAAAAAGCATGGATATTTCCCATACAAAATTTTACCCGTCCAGAAATTAACTGAAGATTAGAAAAACCAACGAACCATGTTTTGCCAGGAAATGTTGCTGATGAAAGATGAAGATAACAATATTTTTCAAAAAGTTTTATGGTCAGATGAATGCGCCTTTAGTACTGCCGGGATTCACAACCGGAAAAATGTTAGATTTTGGGCAACGGAAAACCCTCGGGCCATGCGTGAAATTAAAACCCAAGGTCGGAAAACTTTAAATGTGTGGTGCGGGCTTCTTCACAACAAAATTATTGGACCGATTTTCATTGATGGATCTTTAAATGGAGAAAAATATCTAAATTTATTAAATAATGATCTGGAACCTATTTTGGATGACTTACCCCTCCGTCAATACAACCAAATTATTTGGCAACAAGATGGAGCCCCACCACACAATGTTTTTGCGGTCCTAAATTTTTTAAATCAAAATTTTGAAACGTGGATTGGTCGGACTGGACCGATTCGGTGGCCGCCCAATAGTCCCGACGTAACACCTCTTGACTCTTTTCTGTGGGGATTTTTGCAGAATAAAATATATGAAACTCCCACGGAAGATATAGAGGTGTTAAGAAGGAGAATAATTGAAGCCATTAAGGATTTAAACAATAATCATGCACAATTCATTATTAATGCGATTAATAAAATCGAAGCAGATTATACAAATTGTATTGAAATGAATGGTGGACATATTCAGCAATTATAATATTTATATTTCATTTCATTATTGAATTATTTGATAATATGTAGTTTTTTGTAATAAACACAGCGTCAAAAAACTTGGACCCCTTCATAAGACGCAATGCAAAAATGCTCTGTTTCAAGACCTTGTATCTTGAGTAATAAATGATCCAACCATGTGATTAAAAAAAGTGTATGTTAACGAATAGCAGGGCTGCCACTTTTAGCCACATGAAATATTCTATTGTAATTAGAACGCTCTACAAAGTGTTTAAAAGTTTCTCAACACAGGACATAATGCAAATTAAATGGGAGGTCTGGCTAAAAAAAATTAAACTCTCCTTATTAGCTTGCTGATTACAATATCATGGCTCAGTTAACTAAAAGTGGTAGTCCCGCTATTCGTTGACATAATCATTTTTCAATCACTTCGTTGGTTCATTTATTACTGAAGATACGCGGTCTTGAGGAAAGCTTATTTGCATTGCGACTTATGAAGGGGTCCAAGTTTTTTGACGCGGTGTGTAGTTTTTAAAATATTCTTTTCTGTTTTCGTTAATACACTTAGCCGCAAAAATAACGCACAACCAAAAATTATACTCAATTTCAAAGTTGATTTTCTCGTGAACCAGTAAACCGATTTCGATAATTTTTTTTTGAACTGTAGCTTTTTTCTTTAGTAATTGCACTATGATAAAAAAAATTTATTCAGATTTCAGTTTTTGGCTTATACAGGGTGAAAAACGAGAATAGTTTTTTTAGGTCAAATTTGAAACACCCTGTAGGGAGCGTTAGCAAAAACAACGGTTGCGTATTAAAACCATAATGTAGTCTCATGTTTTCTGAATATTTTGTTTTTTTGCTGACTCTGATATCTGTAATATCAAAGAAAATACAGAGTTTTATTCCAGAACATGTTTTTATTCAATAAATCACAGTTTTATTGGATACTTATTACGTTTACCAAAAAAAGCGCTTAGTAGGCTATGATAAATCAACAGTGTCAGCAAATGTCAGTTTTGACAATTCCTTTATTTATGTACCTATCGTCTCAAGCTGAATAATTTAAGTTCATTCTTTAAGTTCTTTCGTGAAAATGGAACGGGTTAGAAGGAATATGACTCGTGATGAATGTGTTCAGGCAGTGACGTTACATAACGAAGGAGTAAGCTACAATGCTATTGGTTTGAGATTAGGATTTTCGCATACAACAATTTCTCGTGTTGTCCAACGCTTCAGAGAAACCAATGACTATAACATACGTCCACGACCAGGCAGACCTCGAGTAACTACAGTTGTTCAAGATCGCTATATTAGACTGCGTGCTTTAAGAGAACGTTTTACCACGTCAAGGAAACTTTTGATGCAACTCAGTGCAGTTCACAATATTCAACCAAGCATTGATACTGTGAGGAGACGTCTTTCTGAACACAATTTACATGTCAGAGTTCCAGCGACAGGCCCTGCATTAAATGCAAACCACCGCAGAGCTAGACTGCAATTCGCCAGGGAACATGTAATGTGGACTATTGAGGATTGGGAACACGTTCTATTTACAGACGAATCTAGGTTCTGTCTATATAGCTCCGATCGACGTTTAAGAGTTATCCGCCGGCCAGGTGAGCGTTATACCCAGTGTAACGTAGTGAAACAACTTTATTTAATGGAGGCTCTGTGATGGTTTGGGGAGGAATTTCCTTAACCGCACGGACGGATATCGTACCTTTACGTGGGGGCTCTTTAAATAGTGAAAGGTATATTAATGACATTTTGTCTGAGCACGTTGTCCCTTTCGCACCGTACATTGGTAATAATTTTTTACTAATGCACGACAACGCAAGGCCTCATGTAGCGCGCATCGTCAATGAATATTTACATGAAGTAAATATTCGAACTCTAAATTGGCCACCGCACAGTCCCGACCTGAATCCTATCGAGCATTTATGGGATATTATTGGTAGGGCACTGAGACAGCCTCAGCCCCCTCCTGCCACCCTGCAAGATGTCGAAAGGATGGTTACCGATATTTGGAATGGACTTGACCAAAATCAAATATCCAATTTAATATCGAGTATGCCGAGGCGATGTGAAGCTGTCATTAGAAAAAGAGGTGGAAACACGCGCTACTAGTCCACGTTTTTTTTTGTTTTTTATTGTTAATTATTTTAAATTTTATTGTTAGTTTAATGTTGTTAAATTGTTATCTTGATAAAAAAACATGTTCTGGAATAAAACTCTGTATTTTCTTTGATATTACAGATATCAGAGTCAGCAAAATAACAAAATATTCAGAAAACATGAGGCTATATTATGGTTTTAATACGCAACCGTTGTTTTTGCTAACGCTCCCTACAGGGTGTTTCAAATTTGACCTAAAAAAACTATTCTCGTTTTTCACCCTGTATAAGCCAAAAACTGAAATCTGAATAAATTTTTTTTATCATAGTGCAATTACTAAAGAAAAAAGCTACAGTTCAAAAAAAAAATTATCGAAATCGGTTTACTGGTTCACGAGAAAATCAACTTTGAAATTGAGTATAATTTTTGGTTGTGCGTTATTTTTGCGGCTAAGTGTATTATACATATATTTTTTAAAAACATGTGTTGCCTTAATTAGATTCATATGCATATTTCCAAAATTCGATGTTTTTGGAATACCCCGTAGAAGGAAAAAAATCCACGTCTGATATTTCAAAAAATGTTTGTTTACATGGCGATTCGTTGGAAGATGGTGATTTCTGTTCTGGTTGCCTGTGTATTTTCGTTATTCTCATAAGCTATGCGAAGGTTGTCGGATTTTTCCTCATCGGAAATGTGACATTTTATCCAGAAATTGACAGAAAGTCTACCAAACAGTAAAACAGTCACCGTCAATGACCAGTTTACGACCAGAAAAATGTTTACCTGTTTTACATAATAGTTTTCAAAAAATAACAATATCTCTTTAGGCTTTAGATTTAAGTATAGAATATCCCTTATAAAAAATGTGTAAAATTCTTAGGAGAATCCGAAAATTCAATAAAAAAATGGGGTACCTATTTGAAATAAGAAACTTGGACCACGCCCAGACTTTCTGTAACACCCTGTATATGAAAAAAAATATTTTCATAAAAATTCATTTGAAACCATTAAACTTTTATTTGGGACACATTTTTCTAAAATGTCAAATAAAAAAGATAAGGGGGGTGGCAATATATAAAAAAAAACCCTGTACAAATTTTCCCGTAAGACTGGTGGTGTTTTCGAAAAATTATAGCGGAAATACCACGTCGTCTAGGAAACATGGTGTTTCCACTTACCTGGTTAGGTGTCCCTAGAAACTTATTTTTTTTTAAGTATCTTTCAAACATTTTTGAAAAGTTGTCAATATGAATAATCGCTTTGGGCTAGTTCAAGAAGAGGTAATTGATGAAAATATAATTGGAAGCGAACCAAGAAACACCGTTAAATCCAAGTTTGTGTTCAATTTGTTACAAAATTCAAATTTCTGAACTTGAAATAGGTATGTATTTAATATTCAGTTAATAAAGCTTAGTTTCCCTGTATTTGATTCGTGGAATATTCCTCCTAAATACCATTCGTGCTTAAAAATTTACCAAATAATTTTTAAGCACTCGTGGTATTATCCCCGAAAATTCTTGAATTTATGACGTTCACACGGCACAGTGCACGTCTTTAATACCTCTCCCCCCGCATACAAAATGGGGCCATATTAAAAAAAAATTTAAAGGTTTTTTTAAAAATTTACGATTTCAAAATAGTACGCTCCTTTTAGCATCCAAACAAAATGTTGCCATTTTAAATGTTGACATTTCTGCATTTTTGACATGACATTTAGGATTTGGGAAGCGGAATTAAAGCAATTAGAAAATTAAAAAGTTCGGGCTCAAATGGGACTCAAAGCCGCGATTTCTGCAAGATAATTCAGTATTAATATTTATAATTTTTGGTATGAGCACGCACTAGAAATGCAAGGGTCGGTCGTGGGTTCAAGTCACACTTGAGGCCAAACTTTTTAATTTTCTCATTGCTTTAGTTCTGCTTTTCTTTATCTAGGAGATTTAAGGAGAGGTGTCTCAAACTGCTAAGCTTTTTACAACCTCTCAAATAAGTTGATACTTGACCACCACTACATAGAAATTTATACCCATAGTTTTTGTACTGACCGCCTATATCCTCGCCCAAATGAACGCAGCATGTTCGCATTTTAAATTTTTTTTCTGCTGTCATATTGGTGTATGCGAAATTTTATTAGTTTACTCTCTAAAACTTAGGAGATAGCCCTGAGGACGAAAGACTTTTGAGACACCATGTGTATTTTGTAAACTACCAGGTTCTTTTAAAGGCTATACTAATTTAGATTTTAATTATATTTATTGAAATCGTACATAAAAAGCAACAAAATACAAGTATTAATTTTGAAGTTCGTCAATGTCCGTATTTTCCTACGCTTCGATCCATTTTGCAGCGTATCCAATATTATATACCTGTCTCTCTCTAATGTATAAGACTAAAGAAAAAAGACAGTAGCGAATTTGATAGAAGCGATAAATGGTTTAAAGAAACAAGTAATTATATTTTTGTTTTAGTGGTATGAATATTTGTAAACTGGGACTTTGATTACGTGCCACGGATTTAGTTCTGGACAGATTATAGACGTTATTAGTAAGAAGTTTCAAATTTAGGTGTTACAAATTGCAAGTTATTGATCTTTGAAGAAGAGCTAATTTTTAATAGTATTTTCCAAACCGCTTTTTTATCGAACACATCTAAAAAAACTTTCGAAATGTTTAAAGCAATCATTCTTTTATAGAACCAACATAATTTATAGAAAAAAATTCGACATTTCTAAGTAGCTGTTTATATTGTATACCCAAGTTATTTTTTTGATTGTACTTTCTTAATTTACGAAACTAACCAGTAGACTGTTTTATCTTCAGGTTTTAGATGTCATTTAAGCTTACTGTTTTGACATTGATTTAGTGCATGCTATACAAGAGTAAGTCGATTCACTTTTGACTTTTATTGTTGATGAAGCATCGAAATTGATTAATTTGAACACAAAAATGAATCAGTCTTTCTTAAGTGCGGACCCGTAATATAAAATTCTAGCAGCACAAATATTTTGACTTTTTTATTTTAATAATCAACACGGATCTATCGTCGCACCCACCAACGTTGAAGATTTATTTCAGTTTTTTTTGACTGTTCATGTTTTAGATATTCACAAAGATACTCACTGAAGAAAAGTCCCACGCACGCCACTGCCTTTAAAAACACTATTGATAAAAGTGACCTGGAATGCTCATTTTTATACAGAACATGTAAACTTATAATCGATTCTCTTTTGCTTCTTTCATCCTAAATTATTTACTTTGGGTAAACCGCGTAATATACCCCGTTCGATTTAAACGTTTAAAATCTTGGAAGCTCCTATGCACACGGCTGACTGCTCAGAACCGTGCGTTCGCAAACATGCATTTATTGTAACAGTTGTTATTAATTAATTATTTCTAGCTTCAAACATTTTTGTATATAAAATATAATTGTTTAGTAGTATATTCCCGCAAATGATGGTATGAATGTCAATAATTAAAGTGAATGAAAAAACCAAAAAACGTTTTTCTCCAGTACACGTCTCTAATAATTATTTTCTTGGAGCAGCTACTCGAATATCAAGTCGGAAACGTTGTGAATTTTTATATTTAAACGTTATTAAATGTTAAAATTATAAACAAATTAACATAGCCAAAAAATTGAACTCTCGTGAAGGTCTCTATCTACTCCCGTTTATCGCAAAATTATTGTTTAAACGATGTTTCCTGGGATAAACAAGTAGCCAAAACTCGTTAATTAACTCACAGAGTCAATACTCTGCCCACATATTTAACATTACCTAGACTATATTTTGTAAGAAGCTTCAAATCTGCCTGTTGAATATTGCATAGGTAATTGATACTGGCAAAAAGGCTAATTCTTAAAGAGGCTTTCAACAACGCATCTCAATAGATAGAGTTTTGAATTACCTATAGTCCAATAGATTTAGTCAAAATATCGGGAAAACCCGACGAAAAATACGGTTGAGTTAAAAATTTGTACAGATGCTCTATGAAGTGTGCTGAACAACATATCAAAAGTTCACTAAACACACATGTGCGCGTTGCAGCTTTTTTCCTGTTTTCATAGAAGCTATTTAAGTACCTCAATATCTACAAAGTTCTCCTTTTCACGTCCGTGAGGATACTTACCTTATGCAGAACCATTGCAAAAACGACGCCTTGTCCCTGATATGTGACTAAAATACATTTTTATCCTCTCGTGGCACAATCCTGGGTGGTAGAAGGACATCAAGATTCTTAATTTAATTTAATGTTTATAAAAAGTCTTATTTATGGGTTAGAGAATAAATTGTATGTTTTATTCATACAAACAGCCCTTTTCGGGGCTCATAAAATTTGTAAGATTTATAAGGCAAAACTATGCTCAGATCTTAATTATAGCTTAAATGTTGGTTTTCTTAACAATCCTGGTGTTAACACGGGGAGGATTCATTTAACGATATCAAATATTGAATGTAAGGGGTGTAGGCCTCCTTTTCTATATTTTAGTATCTTATCAAAATTTCATCTTACCGCTATTATATTTATATATATATATATATATATATATATATATATATATATATATATATATATATATATATATATATATATATATATATATATATATATATGAATTAAAATTATATGTTAACTTGTACCATGTATTAATTTGCAATGTTTTAATAATCTCTTAGAATTACCTAATTATTATATTTTTTGCGCTTAAATAGTATTGATCTGTGATGTTTTATTCACCTTTTTGCATTAATTCTTATACACCCTGTACAATATATCCGATTATTAAAAAATGAAACTACATTACCTTAAAAGATAAATTTTTTCTCTACTGGCGTGAAAATGCGAAATTTGTAGACCACTGAGCACTTGCAATAGCTTCTAGGAGTACAGGATAAAAAAAACCATGACTCGCAAATGTGAGGTTACATGACCTTTAAAATATGTTGTTTAGCACATTTCATATAGCATCTGTACCAATTTTTAGTTCACCAATATTTTTCGCCGGGTAGATAGGGGACAGTGTTCCACAATGAGATAAAAAGTGTACTGCATTGAATTGACAGAGATGTATCAATCACATCTCGTACATATCCAAACCTCTTTATGTTTCTCATTATTTTTTTTAACCGTAAGTTTCAAGTGGTCAGAAATAACTAAATCGTATTTTTTGTCTCATTGTGGAACATACTTATTCCACAATGAGACGGGTTAAAAATCATAGAATAAACAAGAATTTTAATGCAAAAAAGTATAATTTTTAAAGAAAACTAAGGATTTACAAGAAAATACAACCATAAAGTTTTTCTACAAAAAATACCAAATAAGTCTTCTTTAAAGAATGCAATAAATTAACTAAATCGCGAAAGACATATTTTTTTTAACATAAAAGTAGTTGCCGAGCTAACATGTTTTATACCTTTTTTTGGTATTATCTTTCGGGGTTTTTGAACCATTGCAGGTGAACGATTTAGGACGTATTCGAAATTTGTAAAACTGCCTCACATTGTGTTTGTTGAAGGAAGAAGCTCTTGGACGACTACATCCTTCTGGTTGCTTAGTGCTCGAATCCGTATTCCGCATAAACCTTTGTAACCATTCCTTTCCTACTCTCTTATTATTTTCTTTGATTTCCCATAACACATTTTAGCGCATTTCATTGCATATTCCGCGATTGTTCTTTCTTGTTTAGGACTAAAAATACGTCGACAAGAATAAGTAGGTGTGAATTTCAGTTCAATCCCTTCATCTAATTTTCTTTGTTTCTTTACATAAAGATTCAGCTGCATCTCTTTAGATCATATTTTCAAAAATAACCAAATTAACCGCATACATACATACATACCTAAAATAAGACGAAACATTGCAGAATAATTGCTAAATGAATGCAAAAGCTTGAGCTACTGGTAAAACGTTTGTATTACACTGTTGTTGACAGGCACTAATACAAAATTTTATTGGCGGCAAATTTGGACTAAAAAAAGTTTGTTTGTTTCATTGTGGAACATGTCTCAGTGTAGAACACTCTCCCCTATCTAAATCTACTGGCCTACTCTATAATTTTTATAAAAATATTTTTTACCTATTTTAATCCTGAACCAAAAAAACGATTTTTACCACTTTTGCCAATTGTTTATATATTTTCCTCAATTATTTTTTGGATGTATTTTTGTAAAATTACATTGTTTCTGGTGATTTTTAAGTTAATGCTTTTTTTATCAGGACATAGAAATCGAGAAAATAAGCAAATTTTTTGTTTTCCCGTAAAAAAATAAAAACCGTTTTGATGCATTCCGAAATCGGTAAAATCCTATATGATGTTTTGTATGTAAAATTCCCTTTTGTCTAATTTTTTGTTGTAAATTATAATTCAAATATAATACAAAAAAATATATATTAGTATTATTTTTAGTAAAAGAAGCAACATTTTCAATTCGCTAATTTTAACTAAATGAAAAAAGGAAGGTAAGCTAATTCTCTTACATGTAATTTCAAATGTATTGTGTTTGTGGGAGTACCAATAAATAAATAAATTAAATAAAATAAATAATTCAAAAACTCAACCCTCTGCAGAAAATTAGCTAAAAAAGTTTGTTGATTATGAAAATGGCTCAATTTACGAAAATAATGAACTCGTGGATATACTGCTAATTTACGGGGAGTGTCATCAAAGTGCGGTTGTAGTTTCGCGGTTATACGCGGAATCCTTTCCCTTGAGAGTCCATCCCAGACCCCGCTGTTTTATAAATCTTGTTCAGAAGGCAAAAGAGTAGTGGTGATTTAAGGTAACATCGTGGAGGACATGCAGGAAGATCGAGACGACCTGACAATGGGCAGAAAGAACAAGAAATTTTATGTTATCGATGAAGAACCCTTAAGAAGTACTCGAGATTTTGCAGATGAGGTCGAATTAAGTCAAACAAAAGTATGGACATCACTGAGTGAAAATCAGTTGTACCCATTTCATGTTCACCGTGTGCAAGCGCTACTACCTGAAGACCATCCTCGAATAGTCCTGTCTTGTAAATAGCTCCTACAAAACCACGCAACTGATCAACATTTTACTCCGAGAATTCTTTCTGTAGACGAGGCATTATTTACTCAAAATGAGATCAATAATTAGCGCAATATTCATGTTTGGAATATTGATAATCTCCATGCCACTTGCGTAGCCTCTTGGATCACCAGACTTCACTCCATGTGATTTCTTCTTATGGGGATACATAAAGAGTCTAGTTTTTAAAACGCCAGTAACCACAAGAGAGGAAATGATTGAAAAACAGGCTGCAGCAACAATAAGGGGGAAACCAATTTCGTTACTACGCGCCATCATGGAACGCGCACAGCATTGCATATAGAAATTATAAATAATAGAAAAGAGTGTACCAACTTTCATGAAAATATCTACCGTAGTAGAAAAGTTATGATAAAACATCATTTTTTTCTTACAATCTTAACACCGTGTATATCAGAAGCGAATCATTTTAGGACACAATTTTATTTGAAAAATTTGCTTACTTTCTCTAATTCTATGTCCTGTTAAAAAAAAGCATTCACTTAAAAATAGCTCTGTATAGATGCACTTAAACAATTCGTACAGTCATTTTTATTATAGCGTCTCCTAAATGTTTTTTATATTATTTTCCTGGCCTAATATATTATATTAATAATAGTGTTACGTAAACTTTTGTACGGGGAAGTAAGAAGGAGAAAATATTTGGTAGCCTAATTCAGAAGCGGAATTCAATTTTGTTTTTATATGAAATATCGATACCTCAAACAATTTAAAATCTTCAATGCTTCTAAATAATTTTACATTCAATAGGAACAACAA
Source organism: Kuschelorhynchus macadamiae (assembly GCA_030620095.1). Classification (NCBI taxonomy): domain Eukaryota; kingdom Metazoa; phylum Arthropoda; class Insecta; order Coleoptera; family Curculionidae; genus Kuschelorhynchus; species Kuschelorhynchus macadamiae. Next base: position 414,648 of record JAUTXW010003662.1, on the reverse strand, counting down.
CATTTTTGTCAATTTAAGATGTTCGAATTTTGAATGTTTAAGATGCGCCTCTAATACTGCCGATATTACAGAACAATAGTACTGTTTTCACCAGTTATACAGAGCATAGTAAAAACATGTGTAAAATTTTAAATGTTACTCTCGACTGTGGTACAGAGAAATTTTTTATGATTTATATGCGATTGAATTAGTATAATTCATATCTCTAGACTTTTTATGCAATTTTTAAGTTTTCTGGATTTTGAGGGCCTATTTGATAGTAAAATCTAATATGATTTATCTTTTTCATTTTATCTATTTTTTTTGGCTTTCTGTTTGATTTGTAGTTTTTTTTTAAAGATAAATGATATTAAATTACTCTCATCAAATATGCAGTCGCATATGAAGCATAAAAAAGAATATACGAATAATTGTGGATAAGTATTGCTTATAAAATTTGATTTTAAAAAATTATTTGCTGCTGCTGATGCAGAGAATAAGTATTTTAAAATAAAACATATACGGTTTGCTATCAAAATATGAACAAAATCACGCTTTGAAAATCGCATAATAACTTGTCAGGAGTCGGATTTTTTTAAAGTATTTTCGTGATAGATACTACTGGATCATTAGTAGCGTAACATTATTTATTTTGCTGTTAGATTTTCGTGTAGCAAAGAATAAAAAAATGTTTATTTAGTAATCTTAACTATGGAATTACAAAAAAAGCAAATTATTACACGCGAATTAACAATTTTTTATAACAAATGTATGTTAATTTCTTTAGTTCTCCGTGATATGGAGAGAAGCAAGTTATTTATGGATGCTTGTGAAATTCTATCTTGTTCATGTACTATTGTTTCGAGATATTTAATATTTGCTGCCTAGTTTTTAATAGCTGCCTCAATTGTAGATTTAATTTTCACGTTTTCAGCCATATTAGCACCTGGTAATTTTTGTAACCAGTCTAATGAATTTATTTTAAAATTTTCCAAAGATTAATGAACGATTGCTGAACGATGCGGTCTAGTAGCTACTGTGTCTTCAACGAACGTAACCAAATCTGTAAGTTAATTATACGTTGCGCTTCCCAACAGTGGTTTTCCTCGAAACTTCGAATTTAGCTCCTACTTCTTTATTTATTCCCTCATTTCGATCTTCGGCCTTCCTCAAGACATCTGAATGATGCAAATTTACTTTTTTCATTTCAAACTTCACTTTTAGTAATGACCGATTTGGGCAACTTTAGCAGCTCGTAGTTCCGCATTTAAAAGAAGACAAGGCTCTATTCCTCTTTTTTTTAAATACCTAACGGGTAGTCAGTTCCTTACATTTTGGGTTCCTTGTACTTCTCCTGTAACAGCTCTTAAGGGGTTTATTTACTAAGTAGCTGTACGGTTTTTGTCTGGCTTGGAAATATAAAAAATACCTTAGACCAAGCTCGTAAGTATTGGGCTTTGTTCCTAGTGCTCTACAGTTTTTATAACCATTTTCGTTGAATCACGCTACGACCCTATACATTATACTTTTGTACTATTCAGACAAAGATTCTGTGTCGTCATAAGATAAATTACATTAATGCAGTTTATCTCTGAACTACAGGTCAGGATTAAGGGTGGAGCTATGGAGGCTATAGCCGCCTCAGCCCTTGTCGTAGAAAGACGCTCCAGCACAGAGCTGGCGCGAGGTTTTGTGAGGATTTACAATTAAATTGCCGTATTGCCTATATGTGGCGAGGGCTCCGCGAAGCTTCGACAAGAGAGGCTGCTTAATATTTTAAGCTCTACGCCCCATAAATTCTAAATCCGGACCTATTAAACTAAATGTACAAATCAAACGGCAAATTAGGCAAAAAAATAAACCAACTTTTTTTGGCATCAAGTAAGCCCTCAAGATGCAGGTATCTTTAAAATTGGAAATTTAGAAATTTGGCTCATGGTAATTCAATGCCAGCGAAATTACAAATCTAGTAGAATTTAATCCTATTACTACGCCTTGTTTAGCTGGCTAACACAGTACTATTGTTATGTAATAGTAGCAGTAGGTACCTAGAGACTGTATCTTAAACATATCGAAAATTGAATTAAAATTACAAAGAAATAGCAACATTATAGATATTTCAACATTGATAAAAAAAATCAGCCATTTCAAATAAAAACTACTTGTTCATTAGTGCCAAATTTTTTTTCTAAACTACAATTTAGTATCCGACAAAAACTGTTTCAATATGTATTGGATATTTACACGTGGCTGTTGTTTTAGTTACTTCAAAGGCTTACTGTGAGTATTCGTTGATTAAAATATAAAAAGCATGAAATTGAGTAAATAAAATAATCATGTTTGCTTAGTATCTTAAGTTATTTTAGGGCTTGTTATAATTTTGTTAGAGTTCATTCTAAAGTAATTAATTTCATAATTTGACGCTAGCTATCCTTCGTCCAAACTCCGTAACTAATCGGTTTTTCAGACATGGACGCCTCTCATCTATCATGAAAATTGTAATACCTCCTGGAAGTGCTTATTATAGCTTAAAGTTGTTTACATGACAAATACCATAGCTTGAAAAAACGTTTACTTAAAATGCTAAGCAAATCAGAAACGGAATTTAAATAATACCTAAAAATTAAGTCCTATCTTATAATTAAACGTAAGAAAAATTTCAGTTTCAAAAAATAGCTAGCTTCTGTATGGTCATGGCAGACAAGGCGCGGTGTTTATAACTATCAAAACCGATTATACTCCGAATAGACGATCCGACAAATTAAAAATAAAGGAACTTTCTTGTCTTGCGGTAGAGTTGGAATCCATAAATTGGCCAGTCCGTCTAAGAATATAATTTGCAATATATACAATTTGAATAATTCGTTGTAAAGGTGAAGCTTGAGAAATCATTGGGAAGAAATTTATAAAGAGTGCTTTTTAGATCTTGGTACTTTTGAAAATAATGTTATCGCGTTTATTTTTTATTCTAATTTGTTCTAATTCGTTAAAAAATATTACAAATTTTCGGCATTCATAGAGAGTCAAACATTTTACCGATTCTAGTTAATTATGCACTGGATGATTTAGTTAATGAATATATACTTTACCTACCGATTCACTTGCTATGTGTTAAACGACACTTAGATGATCTCCTGCTAGATCTCCATGAGGAAAGGGTTGACATTTCGCTTGAAATGTTCAACACATATAACTCACATATACAGTTACCTAAACAGAGCATCCCCTTTCTCGATATGCAAGTTAATCGTACAAAAGAAAATGTTTTAAAAACAAAATTGTACAGGAATATATATACAGATTATAAATTTCGCTTCGTACCACCCCATGAATACAAAGATAAATCTTAAGTATATTGGGTATAAAAAGAAAATAAACATAACACGAATATTAATTATTTAAAATTTTAGAACATATTTTGCTAAGATTTTTTATCTGTTTTATCGTTGAAATAGTTGTTGGTTTTTGTACTATAGACCATCTCCAGAAGTTCTTGTTTTCTTTGATTATGCTCTAGGCCTGCAATATTTTGGTTTCCGAAAATTAAATTTGTGTTTAGTTTGATTTTCATGTTTGCTTAAAGCTGTTTTGTTTTCTTTTTTATCAATTTTAATTCCATTTAACCGGTTTCGCAGGTATTGTGATGTTTGACAATATGAACACTTGGATAGTCAGTACATGGTATTTGGTATATCATATAGTTTTTTTTTTGCTTTTATACCGTTTAGTTTTTAATGAGCTATTTTTTTCTACAAGTTTGTAATATTTGAGACAAAGAGTTATGTCTTTTTTTAATAGATTTTATAGATAGACCTACATTTTCCAATTAATTTACATAAAAATAAAGATATTAAGCATTTTATAATCTACATTTTTATTATAAAAATTTAGTATGTTTTATATGAACTCACATTATTTACTTAATTATACTAGTGCATTATATACTCAAAAAATAATAATGACTAAAAAACATAGCTGAACACCTTTTCATAAAAGCGACCCGTTGAGGAATGACAATCAGCAGCAGTGCTGCCACTGTATTATTTGAAATATTAATATATTCTCAGAAAAAAAAATAGTAGATCAAAGCCGAAGAGTAGTAGATAGTACGATTTGACCATCTTTAGTAGATTTCTACTTTATTCTAGCAATGTCGAGAAAATTTTAGTACACAAAAATGAGTTATTTAATAGTTATTCAACAATGGCGACAATGAAGCATAATTTGTTTCAAAATGGCAGATTTCACATGTTCTTATACCTAATAGATTTTGTAAGACAAAACCACGTGAGTCGGCACGGAGTGCTAGAGGCAAAATATCAGCAAACTGAATTATCATTGACAAACAAAAATCTTTTTTGGCGTTTTCGCAACTGAATAAAAATATTTAACTTTAAATTAATTGAAGCAAATATTTAATATAATTACATACCTCAACATGTAGACTACTCTGTCTACGGAATGTTTAGATACATAATATAAACAATATTATTTAAGCAAGCATAAGAAATTATATCATTTACCTTAAGTTTTATTTTTATTATACAGTTGCGAAAACGCCAAAAAAGATTTTTCTTTGTCAATCTAAACGCAACAAATAATCTGAACACATTTAAAAATAACATTATAGATGGCTGCAAACTATCATTTTTTCCATATCTAGGTTACATGTCAAACAAATTGACAAATTTTGAAATCAATTCTTTTCTATTATTTAATTTAATGTTTCTCTCTTACGATCGGCGCACTGATGAGTGCCGATAGGATGAAAGTATTTGTACAACTATAAAAACTTAAGGTAAATGATATAATTTCTTATGCTTGCTTAAATAATATTGTTTATATTATGTATCGAAACATTCCGTAGGCCGAGCAGTCTACATGTTGAGGTATGTAATTATATTAAATATTTGCTTCAATTAATTTAAAGTTAAATATTTTTATTCAGTTGCGAAAACGCCAAAAAAGAGTTTTGTTTGTCAATCTAAACGCAACAAATAATCTGAACACATTTAAAAATAACATGAATTACCATTGTCGCCACTGTAACGAAAAAAATGCTAGAATTCTTAAAAGCACTAAAAGTCTAAAAGTAATGGTGATCATCTGAAAAACGTGATGGCGCGACGCTAGCATTATCTCTTTGGAAAAACTGAAACTATTATTCCACGAAGTAAATAAATGTTTATCCAAAAATCTTCAAAAAAATAAAATACCAGTTGAAGTTGCGAATGGTGAATATCCGTAAGCCAATAGAGATGGGATCGGCATAAAGTGCTGCTGCAGGCTGCAGTTACTTATTCGCTTGTTATAGAATTAATGTTAATTAGTGCTTTCGGATCATCGGAGGCGGAAGCAGTTTTGAATCGATGGAATCGAATCGCAATTAGCTTTAAGATATGGGTACATAACTGTTTTTTAAGAACAAAAAAATATATTTAAAATCTTATAAATTCATATTATTTCCCCTAAGTATTAAAAGACGCTCTAAAGCTATGGATAATTAAAATCATAAAAAGATTAAAAAAACAGCCATTTTGGGCTTGGCACCCTGAAAAAATTTAGCCCGTAGTGCTATTTTTAACAGCAACGCTGTGCATCTAGCTACGTTGCGCTTCACCTGTTCTTAAATTCACGAGCCGCCACTGGATGGGCGAACGCATGATATTGATCATCCCATTGGGCAGCCTTCAGTTCGTTTATTTTAAGTATCATTATTTTGCAAAATAGATTTTAGAGTTAATTGAGTGACTGCGAAGAGTTCTTTTAGAGTGATGTCAGTATATTTTTTATTCCATTTTTTGTTTATTGTGTTCAAGGTTAAATCTAAAGGAACAAAGATATAATTATATATTTGTCCGGTATTGTGATATTTCTAATTCTTTTTTTAAAATAACAGAATCTTTGATAAAAGGTGAAGTTTTATTTAAAATATTATTTAATATGTCTTTTAGTTATTTAAAAAATTTGAAGGGAGATTGCATACAAGAAATTATCGGTCTTAAAGGTTTTTGAAGCTTGTGTAGCCCATAAATTTTAGGAGCTTGCGCGTTGTGTGTTTTTAAATTTTTGGCTGTATTGGGTGAGACGTAGTTTATTGCTTCACATTTTTTAATTAATAAGCCCGTTTTGTTTTTAAAAATATTTGTGGGTTAGCTGTTTATTTGTTTGTATGTATGAGCAAGAAGGTTTTATTTTTTTCAGTGTATTCTCTTTGAATCCATAATTAAGGTTTTATTGGATTTGTCTGGTTGTAATACTTTTATTTGGGGGCTTTGTTTTAAGAAAGCTTGGAATTTTTTTATGTTCATGACACAACTGTTTATCTAGTAGTTTTGTTTGATACTTATTTTGATGCCATTTTAAATTTGTTCTTGTATTCATCAAAATAGTTCGACCTACTTGTCTAAGAACAGATTATTAATAGACATTTCAATTGAAGATACTACGTCTGCAACTGGAAGCTCTTGTGAGTTTTCTACAGGAGAAATGCTATAAAAAAACAAAAGAAATATTTATACCAAATAGCTGCCACATAAAGCTTATTTACACTGTTTTTAACTCACGTATACATAAAATTCATAGTCCTGTCATATAATAAAAATGCGCAAATAAAAATAGTTGTTTTATCATATACACAGGGGCTTTCTAAAAATGTTCAATCTATTTTCAAAAAACAACAGACAAATGTTTGTCATAAAGTCTTTCTATAAAGTATATGAAAAACCCTACAACTTTCATATTTCACATTTCTCTTTGTCTCGTAAAATTAAATGAATTTCGGGGGTGGCGAATTATGCAAACATACCCTGTAATATACATAAAAAATATAAATGCACGGCTGTAATAATTGACAATTATTCTGAGAAATAAAATTAAAATCTTCCACACTCCCTACTCACTAACTACCACAACTAACTAGAGTTTAAACGCGATAATTGATTAGATTATAGAACACTTACCTTCAATTTAGTAACAAAGTGTAGTAGGTCGGAGCTATTAAATCTGTGCATACTGAGTGCCAGATATGTATATTATATTACATATACATATATACCGTTATGCATTGTGTTATATCTATGAAACAGTGCATTAATGGGGACAAACTAGCCAAGAACACGTTAACATTTATAAATTACATATATAGATGAAGTTGATGTTATATTATTGAATATTTAGTTAAACATAGGATAGTATATTGAGCAGAAGGAGAAAATAAAAAACGGTGTTTGGTAAACATACTATTTCTCCATATATATTAAAGTCAATGCTTTTTGCAAGTTGAAGTTTATATGGAAAAAAGACGTGTTTTGCCTTTCTCTAAAAATAATAATTTCTAGTTCCTGAAATAAAAAATATCTTAGCCTTTAGGAAGCTGTTTTACCCCTCCTCCGTTAGGATCACCCTGTTTAGTCGCAAAAAAAATACAGCTCTGTGTTAGGGCACCTGTCTACGACTAGGCCTGGAGCTATAACCCTCATACATCCACACTTAAACTTGGCCTGTTTTTCACTTGCAAAAGAAGCATTATAACAACTTCGGCCGATTGAATGGCTCACGATAAATAGAAGAACTCAATTTAATTTTTTATAATATGATTTTTTTATGGTTGATCCGATCACGAAAGGTCTAAGTATAAAGCCCCGTTATATTATAACGTGGTTTTCTAAATAACTCCACACCTAGTGTTATAAAGCTTGAAGTTGCAATTTCCTTCGACGTTCAAATAATCTATATGTTACGTAAATCCACGCATATGCTGTTTAGGTTTTAAGAAGTGGAAATATTCATGTAGTGAATGAAAAACTATAGTATTAGTGGATGAAAAACTACCGTCAAATGAGATAAATTAAATACAAAAATTATGGTTTTTTTTTAAGATTATTTGACGACTAGGTTTGCATTGAATATTTCTCAAAATAAAAGTTTATACTTTTACATTAATTCTTCATTAAATCTGTTATTAGGCAAATACATATACCTTTACGTTTTCATTATTTTTTTTTAATTAAAATTGATCCACTTTACCCATAGGATAGGAAAAAGCGGATCAGAGATTTTTTCCAAGGAGATTCACTTTAAATGCGCCAAAAGTTAAATTTTTACGTTATAAATCATCATTATTATCACCCTACTTTTTTTTGAAGAAACGAAAAGGATACATTCATTTAGGCACTGTATTATTAGAATATTGTCTAATAAGATATGTTATTGCATTTACTTCTCATAAAATATTATATAAAAAATATGAGAAAGGAATATAGCCTTAAACAACTTAAGCAACCGAAACTAACTAAAAAAACCGCCACTATTATGTAAAAATGGAAAAAAAATTGTAATAACATTATCACGGAAAGGTAAATTACAATATTTAAATCGGACTGAATAAGATTGACTAATCTTCTTTTGAATGGTTTTTATAACATACTGGCTATTAGTTTTTCTTCAATTTTACCAATATAAAGTCTGTCTTCTGCCTCTTTTATTAGTTGAAAATTATAGCGCGTTATCGCGTCCGAATAGTCTCTATTCGAACCCGAGAAAGAAAGCTTCGAAAATGTGAAATGTGATTTTGGCGAAACGTCAGCAAAACTGTTTTTTTCAGAACGACAGTAGTGAACGGATGTACACCTGGAATGAAAACACATTGTATTTTTCCATCCGTGAATCACTATAAATATATATATATATATATATATATATATATATATATATATATATATATATATATATATATATATATATATATATATATATATATATATATATATATATATACCCTGTATTTTTCGGTAGCCCCGAGTTTCTGGTAAAGCGATTTTATCGATCAAATTTTGTCTTATAATTAATAAAAAACATTTACTTATTTTAAACACGCTTTAAAATAATTTTAAAGCGTGTTTAAAATAAGTAAATGTTTTTTATTATTGGAACAAGTATTTTATAATTATTTATTTATCGCCTACAAAATCACAAATGTACCAAAAAAGTAAGCAAAAAAATGGTGTCAAATCTAATAAAAACATTTTTAAATTAAAATTCACTGGCTAATATCCAGGAGCCAGTGGCAAAAGCTCTGAGAATCGATATAAGGAGTGTACAGAAAGTTGTACATGAAAAAAAAACGTTATTTAGAAGAAGATTAAGAAATGTACACGAAAAAATCCAAAGGCAAAAGACTTAAGTTACAATGCAAAAATGGACATTCATAATGCAATTTATGCAATACATACATACCTACAGACAGGCGGAGTTGAGAAAACATGTTTTCCGGCATCTCGGGACCCTTAAACGTAAAGATCTGAAAAAATCTCACGAGGGAAGTAATAACTAATTATTTTGTGTTTTTAACAAAAGTGTATAATATTTTTGCAAAATAAAATTTTTTTGTTGTCACAATACAAAAAAAACAAGTTTTCTTTGCACAGGGGTGGCCCGCATTTAAATAAATGACACTGTATAAGTGGTTAGATTTTTAGGTCGAGGGGGGCTCATAATTTTTGGTGATTATTAAAAAAATCCCACTTTCATTAAGTGGCAGTATAAACAGAACATATCCTGATTATTCCATTGATTCGAACCGCCTTCCGACTTTATTAAGGCGCTTGCCATTTTATGTATTTTTGTTTTTGTCAACCAAAAAATTTTAAATAAATACATATTTAGCGAATTTTCTTATTTAGCCCCTCGGCATTTAATATATAAAATAATATTAAGTGGCTATCTTAATAATATTGCGTAATATAATAAAAAAAAACTATTTTCTTTCTCCCTGTATATTTCTAATTAGTTCATCGAGATTTAATAGCTCGATAAAAGAATCACACAACATTTTGGTATTCACTGTTTTTTCTGATTTGATTCATAATGTTGGTGACCTTTGGACCCGCACGATAAGTCCGCATTCGACTATAGTAGTAAAAGTTATGAAGTTTAAAAGATTCATTACTCTATTTTTCCTATTTATTGCAAACTGGTAAAATTTGTTCCCACTCACTACCCATGTTTAAAATTACTAAATATTTTTATTGGCAGTATTTAATGTTTCATGCTCCAGTAAGTATTTCTTCAGCCGCACAGTGTCGATGCCGATTAAGTTTTTCGTACCTTGTTTTTTTCTGTATGCGTGGTCTATTGATTATATATTTCTTCCACATATCACACTCTAGGCTACGCTTGACAGAAAGTGACGTGAAAGTGAGCTTTACAGTTTTACACATGACCGCTCAGAGAAAGGAGTTATTTTGGGTGGCGTAACGATTAAATTTCCTGTGTGAATTAACCCTTCATTACACTAATGGCCTCGGCAAAGTTTTTGATTAAAATTCCCGAACAAATAAGGCTTTAAGCTCGTAAATGTCGAAACGATGCGAGCAAGAAGTGTTAGTTTCGGAGAAAGTCATATTTTTGCTCTTAGTTTCACCCTGGATGCTAGCCAGTTCTTCCCTGGTCTATTGATCATAAAGGCTAAAAATTAAGCGCCGTAGTTACATGGCTTTATTAACAACGCTGCATACTAATTAAATTAAAATCACCTTTTCAATTTTAAATATTAGTTAAAAAGACTAATTTTTGTTCATTCTGAATTAAAATTGGAACTTTTAAAATTTTTTACCGGTATCTTATAATATCAATTTACATACAAACGTTCATATCGAAAACAAAATATTGCGATAAATTATGCCGGCTAAACTGCAAAACATAAATGCAAAACAAACTCACTGATTATTTTACTACTTATACTTCACAACGTATTAGTAATATCGCATTATATAAGAGTTGTTTCAAAAGAGTGAAGAGAATCTACGGAACACTGTCATCTAACAAGTTTCGATCAAGTACTAAACTTGAACAATTTATTTGTTTATAATCCGCAAACTTTTTTCACAGTTGTCAAACATGGTGGAAAATATATTAGTCAGTTAGTTACAAATAGTCTGAAATACTACTGGATTACTATTACTACAGGTTACGGGAGTTGTTGGTGGTATATCATCTGATAAATTAGCAATGTTGCCAAGTTTGTCAAAAATGAAAATAGTTTGTTTTCGCTTTCTCCTAATTCAACATAATAGGGAAAGTTCTGTAACGGCAAAGAATTTGAGACCTTTTTTGCACTAGTCTGAAAAAGCGAAAAACAAATCCGATCCACTTTCAATTCGGCAATGCAAATAAAAAATATATGTATCATCTATAGGGTGTCTGCGTGCGATCTAGTGTGACAATACGTTATATAGAACGTAATCTTTCGCGGCTGTGGTCAATTAAAAAATCATGGTTCTTGGGATTAGACCATAGAGTAAGAATAAAAATAGAGGTCAATATTTACATATGTAGCCACTGCCAAAGATAACCCACAGTATAAAGTCGATCGTACGACTATACTAAGCTTACCCTGGTCCATCAATATTTATTCGCATTTATATTATGGTGGATATGTTTAAACATGATGCAACCAAATTATCATATAAAGTATAATAATGATTTTTCAATAATGGTTTGTAAGTAGTATAAAGAAATTACTTTTTATTGCGAAATACAAGCTAAAATACCCAAAAGCTCACATCAGATTTCCCCTCTAACAAAAGTTTTAATTAGATATGACAACCGCGATCGATTACTGTACAGGGTTTTCCTGTATATTTTTCCACCCACCTAGAGAGTTTATTTGAATAGATACGGAAATGTCGTAAATACAAAAGTTGTTGGGTTTTTTATGAAAATTTAGAATATTATATCATAAGTGCGAAAATATTATTGGAAATATCAAATTTTGACAGGTTGTCAGTTTTTTTAAATGGAACACCCTGTATATTAAATCATATTCTTGAAGACCTTTTTTTTTCTAATTTCAAATATATATACTTTTAATATATTCTGTCGATTAGTTTTGGATATATAAGCGTTTAAACATTAAAGAAATGGTAAGGTAATTTGCGCTAAAACATAGTGAGCCATGGTCAAGATAATTGCAACTAACGACGTCTTTTTAACGTTTAAGGGTCAGAAGTATCTATTTACCAGCATTTTTAATATCTAATACGTTGGACGATGGGTTATTCGATAGATCAGATAGACCAACACCGACTCGTAGCATAATATTAAACATCGTTAAACAATTGAATGAAAGAAAAACACTTAAGCGCAAAGTTAGAATAGTGGAAAGAAATAATACCATAAAAAATCAATAATATAAAGTAGGTAAATAATAATATTAGCTTACAGAACTAAGTTTTGGTTTTCTATATAGCCACCTTGGTTCATAATGCGTTTTTGAGTATTTCTTCTAAATTGCATGTGTATGGATGCGTAGATAAAATAAGGTGATTGAGTGTTTAAATCGTCGATTGTTTGGAATATATTTTGCTCTAAAGCTTGGATGGTTCTTGGCCTATTGTAGTATATCTTGTTTTTCAGATAACCCCACAAAAATATGTCCAATGGAGAGAGATCGGGACTGTTTGCTGGCCATCTTAATGGTCCACGTCTTCCAATCCAAAATGGATACCTATCACTTAAAAAATTGGTGACCGGCTGGACATTATGAGGAGGGGCACCATCTTGTTGCCACATCAAATTAAGATATGAATTAATTGGTAGTTGTTCTAAATGCACCTCGATTTCGTTTTCTAATAACTCGTGATACTTTTGTCCGGTTAAATTCCCATTTAAAAATATAGGTCCAATAACATGATTGTTAAGAAGGCCACACCAAACATGTAGGGATCTTCTTCTTTGAATTTTGACCGCCTGAAGAGCTCGCGGATTTTCTTTTGATCAGATATGCTTATTTTTCCGGTTAAACATGCCTCCAGTGGTAAATTTGCCTCTTCAGTAAAAATTATATTTGACAGATTTAGTTGGTTCATCATAACACGTCTTTCTATTTCTTGGCAGAAGTGTAATCGGTCTATTTTATTTTGATCGGTTAATTCTTGAGTAGGTAAAAATTATATGACTTATATTTATAATGTTTTAGAACTGAGTGGATTTTATGTCATGATTTGTTAAAAAAAGTGGCTGCATCGGGAATTGAGCGCTCAGGATTTTCTAAAAAAAGAATAAATAAGATAAACAAATTATTTTAATACAATTTCAAAATTACCTTCAAAATATAATAAAATATTTAAATCTTCTTCAGCGTTTCTTTCCACTATTCTAACTTTTCGCTTAAGTGTTTTTCTTTTATTCGATCAGGGGCGTGCAGTCCATTTAGGCAAAGGAAGCAGTGCTTCCCCAAAAAAAATTACAAAACATCTTCTAAAATGTAATTTTTGAAATAGGAAACCATTAATTTAGTTTATATTAAAAATGCTAATTATCAAGCTTATAATAAATGCGGCCTTAACTCTGACCCAGCCACAATAGAACATCGAATAGAACCTATGCGGGCCGCTAGCTTCTCTACAGCCAAGTCCTGTATGCTTGATTTCCTGTGAATTGAGTCAGAGGTTATTAAACCTTCCACCGGCTGTTTGCAATTTTTGCATTTCAGTCGCGTGCTTTAAGTGGTGGCGGAAGCTATCGTTGGCGTAGGTTCTTTGATTGAACGGCTATCCGTGTGTTGTGTGATACGTACGTCGCGTCGTACATGGTGCGATATGGAAGACAGTAACACGGACGTGGATATGCAAATACCGTCAACTTCGTCTGTCGGTAATAACGTTGAAAATGTTGGAGAATTTAGTAAGAAGAGTGTTTGTGAATGTGTGATGTGTGTCTTAATAATAAAGGGATTTTCAACATTAAACTTCGCTGATAAGCTTCAAATAATTTTCAAAGGAAGAGCAAAACCGCCTATGAAAAATTTAACCACAAAAATGAAAAACTGTATTAGACATTTTTATCCGGAAAAACAATACTAACAATTTAAATGGCTAACAGGGTGTGAAAATATAAGTAAATTATTTTGTTGGCCATGTTTAGTTTTTAAAAATGAAAAAGATCTCTGGAATAAAACTGGTTTTTCCGATTTAGACAAATTCCATAAAGCTGTAAAAAGACACATTATGTCCAAAGCGCATTTACAGGCCGTCTTAAAAGAAAAGGTCTTCGGCAAAACCAGAATTGAACACGCCCTTAATAAACAGTTAGAAATTAGTCACCGCCAACACAATGAATTAGTCGATAAAAACAGGCAAATATTAAGAAGACTTATCGATGTTGTTTGTTTTCTCGGACATCACGAATTGTGATTTAGAGGTCATGACAAAACAAATGTTTCTTCAAATAGAGGAAATTTTCAAGATTTACTTAGTTTAATGGCTAAATATGATGATTGCTTAAAAAATCATTTAGAGCAGTCTATCGTTTTTCGCGGAACCTCGAATCGAATCCAGAATAATTTAATTTCCGCTGTTGCAACCATTATTCTAAAAAGAATTAAGCAGGAGATTGGCGAGGCGCGGTTCATTGCTATTGTTCTGGACGAAACAACTGATATCACTAATTTTAGCCAATAATCTATAGTAATACGCTACGTTAAAACAAACGGAAGTATTCAAGAGCGATTTAGGTTTTAAGAATGTGTCCGAAAATCGTACAGCAGATGCATTATATACCGTAGTTTATAGCGTTACTAAAGAAATTAATGGAGAGAAAAAATTAGTTGCTCAAAGCTATGATAGAGCTGCAGTGATGGCAGGACAATTAGAGGGTCTGCAAGCTAAAGTGTTTGTCCATTGTTTTGCTTATAAATTAAATTTAGTTTTATTTATAGAGTGTAAAGTATTTTTCGTTACTTTAAGTGGCGTGGCTGCTTTTTTTTTCCAAGTCAACAAAACGTACTATTTTTCACAAACGATTGCCCAAAGTAGCTCCTGGAACAATAATAGAAGACTTGTGTTAACAGTATCTAAAAATCGTGAATCACTGATTGAACTATTTGAGAATATAATAGAAAATAATGAAACGTGGGACTCAGAAGCAATAAATAGTTCGAGGGGGTTTTTGGACTGTTTGAAACGCGACTCCAATTTTAATTATTTGTTGAACATATTTTCAGAAATATTTCCATTCTCGGACAATGTTTTTAATATATTACAAATTAAAATAAATGATATTGCTTTTTGCCTAAAAAAAGTGGATGATTTTAAGTCCATGTTAAGCCAAAAAGAGATGACTTTGACCTATTTTATCATACAGGCGCCTCTTTTATGAAATAATCGATCAAATTCAGCAACAAATAAACTATAGATTTAACGGTTTAAATGTTTAAAAACCTTTTCCAGAAGATGCGTTTAAATCTCTTCTTCTTCATTATGGCCAGTTCTTCGACCGAGTGTTACTGCAATCTGAACTGAAAGTAATTTACGAAACTGATGACATTAGCGTAAAAAATAACGCTAAGGAACTAATGCAATTTTTAAAAGATAAGGAGCTGGAAGATGCATATACCGAAGTGTCGAAATTGTGTGAATTAGTATTGACAATACCTGCCACAAGTTCATCAGTAGAACGCAATTTTTCAACACTTAAAAAAATTTCGTGAGAAATTCAACGGGGCAGGAGAGACTTTCGCATACATCGCTGTTGTCCATTGAAAATAAACTTCTCCAAAATATGTCGGAGCATCGACGTTTTTATGATGACTGACGAATTTGCCAAAAATGATTGAAAAATCGAATTACATTACAAATAGGTAAGTTTCTAAAAATTGCTTCCCTTTCTTAAAATTTCACTGCACGCCCCTGCATTCAATTGTTTAGCGATGTTTAATATTGTCCTACAAGTCGGTGTTGGTCTATCTGGAAAGCGTCTATGATATTCGTTACGAGCTATCGGTGCATTTTTACCATGTAAATAAAATAATTCTATCATGTCGAGTTTCTCTTCTTCGGAATATTCCATCATCCAACGTATTAGATATTAAAAATGCTCGTAAATAATTACTTCTGACCGGTAAACGCCAAAAAGGCGTCGTTCATTGCAATTGTCTTGACTATCGCTCACTATGTTTTAGCGCAAGTTACCTTACCATTTTTTTAATGTTTAAACGCTTACATATCCAAAACTAATTGACAGAATATATTAAAAGTATATATATTTGAAATTAGAAAAAAAAAGATCTTCAAGAATATGATTTAACATACAGGGTGTTTCATTTAAAAAACTGACAACCTGTCAAAATTTGACATTTCCAATAATATTTTCGCACTTGTGATATAATATTCCAAATCTTCATAAAAAACCCAACAACTTTTGTATTTACGACATTTCCGTATCTATTCAAATAAACTCTCTAGGTGGGTGGAAAAATATACGAGAAAATCCTGTACGTATTAGACAATTCACTTTAATTCATCCGGGTTTCTTATAGTAGACTAGTACAGTAGTCTACGTCTACAGCAAATAGCAAAGAATGTGGCAGGGTAGTGTGAAGGCTATAGAAGTTGTATGGGAAGTTTAGCAATTCAGTAGCGCCTAACTACAAATAACTTTAACATTTAAGAACTTCATTTACCAAAAAAATATTTTAACGAAGAAATTAATTGATTTAAAATTATCAGTACCAAGCTTTTCTTAGCTTCACTATGTACGGTAAGATTAGGAGAACAACTGATTTTTTAAATATTTTTAAGTTTTATTTATTTTATCTTGGACATTATGACACTAGGGTATCTAGTTTAATTTACTATGGTGCGGCAGTGTGAAGTTTGACAAAAAATAGCAGTTTAAGTGTGGAGTTGTCTTTTAATCGCTACGTAAGCAGCTAAATTTCTTACTCCAGGGGACTGGTGTAATAAAAGATACCTTATTAGCTTAATGGCATAGCCGACGAGTTCGACTAATTGTCCAGTTTTGATTAAAATCAAGGTTAATCAAATAAGTAGATTTTTTAGCAATGGCGCGAATAGACCAACCGACTGACGGAAATGGGACACATGTTTTTTGGCATTTAGGGATTCTAAAACGTTAAGATCTGTAAAAACCTAGAACGATGATTTTTTCACGATTAACGATCTTTCTTTCTGCGGGAAGTAAAAAGGTTGCGTCTTCAACAAGTGGACATGGGCCGGCCACCCCCACTTCTTGTTTTATCGTGCACTTTGGTCGATAGAACGTGAAAAGTAGGGAAACCATGTTGGCGTCTACCCCTAACATGATTTATGAATGAATTGTGATCTCTACCTTTCTTTCTTACTCTGAGGATTAGACGGTGCCAAAAGTGATTCCATTTTAAGACGGCCTAATCCCAAAAATCAAGATTTCCTAGCTAATATCTTCCTCGTTAGGAAAATACAATATATTTGAATAGAAGAAATTTAACGAGCTATAATCTAGGTTTACCATTTACTCTGTTTTTTTTTGATGATTATCCTGTTTACATATTTTTGACGGTTTCCAAGTTATTCAGATGTTTTAATAAAATACACTGAAAAAAAAAACAAAAAATGTACAACGTTCGAAGAATGTATTCAATTGACGTCCATTGGAAATCATGTCAAGCTGCTGTACTCATGTCGAGAGTGATATGGTTACACGTTTCTCTAATCTTGTTCGTTAAATCATCTAAATTTAAAAAAAGTTGCGTCTTCTGCAGTGGTCAGCTTGTTCCCTAGATCCTTTCGACATTTTTCTTCGGAGATATTTAAAAAATACCGTTAATGAAGCGCCACCTTTATATTTTCATGCTTTAATAACAAAAATAAAGAAGCATCTAACAATATCACTACCGACCGGCATAAAGCAGCTTATTCGAGCATGTTCGTCGCCTTATTGCGTGATATATCCAATGGACATCAAATTAGGGCGCTATTCAATCATTTTAAGTTTCGGTTTAGATTTTTTAGCAATAAAATACAATGTTTTGACATTGTGTATTTTAATGAAATACGCTATTCTATAATAACTAGAAACGTAGTCAAAGTAAGATATAGGTTATTAAACCGTAAATATGTCTAGAGTTGCCCATAGGAGTCAAACAATTACAAAAATACATTTAAAAACTAACTAAGCCCTAACAAATTATGATTTTAGTATTATTTAAGGGAGAACTGCACGCAAAAAGTGAAAAACCAGCGACAAGGTCTAGTCGAGTTGAAAGTAAGATGAAAAGGTACCTACGCATTAAAAAAAACTTCCTGCACGTCCGACCTCAAAAAAAGATGTTATGTATAGGTAATTTAAATTACAATTCGGTTAAAAATGGTTTCAAAAGGGTTCACGCGCTGCAGAAATACAAAGACATGAGTACGATTTACCATTTGAAATTTTGCAGTTCGTAGAAAAAAGATCAATGTAAGGCGGTAAAGAGCCATTTTGTGGAAAAAAAATTATATGGGCAGGCATGTGCGTCAAAAAGTGGTCAAAAAATGGTCGAAAATTGACAAATCTACTTTTATTTTATAACTCTAGATTTGATTTTTTCATAAAAATTCGCATTTAGCGCCCAACTATACATATTTTCATATTAAAATCACATTGAAGCTAATACATATCTATTATAGTTTTAACATAACATTGCAGCGGCGGAAGGCTTGCAAATGATCCATATTACTGCGTGCAGTTCCTTCTTAAGATATTTCGTTAAAACGTCTCAGGATTATTAAAAAAGTTGACCAGAAAGAGACAGATACATATAAGGTGTGCCACCCTGTATATTTTTATCTTTAATCTAATAAACGCTTTTTTTGTTTTTTAGTATTTTTTTTAGTATTTTCAAAACTAGCATTAGTTGAATTAATTTTTGAAAAATAGGTTTTATTTATTTTATTACTGCACTCTTTAATTATCGCTATTCTCGAAAAATTTTCAGAACAAAAACAAGGATATCTCGCCCAAAAATTTAAACGAAGTCGATCAAATATCAGTTGGAATTCTTATAAGAAATTAGAAACTTTACTGTTATGATGGTTCGTAATTGCAATCAGTTAACATGAAAAATATTCCAATAAAATCATGGCAAGTACTAAAAAGAATCTATATCTTACAATCTCAATCTGCTGCCTTGCCACGTTCACTCTCTGATAAATAATAATTTTTTTATCTTTTTTAGAAATATTTCCTTACTTGTGGAAAACTTCAAAAGGAAAGTGCCTTCCAAAAAATAAAAGCCGTACTATATTTTCAGATCTTAGAATAATCAGCATATTGCCACTACCTACTTTCAAAAATATTTGAAAAGGTTTTATACAGGCAAATGAATAAATATTTTAATAAAAATTCTCCCTAATGTGCAATGTGGTTTTAGATAGGTACGATACGGGATTGGTCAGTGTATTTGTATTACTTGACTACTCTAAAGCTTTTGACACAATAAATCATAAGTTGTTATGTGCCAAGTTAAAGTACTATGGATTTAGTGATTCGTCCCTCTTATATATTCGTACTTGTATAACAGAAAACAACATATATCAGTTCAAAATCAACCAGTGCTGATATTTTATCTGAGTCGCCTCAGGGCCCCATTCTGGGTCCTTTGTTTTTTATTATTTATTCATCAGATATATTTAAAAGTTAGAGTTTCTGTAAAATCCAAGAATATTTAGATGATACTCAGAACTATTATCATTTTTCCAAATCTATATAATGTATCTGTAAAAATTAATGCAGACTTTAATACGTTTAACCAGTTATCTCTCGAACTTTGTTGATAAAAATATAATTCGAAAAATTCAAAAATCTTGCTTTCGTCTTATACACAGTATCAAAAAATATCAGCCCATGACTTATAATTATAAAATTAAGAAAGATAAAAAAATAAAAGTCTGCTGATGGAAAACAGAAGGTTGCATCATTTAGGAGTATTTACACATAAAATTATTACTGATCAGGATGCTCCGCCTTATCTAAAAAAAAGATTTAGGCGTCATTCAAATATAAATTCTAGTTTTGCCACAACATAAATCCAGTTTATTTTCAAGACGTTTCACGTTTCATTCAATTTCATTTTATAATTCGTTACCAGATATTTTTAAGCTTTATAACATTAATAAGTTTAAATACAAGTTAAAGGTGTTTATACTTAGCAAGCAATAAATATGCTTATTGTTGCATGCTGCGCGTTTGAGGGTTGTCCGAGTGCTGTTTATATTTATATTTATACTAATAAATATTTTAAGACACTAAATTTATCACCAAAATGCTTACAGATATTCTATATATTATTTCAGTTAGCTGTCTACCGTATTCAAATTAATACTATTTTTATTAACTGGATCCGATATCGTTTAGGGGCCGAGAATGAATAGCCATGCTAGACCTCCCCCATATTCAGTAGAACGAGTTTAGTACATGTTTCATTTATTTAATATTATTTTCAATATTGTCAACTAATTGAATACATTTATATAAAGGGAGTATAAGCCGTTATTCATTTCTTTATTTATTTAATAAGGTTATCAATACTGTTTAGTATTTCTTCCGAATTAAAATTTATATTGGATCGTGAATATCAATTTTATTTCTATCGTCAGTAAAAAGAACATCATGATTTAAAGCTTGGACCGAAAAGATACCATAAAAGTTTTTCTCTTTTGCGTGTTACTAAATTATAAAAGTAATTTTCTCAAATTTTTATCTACAAAAATGGTAACACTACACGTGATATAAATTTTAAATATATCTAATTTTCCTTAAAGTTATAGGCACTAACAACAAATAAATATTAAATTATCTATACTATATTTCTTTATTATCTTGTAGGCAGAAAATTCACTAGAACGTTACAATCCTTATTTTAAAGTAGTTTATTTTCCTTTTGCTCCTTATTCCATTCTACCGTTATGCATTCTGAAATTTAATGTTACCTTACCAACACGAATCTATATTACCTGTTGCGGGAGGGGCTGTTAACTTTTCCCTCTGCTCTTTCTAGTGCAACTCTTAAGTCAGGCGAATTTGATTGATGAAAATACTTTTTGACTTTTCGTTCCAACTCATCCTTCCTTTTATTCAATCTTCCCACGGTTTTCGATGCACGAAATTTCGTTCTCCAAGTATAGCGTTGCTTTTAGAATAAAAAGCACGTAATACAACGAATCCAGAAATCCATTGTACTGGTGCCAAGCATACTTTTTAAGTTTATAGATGTCAAATTGACTATATTGAAAATTTTGCCTTAAAGTTACAACATTTTTCAAAAATGCAAAAATAACTTTTAAGAATGTGCACATATATATATTTATATATATCTATATATATATATATATATATATATATATATATATATATATATATATATATATATATATATATATATATATATATATATATATAACATGTCGGAGAACTTTTCTGTATTTTTGTCTGGGGTTTTTATAACAAAAATTATTTTATTTCTCCGACATGTTTAACGTCAAATTTATCTTTAAATAATGTTTAACACCGCAACGGTTAAAGATAGACATAGGATATGCTACATAAAATTGATCTGGAAATTTTAATTAAAATTAATCTGGAAATTTAAATTAAAATTAATTTAAAATTCCAAAGTTGACGTCAATTATCGGTAGATCTGGCAACACTGCAAACTCAAAAATATTTTTAAATGCTAGATCGCAGCTTACTATGGCCTTAATCTAGATTTCAAAAAATCTTTCTTTCTGTTCTTCATATACTTTTAATAGGCCAACGAGTTCGAAGCACCTTATAAATATATATATATATATATATATATATATATATATATATATATATATATATCTATATATATATATATATATATATATATATATATATATATATATATATATATATATATATATATATATATATATATATATATATATATATATATATATATATATATATATATATATATATATATATATATATATATATATATATATATATATATATATATATATATATATATATATATATATATATATATATATATATATATATATATATATATATATATATATATATATATACATATACATATGTACATACATACTTACGAACATACAATTATATATACCATTTTTAAATTTTTTATTTTATTTATCGGTGTTGTTTCTATTCCTTACCCTTTGATCTTTTTTTTTATTTCATAATATAAACTATGGTTATAGAAAAATAAATATTTTTATGCTCAGTATGGTTCTTTCCTAAGAAAATAAATATATAGTATATATATATATATATATATATATATATATATATATATATATATATATATATATATATATATATATATATATATATATATATATATATATATATATATATATATGTATATTTATCGGTGTTGTTTTATAATTACTTATCTATAAAAAATCAATTATATTTACTATTTTCCTCCATTAAAAAATATTTTTTTTGGTAGGAAATAATATACCAAATTTTACACGTTCTTCCCCTTTTCACATTTGATTTTTGTGTAAGATTTCAACTTAATTGGATACATAGTTTTATGATACTGATATTCTAAACATTTAACCCTTTAAAGTTCTTTGGTATATACGTATTACCACTATATTAAGTCATAATTTTAAAAAGTAAATCAAATGACGCGCCGTGTTAAATTCATCCGCCTTCAATTAGTGTTGCAAACAACCTTTAGCAGCTTGTGATACTTCCAAGGCTACGGACGTTAGCGACAAAGTGGTACAAAGTATATACCAAAGACTTTTTTATGTTTTTGGATATATTTTTGTTTATATTTATAAGAAATATTGCTTTTTGTTTATTTAATTGGTAAGTATTATTTATAAATGTTTACTAAGTAACATAAGGTTAGTTTCGAGTGCCAATGCATAATTTTAGGAGTAAAACCATAATTTCTTTGCAACCATAATTTTTTTTATGATTTTTATACAAATTTTATTTGATTTTTTACAAACATTCTACGCTTCTTTTTACATTCATCTTTTGAAAGACGTTTTATATATGCTTCTAAATAAGGTACCTGTTAAAATGTTTTCTTCTTTTTGTTGCGCTAGAAAAATTAGTATGATTTTATGAATTTGCAATTCTTTAATGGGAATTAATAAATGATAAAATGCATCGTCATTATTATTTTCGTGGAGCCTTTTTGGGAATGTATTGTTGTAAATCATGGTGATAAGGTCTCATTTAGTTTAAACTATACAAGGTGTCCCGTTATTTAGTTTATACTATACCAGGTGTCCCGTATTTATTATGCTGTTACCATATTTTAGGGTAATTTCGAAATTATTTGATGATTGTGGGTGGTGTGTGCAATTTTATGCCTAGGGTTGTTTTTAGAATAATGGATGCACCAAAAAACAAATGGTACTGGAAAAGGCCACTGACTGAACAGGAGTTGCTGGGGAGTAGGAAATACCCGAGGGGAAGCGGAAAATTATGACTTTGGTGGTGATTCGGATGCAGATGACCAATTTGATTGCCAAGCGTCCTCAAGCATGCAATATTCAAGAGGATCAAACACACCTTCTTCCAGTTGGTGCTCTGAAATTAGTTTGTCGCCAGTAATTGAAAATTTTACGCCAAGAACAATAAGGAAAAGGGCTAGACCGGATTCTCCTGCTGATTTCTCAGATTTTGATTCCGACGATTCATTTGCCGGCAAAATCTATAGGCCAGATTCTCCAACTCCTTTGCAAAATACATTATTATCTTTTGACAGTGATGACGACCTAGGTGTAGAGGAAGTAGAAGAAGTTGAGGAGTTTTCCGTCTGGTCTAAAATGCCTGTGCCTTGTACAAGGTACATAAATTATATTTTTTCCTAGGAAACTGATCCCTAGATGGAGGTGTAGTAATATGTTTGGCTATTTTATTGAAATAAGTAACAAGACCATTTTCTTTTAGGTCGAGTCAGAAAAACCATACGATTTTTTTGAAATCATGTTTACTCAAAATTGTATGGAATACTTTGTTCAACAATCAAATCTCTATACCGAACAAATGAAAGTAAATTTACAACTTACCGTGGAAGAACTGAAAGCTTTTTTAGGAATACTTATCATAATAAGACTCGACCATTACCTTCACTGAGGCTTTATTGGTCACGTGCTCGAAATTTCTACAAAGAGAGAATAATAGTTTTTCCTATAAAGAGATTTTTAAAAACACTGATATGTTTACATCTAAATAATAATCAGAATACACCAGCTCGTGGGACGCCTAACTATGACAAAGTCTACAAAATTCGCCCATTGATCACACATTTTTCGAAGGTATATTCTGAATCTTTCACTCCAAGTAGAAACGTGGCTAGGGCATGATTGGTTTTAAGGGTAGTACAAGCCTTAAGCAGTACATGCCCATGCAGGCTGTGAAAAGGTGCTTCAAAGTGTGGGCCCTGGCTTGTTTCGAGACAGGCTAGTTATACGCATTTGTGAAGAGATCTCTATTGCCAAGTGGAAAGACCGAGGAACCAAGTCTGCAACAGTTTGTAGCAATATGCATCATGCCGCAGACACCGGACAAGTGCTTCGTACAAATAAAAGTGGCGAAAGAAAGACTGTTGCATGCCCTAAATCTATTGTTGATTACAACAAATTCATGGGAGGTGTCGATCGCTTTGACCAAAGGCTTGAGTCATACTGCGTAAGTTGGAAGAGTAGGAGATGGTGGATGAAATTCCTGTATTACTTTATCGATTCTAGCATTGTCATTTCATATATAATTTACACACAAACTATCAAAAAAAGCAATCCCAGAAAGAAACCACTGAGTCAGTTAAAGTTTCGAAGCCTTCTCGCTGATCAATTGATTGGAAACTTTACATTTAGGAAAAAGCCAGTTCCAATACCATTAAGAATTTATTTTTTTCAATGAAAACTACAAAACGAAGATGCCAACAATGCAGCAAAAATTGGTATTCAAAAAAGAAGTAATTATATGTGCGGTGAGTGCCAAGTTGCTTCATGCGTCGAATATTTTGGTCTTTACCATAATTCCTAGTTTTATAGCTATACCCATTTTGCTTGGTCGTTGGATAAATCGACTGTTTAGTTTGTTAGTTTAGTTTTAATTGTTTTTTTTTATTAAGAAATGTTTTGTTTACTAGTTTCGTTTGATTTAGTTTATTATTATATTGTTATAAATCAGTTACAAACATGTGTTGAGTGTAATATTTTCTGTTTATCTGATTCTGTCAACATTTGTTTCTATGTATTTGTGACTTATTTGCCTGTAATAAAATACAAATATAGACTTGTGTAGAATTTGTGCAAAATTAGATTATTTAAACTAAACCGTTCAAAAGTAGTATGATGCGGTAAACCGTTGTACCAGCGAACATTTGTTACATATTTGGTCTTTAATGGTCTCTGGTAAAATGGTTTACCGGGTAATATGAGGTAAAAAAAGATATGAAACGTGAATGTTAGTCAGGAATTATGTTTTAGGACCTTCAAGAGCCTGCATAATTAATATTTTTTATATAAAATATTTTCCAGATAATTTTGGGCGTTAAAGGCTTAATTAGGCCGCTATTTTGTTTATCCATAAAGGCTCCTCACCAAAATTTTATCAGTTTATTCGTAGGTCATACTTGATTTTTAGGTAAAATTTGAAGTCAATCGGATTAGTAGTTTTTTAGCTATGCCGCAAACAGACAGACAGACCGACGGATTTGAAAATTTCAACATCCCTGAAACCTGAAGATCTGCAAAAATCTTGGAGGACGATTTCTGCACGATTACAATACTTTCCTCTTACAAGAAAAGTAAAAGGAAACTGCAAAATAATTATATCACCTGCTTTCTAATTTTGAACCCCCAAGTCCGAATTTCTGAATACGCGTCTGACAGATACTTAAAATTGGCAAAAATATATTAAATTGCTTGCTATAAACATGTATTAAATTAAAGAGAAACGAGCCGCCGCTGGTTTATAGTGAGAGCCAACAGGGTTGCCATTTGTAGCACCGTCGACGCAGAGGGAGATATATGTTTTCTCTCGCACCCATAGCACGCGAAAAACAATAATAGATCCAACTTTCTAAACTATTTATAAATGAAATGTTGAGTCTATCCTTTGTTTTGCTATTACATTAGACTATAATGCAATAGCATATCACAAAGTTCCTTAGGGGTTGTACAGGACTAAAAAAACGATTTTAAGAGATTGTTTTTTTTTTCAATATATGCGGATTTACACCAAATGTTCATATTTTTCCAGTGCAAATCTACTGCGTGTTTATAAACTGTTTTTCGACATATTATCAGAAGTAATGCAACTAAAATTTCCAATGGGAAATTTGTAAACTTAGTGTGACAAATCTTAAGCCTTTGAAAACCACTACATGTTGCGTTTTATGTTTTTTAATAAAACCGATTTCTAATGACCCATTTAGTAATAGTAGACTTTTATGCCGATAATTTTTCTACATTCGATATTTAGTTAAATCTTTAGGGTTTCACTAAAACTTCCACTATTTACATATATATGTATGTATGTATTTATGTATGACTCAACATTGGTAAGAATAATTTCTTTCAATTTCAGTTGCTTTATCGAATTGAAATTTAACATACTTATAAACCTTAAATTGCAACATTATTTGACACAATAAATACAAGTCGGCGGATAAATTTTCACATTTATTTTTAAATCTTGGTAACCCTGAGGGTCTTTTCGGTTGTCATTTATACATTTTCACACCAAAACTGCGGAAGAATTTTGACATTTATTTTCCGTTTTTAATATAAATTGGCACACACGGAAATTTTTCCGGATTCTAGATTACAATTTTTAAAAATAAATCAAAAATTCAACTTTGCGCTTTTTAGATAGACATTAAAGTTTGAACTGTTTCCCTATATAGCGACATTAGAGATTTTTGGTGTCGTTGATTTTAGAATAATTAAATGATCTTATATGGCAGCTTAAAAAATATTGTAATTCATGAGAGAATTAGACCTGCAACAAA
The DNA here is from genome assembly GCA_030620095.1 of Kuschelorhynchus macadamiae. NCBI lineage: Eukaryota > Metazoa > Arthropoda > Insecta > Coleoptera > Curculionidae > Kuschelorhynchus > Kuschelorhynchus macadamiae. The sequence goes on along the minus strand of JAUTXW010003662.1, from coordinate 387,857 downwards.
TTTTACATGTAACCAGTAAATGTAATTTTATAATTTTAAAGTGATGTTGTGACCCCATTATTTAATAGTCATTTTATTTGTGAATAGTCTTAAGTATTATATAATCATTAGTCTAGAGATAGTTTGACACGTAAATGCAATATTTAGACATACATTATATTTCGGCGGAACTTTCCGACAAAAGCTGCTTTAATGGTCGTTTATTGCAAGGGAAATTCTAAGTAAACAATATGTATTTTAAATTCTACTTCAAATTCTATTTTATGCACGTTCTTCCGCCCCAAATATTATTATACCCGAAAAAACCTATCATAAACTCATTTACACTATGTTGATAAAGCTTGGGAAGGTTCAGCTATAAAAACATTAAAAGAAACCATTGTAGTACAGTAAGCAGTGGCGTAGCAAATACTCCCCAAATTACTTTTATAGATACCTTTTTTAATCAATTTTACAGATACGCCACTGCATCTCAAATTAGGGAATTCATATAAAAATAAGTTCTAGGTAGTCAGTATGGAGCAGGTCAGTCATTATGTCAGTACTATATTGTCAGTAGAATTAAGTCAGTAGACACAGTAAGAGTAAAGATTTGTTAGAAGTAAGAAGTGTCCCTCTTGTACAGAAGATAATAGAGAGATTTGAAACAAGTTGAAGTGTTTACATTTACTACTAGTGCTAATACAAAATACTAAAATTATTAAATCATAACAGGGGTGGCATTCGGCGAGTAATAAAAATATTAAAACATAACATTGGTGGCAGCGGTGGGATATACTACCCCGTGTTTTTTGAAGGAGCGCCTAGAACGCAGCAGGAATCACACCAGTTACACCACATCGGTATACCAAAGACAGGAAGTTTCAACAGACTTGGAGGAGCGCCCAGTACGCAACAAGTTTCGAGAAGAAGAAAGAAAACGAGGAAATTCACCTTACGTTCCAGCTAACTAAGGATGAAGCTGTAAGTTTTTTCTTTTATTTTCCTGTTGTGGTGACACTATTTGTTTTTTTTTATATGTTATGCATTTTTGAAATTATATAGATATGTCCTAACACTGGAACCTGTGGTGGAAGATAGATCAAAATACAAGAGTTCTAACCACACTACACCACAACTTGTTACGTTCTGGACGCGCGTTTCGCTAACCAAGTTAGCATCATCAGCAGTTTCAGAGTTTATATCATCTGTTGATGATGCTAACTTGGTTAGCGAAACGCGCGTCCAGAACGTAACAAGTTGTGGTGTAGTGTGGTTAGAACTCTTGTATTTTGATTTATATAGATATATTTATTTTGTGAAAGGTACTGCAAATACGTTGTGTGTTGAAAAAGTAATTGAATAATCGACCGTATAACTTATCTATATTTAAATTTTTACCCAAAATTTTTATTAGTATTTAATCTTTATAATTTTAACAAACAAAAAAAGGCTGAAGGAAAAGATGCAATTGATGTATTAAATTTAATAAATTCATTCGACACGGCTACGGCGATGGAAATTCTCTTCAATTTTTTCTAAAAAACTGTGACGCAGTAATGCATATTGTGAAAGAAAATGAAAAAAATAAATTAGCTAAACTAATTTTTGGTACTAAATTAAAAGGTAAAGCTCAAGAGGTGACACAATATAAAGAATTTTTAAATTGGGACGAAATTAGAGATTTCCTTTTAGAACAGTTTACGGATAAAAGACCGCCTTCTCATTTTTTAACTCAAATAATGAATATCAAACAAAACTTTAGGGAAACCGTTACAGAATATGGAGATAGATTAAGATACCTGCATAATAAATATAAAGAAACTTGTCATTTAAATTATGAACATAATTCTGCTAAGGTATTAATAGAAAATTTAGAGTCAATTTTAGTAAACACGTTTAGACAAGGGCTAAATGATGAAAAAATACAAATTCGAGTAATTGCTGAAAACACAACAGATTTAGACAGGGCATTATCATTAGCAATCGAAATGGAACTCGAAAACAACGTTAGAGCAAAAAATTCAAATTTTAAAAATGTAGGTTTTGTGGGTCAGGGAAATAGAAATTTTAATAACCAAAATCCTAAACTTTTGTGTATGTTCTGTCATAAAAATAATCATATAACTTCTCAATGTAGGCAACTTATACAATATGAACAAAATATGGGAAGAAATAATTTTAATAATCCTAATTATCAAAGCTTCAGTCCACAACAACATTTTAACGCAATATCTTCAAATGGGCAAAATTATAACGGGGAACAACCTATTAATGCTACAAGTAATTTTTCTTACAGGGGAAACGATAATCATAATTACAATCAAAATACAAATTCACGAAATTTTAACAATAATTATAATGGGAACAATTCTCGTCAAAATTATACCAATCCCCGTAGTTCAAACAGACCTCAAATGCTTTCAGAGATACCTCAACAACAGCGACGATACCGCCCTAACTATAATAATGAACCTGCCAATAATTCTCATCAAATACAAACTATAACGTCTTTACCCCCCAGTAGCCTCCAACACAATCTTAGTATTTCTCCTCCACAACCAACTACATCTGTCCAAGAATTTTCGGGAAACGACAACGAAGCCTTGGTTGTGAACAGCCCGCCAAGCGCTTCGTAAAAAGTTCAATCAGTATAAACAGTAGCTGTTCAAATAATAAGAATCCACTAGAACATATTAAAATCAAACCAACTCGTAATAATTCAAATAATATGTCTCCTAAGTCAGTATTATTCTCTAATAATTGTAAACAGTTAGATATAATTGAAATAACTTCATTGGGCACTAAAAAGTCAGAATTGCAAATTTTGTTAGATACAGGGGCTGATGTTTGTTTATTAAAGGAGTCGATTTTACAAGACTATTCAAAGCTAGATCAAAACTGTATTATTGAACTAAAAGGTATAAGTAAAGAACCGGTTTTTACGAAAGGTCTATATAATGTAACAATCCAATTAAAAGATAATAAAATATTAATTCATCTTTTTCATATCGTACCAGATAGCATTCCTATAAAAAATGACGGAATTTTAGGCCGCGATTTTTTGCAAAAATGTAAAACTAAAATTAATTATGAAGAAGAAACTGTTTATTTTGAGGACAATTGCTTTAAGATTTTGCCTTCAGAGACTTTAACGACTATACCCCCAAGATGTGAAATGATAACTTATGCTTTGGCCAACGTTTCAGGTACTGAAAGTATCGTAAAATCGAAACAACTTGCTGAAAATCTCTATATAGGTTCTTCTTTGACCAAAGTACATAATCATGAATGTTTAAGTATTTTAAATATATCTAATGAACCCTTAACAATTGCGTTACCCAGAGTTAACGTACAACCTATCACTAAAGGTGAATTTGACATTATAGAGCTTAGTCATAATAATAATAATATTGAAAATAACACGAATATAAATTACTTTGAACGTTTAGAAAAATTGAAATATTCTCTCAACTTAGAAGGATTAAATGTCGAGGAAACTAACTCACTTCTAGAAATTTGTGAAAATTTTATCGATATTTTTTATTTAGAAGGTGATAAACTCTCTTGTACAAACACAATAAAACATAAAATTTCTACAGACCCTACTAAGGGACCTATTAATATTAAACCCTATAGATTACCTTTTCAACATCGGGAGGTTATAAAAGAACAAATCGATGCAATGTTAAAGGATGGAATGATTTCTCCGTCTTACAGTCCTTGGAATAGTCCCTTATTAGTAGTTCCTAAAAAAACTGATTCATCAGGTTTACCTAAATTTCGCGTGGTCGTAGATTTTAGAAAAATTAATGAAATAACTGCAGGGGATGCATTTCCATTACCTAATATTACAGATATTTTAGACCAATTAGGAAAATCGCATTATTTTACAACTTTAGATTTAGCCAATGGATTTCATCAGGTTCAAATGGACGAAAATGATAAAAATAAGACAGCTTTTAGTACTTCTACGGGGCATTTTGTTTACAATAGGATGCCTTTTGGCCTAAAAGGAGCTCCGGCAACCTTTCAGAGGTTAATGAATGCGGTCTTAAGCGGTCTTAGTGGCATAAAATGTTTTATTTATTTAGATGATGTCGTAATTTATGCTAATAATTTAAAAGAACATAATGAAAGGTTAATTGAGGTATTTGAACGGTTTCGGGAGCATAATTTAAAGCTTCAACCATTAAAATGTGAATTTTTAAGAAAAGAATGTTTGTATCTAGGTCACATTATAACAGATTATGGCATCAAACCTGATCCTTCAAAAGTAGAATGTGTTTTACAGTTTCCTCAACCAGTAAATCAAAAAGAGGTAAAATCATTTTTAGGGCTTGTCGGATATTATCGAAAATTTATAAAGGATTTTGCGAAAATTTCAAAACCTCTTACCAAATTGCTCAAGAAAGATACGGAATTTAAATGGGACCATGCTGGTGATATTTCATTTCAAACGCTTAAAAATAACATTACTTCTCCTCCTGTACTACAGTACCCAGATTTTTCAAAAGAATTCATTATAACTACCGACGCAAGTAATTATGCGATTGGTGCAATTTTATCATAAGGAAAAGTTAATAATGATCGACCTATAGCTTATGCTAGTAGAACTCTTAATAAAGCCGAACAAAACTACTCAACGACAGAGAAAGAATTAGCGGCAATTGTTTGGGCAGTTAGACATTTTCGACCATATGTTTTTGGAACAAATTTTAAGATAGTTACGGATCATAAACCTTTACTTTATGTATTTAACATAAAAGACCCTGGGTCGCGTCTTACAAGATTTAGGTTAAAATTGGAAGAATACAATTTCGAAATTATTTATAAGGCCGGAAAGTTAAATACAAATGCTGTTGCCTTAAGTAGAATGATTAAAACGGTAAACGCTGATATGATAACAGATTATCAAAAATTTTTAAATTATCTGCAAACACATATTGTTATTAACACAAAGTTAAAAGAAAACAACGCTAATTTATTTCAGATAAATAATTCAGATCCTATAATATTATTTTTTCCCAAATTTTTTAACAAAGAGCAATTTAATATTTTGGAACAAAATAATCAGATTAAACAATTTCTTGCATCATACAACGTTCAAAACGATTTAAAAATACCTTCCATCTCTCAGTACCAAAACAACGACTGTAATATATTTTTACTCAATGATAATGAAAATATGTTAAATGACACAAATTATGAAAATATATGGTCTTGTCTACTAAAGTTAAAAAATCTTGTAAGTAACAAAAAACTTAAATTGTCATTTATTAAATATCATTACAACCCGTTAGTAAAATTCTTACCTTCCAAGATGACCTGACAAAGTATAATATTAATGTCCCTATAAAAAATCAAGAAGCCTCAACAGTAGCCTATTACTTCGTAACGAAAATAATTTGTCTATATGGACTACCTGAAACTCTACCGATCAAGGTTCAAATTTTTTAAGTGAAATCTTTAAAAATACTTGCAAACTTTTAAAAATAAAAAAGGTTCAAACTACTAGTTATCATCCAGAATCCAACGGAGCTTTAGAACGTTCTCATAGAGTCTTAGAGGACTATTTAAGACATTTTATCAAAGATAGTCAGGAAGACTGGGATAGCTGGATTCCATTTGCAACATTTACTTATAATACAACTCCGCATACTGCAACCCACTTTTCACCTTTTGAACTTTTATTTGGCCATACCCCTAATTTACCTACTTCAATTATTCAACCTATGCAAACTCAATACACATATGATGATTTTGTTGCCAACTTTAAACAAAAATTACAATATTCTAGCCAATTGGCTAAAGAAAATCTATTGAAAAGTAAAAGCGTTTCAAAACAAAATTACGATAAAAATTGCAAAATTAGAGATTTTAAAATAGGTGATAAGGTGCTACTTTATGACGAATCAGTGCGAAGAGGCAGAAGCAAAAAACTCACATCCTTATGGATTGGACCTTATATAATAATAGATAAAACTTCTGACGTTAATTTTATAATACAGAAAGGCAAAAACAAACAATGCGTCCATGCCAATAGATTAAAACAGTTTTATGATTAACACAAAGCAAAAAAAAAAAAGAAAATAATTTAAAATATAAATGTATGTAGATAGTATTTTTAAATTTTATGTTTTCTCCTATTTCAGAATAATACTACTCAGTATCACTATATCTCTGAATACCTTAATATACTATAATAACAAATGGAAGCTAATTACATATGTAGATTTTAACAACATTATAAATAAACTTCTTTCTCTAAAAAACTACAATAAAATAACCTCTGAATTATGTAATCATAAAAATTTTCAGTACCACTTATCCATTTGTGACACGTTTTTAAAGTCAACTAAATATAATTTTGATAAAATTAGTTCAGATTTAGAAACTTTACATCAATTGATAGGTTATAGTACTTTAAGTAGAAATAAACGAGGATGGTTCAATATTATCGGAAAGGCTACAAAAATTCTATTCGGTACTTTAGACGAAGAAGACGCGAAATATTATGATAGCAAAATTTCAGATTTATCGCAAAATGAGGGTTCAGCATTAGCTCTTTTGAAAGAGCAAACTAAAGTTGTCAAGTCTACACTAACAAATTTCAATAATACTATTGGAACCTTAGATTTTAATGAAAACATTTTAAAAAATAATGTTAAAATTCTTTCCAAACAATTAGAAAAAGAACAAAAAGATATTAAATTTTTAGACTTAAAAGGCAATCTAGAAGAACACATTACGCTGACAAATATGATGTTACATCAACTACAACTCGAAGTAATGACTTTGATTAATGCAATTCTTATTGCCAAAAAGGGTTTATTACACCCAGCAATTTAACACCAATTCGCCTAATTGATGAACTAAAACAAGTTACGGATTCTCTTCCCCATGGTTTAGATTTTGCTGTGCCTCTTGATATAATGCATTCTAATCTTATATTAAAAACGATTGAACTAAAAGTTTACTTTGAAAATAATCATTTAATTTATATAATTAATATTCCTTTAGTTGAAGCACAATTATTCTACCTATATAAGGTATCGCCTTTTCCTAAGCTATTAGCCACTAATCAATTTGTTTTGATTCAACCATCCTCTAAATACATTGCAATAGACGAAACAAAACAGCAGTTCATAACTTTCTCTGATCTCGAATATAATAAATTTATAAAAATAACGGATGATAAAATGATTTGTCAGCAACAAAAACCAGTTTCATTGGCTCATTTAGTGGAAAACTGTGAAATGAAGTTACTTCAAGTAACAAATAAAATTCCAGAAGTATGCGAAAAACATATATTAGATTCTAATAGAGGTATCTTTATTCAGTTACTTACAACTAATACTTGGCTGTTTGCAGTGCCTTGCCCTGAATCATTAACCATTTCATGTATTAATCAAAATAAACCAGTACACGTTATTTTAAAAAATTGCGGCAGTGTCACCATAGGAAAACAGTGTAAAGCGTATAGTGTTTCAACGATGCTCGTGCCTCACGGTAATGCCTTTCAGTCGAAAATATTTAGTGAGTTTGTTCCGCCATTAGAAATTAGTGAGGACTGTTGTGAAAAAATAAAAAATAATAACATTAACCTGACAGAAATTTTAATAAACGAAAATTATAAGACTCTTTCAAAGCACATTCCTGAACTGAACATCGCTAGCCATAAACTAGACGACATAGAAAAGCTAACAGAAAATCTTGAAAAAAATAATTTTTCGTCAACATATAATATTTCTGGTTCTGTTTTAGCTTACATTGTATCTGTTGTTGTATTATTATTTATTGTTTACAAAATATATTCAAAATGTATAAGAAAAACTTCCTGTTGTGGAATAATACCAAATATTTGCGTAAGGGTAAATCAAACCATTGAACCATCCCCGAGAAGTAATAGATATATAGCTCAGTATACTAGTGAAACTTCTAATAGAATTAATAATGATGATCACCCTGAGGACGATCAACCAGGTATATCATACACGCCTCGCAGAGCTATTGGTCACACGTCCTCAAGACGATCAATTAGATAAGTAATAATATTATGTTTTATTATAAGTAATAAAGTTCTTTAGTAGAATCTAAGTAGATTTAGAATGCCTAATTATTATAAAAAAAAACAGTTTTCAATATTATATAGGTTAGTATAATATAGAATAAGAACATAGTTCATAGCAAATTTTGTAAAATCATTTCGAACATAATACTTCTGTTAAATATTAGTATCAATTACAAGGATGTATATTTTGTATCATAATTTATATTTTAACTCTGGAACGAAATGTTCTAACAATTTCATTATTATAAAATCTCTCATTTAGGGGGGAGGTGTTGTGACCCCATTATTTAATAGTCATTTTATTTGTGAATAGTCTTAAGTATTATATAATCATTAGTCTAGAGATAGTTTGACACGTAAATGCAATATTTAGACATACATTATATTTCGGCGGAACCTTCCGACAAAAGCTGCTTTAATGGTCGTTTATTGCAAGGGAAATTCTAAGTAAACAATATGTATTTTAAATTCTACTTCAAATTCTATTTTATGCACGTTCTTCCGCCCCAAATATTATTATACCCGAAAAAACCTATCATAAACTCATTTACACTAGGTCGATAAAGCTTGGGAAGGTTCAGCTATAAAAACATTAAAAGAAACCATTGTAGTACAGTAAGCAGTGGCGTAGCAAATACTCCCCAAATTACTTTTATAGACACCTTTTTTAATCAATTTTACAGATACGCAACTGCATCTCAAATTAGGGAATTCATATAAAAATAAGTCTAGGTAGTCAGTATGGAGCAGGTCAGTCATTATGTCAGTACTATATTGTCAGTAAAATTAAGTCAGTAGACACAGTAAGAATAAAGATTTGTTAGAAGTAAGAAGTGTCCCTCTTGTACAGAAGATAATAGAGAGATTTGAAACAAGTTGAAGTGTTTACATTTACTACCAGTGCTAATACAAAATACTAAAATTATTAAATCATAACAGTGGTGGCATTCGGCGAGTAATAAAAATATTAAAACATAACAGTGACTTGCGTTTTTCTAATTTGTTTGCGCAATGTTTCATATATAAAGTCAATGGTTTGTGTTTAAGCATTAACTATATACGAGAAAGACGTGCAAAAACCGTTTCGTCGGTCGGCATATCATGTGTAAGATATTTTAATAATTTCAGCAATTTCAAACACCACAGTACATATTAAACATTTGAAAAAATGACTACTGAAAAAATCTTCAAATTTTGATTCAATGCCCGGAATAAGATATGCTCAAAACTACGGGACCCAATACTTATATCAATATTTAACACGGGTTGTAGGGAAAGACATTTTAGAGTTTAAAATATACAAAATTATCCTTCGCTCATATTCCGAACATTTTTGCTTACATTGTAGTTATATTGCCCCTGTGCAATGACTCACAAGTTTAAAGAAAGAAAATTATTTCTTTCTTATCACCTAATATGTGTCACCCTTGAATTATATGGCCACTTCCGATGAATCATTTAGAATTAAGCATCGTATTTCCAATTACTCATTCATTCTTGCTATTTCAGCATTATTTTTATATAAATACAGGAGAATGAGTAACCATCTTTAGTCATTAAGTAGCTCTAGATAGGTCAACATTCATTGTAATTTCGTGTTTTAAATAAAAATAAAGTTTTTAAAAATACAAGTTACAAGTTTGAATATAAAATTGGCGCAGCCGGTAGGATTCCTTTTCGGAGTGCGAAAAAAAAGGATATCCTGAAATCGGAGTGTAACAACGTTTCATCTCCATAAGGATTATCAGTGCTGCATCTTTCTGTTTCAACAGTTAAGAAAAGGATCAGGAACATCTACGACCGAACTAGGCACTTGTAACTCCTGGTACATCGATTATTGGTACGCCATTCGAGAAGCCAGTAAGGACGATTTGGCCTGTGCTAGCGTCCAAGACAAGCGGTAGCCAACCTGAACAGTTCATCTCTTCAGCAAAGCATCGTTTGATACAGGACCAAGACTTGGGACACATTGTAAGACATTTACTTACTTCCCTTATAGTTGAGATCCCTGTTAATTAAGTTTTGAAATTTTTGAAGAAAGAATTTTTTTTGAACAAAGACAAATTTTTTTTTGTGTGAAGAAAGAAAAGTGAATAATTGAATTAAAGCAATTGTATTGAACAATTATTTGAATAACTTTCACTAGCTATTTTAGTTGTAAAGAAAACAAATGTTAACGCAGTTAACAGTAGTTAAGTACATATTTAATGAAGAAATTTAAGAATTGTAGTAAAGACATTACTTATCCTAAAACAATTCGAAGAAATAGTTTAGAAAATCCTTCTACAAGTAGATTATTACAAAGTAGTTTTGAAAATCAATCTGCAAGTGTATTAACAGAACTTTATTCAGACATTAATTTAGAAAATATTTTTAACCCTAGTATAAGTGTAGATACTAACATTAATAAGATGGCAGACGCTTTGAGAAGTACTGTTTCACTCTTAAAAACTTTCGATGGTACCCCATCACGTCTTGAATCTTTTATTAATCAAATAGATACTTTTTATACAAGATATTTTAATACTGATACTTCCCAACAAGAATTTGTAATTTTGGCAATTAAATCAAAAATTATAGGATCAGCCGAAGATTTTCTTTTAACTAGACCAGATCTTAATACTTGGCCAGAAATAAAAATCTCATTAAAACAAAAATTTAGTGATCCAATAACAAGAGCTAATTTACAACAACAATTAATATTCTTTTCAAGAAAAGGCGAATCAACCTTAGATTACATACAAAAACTCAAAGCCTTAGTCACCAAAATAAATACGAAAACTTGTACAGAAATAAGTAATATTGAAGCTAGAAATATAATTATAGCACAAAATGAATTAACAGCAACTCAAAATCTTCTTGCAAATATTTCAAGCGAATTAAGAACTTTACTAATCGTTCAAAATCCCCAAAATCTAGACCATGCAATCGATATTGTAACCAATTATGAAATCTTAACTAGTCAAAATAATTTTAAAAATAATTATTTGCAAAATAGTAGATCAAATAATTTACTTAGCAATCAGAAAACGCCACCAATAAATAATATTAATAAATTTTTGGTAAATAGATCGAATAATTTTCCAAATTCTTCTTTTAAACCAAAACCACCAAATCATTTTTCAATCGAGTACAAAATCAAACATTTAATCAAAAAGGCAATCAATATCCTAAACAACAATACCCACAACCAATGTCAGGTGTGAGTGTACAAAAAACAATGCCACCATTAAGACAACAACAACAAACTTTTGCCAGACAACAACCTCAACAACAAACTTTCTATAAACAACAACCCCAACAACAACATCACCCGAAATTTACATTTCAAGAATTAACGCATTTAGAGAATAATGAACCCAATAATGACGAGTTATATAATGAAGAAAACCCCGAATTTGACAATTATGATCAAGATTATCAAAATTTTGATGAAACATGTGAATTAGATAATGAGAATTTAGTCGAGCAAATAGAAAATTTTCATCTATCAGCCTCGGACGAAAACCTTGCTTAACTTTAAACAGTTTTCAAGTAAATCAATTACCCTATGTAGAAATACCGAATTATAATATTCGACTACTAATTGATACAGGTTCTCATGCATCCCCCTACTTAGACCCTCTTTAGCGGAAACATATTTTCCCGAATGTATTAAACCTTACGTAAGCACACTTCAAACTTGTGCAGGTTCAAAGAAAGCGAAAAGTAAAGCTACTATTCCTTTATTTTTAAGCTTTGGTATAACCGAACCAATAGAATTTATTTTATATTCGTTCCATGAATATTTTGATGGAATAATCGGAATTAAAGACTTATGTAAATTAAATTTAAATATTGATTTAAAAAATAAAAAATTGAAAAACCAATATTTAGAAATACCCTTTCAATATAGGCAAAATTTTGATGAATATACAATTGAAATACCACCTAAAACAATTCAAAAAGTAATTTTGAAAACTTCGCGACCAAATGACACTACTTGGTTAATGCCCTATTATTTAGACGAAAATATAGAAATTCAACCTACCCTAATAGAAGTAAAAGAAAACATGTATGCTATTGATATTTTTAATCATACAGAAAAATATTATACTCTAATAGAAACCACTAATGATAATTTACCCTTAAGACCAATCGAGCTTAACAATTTTGAAATAATAAATTTCGAACCAAATCAGAATCAAATTAATGAAAAAAACATAATCGAAGATATCGATTTAAAATCACTAATTAGGCACGAACACTTAAACTTTGAAGAACGTAAAGAACTTTTTAAACTTATTAAAAACTTTCAAAATATTTTACATAAACCCGGAGATAAATTAACATTTTTCAATCAAGTCAAACATACTATTAAGACTACGGATGAAATACCCGTACATGCGAAAAGTTACAGATACCCATTCATACATAAACAAGAAGTAGACAGACAAATAGACCAAATGCTACAAGACGGTATCATTCAACCTTCAAATTCTCCCTGGAGTTCCCCTGTGTGGATCGTCCCGAAGAAAGCTGACGCATCAGGACAAAGAAAATGGCGTCTAGTAATAGATTACAGAAATATCAACGAAAAGACTATACAAGATAGATATCCTATTCCAAATATCGCATATATACTTGATAAACTTGGTAGAAGTCAATATTTTACAACACTTGACTTAGCCAGCGGTTTTCATCAAATAGAAATGGACCCAAAAAGTATACCAAAAACAGCATTCAATGTAGAACACGGACATTATGAATATACCAGAATGCCCTTCGGACTAAAAAATGCACCTTCCACTTTTCAGCGTGCAATGGATAACGTTTTACGCGGATTACAAGGAAAAATATGTCTTGTATATATGGACGATATAATTATCTTTTCAACCAGTCTTCAAGAACATTTAGACTCTTTAAAACAAGTATTTAACAGATTAAGTTCTTTTAACATGAAAATCCAATTAGATAAATCCGAATTTTTGCATAAGACAATTGAATTTTTAGGTCATGTTATTACCCCTGACGGTATCAAACCAAATCCCAAAAAAATCGAAGCAATAAAAAATTTTAAAATCCCTAAAACACCAAAAGAAATAAAATCATTTCTCGGTTTAGTCGGTTACTACCGAAAATTTATAAAGAATTTTGCAAAAATAACGAAACCTTTGACTCATTGTTTAAAGAAAAACGTTAAAATAAATCATGGTAAAGCATTTATTACCGCATTTAATCTATGTAAAAATATCCTAACTAATGACCCTATATTACAACACCCAGATTTTAGTAAACCTTTTATTTTAACCACTGACGCTTCAAATTACGCTATTGGAGCAATACTTTCACAAGGAAAAATAGGAAATGACCTACCTATAGCATTTGCTAGCAGAACTCTGAATCAATCAGAATACAACTACTCAACAATAGAAAAAGAACTTCTTGCTATTGTTTGGGCAACAAAATATTTCAGACCTTATTTATTTGGCAGAAAATTCACAATTGTAACAGACCATAAACAATTACGATGGCTGTTCTCAATAAAAGAACCGAATTCAAAATTAGTAAGATGGCGACTAAAACTGCAAGAATATGAATATGATATTCAATATAAAAAAGGAACCTTAAATTCCAACGCCGATGCACTTTCAAGACCACCTCAAGAATTGTACCCAACCGAAATAATAAAATCACCATTGACGCATATGTCAGCAATATGTGAAAAAGAAGAAAACTCTGACGACCAATATATTTGGCATGAAAAAATAAAACACTTCTTTGACACCCAAGAAAACCTATTCGAAAAACCAAAAAAGATAAATAAAGAAAAGAAGAAACCAAAAATTAATATAATTTCCGATATTCAAATTAAACCCCCAAATAAACCAATTAAAACACCATCGCCATTGCCATCAACAAGTAAAATCAATGACGAAGAAAAAATTAATCAAAACAACTCAGACACAGAAACTATACATACGTCAAGAGAAGACCCCATATTAGGAGCCCCGTATGTTAGTAAAGCCCTGAACACTTTTAAAAATCAAATCCTATTTAAATGGACTGAAAAGGAACAACCTTATGTTGTCACTAAAAAATTATTTGAAACCAAAAAGCGATTAATAATTTTTATAAATCAAAACCCAATAACCGAAATAATCCAAAGACTCTTAAGAGATTATTTACCCCCAGATACTTATTGTTTACACTTTCCTAATAAAGAATTAGAACCAATAATAATTCGAATTTTCCAAGAAACCTTTCAAAATAACGCCTACAACCTTGTTATTTCTAATACACTATTAGAGGACGTCGTAGACGTAAATGAACAAAAAGAAATAATTGAAAGATATCATATCACTAAAACATCCCATAGAGGAATGACTGAAAATATAAAAAATATAAAGCAAAGATATTATTGGCAAAGCCTTGAAAAAGACGTAATTAATTTTGTTAATACGTGCGAAATATGTCAAAAAACCAAATACGATAGACATCCCTATAAAGTAATTTTTAAACCAACACCAACAGGCTGTAAACCCATGGAACATATTTATATGGATATATATTCCATTTCAGGTCAAAAATATGTGACAATAATAGATAACTTCTCTAAATTTGCTACAGCATACCCTGTAAATGAAACATCAATCGAGATTTGTCAAAATCTAATTAAATTCTTTTCACATCATGGTACACCCTGTAAAATTACAACTGATAATGCACAAAGCTTTAAAAGTAATTTAGTACAAGACCTTTGCAAGACTTATCAGATCGAATTACATTTTACTACACCCTATAATCCAAATTCGAACTCACCAATCGAAAGATGGCATTCAACTTTGAAAGAAAGTCTTATTGTCCTTAGAAACGAACATCGAAATAAAACAATACAAGAATTAATGGATATCGCAATCCTTAATTATAATAACAGTATACATTCAACACATGAATATACACCATTTCAAATATTAAAAGGAAATTTAAATTATCAACTGAATTTTGAGAAAAATATAAATCAAATACAAACTGATTACATACATGAACTCGCCCAAATATTTAGTGAACTTAATGAAAAAATAAATCTAAAATTAAGTGCGAAAAAGGCTAATGTCCTAGCCAAATTAAATGAAAAACGCAAGATTGACCCAGAAATAGCTGAAGCTACAAAACAACTATTACATACACCTCGAAAATTACCATTAAAGTTAGAGCCAAAATACAAACTAACTACTTTTAAAAACCAAAGACACCCAAAAGATATTAAAAGACGTTCGTAATTTTCAGGAACTTACTGACAAAATGAAGAAGATCCTGATACTACTTCCACTACTTGTCAACGCACAATATAAAATAGAAGAATTAAATAACCCTTTGTTACCAGTTTACCAATCAACAGGTTACATAATAACAGGTTATCATCATGTCTATTATCATGTAAATCTAACTAATATAAAAGATTGTGTAGAAAACTCGAAATTAACACTTACACAAATTAATAATACCTTAAGTAATCTATACGCACCTATATACCAACTTTTATCTATAAGAACACGTAACCTTTTCGATCAAATAGAATCAATCGAATTATTTGTTAAACATTATACTACCCCACAAAAGCGAACTAAACGCGGACTTTTCAATTTCCTAGGAAAAGCACAAAAATATCTCTATGGTACATTAGATGCCGATGATGGAGAAAGATACGACAATTATATTAAAATATTACAAGAAAATCAAGAAATCTTACATAAAGATTTATCTGCAACCCAGACTATTGTAAAACAATTAACAAAAGATCTTGACGCACAGCTGACTAATATTAAAACTAATCAGCAAAAGTTATTAACCCGAATGGAAGACCTCACTAATATGACTCATACTACAACCACTTCGTCTTACTATATTGTTACGCTAGACAATATTGAGACTAATCTACGTGTCATTCATGACATAAAAAGTAATTTGCAAACTGCAATAAATTTCGCGGAAATAAACATTATGCATCATAGTATTATGAAGTATAAAGAACTTCGCAGAATAATCACAAAGATAAGGCCCGAGAGTCGTATTCATTTCGATAATATAATTAAATATTACGAAGTAGCACACGCAGATGTGACAATTAAGAACGATCTAATCATATTTTATATTGCAATACCTTTAATTTTAGAGAAACCTTATATACTTTATCGAATATATCCAATACCAATAAATAATCAAATAACGGTTTTAAATAATCTGTATTTATTGAGATCTACAGATGACTTTTACAACTCAAAAGAAAATTGTTATAAAATAGAAAATATATCTTTATGTTCTAGAGACACACTAAATAAAAACGAACCCTGTATACCTCAAACAATTAATTTGACAAACCAATTGTCCACTAATACCAATTAAATATAATAAAACTTCTATAACACAACTCGAAGACAATTCCCTTATAATTATACCTGCTTCTAAAGAAAGCATATACTTTCAATGTCCAAATCAACATAGTGTTGAAACCATTGACAAAGTATCCTTAATATTGCCTTCAGATTGCAAAGTAAAAATCCAAAATAATATTTACGATTCTCAAAAACTAGAAACAATTAGTTTAAGACTAAAACTCCCATCAATAAATATTGATGAAAAATTAATCCAAGTTACTGAACCCTTGGAATTAAAAGAAATAAATCTTGATAAAATCAATGAAGATTTAGAGAATGCTAAAAGATTAATAATTCATCCCCTAAAACAAATGGACTTTGTAAGCTCTGGAGTTTCAATTACTCTAATAATAATTATTATTATAATATTCACAATCATCATAAGTTTCTTGTATTATTATTGTAGAAAGGAAAAATCTAAAGAAAATGTAAAAGTGGACATAAAATTAAAATCTCTCGAAAATCAACCCCGATTTTCTCAAACTTAAGGAGGGAGGAATTATATGGCCACTTCCGATGAATCATTTAGAATTAAGCATCGTATTTCCAATTATTCATTCTTGCTATTTCAGCATTATTTTTATATAAATACAGGAGAATGAGTAACCATCTTTAGTCATTAAGTAGCTCTAGATCGGTCAACATTCATTGTAATTTCGTGTTTTAAATAAAAATAAAGTTTTTAAAAATACAAGTTACAAGTTTGAATATAAAATTCTTGCCCGAATTCAGGTATATTTTGTTTACATGATTCATTATATTGTCTTGTGCGATAGACTCCACTTCGTTCTTAATATTAAATAAAATAATATTAAAATAATAGAAAAATTAAGTAATTTCGCCTTAATTATGCCAAAAAGAAATAATAGTGAAGTGTCCGATAGTGAGTGTATGACGAAAAAGCGTCGGAAATTCGAAAAACTAAAGGAAAAAATGACAAAACTGCAAAAAGAAATCGAAATGTATAGTTCAGATTCTGAGGATGATTTAGGTAGGATATTTTTTTATTTTTTATTATTTTTTTTATTTTTTGCCAAGGGCATTCTTCTGAATGGCCCACTGAATCTTTATGATTCCTATTTTTTGGCATTTTTTACTGTAAAAATAAGGCATTTAGATAAATGGCCGCCAAAATCTTTATGATTATTTATTAAAACTTTATCGAGTCTTATTAACCCATGTTTTAGATGGGGAAGTAGTGCCGAATTTAATAACTACTGAGGCACAAGTTCATGCAAGTACACCCCAGCAAAAGTTAAACTTGGTAATTGACTCGCAGGATTCTGAATTGGAAATTTTACCAGAAAATCCGCAGTGTTTAAATAATAAAACATTAGGAGATAACCATTCATTATTAAATCTTTTTGGGGTGGATCCTCAAGAAAAAACCAACAAAAATGGGGTGTTACTGGATGGTATTGCTAATAGATGGACTCATATTATAACAAAGGGTCTAGATGACGAGGAGAGACAAAGGCTTTTAGATTTGTATCCGCCTGCCAGCAACTGTGAGGTGTTAGTCCCTCCAATTTTAAATGAAGAAATTGCGGTAGCCTTGAAAGATAATAAAATACGGGAAGACAAATTTTTGCAAAAGCTCCAAACAGAAATTTCTTCCGGACTTATGGCATTATATGCCCCAATTAGTAAGCTAGTACAACAAAAAGAACCACCTACAACAACTTTGGAGAATTTAGCAGATTCGGCAAAGATTTTTTCTGATTGTTTTCACCAAATATCTCGCCATAGAAGGTTTTTATTAAGTTCTTCTTTAAATCCCCAGTTTAAAAAGTGCTTGGAGAGCCAGGAAATAAATAAATTCTTATATGGCGAGAATTTGACCGAAAAGGTTAAACAGTTTCAAGCTACAAAAACTACACTGTCCCAAGTGATGGCTGTTGTAAAACCAAAAAGAAATTTTCCACAGAATAATTTAAACTACAGCGGCCAGATCAACAAAAGCAGGTACAAACCCGAAGCCAAGCCGTACAGACAATCATCAGCACCAGCGCCAGCGTCGCAACATCAAAATTGGAGGCAGGACAGGGGAGCGGACACATCTCGGAGAGTCAGAGGAAAAGAGGGAAACAATACATTCAAGAGGTCTTATTATCCGAGGAAGAACCAACGTTAGAGGTAAATAAAAAATATGGTGGAAAAATTTTATATTTTGTAAATAACTGGAAACACTTAACTACCAACAATGTAATTTTAAGTTGGGTACAAGGTTATAAAATACCCTTTTCAGTTTTTCCAGTTCAAAATAGAACTCCAAGGGTTTCTATTAATAAGAAAGAGCAAAATTTATATGATACAGCCATTAAGGACCTTTTAGAAAAGGGAGCAATTAGTAGTTGTAGGCACACTCAAGGTGAATTTGTATCTTCTTACTTTTTAGTTCCAAAGTCAGAGGGAGGTTTTAGATTTGTTTTAAATTTAAAAAAAACTTAATTTGTTTATCAATGCACCGCACTTTAAATTAGAAGATTATAGAACGGTTCTTAAATTAATATCTAAAAATTGCTTTATGGCAAAAATAGACCTGAAGGATGCCTATTTTTCAGTACCAATACATGAAGAATACCGAAAATTTTTAAGGTTTAAGTACAATAATACTTTGTACGAATTTAATGTACTTCCTTTCGGTTTAAATATTGCTCCATTTATTTTTACGAAATTATTAAAACCAATTTTTCACCATTTAAGGTCACAGGGCTTTGTATCTATATATTATTTAGATGATATTTTACTGATAGGTTTATCATATGAATCTTGTATAAAGAATGTAAATTATACATTTTCTTTATTGTCTTCTTTGGGCTTTACAATAAATTTAGAAAAAAGTGTTTTAACACCAACACAAAAGATACAGTTTCTTGGTTTTTCGTTTGATTCAACAAATTTGACATTTTCAGTACCCCAAAAGAAAAAAGATAATATTTTAAATAATATAACAAAAATTATGAACAAAAAATATTGTAAAATAAAGGAATTTGCTTCTTTAATAGGCCAGTTAGTCGCAATTTGCCCAGCGGTAAAATATAGTTGGTTATATATTAAACATTTCGAAAAAGAAAAATGGATAGCTTTGTTAAAAGAAAACGATAATTATAATAAAAAGATGATTATTTCTGACTACTTAAAAAGCGATTTTCTTTGGTGGCTTAATAATTTACAATCCAGTCAACAAAATATAAAAGAAAGTGATTATATGTTAGAAATTTTTACGGACGCTTCGCCTACCGGTTGGGGCGCCTATTGTAAAAATAAAAGTACTCATGGTTTTTGGAACTCAGACCAACAACTTTGTCATATTAACTATTTGGAATTAATGGCGGCTTACTGTGGGTTAAAATCTTTTTCTAAAAACTTAAAAAATTGTAAAATTTTACTAAGAATTGACAATAAAACAGCAATTTCTTGTATCAATAAAATGGGGAGTGTGCAATATGAACATTTAAATAATATTTGTCGAAATATATGGCAATGGTGCGAAATTAGAAACATCTTTATATTTGCGTCATACATAAAATCCACAGATAATGTTATTGCTGATCAAGAATCTCGATGTTTGAAAACTGATACAGAATATTCCTTAAATGAGCAATATGTAAATATTATATTTCAAAAATTTGGACAACCAGTTATAGACCTTTTTGCTTCAGAACAAAATACTAAATGTCAAAGATATATATCATGGAAGCCGGATCCTGGATCTGAGGCTGTTGATGCGTTTACCATTAAATGGAATATGTTTTTTTATGCATTCCCACCATTTGCCATTATTTCCAGGGTTTTGAATAAAATAATTAATGATAAAGCTGAAGGCATCGTCGTGGTACCTGAATGGCCAAATCAACCATGGTACCCCATATTTAATAAACTTTTATCTCAGACCAAAATAATTTTTGGCCCGGAAAAGAATTTAATTTTATCTCCTTTTAGGTTACCACATCCCAACTACAAACACCTTACCTTGGCAGTCGGGAGGCTATCAGGCAAGCTTTTTTGAGAAAGGGAATTCCAGAGGATGGACTTCCCATGTTTCTAGCTTCAATTTCCACTAAAACCTTAAAGCAATATGACTCAGTTTTTAGTAAATGGTGGAAATATTGTAAGGAGCATAGACAAGATCCCTTAAGTTTCCATTTACAAAATATTATTAACTTTTTAACAACCTTATCAAAAAAAGGACTTTCATATAGTTCACTTAATACCCATAAATCAGCACTGAGCTTAATATTACATATTCCTGATAACCAACAATATATTTTTAAACGGTTTTTAAAAGGAGTTTACAATTTAAATCCTCCTAAACCCAAATACTCTTTTACATGGGATACTTCTGTGGTTATTAACTATCTTGAAAAATTACATCCACTAGAAGCCCTCTCCTTAGAAAAGCTTTCCCATAAATTAGTAATGTTACTGGCTCTAACTTCCGCCCATAGATTGCAGACCCTTTCTTTAATAAAAATAGACAATATTTATATAAAATCATCATCAATAGAAATTACAATACCAGACAATATTAAAACTTCAGGGAAAAATAAATACCAGCCAATTCTTTCTTTTCCTTTTTTTAAAGAAAAACCTCATCTTTGTGTAGGTTCTATAATATGTCATTATTTAAACATAACAAAATCTTTAAGACCAGAATCCGAGAAAAGACTTATTTTAACAACAAGAAAACCTTTTAAAGCGGCATCTACACAGACTTTAAGTAAATGGTTGAAAAAAACATTAGAATTAAGCGGCGTAGATATTAATATTTTTAAAGGGTACAGTACGCGCTATGCAACAACATCAGCAGCGGCTCGTGCGGGTCTTAATATAGAAATTATTCGCAAGACCGCTGGTTGGTCAGAAAAATCCTTAGTATTTAATAAGTTCTATAACAAACCTTTGCAAAATGATACAACAGACTTTGCAAAAACAATTCTAACTAGTTAGGATTTTAAGTTATATCATGCATAGTTTTTGCTTATAGTTATATAGACATTTATTTTTTTTTTATATAGTTATTTTGTTATTGTCAAACGTATATTATTACTTATACACTTTTTATATGTTTAGTATTAATCTATAGTTCACTTTATAATATACCTAGTTAATGCATACATGATAATGATTGTGTCATTTAGTTGTAGTCCAATTTTGTTTTACCTTAAGGTACAATTTTGTTTCAAAGTTTTTGGTTTGTAACATGGCTTGTTTAATAGATCGTCAGTTATGTTATTTGTTCTCTAAACATCTACAATGTAAGCAAAAATGTTCGGAATATGAGCGAAGGATAATTAAAAGATTGATCGACTTACCTGTAAGGAAGAGCAATCGTAATTATCCGAGCTCATATTCCGAACATTTTTGCTCCCTCCCGGTTCCCATCCCTGGACGATCTATTATCTCTTATATCACCCGACAATATAATGAATCATGTAAACAAAATATACCTGAATTCGGGCAAGGGTGACACATATTAGGTGATAAGAAAGAAATAATTTTTTTACTTTAAACTTGTGAGTCATTGCACAGGGGCAATATAACTACAATGTAAGCAAAAATGTTCGGAATATGAGCTCGGATAATTACGATTGCTCTTCCTTACAGGTACGTCGATCAATCTTTTAATTATATATTTTAGATACATTAAAATTTTAATCTAATGACGCTAAAAAGAAAATTGATGGACATGCATTGGATACCCAGTAATATTAAAACCGAAATGTTATATCATATTTGACCCTTTTTCTATTAATATAGCCGAAACAATTATGCTCCTGAATGTTTGCCACACATTCCTAAGTGGAATGAACATAAAATAAGTTTCTAGTACATTACGCTTGTTAGTACACTATCACATGCCAGTTTTCTTTAATGAAATAAACTGTCATATGCGTTTAAACACAAATGTCGTCGTGTAAAGTGGATATTCGTTTAATGAGTATACGGAAGTAGCGTGCTGTGACTGTCTAACATTTCTGTACTTAGACTTTAAGATATTGATCTCTTTAGTATGAAAGCCTCATAAAAAACCGGTCTTGATTTTTTCAGTTAAGTTTATTTTATTGCTTAGTATATGACTGAAGCTATTCCAAAAAGGTCAGTTTACCACGAAGGCGAATAACAATTGAATTGAAAGGGGTTGTTATTGGCAGAGATATGTAAATTTCATTGAATGTTAGCACAAATCATATCTAAAAGAAAGAGGATTTCGTAGCAAATAGTAAGCAGAAAAAAATAAAAAACCAAATAAAAGGAAAATAGTATATTATATAAAAAGTGTTGAAAGTGGTAGTTTTCAAACGATGAGATATTCAAGTTTGAAAACGATAATTTCGACACGAGTGATGTACAGGATGTTCCATTTTGATTGCAATTGTGGGTTTTTTTTAAGACATAACTTGGAAGTTTTCGCAAACCTGAGCTACTCATTTGTAAAACGAAAGATGGCGCAAACAAAATAGTTGTAACCCTATTAGTTTCCGAGCTACAGAGTCATATTGAAAATATAAAAACAAATCCTTTTAGAACTTTTTACATAGAATCCAGTCCAACAGCTATTTATCAGAATCGCAGAAATTTTCCATATTTCTCAAAGAGACCTAGTTTTATTTACCAACATAGAAAAAGACTCCAAGTCTCGGTCTCAGTAAATTATAGTTATTAACATGACACGTGTTTCGCCCTTTCGAACATCATTAGACCTTCAAACAACAGAGAGAACCTTAGTAAATAATCACACTCACAAATCCTAAAACAATAACTTACAAATAGAATAAAACACACTAAATTACAACGAAACAAACAACTACTTATACATATTTTATTGACACTAAAGTCAGGTGAAGTCTCACGTGAATAAACAAAATATGATATTAAAATAAACGTATTAAAAATATTAATGTCTCTAGCTGGGATCGAACCCCGACCGCCTCAGACTTACTAAGACCGAGACTTGGAGTCTTTTTCCATTTATGTTATTAATTAATCAGAATATCTATTGATAATTTTGCACAAAAAGTGTTATCTGCCTCGATCTATATAACAAAAGAAAAAAACATTAATAAATAATCATTATCAAATAAGCCTATCGACAAAAACCCGCTTTGAAAGTCGTAATACATGCACTACAGTATTCAAGTAAATCAAACGAACTGTTCAAACTGATTTCCATTTTGTTGTGTGCACGCTTCGCATAATTGTCCTCTTCGTTTTAAGGAATTTAGCAAAACAACGGGATAATTTTGTAAGTAGCGAAAAAATCAAAATTTAATGAACTCTGTTCGCTGGAGTTAGGTATCTCGTTTTTCGTACGCGTTGATACTCACACAAATATTTGGTAGTTTTCTGTCCGGAATTTATGCCCGATAAATTGTTGCAGCTAAATGTGTGTTTTGTTAAACATCAGCGTAAATAAGCATATTCGACTGCTATATATATTTTCAAACATACACGCGCGATTCGATTACTGAGAGAAATTAAAACCATTTCAAACAGCATGCGAGAAAGTTGGCTTCAAAAAAAAAATTAGCAAAACGCAATATATAAACTTAGTACCAAGTGAGAATCCAAGTATACAGAAAAAATAAAAAGAGGTAGTGACTAAATATAAATATTTGGGCCAGGAAATTCAAATTTCCAGGAATAACCAGACAATCGAATTGCCGAAAAGAATAGTATGAGCCAGGGCTGCATGTGGGGTATTTAGAGACATATTTCGAAGTAATATTCCCATCCGCTTGAAAAGAAATCTGTTGGATCAGTACGTTGTTCCAGTCATGATATGTGGAATAGAAATACCTACACCCACTCAGGCACAGGCAACAGCAAATTTCATAGTAACTCAACGCCAAATGGAGAGATCCAGGCTGGGTCTAACATTGAAAGCTAGAGTAAGAAACGAAGAACTGAGAAAACGAATAGTAGTGAGAGATGCTATAGAACGTACAATTAGACTTAAGTGAAGCTGGGCAGGTCATATAGTCAGAATGTGAGACGGACAGTAGCCCCGTAAAATACTAGAATGGAGACCAAGGGCTAATACGCGAAGCAGCGGCGGCCCATCTGCACGCTGGATAAACGATGGACTGCTGGAAACTGGCCAAGAAAGAAATATCTATAAACAATTAGAAAAGGCATATGTTTAATAATGGACACAAAGGGCTGATTGATAATCACACATCTTACATATCTTAACATAATTGGGTGCAAATAAAATATTTTTAGTTTACAGTAACATGAAAACAACTTCAGGGGTAGGTGGTTTTGAAGAAAAATATCAATGTTTGAAAAAATAATGATCTTACTAAAAGTCTTGGATCATAAAATAAAAAAAAATAATAATTCGATTAAATTACAACAAAATAAGTGCAACGTTTACCCTTAATTTTTCAGAAATAGTTAAGTTTTAGCAGCCGGTTACATAAAACTTTCTTAATTAAAATAGTCCGTACTTTCTCGTATTAAAATATTTGTAGATTTTCCTTTCACTCAATATTTACTTTTATAAATCATACAAGTATATACAATGATTCTGTTAAAATATAAGCTGTTGTCAACAGTAGTTACAAATTTTGCAATTGTTTCATTTTATTTATTTCAAAGTACAAAATAAAACGTTCAAATCATCTTTAAAATATCTCAATTCATTAACCTTTCTATTTCCAAGAAAATGGGTCATATGAATAAAAATGAGCATGTAGTTTATACTTAATAATTTGGAGCAAATACTCCTAGTGATATGAATAAAAACCAGAAGCATATACTCCGCCTGAGTAAGTACTCTTATGTACTATTTGTTGTGAGTAAATTCTCACTTTTGGTATGAATAAAAAATTGTTCATGCTCTTCGGGGTGAGAATCTACTTCATAATTTTGAAATCTGATAGGCAGCAGACTTCAGTTTGACCGCTGCAGATGCTATGGCTGAGTTCCTTGTTAATGTGCGTTCCAAAAAATATTACAAACCCAGAAGAAGTAGGTGTGGTCGTGACTTTAAAGTGTTGTATAGATTTACTACAGAAAATGTAGAGTGGATATCAAATCACTTTTTGGGTCCAGAATCTAGAGAACGAAGAGGTGGCGCTCAATATAATGTTGACAAAATAAAAATGGTTTTAATATATGTTGGTGGCCCGGGATTTAAGACAGGAGTAGATAGAGTAGGAAAAGATATTGGTTTTCACCAAACTTCGGTGTCAAAAGTTCTGACGGGTGTTGCTGATAAGTTGATAGAAAAGTATAGGCTGTGGATAACATTTCCTTGCAATCCTGAGGATATCATACAAGCCAAAGAAAGGTGGCAAACAAAATACACTTTTCCATGTGCATTAAGTGTGATCGATTGCACTCACATAAAAATAAAAAAGCCACCTATTTAAAAATGAGAAAAAAAATTTAAAGTGAAAATGTTGTCATATCTCAGAAAATAAAAATGTTAGCAAGAAACTGATGTGTTCAGTGCATTCAGCAACTCGAAATACCCCTATAACCAAATTTTTTCCGCAATAATCGAAAAAAAAATTCAATTTCAATTTTTAGCCCAAAAAAAATGCAGACATGATTTTCGCAAAAACCGAAAATAACCTCTGTGTACTCTTAAAACTCACTGTTTTTCACAGCCTGAGAAAACTCAAATTTTCCACTTTTTACCTAGTTAAAAAATAAAATGACGAGTATTTACTCTTAGGTACTAAGAGTAGGTACTCCTAATATCGAAACATTCTTATTCATATAAACTGGAGCATAACTACTAATTTATGCTTATGCTCATAAGTACATACTCTGAGTTTAAACTCAGGTATTATTCATACCACCAATTGTTCTTTCAACAGAATGATGATGTTCTATATGGTCTGCATAACTGGTGGTATCAAAATTTTATTTTGTTATGTTGTTTGTTTGTATATACAATATACAGTTACGAAAAGTGAGGACCTTTTTTGTAGTCGTGGTGTTAAAACATATACAATAAAAAGCCTGGAACTTTTTTCAAAAATACACCATAAATTAGAAAGCCTTGAGGGCTACAGCCCCTATAGTCTTCATAGATCTGCTACTGTCTTTGAAAACTTAGGTAGAGCTATTATATTCCAGGCTCGAAGATTGTAGTAAATACTGTAAGTAGCTTCAATAATAATTGTTATCTTGTTGCGAGGTTATCGCATCATTTTAACTATATTCAAGATGCAATATTGTTTTTATAGTTAAATATCAGGCTCCACATTTTATTTTTGTGATTGTCAAAACTAATTTTATTTCGTATCAGAACCTTCATGTAGCACTAAATGAGATTATTATTAGGAAATAAGTCTACGGATCTAGGTTGCCACGAAATTCTATATTTCTAATATTTGAAGGAACTTAAACTATATCTGAGCCCCTTAAGTTATATCTGTGGGTGGGGCCTCAGTCCAGTGGTCTACCAACCACGCTTGCTTACAGATTTATATTTAGTACTATTTGCAAACATACTTGTTTTTTCGGATCGATATATTTGTATTACCAAATCCAAATAGTCGCGTACGTTTGTTTGAATATTTGCTATAACTTCCACATTTAGCGAACATATGCTTAGAGTGTGCGTATGATAGAGTACAACAATTTTTCTTTTTGAAGTACGGAGAAGTCAGTGAAGTTACCCGCAAGTAAACGCATTGATTCGCCGTCCATACCTTTTAAGTTCACATTAAGCGAATGCATGCTTTCTTGAACATGCGACCGGTTTTAAATACTTTGTAAAAAGCATGCAGTCTCGGACCTGGATGATTTTTTTTAGTGATTCGAACGGATACTAGACTTTTCCAAGTATCACTTCTTAAACTAATCATCCGGTTTATATAAATAATACCCCAAAATTGGTTAATCTATATCTATAATATAATGCCCTCATTCATCCAGTTTCAGTCTGACTCTATGAAAGGTTTGGTTGCCTATGTCGTTTGGAGGAAGTAATAAATATTTCTTTTTCTTTTGTTTCAATAGCATAGAATGTATTCACGGCAAGCGGCAGCAACTCACGTGTATTGCGTCATGACAGTAGTTTTCATAATTAAGCGAAAAAATGTAATGGATAAAAAGTTCTAATAGAATAACATATAGGACAAGGAAGCGGATGTACAAGAAATGAATACACAGATATACGAAAACCTATACAAAAATTTCACAATGAGATTTTTAACCATTTTAAATTAATCGCTATCTAGATGAATGCATATTTGGACATACCATGTATTATGCTTTGTTAAGGTTCTCGAGATTCTTTTTTATTGTTACAAGATATTGTATTCGTTTTCATGCTTTACGCTCGTATTGTAGATAACTGATTTTTAGTCGTCACGTAACATGTTTTATTGCTTTTATTTATTTTTCTGTGGTCTATATTAGTCATCACCGGGAAATGCAAGTCATTGTAAAATACACCTAATGCTGCAGCTGTGAACAATAGACACTTCCCAGATCCTAACTTTATTTTTATTTGCAATGTTGCTTTTAAAATATGGAAAATTATGAATATCTCGCGTAAGTTTAAAGAAGAATAAGAAAATATGGTAAATACGCAGTTAACCCTACCCCCGCCAATCTTAATGATTTTTGGTTCATTATTAGATTTTGAGGCGCTGAACAAGAATCCCGAATCACATTTTTTCGGTAACATTTCGTTTCCGAGATATCATTTATCAAAGTTCACAATCCTAAGACGGTTTTGGCCTTTTTCTTCGGTCAGCAATTTTGTAGTAAATTGATTGAATACATAACTAGAATATCTAAATTATACATATTTTTTCGTTTATACGTTGCTTACTCAAATACCACTTCAATAAAATCACATTTGTTTTCTAAAATCCCAATATCTCAAGTAAAGGTTTTTAAAACAGTTTATTATACACATTTTGTTAAGTATATGGATAGGTACCAGGTTAGTAGGCGGTTGGATGCTGGAGCACGGTAGCTAGGTGGATCAATACTGGGTTATTACCAGGTTAGGCTCTAGGGCGCGATTGCGCGAAGGCAATTTAGTGAATCCGCGCTACCTCGTTCCGGCGCCAGGCAATCTGCTGAACTGATACCAATAAAAATAAACCCATAATAAATTGGATCACGTATTGCTACCTTGATACAAATTTGTAGAACTTTGAATAGTGCTTGAATAGTATCTTGATAGACAATATTAGTAAGCAGTAATAACTTGATCCACTAGCTTCTCAAATTTAACACCTTGATGTTTTTAGTAACATAAGTGCTCATATAAAACTACGTGAGCGGTTTTAACGACAGTTGAACGATGCAGAAGACAAAATTTTACTGGAAACGATTTTAGGTATAGCAAACTAAGATAACCTGACCTACATCTTGTGATGGCATTAGAAATTAAATCTTGACCATAAACAATGATATGATAGTTATTATTTTTGTCTACTATATATATATATATATATATATATATATATATATATATATATATATATATATATATATATATATATATATATATATATATATATATATATATATATATATATATATATATATATATATATATATATATATATATATATATATATATATATATATATATATATATATATATATATAACTATAAACTTTGCCTATAATTTTTGCCAAAACAAAACCAACTCTTCGAAAACACTTTATGTAATAGTAGGTATATCCGATTAAGTATGCGTTAAATAACACAGTATAGTGAGGGAGATAATATTAGAATGTTCTTTATTATTGGAATCCAAAGAAAAGAATAATCAGGTCTCTTAGAGAAATATGGACTCTTTCTTTTTCTTTATTATTGGTTCTCAGCAAATTTTATTTTTAAAGAAAGTCGGTGTAAGAAGAAACAATGGTGTCAACACGTTTAGCTCAGATAGCAAGAGATAGCAAAATTTGA
Source organism: Kuschelorhynchus macadamiae (assembly GCA_030620095.1). Lineage (NCBI taxonomy): Eukaryota > Metazoa > Arthropoda > Insecta > Coleoptera > Curculionidae > Kuschelorhynchus > Kuschelorhynchus macadamiae. The sequence goes on along the minus strand of JAUTXW010003662.1, from coordinate 358,483 downwards.
AACAAAGAGTCCAATATATATGAAATACTACATTTTTGCCATAGCCCACCTATGAAGCACTGTACAGAGTGTTTGGTTGCAATTGGGCTTATTTTTAAGATAGAACCTTGCGGTGTTCGCGAACCATAGCTACATTTTTGTGGAACGAAAGACGCCTCAAAAATAGTCACATCCCTCTTAGTCTCCGAGCTACAGGGCGATATTAAAAATATTGTATTTGCAGGTACTCCCTATAATCTTATGTGCCTGAAAAATTGTCAAACAGCTAAAAACAAATCCTTTTAAAACTTCCCACGAATCCAGTGGCGTAGTCAGTTTTTTTTCTGAATATTACTGTTTTCGAAATATTGACCAATGCTATTCTGTTTTAATAAACAATAAAAAAAATCCTAATTTTAATAATTCGTATTCAAAATTTTGCAGTTGGTCATGCAAAATAATGCTGATTTTTATTTAAAGTTATTAACAGTATCTATATGTTAACAATAAATCAAGAAAATTAATTAACATCTATTTATCTATATATATATATATATATATATATATATATATATATATATATATATATATTGATATTTTTGCACAAAAAAGTACCACCTATCCAGATTTATGTAGTAAAACCAAAAAATATTAATACATAATTATTATCCAATAAGCATATCAGCAAAAATTAACTTTGAAAGTCGTAACATAAGTACTATAGTAATCAAGTAAATCAGAAGAACTGTTCAAATTGATTTCCATTTTATTGTATGCACGCTTTGCATAATTTTCCTATTCGTTTTAAGGAATTAAGGAAAACAACGAGATGATTTTTTAAGTAGCGCAAACTTTCTTCTATTGCATTTCCCGGAAACCTTGAATATTACCATAATGAAATTTGATCTTATAGGCCCATTGTTTCCTATCCATTGATTGGTATAATTTTTCTCCAGAAATAACCTCGCCATTTGAGAATTGTGTGCAGGAGCTCCATCCTATTAAAAAAATTGCGTTTACATGCGCTAAAAGAATATCATCAAGCAAATTCTTCTACTGAATCCACGTAACGATTGGCTGTTTCCCTCAAATATATAAAATTTTATCTGTGATCCTAATACGAAGCCAAGTACATTTATGCCAAACCTGCTCTGCTCTCTTCTGGGAAATATTTGGTGTTGGTTTTCCTGGGACCATAATCTGCTATTGTTCCTATTAACTATACCAAGGTTATTAAAATGTGCTTCGTCTGACCATATAACCTCCTTTTTAATGTCTCCAATCATATCACATCTTTCTCTAACAATAAAAAGCAGCTCTGTTTTGCCTGCCCTGCTGCAAAAATTTGAATGTGAATTATGAAAATGTTTGTCGTTGTTTATTAAAATTATATTATTACTGTTAAATATTTTTGAGAAGCTTGTAAAGAGATCAATTAATGTCTTGATAAATATGCAGGATGTTCCATTTAAAACAATCTAGCATTGGTCAGTATTTCAAAAACTGTAACATAAAGTTCTAAAAGGATTTGTTAATTCCCTCGCAAAAAGGGAAGTATTGTAATTGTGAAAAAATCACTCTAGATTTTTTTCAGATCTTCACGTTGCTAGATGTCAAAAAACATGTTTTCTCAATTCCGTCGGTCTGTCTGTCTGTCGGTCTGCCTGTCTGTCTGCCTGTTCGCGGCATAGCTATAAAACTAGTTATCCGATTGACTTCAAATTTTGGTCAAAAATCAAAAGTCGTATCGGGATGACCTGCTAACACTTTGGTAAAAATCCATTATGACGAAACAAAATGGCGGCCTATTATTTTATTTTATTTTATTTTACCACATTCTACAGAATATATCCAATTAGTGAATTGGAAAAACTACTTAATTTACGTACAAACATATTTTAATTAATTTAAATAAGTAAAATATAATATTTAAGATGTTTATAGAGAAAATAAAACAATATGTCAAAAAATCAGCCGCTTAATCGAGGCCACGCTGCAACTAAATATATCAAGTTGATTTTGTACACTATTGTTTTTGTTACACAATTGAAATAGCGGGGAAATTTTTAGCACATTTGTTCTTGGGGTGGGTAAGAAAAAGGTAGAGAAATTACGCGTCGTAGGTCTGGGTACTTGGAATTTCAGAGACTGCAAAATTTTGTTGGCATCTATTTTCCCAGAACTTATATTATGTAAAAAGATAAGTTGAGCTTTATCTCGGCGAATTTCTAGACTCTCCATTGAAAACCTAGTTAAAAGTTGATCATGTGGAAAGCCTATTTCAGGATAAACCCCATCAAGTTTAAAACAAATATATTTCAAAAAACGTCTTTGAACTTTTTCTAGGCTTGTGATATGCGCCTGGTAAAATGGACACCAAACAACTGCGGAAAATTCTAACCGAGATCTGACAAAACCATTGAAAAGCAATTTAAGAGTATCACTATTGACGAAGTCACGAGTATTTCGTATAATAAATCCCAGCAATTTAAAACTATCTGCAACAACTTTAGAGACGTGGCCACGAAATGAAAGACTTGCATCCAGAACTGCACCCAAATCATTCACCGAATCAGACCTATCTAATATTTGCCCATTTATAGTATAATTATAGGTTATAGGCCGAAGTTTTTTAGTGAAAGTGACAACGTTGCACTTAGAGACATTTAGAAGCAATTTATTTTCTTCGCACCACATGTTCATTCTGTCAAAGTTATTTTGTAGTTTAACACAATCACTTAAATTTTTAATTTTGAGGTATAGCTTGACATCGTCTGCGTAAAGAAGATAATCAACGTCTAGAGTATAAATAAGGTCATTAAGAAATAAAAGAAAAAGCAAAGGCCCTAGGTGGGTGCCCTGTGGCACACCAGATGTAGCGACAAATTCTTTGGAGTTGTGACCATGACATTGAACGAATTGAACTCGGTTTTTAAAGTAAGACTCAAAAAATTAAAGGAAGTTATTTGAAATACCATAGGAAGCTAGTTTATTTAACAAAATGCCATGATCAAGACGATCGAAAGCTTTTGAGCAATCGGTATAAATGACGTCAGTTTGATCTCCAGCATCGGTAGATTCTGCAAGATCTTGAACGAGACAAAATAACTTTGAAACTGTAGATCGACCCTTCATGAAGCCGTGCTGCTGGGGTGATATATGCATACTTACCTAATTGTATAAATAGCCATGCAGAATAATTTCAAATATCTTCGAAAAGTTATTTATAATACTTATTGGACGATAGTTTGTGACAGAATTATTGTCTCCTTTTTTAAAGACAGGAGTTATTCGTGATATTTTTCATAGGTCTGGGAAAATTGAAGTATTAAGTGATATATTAAATAATATTGAAAGTGGTCTAGCAAAAATAGAAGCACAGTCCCTTAAGAGAAACGCAGGTATTTTATCCTTCCCTATAGTAGCCTTAGGTTTAATTCTTTTTAAGCTAATTAAAACCTCATCCTCGGTAATCACTCCAACGTCAAGTGAGTTTTGATAAGGATAATTGTCAGTTGCGACATCCTCCTTAGAAGATGATGCAACATAGGAGTCTTGGAAAAAAGATGCAAAACCATCTGCTATATGCTGGGGATTACCAAGGATAGAGTTATTATAAGACATAACATTTGGCAAATTATGTGAGTTTCTTTTGTTATTAAAAAAACGCCAGAATTGTTTAGAATCATTTTTAATATTGTTTTCCATATTTGTACAGTATATTCTGTAGGAATTATTTATATCATGTTTGATTATTGTACGTAAATCTTTAAATTTTTATAATTCGACAAGACTTTTTGTTTTTTTGTATTTTCTCCAATGTTTGTGTTTAGCTTTAATATTTTTTATAATATGACTTGAAAACCACGGCGGATAATTTTGATTTCTTTTCTTTGTCAGTGGAACGTGGATATTCAGCGTTTGATAAATAACTTCGTAAAATTGTGCACAAGCTTTATTGGGGTCAGTATATTCAGCGAGAAATTCCCAATTAATATATGAGAGGTTCTGATAAAGATTTACTAGGTTTGCTTTTCTAAAATTGTAAAAATTTAAATTGTTTTTCAGTTTGTTATTTTTTGACTCGCGGCGTATATTAAACGATGCCACTATGGCGGGATGATAATTATCTTCAGGAGTTAAGACATCCATAGCTCGACAAACATGCCCAACATTATTAGTGAGCACAAGGTCAAGAAGTTTATAATAGGTATTTTTAACCAGATTAATTTGATTGAGGTTGGCAAAATTCAAAAAATTAATCAACGATAATGTTTTACTACTACCCTGCAACGTATTTACAAAATCACTATAGTCGGGTAAATTAGAATGACCAAGTATTATGAGTTTATTGTTTAAAAAGTATGGCAGTGAAGAGAATATTTCAAAAAAGGATTCATACATTTCTGCAGACGCACTTGGAGGTATATATAAGCCGACGATGTAAAAAACTACGTTATTTAAAAGAACCTTAGCGCCGATTATATCAACGCACTGTAGACAGTCAAACATTGACGTATCGATTCTTACCACCGAAAGAGTATTTCTAAAAATTATACACGTACCGCCACCCCTATTCACACCCATCAGTTCAAAATTTCTATCACTTCTTAGTGCTAAAAAATTAGAAGGAAATATTTCGGAATTGACAATCCCGTTATTTAGCCAAGTTTCCGAAAATACAACAATATCCTAATTGCAGGACGCAAGTGCATTATAAATCGCTTTTACTTTAGTATTCAATCCACGTACGTTCTGATAGTAAACTGACAGATCTTCAAATTCGGCTTGATCGGTGCTAGAAAAAGTGGGGATATGGGAGGAGTTCTGGTGACAAGGCGCTTGTTTATTTACTTTGATACAATTATTACGGACACGGACCTCGCCAGTGGTACCCAATGATTGCTATTGTGAACCCACAATTTCAAATTTAAATTTTTCTAATGCTTTTTGATACGTATGACAAGCACCGTAATTCCACGCGGCATGATTTATATTAATTTGACTACTTTGTTTTTGATTAACCATTAAGCAATTACTACATTTATAAAGATCAGAATTACGAACTTTGCAATCTTGAACATCGTGGTTTTCAGAACATAGAGGACATATTACATTGGCTTTACAGAACTTAGAGGTGTGATTGAGACTATTACATCGAAAACACCGGGTTATAGTAAAAGCCTCGTAGACTGCACAAGTATCGAGACCCACTAATATAGAATTATTAAGCATTACCTTTTAATAAATTTTTTCATCTACCTGCAGCGTGGCCTGATAAACACTTTTTTTGGTTGGCCATATGCGCAATATCTCAAAATGGTTATATCCAAAAATGTCTTTATTCTGTTTTCTAATCCAATCAGCAAGTTGATTCTCTTCAATTTTCTGCGACATCCCCACAATTCTGATTCTTGGATGAAGTTCTTTCAGCTGACGTATTTCATATTTTTCGCCAAGTTTTTCTTCTGCAAGTTGTCTAACTTTTGACGTTTCGGTATGTTATGTGTGTTTCACTTTCCGAATGGTGAGGTCAGGTAAGCAAGGATTAATGTTATTTATAACATCCAATTTAGTTTGTGAGTTTTGTTGGCTCTGGTCCTTAGGTTTTAAGATTATTTTAGCTCTATCGGGCCGCGCTATTTGTGCATAGGTGGTAACTGAGGATTGGGGCAGATCTGCGTCTGTTTTAGGTAATGATTCACATATTTTACTGGATATCTCATTTAGAAGGGTGCCTTTGAAATCGTCGAATTTTGATATGATGTCAGAAACAAGAGTCTGAAATTTTTCTTCAATGCCTTTATGCAGCTCCTTTTCCTGACCGCTGGCGGAAAGACAGGTGGAACATTTCCAAAACAGTCTTTTAATGTTCGTAAATGAAATCAGCTGGTATGTTGACACACGCAGCGTGGAACGTAAAATTACACACGCCAGCGCACTGCACACTTGGTTTTCGTGAGATCTTATCACTGCACATACCACATTTCGACAATTTTTTTTTGGCTTATTTGGATTTACCAAGCCAGAACAAAAGTCTTTTTAATAATTATAGTACGAATCCAAGATGGCGGAACAAAATGGCGGCATAATAAAATATTTAAAAATTCAGCCTTAAAAAACTGCTTAATGGTTTGATTTCAAATTGTGTGCCATAACTAATTGTGGTGGATCAACTAGTAAAATAGTGGTACTCATTCAAGATGGCCGAACAAAATAGGTGTCAAATAAAATGTTTGTAATTGTGAAAAAATCACCCATTCAGGTTTTACACATATTTACGTTTTATCGTCGCCAGAAGCCAAAAAATAGGTTTTATCAATTCCGTCCGTCCGTCTGTCGATCTGTCTTTCAGTTCGCGGCATAGCTTATAGAATACTTACCCGAATTACTTGACCAAAATTTAATTTGGTCAAAAATTAAAGGTCATATGGGGATAACCTGGTAATATTTTAGTAAAAATCCAATATGGTAAAAGAAAATGGCGGCCTAGTGAAGTTTTAAATTTTAATTATTTGTAAAAAACTACTCATCCAATTTTTCTCAAATTTTGCAAAAAACATCAAGTATTATATTGAAATCAACTGGTAACATTTTGGTACAGTTCCAAGATGGCGGAACAAAATGTTGGCTTAATAAAATATTTATAAATTCAGCCTAAAAAACTGCATAATGGTTTGATTTCAAATTGCGTGTCATAACTAATTGTGGTATATGAATCAACTAGTAAAATTGTGGTACTAATTTAAGGTGTCCGAACAAAATGGTGGCCAAATAAAATATTTGTAATCTCGAAAAAATCATCCTCTCAGGTTTTACACGTCTTTACTTTTCAGCGCCCCTAGATGCCAAAATGTTTGTTTTATCCATTCCGTCGGTCTGTCTGTCTATCAGGTCTCGGCATAGCTTAAAGGCTACTTACCCGATTGACTACAATTAGCAAAAATAAGTGTCATATGAGGATGACGGGGTAATATTTTGGTAAAAATGCAAAATGGCGAAAGAAAATGGCGGCCTAGTGAAATTGTAAAAAAAATATTATGGAAAAACTGCTTATCCAATATATTTCTAATTTTTCGTGAACAAGTATTATGTATTATGTCGACTGGTAAAATTTTGGTACGAATCCAAGATAGAGGTAAAATAAAATATTTAAAAAATCAGCCTGAAAAACTTCTTAATGGATTGATTTCAAATTGTGTGCCATAACTAATTGTGGTATAGGGCTCAACTAGTGAAACTGTGTACTAATTCTAGATGCTGGAAAAAAATTGCTGCCAAATAAATTTTTATAATCGTGAAAAAAATCAAACTCTCAGGATTTACATATTTGTAGCGTCTCTAGATGCCAACATGATATTGAAATGATAAAACAAACATGTTTTATCAATTTCGTCGGTCCATCTATCGGTTTGTCAGTGCGCGACATAGCTTAAATACTACTTGCACGCTTGACTTCAAATGTTGACCAAAATTAAGGGTCATATGGGGATAACCGATAACATTTTGGTAAAAATCAAATATGGCGGAACAATGTCAAACATTTTTTATTAGAGTTGTGTATTATTTGGGGGTTAAGATCCAGTAAAAAAACAAGTATTTTTAACTTAATTGTTACATCTTTATACACATATATAGATACTATATCTTGCATGAAACCCATATTATTACTCTTTACCTGTTGCGTTGGTCCGCATATATTTGAGTGGTGTATTATTTGGGTTTAGGATCTAGTAAAAGAAACAGAAGTCTATTTTTAAACAGTCGACGTTTCGCAACTTTATTGTTGTAACTTCAGGATACATATGTAGATTCTATATTCAGCAAAAATAATCAGTCTTTACATACTGTGTTGGTCCGCAGATATTTCCCAGATATTAATTTTCTAAATGGTTTTCGTTAACGATCCTCTTTTTGTTATGTTAAAGTGGTGTATTATTTGGGATTAGGATCTAGTAAAAATAGAAAAGACTTTTTTTTAAATTGTCGACGTTTCGCAACTTCATTGTTACATCCTCAGAACACATATATAGATTCTATATCCTGCATGAAACCCATATTTTCTGTTTTTACCTACCATGTTGGACCGCCGATATTTTATGTTAGAGGGATGTATTATTTGAGGATAGAATCCAGTAAAAAAACAAATGTCTTTTTTAAATTGTCGACGTTTCGCTGCTCTATGTATAAATATATATATATATATATATATATATATATATATATATATATATATATATATATAGATTGTATATCCTGTATGAAACATATATTATCAGTCTTTACCTACTACATTGGTCCGCAGATATTTCCCGGATATCAAGTTTCTAAATGATTTTCGTTAACAATTTTGTTATTGTTATGTTAGAGTGGTGTATTATTTGGGGTGAGGAAATATCTGCGGACCACGGCCGGTGTAGGTAAAGACTAGAAAGTAATATTGGTTTCATGCAGGATATAAAATCTATGTGTCCCGAGGATGCAACAACAAATTGGCAAAACGTCGGCAATTTAAAAACGGCTTTTGTTTTCTTTACTGGATTCTAACCCCAAATAATACACCAGTCTAACATAACAACAAGAGGGTCGTTAATAAAAACTATTTAAAAATTTAATATCTTATCTGAAAACCAACGTAAAAAATCTTGTTCAATTAACTTTAAATTTTGCAGAAAAATTAAATGTTAAAATGGGATACTTATTGAATTCACTAAATTATGCCAAAAAGTCAAATGTGGCATAGGTGGAAAGGAAATGGTAAACATATTGCTAGGAATCCATTATCATGGCAGAAAATGGCGCTCAATAACAATGAAGAGACAGTACATGCAACACTTTTTTACTGTCACTATGTACTAAACTAAATTGGATCACACTTTACTATTCCTAATGATTAGAAATAAATCATAACGAGGGAAGTTCCGGGTAAAGAGAATTTACCGATTTTTTTAATTCTTAACAAGTTGAGAGATACAAGGAATATCTGAAAATGCAATACTTTTAATATCGCCCTGTAGCTCGGAAACTAAGAGGGCTTAGACTATATTGTTTGCGGCATTTTTCATTTCACAAAAAAGAAGGTTCGTGAATACCGCAAAGTTCTCTCTTTAAAAATAAGCGAGATACCCTGTCATTGCTACCAAAATGGGACACCCTGTACAGCAGATTTTACTCTTTAAATCTGTAGTTCTAATAAGCTAATATTTATTATTTAACTGCTGTATAATTGCTTTCCGCTATTGCAATGCCCGGTTTCGTAAACCCTTGAGATGTTTTCAACAGTTTTATTCTAATATAAGGTTTTAAAGAAACATTATTGATAGTTTTTATAAATTTGTTCAGCAAAATATTAAAACAACTTCACTAGGATGAAATACTTTTTATTAATAAACAGTTCCTAAATTATTAATAAAGTTATTTTTATCCTGATTAATTTACTTTAAAATTTTATTGTAGGATTTTATAAAAATTTTCAATAACGTTTTTCTAAAACTGCCTATTAGTATATTTTCAAACTTGATTTAGGGAAAAAGTAACAGTGTTTGGGAAAAATATATAGAAATTCTTATCTTGAATTATATAATTTTAAGGAAACGTATCGAAAGTCAACCGACATATTTTAATCTACAGTAAATGAGCCGAAATAATCTCTAAATAAACGGTTAATTTTGGAAAAAAAGCTTACATTTACTCATTTAAATCTAATTAACAAATAACAGGTAATTGTTTTGGAACTTCTGGATGGAAAAATCCATTACTACTACTCTTATATTATTAATAATATTTTCTAGACGCAAACATATTGCAAAGATCGAAAAAAATTAATGTTATTATATTTTTTCTACAAACGTGCTAAAAAAGCAATTTTTAAAACTAGGGAGTTTTAGCCTTACTACAGCCTTAAAAATATTACTAGAAGGCATTAGTGCCTTAAAGTTTAAGGTACTAGTGTTAAAACTGAAATGTGAAATTTGGAAAGCAACGTCAAAAATATTTATATTTTCTTTATTAACATTAATATTAATAGTACAGTTTAAACAACTTGAAAAATGAATTTGTTCCACAGATCAACTTTTGCTCTTTCCGCAGAATATGCCAGAAATAAATTTTCAGTATATTTCCCAGAATCGTCTCTCTCTTCACACCATCTCACAAACTTATCCTAAGCAATCTCATATTGCATTTGGAATTTTCTGGTAGGTAGCTCGATTAACCGCTTCATCTATATCTTTATAAATGAGCCGATGCAATCATCATTTTCTTCTATATTTTCTTGCATTTTAAGCAAAAAACCACAATACCGTTTTAAGAAACTGACAGGATGTTTCAAATTTCCCCTAAATAATTAGGCCAACAATGGTTTTTAGGTTTTATTGACAAATGTCAACTTCCATAATTTTATATTTATCTATTTAAAACTATCTGCTTCCAATTTATTAAAGACCCTAAAAATTTCGCTTCCCTCATTCTGCAAATTTTCACATGCGATTCTTAAAAATATACTTTTAACACCTATATGATTAATATAGCATAACAGTTTTCATATTTCAAGATCCCTAGATGGCGAAAAGCATGTTTTCCCATTTAGGTCTGTCAATCAGTTCTCGGCATAACTAAAAAATTTTTATCGAGTTGACATCAAATAATTCTTAAATTTTTATTAAAAGCTCAAAAGAAAAACATATGATAAAAGATTTGATAAACTAAAAGAACAATTATAAAATTAAGAAACCTTAAAATCTTAAGCGATTTAATAAATGTAAATTTTAACACACTTTTTTAACTAAATCTAACAGTCCACCAATGATACAAAAATGTCGCAAGCGAACGAACTTAAAGTTCTTGTTCCCACCGTTTCGACATTGCTAGGCTTAAAAACTCATTTAGTTGAGCATTTTAATCAAAGAAAACGCCATTAGTGTAATGAAGTGTGGGTTTATACAAGACATTTAATCACTAAAAATAAATTATTTGCGTAAAAACTCACTTTTCATTTACACTCTCGATTTTTTGGGTAAAAAGCAAGGTAATGTAATGCACATTTGATATTTAACCTTTTGAAGATTAAATAAATACGAATAATAATTCCTATTTATTTATTCATGTACTGTTACTTATATTTGAAATATTGAAATTTACCTTCATGTGATATGTTGTACTTAGAAAGAGAGACAAACGAATGACCGAGCTTCTTAGAAATTAAAAGTTCGTTTTTGGTATTTAGAATCAATATGCTATTTTGGTATATTCTTTATATTAGCGTATTATAGGGTAAGTGGAGGACAGATGGACGGGTAGCAGAAACGGACCACTGCTCATATTTGCAAAAGTATTTACCTAGTGGCGCTTTCCTGCGGTGGTCATTTTCATTTGACCACAATACGTAGCGGTGGTCATTAACGACACGTTTGTCCAGAAAATATTTGAAATACAACCGATTATTAAAAGCTAAAGGCCTAAAAGTTTTACATGGTAATATCTGTGTTAGATGTGTGACTTCTAGGTTAAGTTAAAACTATTTTTTTATTTGCGCTTAAAAATATGTTTAAAAAATGTGTATAACCTAAAACATAATGGAAGTACTGTTGTACACGAAAAAAATTAACTGGTCCGTCTCTCCTCTCAGAAAAGGATAGATGGACCATATGTTCTGAGGACAGACGGTCCAGCATTTAATATCATTTTTTAGTTTGCCAAGATGCCTAACGTGTGTAATAGAAAACAAGGGGCTCGTCCTAGGAGCAACTGGACCGAGACTAATCTACAGGAAGCAATTCGTGCAGTAAATACTGCTGTAATGGTAATTAATTGCGGAGCTTTAATATCCCCAAAACAATATCATTAAGAATCATGCCAATTAATTTTATTAAAATCGATAGATTACGACCTGATTCATGCCTTGATAAAGATGCAGAGAGAAAAATATCTCTTCATATAGAGAAGTTGCAAAAAAGCGTCTTCGCTGCTGCAAGATGGCGTACAAACTCGCAGAGAAAATGGAAATTCAGCACAAGTTTTATAAAGAACTGGTAATGTTCTAGCTAAAAAGGATTCGAAATCACTGCCTCTAATTAATTCTGGTGAAAAATGCGAAACAATAACTGTACTTGCATATTCTAATGCTGAAGGAGTATTTATTCCTCCATTTTCCATTTTAAAGGGCAGAACAAAAAGGGCGAATTCCTGGATGGTATGCCCCGGGCTCGGCCATATATATGTCCGAAGCGTATGTTAACGGCACTTTGTTCCAAGGAAATTGCCCGGAAAGGTTCTTTTAATATTGGTTGGTCACACATTTGGAAATGCTTAAATATGGTTATTATTATCTACAACCATTGTATCGGGCTTTTTTCAAAAGCAACCGATTCGCGAAATCCAATGCTTCTCGTAAATTAAGCAAGCTACCAAACAACTAGGTGAATCGTGGAATAAAGCAGTCACTGAGAATGCAGTGTCAACCATTCCTTCTACTGGAATAGCCCCGTTTAACTCAAATGTGTTTCTAGGTTATGCCTTCATACACAATCCGGTGCCTAATGCTGCAGAAGACATTCCACAATATGTAGCAATTAATTCAATTGAAAACGTATTAATCAAGATATTCTACAAGATGTAGCAGTTAATCTAAATGAAAACGCCATTGGCCAAAACATTTTACAAGATGCAGCAGTAGCAATTGAACCAATGGAAGACGTCATTGATCAAGAAGGACAAGCACATCTATAGAAAATGTCGAAGAAGAACCCATTGACAAATAGAAAATACCTGGAAAGATACTATATCACATATATCTGAATTGCTTAAAAAGTGAGAAAACGTGCCAAAGGAGTTACCGGTGTACTTACTTCAGTAAAATAAAACAAATGAATCAAGCTAAAAAAGACAAAACACAGAAAAAAATGCAAAAGAAACAAACCAGAAGGAAAACTAGTAATGCTAAAAGAAAACACAAAAGGAAGCGTTCTTTTAATATAGAGTCAGAGGAGGATCCAGAAATTGTGTTACAAGACTAAGAAGATACTAGAGACGAATTGAAAGACCATGAAAACGAGTGTGCTGGATGCAATGAAGACTATAGGTTCACCAAAATTAAAGAAGATTGGATCAAGTGCCTTATGCATGATCAATGGTTGCATGAGGGATGCACAACATTCCTAAATTTGTTTCAATTGTGAGGGAAACACAGCGCTAAGAAAAAGTAGCAGCTGATCCATCTCTCCTTATAGATCCAGTATGTCTCTCCTACACTATAGAGGAGAGATGGTACAGTATGGTACTTTTGATTTTTTTTGTTAATAAACATTAATTATATTTAGTATGGTTGCTAGTAATAGTGTGCCAAAAAACATTTTTGTAAACCTGTATTTTTTTAGTAATATACCATTACAAAATAAAGAGTTATATTTTGATTTCCAAAATGTGATCCATCTCTCTATCACTTACCCTACGGGTACAAAAACTGAAAAGGCTCTTTCCTACGACCACTTATGAAAACAAAAAAAGCAGTGTTAGTTTGACTAGAAGGTGCCTGATATCAAATCAGTGTTGAAATAGCAGTTTACCTAACTAGTCTCAATTTTCCACACTCGACCCTGGTCAATAGTCGAGCACGGAAAAGACAATTTTCGCACGTGTTAGGTATAACACTTCTTCTATGAGCGTGAGAAAAATTAACTAATATTGGTAGTTATTTTATAGAATCTATTTCAGTGAAGACTTGAAAGTGACAATATAATTGAAAATTCAAACTTATATTATTTTTATTTTTTGATAACAATATCATTTGTAAAATTACAGTTACTGGCATTTGTTAAATTTATGGCTTGTGTATGTTCAACATGAGGTGGTTTAAGGTCAACTGTTGCTTGGTTGCTGTGCTTTGAAAGAGGTAGCCTAGTTTTGGAGGTCAATTGCTGCTGGTTGCTGCGATTTGGAACAGGTAGTCTGGTTTTAGAGGATCTGTGGTGCATTTTGTTTTTGTCTCTTCTTTCTTAAAACAGTTTATTTTATTTTTTGCACATCAATTACCAAACGTTTCCAATTCTTTTGCATAACGGTATTTCGATTTTCTGGTTAAACTTGAAGTTTATATTCTTGGCTTCTTCGATAATGTTTTCCGAATTCATCAATCATCTTCTCACCAATTTCCTGTTGGATCTAAATTTTTATTAGTAATAATACCAAACACAGAAACAAATATTGAATGACAATTTGCTGTATATGATCTTGAACCTGATATAAGCTATATTAGCCAGTACAAAAAGTACCTTAAGTAAACGATTTTTCGTAGCATAGAAGATTGGAAAATATTTCAAACAATGTGAGGGCATAAACACGTTTGGAAAAATACCTTCAAATAGTGCGTACCCTATAATAGGCCTACCTAATCCCGAGATGTATACCGGACATTGCTTTAGTATATCATCAGGGACACGGTTAGCAAACTCCGGCTCCAATGATTACCAATATTAAGAAACATTGGACAGAACATTCACTTCAGTAGGGGAGTCTACATGGACAACTCTAATGAAAATAAAAAAAGAGATTGCTCATTATATATTTCAAAATACATGTAGCAGCAAATCTCAGTCAACGACATCTTTCAGATGACATGCCCAGAAGGACGTCATTTAATTCCGGTAATAGCAGTTTGACGACAAGCTACACATTTCTCTTTTAATTTTAAATATATTTTAATATTATGGAAATTTCTGGTTTGTATCGTGTTTCTTCAATTTAGTAAGATTAAAGTGTAAAATCTTTATTAAATTTGCATTAAATTGACGCGTATACGAGAACTGTTGTATATACCTAACACGTGTAAATAACTATTTCCTTCGATATTGCAATTGTCTTTAAAAGTTAACTTTTCCCGCACTGTGCTTTCTGCACTCTCATCAACACGTAAGAAAATGCAACGAAGTTTTCTTTTTATACCTCTTCGTTAATACTGATAATAGTTTACTTTGTTGACACAGCCCTGTTTCATTCTTATTCTTATGCCGCAATATAATAAGGCAACGGGTAGAAAGTCCCATTTTTTTATTTAGTAATCTTAATTTTTACCTTTTAAAGGCATTGTCAATTAATAATATAAGCATGCCAAGTAACGTCGTAGCGTTGTTAGTTTGTGTAAGCTAAAAAAAGGGTCTAAATTGATTCATTCAATAATGATATACCAGAATCTATTATAGAAACAGCAGGAAATTTAGATCTATTATCTAAGTCAGGTATGAAAATGAATACAGAGTGTTTTCAAGCTGGTGTACAGAAACGCAAGTTTAAAAGAAGAAGTTTTTCGAGCTTAACAAATACACTTTGGTCAAGATATTCAATGCTAAAATTTTTATAGAAATGTAAAAAAATCTAGACATAAGTAGGTATTTTAAGTTAGGGTCATATCTTAAAAAGAAATTCATTGGATTCGAGCCCAAAAAAGCTAAAGAATTTGCTAAATATTAAATGTGTAGACTCGTATATTGTTCCAAGATGGCGTCGAATGAAATATCTCAAATTGCAAATGAGCTAAAAAAATTAAACAAACAAGATTTACTTAACTTTATCGTTTCTAAAAAAGTCCCGGAATGTGCGTTATCGCTTAATGAATGTGTAGTGAAGTTTCTTGGGGCCTATTCGGATCAGAATGTGTTGCACGGATTAGGAACTGATGAAGTTGTACCCGATCAGTCGGTTTTGTGTACCAAAACATTCTGTATACTGTTGAAATCTGACCTGAGAGTAGCGAAAATTGAAGTTGATTCTCAAAAAAGACTTGTCTAAGAATTATAAAAGTCTATTGAACAGTTTAACGCCATTATAACGCTTATGAAATTAAAAGGGAAAGTAAGGTTATACGCTCCATTCCGACATCAAAAGAAACAACGCAAAACAAGGGGGATGTCGGTAGGTCCAGCAGCTCGGGCTCCGCTAGGCATAGCGGGCATAGTACCGCAGTCTCCACTGCAGATATGAACGCGCAGGAAATCCAACAAGAGTCTGGGGAACAGATTTGTGGGAGCTTCGAAATAGGTTGATCATACTCTTGTAGTCAGGATGCCAGTAGTACATTTTGCTGATATATTGTGTGCATGGCCATGCACCATATGAGAGAAATTGACGTTTTAACTACTTTTTGCAAAGAAAGAGTGGAATAAGTGTATCTACTAATACTTTAAAAAAAATAAAAACACGAAATGAATAGACATAATTAAATTTAAAAGTAATAGAATAATGTATGTTTATTAATAATTTTAACAAGTAACATAATAAAAAAATAATAAAAATAGGAATGACACAAATTTAAAAGAACACAAATAATGTGTATTTATAAATAATTTTAACAGTAATAACGGGTCAGGATTTTAAAGTCTTATAGGGCGATATCGGAAAAATGGTTTGGATTTTTTTTATAAAAATTTGATAAGAGCGAGGCAGAAGCACATGTTTTAACTTCGATCATTAATAATAAGATACAGTATCATCTCCGAATTAGGGCAAAATGTGTGTCCGCAAAGTAAGAATTTGCTGCGATATTTTTACTTATCGATCAAGAAAGCGTTTTGGATAATCTATTTATTCGTATTACTCCAAAATACCCCACACTAATAGTCACTGTATCTAACAGGGTCTCTAAAAACTTCACAAACAAGTTAAACAATAGGAAACACATGTAATTGTAAATATAAACACAAAAAAATAACGGCGATCGACGGAGGAAAGGAACCGGTGAATATTGCACTTTTTATTGATGGTATTGCGAAACCTCTTCAATCAGCCATAATTAGCGAATACTATCAACATAATGGAATAAACCCGATTGGTAGGCTAAAATGCACATTTAAAACAGTTAAAAATCAACCACAAATCATCCCAGACCTAACACGTGCAGAGAAAATGAAAAAGTATTCCACATAAACTCATTGTCTCTACTATGTCTGGCCCCTACCAGAAATTGTTGAGAGTTCGGGGTGAATATATTAGCTTTTATTTTTCCTAACTTGTACATTTGTGACCATCCTTTTATAAATTGTTTTGAATGTTTTTACTGTTTCAATTTTTGCATGATAATATGTTTTTCTTTTTGATATTTCCTGTATACATCCTATAAATGTTTGCTCCATGGCCCCTTCTATGAATAGCCTTTATAAATAAATAATTATAACTTTTTCTTCCAGAGTCAGTTTTTATTTTAACGAATATTTTTTACACAACCTGTATAAACACTCTAAAAATTTTAAGCTACAATAATATGGCTTTTTTCTTTTCTTTAATTAAAAAAATATACTTTATTGAATTTAGCTCGAATCGTACCCTTTGTATTAAGTTAACGGCAACTGAACTTCATAACGTCAATAGTATCTTAGAAAACACGACCATTTCTCAAAATAGAGAATATTTGTCATGGTTCATGGACCTGAAAAAGAAAACTTTACTCTTAAAAAGAATACATGTCTTGTCACCCGAGCTAGGCTATAATTTCCTCAACAAGCTCCGCAGTTGTTTTTTTGTTTAACTTCCTTAAATTTTAAAAATTATAAAATAGGTTATTAGAAAATTAAATTATAATTTGAGCCACCCCCTTAATACGTAACAAAAGGATTCCTTCTATAATTTTTACATTTTTCTGCATTCGAATGATTTTTTAAATATCTTCAAATTAAATTAAGTGTTTTTAACGGAAAACTGAGAGCGTTTTAGGTATAATAATAATACGCACCTCTGAATGGTTAATCACTTCCCCCAAAACTAGTTTATAATAGCAAATCTAATTTAATTTAATACTTAACAGTATTCTGTGATCTTAGATCTAATTGACCAAAGATTTAAAAATAAACACTAAAAATGTATTCTCTGTACTCTACATGGTCACACATTAACACAAGAGCGTTATATGCGTTGTCGATGCCAGTCGTGTAAACTCGGTGCTCCTACAAATCTGTTACCCAGACTCTTGTGGAAATCCAAGCACCCCCGCCACTTAAGGTCAGTCAGCAGCAATTCGAATGGAGTCGCAGACGTGGCCGGCAGACTTATTCACGTGATCAAGCATCAGGAGAAACGACAATGAATCCCCTAAAATTGAATCGCGTAAACACATTTCTCATCAACAGGTTGCTAGTGCTGTATTAGAAGCAAAATCACAACAAATTATTAGTGATTTAGTCACGCCGGCTGAGGACCGGGACAATTTATGTTGGACGTCGGTTCACCCAAAGAAATTTCAACGAAAAACCATTGTGGGAACTGGCTCCAATTGCAAATTGAAAGCTGCCCCTACCTTTGTACATTTCCACGTTTATAGATTAGACCTTCCCTGCATGGAGCAAGATTTGAAATGATTTAAATAGTATTATATTAAAACATATATCGACAGTAATAATTAAACTGTTGACTTTTTTATTTAACATGTATAGAACGGGGTGCTTTTCTAACAAGTTTCAAACCGTCCAGGGTAGTGCCGGTTTTTAAAAAGGGAGATGTAAATTCAGTTGGTGATTACAGGTCCAATCTCTATTGTGCCGCTGTTTGGAAAGGTATTTGAAGTTATTATAAAAAACTGTTTGGTTCATTTCTTTGAATGTAAGAAATTGTTAAATGTGTTTCAGTATGGTTTTCGGAAGAGAAAATCTACGGTGCAGGCAGTTGTTCAGATAGTGCATGACATAGTCGATGTCCTTAAAGAGAGCATGTAGACTTAATTTTATGCGATCAGAGCAAGGCCTTCGACTGTGTCTCTTATTAAAAAACTCTATCGATATGGAATTAGAGGAATGCCTTTACAACTGTTAGAAACATACCTCTCATGTAAAAAACAGTGTGTCTTCTTTGATGCTGGTATTTCTGGTATATGGAGTTTTGGTTCATGGAGTACCTCAGGGATCTATCCTTGGTCCCATCCTCTTTATTATATATGTAAATGATCTTTTTGCATATCTCTCTCTAAACAAATGTATATGTTATGCCGATGACACATCTCTTTCCACAGTTGGCTAAGGGAGAAAGTGCAAGGATGCCGGGTTTGAACTTGGAAGGTTCTCTTAATTGGACCAGTCACATGGAATCATTGTGTTCTAAATTATCTTCAACATTGTTTGTAATTAGAAAACTGAAACTCATTTTAAACCGACAATCAGTTGTTAATGTATATTATTCCTTATTTCGTTGTCATATTTCTTATGGGGTAGCTCTGTGGAGTAATTCGTGCAACGCAAAATGCATTTTTAGAATGCAGAAAAAGGCCATACGAAGTATCGCAGGAGTTGGTCACCGCAAGCACTGTAGGCCTTATTTCACAAGTTTACAGATCTGGACTCTTACTTAATGAATATATTAAACCTGTTACTAAAAATCCATACAAATAAATCGCAATATTTGCATAATTCTGATTTTCATCATTATGGCACAAGATCTGCACAATTAATCCGTGGGCCTAAGTTCCGTCTTAAAAAATGAATAAACAACTCATTTAACATTGAATTTTATAATGTGTTACCGTTATCAATAAAATGTCACAACGAAACAAGGTTTAGGATCGCAATTAAGCAATTTTTAACATCACATGGTTTCTATACAATACAGGAATTCTTTGATATTGTAAATCGTAGGATAAAGTTTAACAACTGAAATGTATGCTTATCTGTTTGTTTGTCATAAGCTATATTCGTTTTATTATTGTGTCTTGTTGATTATATCTTAGTTCTTAGTATTCACTTTTGCGTATGTTATGTGCATATACTAAAACATCGTGTCTATGAACGTTAATTTTTATGACTTGCTACAATTGTAACGTTTTTTGTACAAAATGTGGTCAAATAAATATTATGACTATGACATGTTTGAGGCACCCGATTATATTTATCTAATAACAAAGTTGGCCGTCCATTTTATTTGGTTTAGCCGTGGAATGTCGAAGAGAAGAACTTGCCAAAATGACCATTACTTACGTTGCCAACAAAAGAAATTATTTACTTGTTAAACGTCCGGATCCAAAAAATTATATTAGTAGAAATTTATTGATATCTAGCGAGGTAAATGATGAAAAATATGTATCGATCGACAGAAAATATGTTCATAAAACTGCGCATAATACTCTTTTTGTTAATTACGTAAAGGGAGCACGCACTGTTCAATGAGTAGTAGTGAATATGTTTGGCATAAAACCATCAGAAATAACAGCATATCTAGATCTTTCAAATCTAGAATTTTATACCGGCTATTCCATCCGTCGATCTCCGGCAACCCTAATAGCAGGTTTTAGTGAAGAAATAACCAATATTAAGAGACTGGGATGCTAAAAATCTAGCTCGGTCGTGGAGGGACACTTGGAAGAATTCACAAAAATTAAGGAGAGGTATGTCAAATAAGACCTTATGTCAAAATGGAGCATCAACATCAGCGGTCAGCACCTTTCAAACTGATTGGATCTTGCCGTCTTCCAGTAAAAATCTCGCAAATGATCAGATAGAATCTACTTCGACTGTATCCACATTAAGGTCCTCTAAATCTTCAAAATGCATTAAACTGTTCAATTACTATAAACATTGTAAATAATAACCTAACCCTTGCGGAAAGTGTGTTTTCCGTAGTCGACTACTTGACCGTTCAACTGTGCAGTTCCGTGTGGAAAATGCGCACTTTAATAATAAACGAATTATAAGAATATGAAACTTTGAAAGAAGGTAGGGGAGTAAAAATTATATAACATATCTTGAGCTTAATACATTTATCTAGGATGTGTAATTGATATACATGTAATAATTTTAAAATAATTGTTTGTAATATTATTTTCGCAAAACCTTAGCTAGTCAAGAGGTAGTAGCACACGTCCCCGTGTCCTCTCTTTGTTATGCCACCTGTGCTCAATAAAAAAAAATCAGTAAATTTCTTTACCCGGAACGTCCCTCGTTATGATTTTTTTCCATTTGTTAGGAATAGTGAAGTATGACCCAATTTAGTTCAGTACATACTCACAGTATGTATGTGTTACACATACTTTTCATTTTTGTTTGTTCCATCATATTGGATTCCTACCAATATTTTACAATTTTCTTTCTACCTATACCACACTTGACTTTTGGGCATAATAAGATAAATTTAATAAGTAGTTTTTACATTGAAACATACCGCCATTTTGCTAAGTCATATTGAATTCGTACCAGTTTATGCCATTTTCACATCTAACTTTTCTGCAAAATCAATTGAACAAGATTTTTTTACTTTGATTTTTTAAAAATTTTATTTGGCCGCCATTTTGTTGCGCCACTTTAAATTGAAACCCATATTATCAGCCTTTAGCTACTCCGCTGGTCCGTAGATACTTCCCAGATATTAAGTTTCTAATTGGTTTTCGTTATCGATCCTCTTATTGTTATGTTAAAGTGGTGTATTATTTGGGGTTAGGATCCAGTAAAAAAACGAAAGTCTTTTGTTAAAATGTCTACATTTCGGAACTTTATAGTTGCATCCTCAGAGCACAGATTTAATATCCTACATGAAACCCATATCATCAGTCTTTACCTACTCCGTTGATCTGCAGCTATTTCCTAACCCTAAAAAATACACTACTCTTACAACAAGAAGATCGTTAGCGAAAACCATTTAGAAACTTAATATGTGGGAAATATCTGCAACGGAGTAGCTAAATACTGATAATATGGGCATCCTGCATGAAGAATATAAAATCTAGAATCTGAGAATGCAACAATAAAGTTGCGAAACATCGAAAATTTAAAAAAGACTTTTGTTTTTATTACTGGATCCTAACCCCAAATAACACACCACTCTAACATAAAAACAAGAGGATCGTTTACCCGCAACCGGCAAAAAATTGTGACATTTAGACTATGTGTCGGTATATGATACCGCTAATTATTTATTAACTTATTTTTGAAGGAAAAAATATAAAACAATAATTTTGCATTAATTTTTATTCCAGACATTACACAATTTAAAAAAATACTACATTACAAAAATACTTAACATTACACACCAAAAAATACTACATTACAAAAATATTTATAAACACATAACAGAATAAAAACTTCATTTTCTTACAGATATTTATTGTGTTCGTTTCTGAAGGCAAGGAAAGCAATTTTTTTTTGTGTGTTCCAAACAAATTGGCATTCCACATTATCTGCAACAATAAAAAGTTTTTCTTTTTAATTTGTAGGAACACTGATAACATGTTTTTTGATAGCCATTCTTTCATCATTTGATTCCTGATGGTGTTGATCGGAATCACTATTGTCGCTAATTTGTAAAATACCCTTCATTCTCGAATAAAGTTCTTTAGGTAAACTTCTGCCATTTAAGAATCTTTGGTGCATATGGGGTGTAGTTAGCCTTTTAGCTAAACTTTTTAAAAAAGTCTTTACGTTCCAATTTATCTGGATTCTTGCAGCTGTTATACAAAATATATGCATTAACTGCACACATATTAAAAAGGTAGCTATAGGCCAACGGCGAGTTCTTCTACTAGGCGGATAGTTTGCACATTTCTTATCCAAGCTGTCGACACCTCCTTTCGTTAGATTATAATCTGCTATAATTTCTGGCTTTCGAGTTTCTGGATCAATATTACAGGAATGGTGCATTGATGAAATCAAAACAACTGCTTTATTAGGTCGAGGAACATAGGATAGCAATGTAATATCTTCTTTGAAACCATATAAACTAGAAAGCTTTTCTCTATTTTTATTTGGCAAAAAACATAATGGAATATTCAGTTTATTCTTCTTTAGTGTTCCCAAAAAAGTAAGCCCCCTCTTTTGAAGTTCAGTTACAAGTTCCATACTTCCAAACCAGTTGTCAGCTGTCACATTGCGGTTTGTTTTTTCAATTGGTTTTACAAGTCTTAAAACTGCTTATGTTGGAATTTTCAAACGTTGTTCTTCTGTAGATAGTGTCCTTCCATCTGAATTTTTTTCCGGAATAAATATAAACATTGTATAGGTAATTATTTCTAGCATCCGTTAAACACATTAATTTTATTCATGTTTTGCCGGTTTTTTGGGCTTATACATCCTAAACGAGCATCTACCTTTAAAAGCAACGAGACTTTCAACTACAGAGACGTAAGCTCCCAATGAAAAATTTCTTTGACAATTGTCAATAAAACGTTGAAATAAGTCACTTACAGCAGGGAAGGGATGAACTTCTTTTCTTTGTTGTCTATTAGCAAAATTATCAAATCTCAAACAAGCAAGTAAAGTTTCGAACCTTCTCTTTGACATCGTGCACTAAAAAACATCCCTACCAGTACCATCTGTGGTAAATAAACAATCTGTATTTTCGTTGCCTGACTTGAGTACTTCGGTATAAATTAGCAAGCCAAGAAATGCTTTCATTTTCAGCAAGTCTAAGTCCTTTAGGCTGTAATGAGTATCATCCTTATACTTGAGTCTGCACTCACCAATTGTATTATTTGTCCAATTGATAATTTCATTAAGCATATCATCCGTGAAAAGTAGGTTCCATAGTTTTTTGCGGGCCCTCGTAATCCAGGTAAATGAACCACAATGTTGTGCTTTCCAGTTCTTACATTCGGTGCCGGTGGCTTCTTCTAAATTCTTCTTCTAAAATATAAAATTTGTAATGTCAGAAACTAACTTATATAAACAAAAATTTAGTTTTTACCATTTAGTTTTGTTGTTCTTTTCGCGACCAAAATAAAACTCTTCTTTTCACGGTTTAAGGTATTGTCATATTCATAACTCTGTTCTTTGCCTTCGAGACTAGTCATTTCTGATCCGGAATTATGGTCACTTTCGATAACATAATCATCATCATCAATGTCGCTTGTCGGAAAGTCGTCTGCCTCTAGCTGACTTTTACACCAGTCTTCAAACCTAGGATCATTTGGGTGTATTTTAGATGGACCTGGTCCCACAGCCATTATGTTACAGCTTTATTATTGAAGTATTCCTTCAAAAAAAAAATTTAATTTACCTATTAATAAAAATATAAATTTAAAAATACTTACTTTTAGACCATGTACCGGTATGCCATACCGCTAAGGCACAACATTTGTCAATTATAACAGTTCCGCCCTGAATCGATGCGTATACAGTACTGAGCGCACATCGCTTTAAGATGCTCGGAAGGTATATGGCGCGGTAGTAGAGGGGGCGAAAGAGTTTTCGGAATATTATCATTTACGTTTCTATGGCGGTGATACCGGTACATAGCGGTTACGGGTTTACGAAAACCATTTGGAAACTTAATATCTGGAAAATATCTGCGGATCAACGTAGTAGTCAAAAACTGATAATATGAGTTTCATGCAGAACATAGAATCCATATATGTGTCCTGAGAATGCAAAATAAAGTTGCGAAAAGTCGACAGTTTAAAAAAGCCTTTTGTTTCTTTACTGGACCCTAACCCCAAATAATACACCACTCTAACATTTAGGCATCGTTAACGAAAACCATGTGTGTTTACCTTACGGTCGGCGTGTGCAGACGCATTTAACGTGGCTCCGTTATCTTAGCGTTTTTCACGTGAAGTTTCTATCGATAAATCGATTAAGTTACACTAGTAGGATCGACAGCGGCGATCTTCTTATTCTTCGTATAATAAAAGTGCTTGTTAATTTCAATCTATCTGAAAATGTAGAATATTTGTAAAATCTGTACTGCACTTATTACGAAAAAGTCACCCGGCTTGTCTTGTTCCGGTTTTTGTCGTAATTTTTTTCATCGGAAATGTATTAATATGACCAGTGAACAATTTCAGCTATCGAGATCGATCCCAGGCTTCGAATGGAAGTGCACTGTTTGTCGAGATAGTGTACCAGGACGGATCACTCATGGTCGAGCAAGTCTTACTGGCGCTGTTACGCCCAATCTAGATCGGCGGAATGAGAACGATGCCGACGACGAAGGGGATGCCCCCACTGAATTCTCCGACTTTATGTTGGAGGTCAGGAATGAACTCAAGGCATTTCGACTAAGACAAGAAGAACTTATTTCATCAGTGAGCTTCTGTTCTGAAAAGGTTAGTGACTTCGAAAGGTCTCTCGCCCAGGTTGCTATTAACTCTAAATCAATTGAAAAACTGAGAACTTCCCACGACAGTTTAAAAAAGGAAGTAATAACTCTCTCGGCGAAAGTTAATGATTGTGAGCAATTTTCGAGATTAAAGAATATCGAAATACATGGAGTAGAGGAAAAAAGAGACGAGAACCTTAATACAATTATTGAAACAATCTCGTCTTCTCTGGGGGTGAATATCTCCAATACAGTAGACTTTATACATAGAGTTCAATCGTTCAACAAGGAAGCCCCTAAGAACATTATTGTTGGTTTTAACACTAGAAAAACAAAGGATGTGATTTTTGGTGCAACTAAAACAAAAAGAGATGGTGTTTCCCCCGATTTAAAAATTTATGGCCTGTCGCGGGTCATATTTATCAATGAACATCTCACTTCACAGAATAAAGTGCTGTTTAAGGAGACACGTGAGGCAGCCAGGAAAAAGTCCTATAAGTTTGTTTGGACAAAAAATGGAAACATTTTTATTCGGAAAGACGAAAATTCACAGGTGAAACTTATTCGCCATAAGGATAACCTCGTCTCATTGTGATTCTTTTACGTATGTTAGCTTTTTTGCGTATTTTTTGTTGGATTTTCCGAGCCTAATAATGTCATTTACAGTTTATTATCAAAACGTTCGCGGATTAAGATCAAAAACTCGCGATATAAAAGTGAATTCAAACAATATTGATGCCGATATTTGGTTTTTAACCGAAACTTTTCTTGACAGTAGTGTCTCCAATTCAGAAATTTTTGATCCTACCCGGTATAGTGTGTTTCGACGTGATCGTCAATCATCCGAAAATAAGAAGCGTTGTGGAGGTGGAGTGCTAATAGCCGTGCGCACTGATCTCTACGCAACTCAGAGAATTGACTGGCAGAGCGGTGCGGAGGATCTTTGGGTCTCAGTTCAATCAAATGAAGGTAGTAAAAAGGTACATTTATGCTGTGTATATTTACCTCCGAACGACGATTTGGCGTGTGCATTGTTCGTGAATAAATTACAATTTTTATGGCGTAAACATTGTGATGACAATATCTTAATTTGTGGCGATTTTAACTTACCTGAAATCGTCTGGGTACCTAGAAATTTAGACAATAATTATGATCTTAAACCTACTAATCCGGGCGATAAAAGCTGTGATCTCTTAGATACATTCTCTTTTAACAGCTTTTGCAATGTAATTCTATTGTTAACCATAATAATCGCATACTAGATCTAATTTGGTATAAAAATTGTAAACTTAAAAATCTAAGCATAGGCGATTTTCCTCTTGTCAATGTCGATCCACATCATCCTCCGCTTGAATTCTATCTCTACTGTGATGGAATCAAAAGAATCTCAAACAGGCACTCCGAAGTTTATAATTTTAGACGAGGAAATTATGATGAGTTAAATACGTTCTATAGTAGTTTTAATTGGAATGATTTGTTCAGTGGTAGCAATCTTGTCGATGAAAATTTACAGAAATTTTATTCTGTTTTATTTCAAGGAATTAATAAATATGTCCCTAAATTTAAAATTAAAAAACGTAAATTTCCTGCATATTTTTGCACTGAAACTATTAATTGTATTAAAGATAAGAACAAATATCACAACAAGTGGAAAAAATATGGCAACATTAACGACTTTAATGAATTTCGAATACTTAGGCGTCGTAGCAAGATTTTAGTGCATTCTGATTATAGAGGTCTCGTAACAACTACTGAACAAAGCATTAAAACAAACGTAAAAAAATTTTGGAGTTTGGTTTCTGATTCCAGGCGGGATGCTGGTATTCCCAGTGTTATGTCAAACGGAGTGATGACAGCTACACATAAGGACGATATATGTGAGCTATTTGCATCATATTTTAGGTCTGTTTATGAACCATATTCGCAGACCAAGTACGCGCCTGATAATGAGTCGCATAGCAGGGTTAATATACATTCCCTCATGTTCAGCGTGGAGGAGGTTTCGGAGAGGATGTCCAGTCTGGATGAGAATAAGGGTGCGGGGAGTGACGGAATACCATCTTATTTTGTGAAAAAATGTTCATCCAGTTTGAGTACTCCGCTGACCATTATTTTTAACACCTCACTTACGAGTGGCTGCTACCCTACACTCTGGAAAACCTCTAATTTAGTCCCAATCTATAAAAACAGTGGCGACAAGTCATCCGTCTCCAACTACAGGGGTATAAGTAAACTTTGTATATTCAGTAAAGTCATGGAAAGTATTATCCATCGCCAACTATTCTATATATTTAAAAACATAATAATACCTCAACAGCATGGATTCTTCTCAGGGCGATCTATTGACACAAACTTGCTAATATACCATCAGTATCTTTCCAGTGACTTTCCTAGACAACCGTGTCCAGGTCGATTCTCTGTATACAGATTTTAGCAAAGCTTTTGACAAAGTTAATCACAATATTCTTATCGCTGTTTTGTCTGATCTCGGTGTACAGGGTAATCTTTTGCGCTGGTTTTCATCGTATCTTTTTGGCCGTAATCAGAAAGTTTCCATTTTTGATAGTTTTTCCAGATCAATTTTAGTCACTTCAGGTGTACCACAGGGCTCTCACCTGAGCCCCCTTCTTTTCTGTCTCTATATAAATAATATTTATAGCTGTTTTCGATATTCGAGTTTTCTCCTCTACGCTGACGATTTGAAGGTTTTTTCAGAGATTCGCTGTGTAGATGATTGCATGCGACTGCAGGAAGATCTCAATAGAGTTTCGGCTTTTTGTGATAAGTACAAACTCTCTTTAAATATAGGAAAATGCTCTTGTATTTCGTTCACTAAAAATAGACATATCTTTGAGTTTAATTACTTAATCAACGATGAACCTTTAAATCGAGTTACTCAGATTAAGGACGTGGGTGTTTTTTCGACAGCAAGCTGTCATTTACCTCACACATCGAATATGTAGTTAGTAAGTGTTCTCGAAAAATATAAAATAAGGCTAGAACGCCTACAAAATAAATTTGTACGTTTTTTAAATTGAAGAGTAAATGGTATCTACCATGTGGCTAGTGTCACCGAAGCTAGACAACATTTTAATCTTCCAACTCTAGAGAATCGAAGGATTAAATCTCAGCTTATTTTTATTTATAAGTTATTCAATAACAGATATAATGCACCTGAACTTCTCTCTTTGATTTCTTTACACGTTCTCTCTAGAACCACCAGACATCAATACTGCCTTCATCTATTTCAGACACATACCAATCTAGGCAGAAATTCTCCTATTTTTAGAATAGGCTCATACTTTAACTCTTATTGTCAAAATATCGACCTGTTTTTTATATCATTGTGTTCTTTCAAAAATTATCTTAATCGTATATTAGTCTAGGTATATTATATATTCATACATATTATTGTATTCAATATTTCAAGCATTTCTCAGTTTTTATACTTTGTTGTTATGTCTTATAGAATATAATAGACTTTAACTTAGTAAATATTTATATTAAAACGTACGTAGGGTAAACTTAATATGCTTAATTAATTAGTGGATACGTTTTTGGGTGGCTGCACCTGTTTGTGTCCTAAATGTAGTAAATAAATAAATAAATAAATAAATGGAAACATAGTATCTGGGAAATATCTGCGGACGAATGGAGTAAGTAAAAACTGATAATATGGGGTTCATCCAGGATATAGAAACTATATGTGTCCTGAGGATGCAACAATAAAGTTGCGAAACGTCGACTACTTGAAAATAGACATCTGTTTTTTACTGGACCTTAACCCCAAATAATACACCACTGTAACATAACAGGAAGAGGTTTGTTAACGAAAACTATTTAGAAACTTAATATCTAGGAAATATCTGCGAACCTACGGAGTAGGTAAAGGACTGATAATATTGGTTTCCTGCAGGATATAGAATCTATATGTGTCTGGAGGATGCACAAATTAAGTTCCGAAACGTCGAAAATAAAAAAATTACTATTTTGGATCTTAACTACAAATAATACACCACTCTAACAATTTAACTACAAATAATACACCACTCTTAAGGTCATCCTCATATGACCTTTAATTTTTTGTCAAAATGTGAAGTCAATCGGGTAAGTAGTATTTAAGCTATGTCGCGAACTGACAGACAGACCGACAGACGGACTGACGGATTTGATAAAACATGTTTTTTGGCATCTAGGGACGCTAAACCGTGAATATATGTAAAATCTAGAGGGTGAATTTTTCACGTTTACAAAATTTTTATTCGTTCGAAATTTTGTTCCGCCATCTTGAATTAATAACTAGTTTTACTAGTTAAGCACTCTACCACAATTAGTTATGGCACACAATTTGCACTCATCAATTTTCTTCTAGCTTTTTATTTTGTGCCGCCTTCTTGGATTCGTACCAAAATTTTACCAGTTGATTCCAACATAATAATTAATGTTTATGCAAAATTTGAAATAAATTCGACAAGCAGCTTTTTCATAATATTTTTTCTTGACATTTCACTAGGCCGCCATTTTGTTTTTGCCATACTCGATTTTTACCAAAATATACCAGATCATCCCCATATGACTCTCAACTTTTTATCAAAATTTGAAGTCAATAGGGTTAGTTCAATGCCGCGAACTACAGACAGACAGACAGACAGACGGGCGGACGGAATTGAAACATATTTTTTGGCATCTAGGGACGCTAAAACGTGAAGATATATATAAAACCTGAAAGAATGGGTGATTTTTTTCACGATTAGAAACATTTTATTTGGCAGCCATTTTGTTCCGCCATCTTGAATTAGTACCACAGTTTTACTAGTTGATCTCTACCCCAGTTAGCTATCGCACATAATTTGAAATCAATTTATTAAGTAGTTATTCAGGCTGAATTTTTAATTATTTTATTAAGCCGCAGCTTTATTCCGTCATCCTAGATTCATACCAAAATATTACCAGTTTATTCCAACATAATACTTGATGTTTTTTGCAAAATTCCAGATAAATTGGATAAGTAGTGTTTTAATAATATATTTTTTAACATTTCACTAGGCCGCAATTTTGTTTCGACATATTGGATTTTTACCAAAATCTTACCAGGCCATCCCCATATGACCCTTAATTTTTGACCAAAATTTAAAATCAATCATATAAGTAGTCTTTAAGCTATGCCGCGACCTGAGAGACAGACAGAAAGACCGACAGACGGACCGACGGAGTTGGTAATAAATATTTTTTGCCATTTAGCGACGTTAAAACGTAAAGATGTGTAAAAGTGAGAGGGTGACTTTTTTCACGCTTAAAATACTTTATTTGGCCGCCATTTTGTGCGACCATCTTGAATTAGTACCACGATTTTACTAGTCGATCCCTGTACCACAATTAGTTATGGCACACAATTTGAAATCAAACCATTAGGCAGTTTTCAGGCTGAATTTTTATATATTTTATTAAACCGCCATTTTGTTCCGCCATCTTGGATTCATACCAAAATGTAACCAGTTGATTCCAATTTAATACTTGATGTTTTTGCAAAATTTGAGATAAATTGGATGAGTAATTTTGTAATAATAATTTTTTTAATATTTCACTAAGCCGCCAATTTGTGTCGCCATATTTGATTTTTATTAAAATCCTGCCGGGTCATCCCCATATGACCCTTAATTTTTGACCAAAATTTGAAGTCAATGGGGTAACTAAACAAGAACTGACAGACAGACAGAAAGACCGACGGACAGACCGATGGAGTTTGTAAAATTTATGTTTTGCCATCTAGCGACGCTAAATCGTAAAGATGTATAAAAATAAGAGGGTAACTTTTTCACGATTATAAGCATTTTATTTGCCCGCGATTTTGTTCGGCCATCTTGAATTAGTACCACTATTTTACTAGTTGATCCTTATACCACAATTAGTTATGGTACACAATTTGAAATCAAACCATTAAGCAGTTTTTCAGGTTGAATTTTTAAATATTTTATTAAGCTGCCACTTTGTTCCGCCATCTTGGATCCGTACCAAAATGTTATCAGTTGATTTCAACAGAATACTTGATGTGTTGATGTGAAAATTTGAGATAAATTGGATGAGGAGTTTTTAATAATAATTTTTTTATCATTTCACTAAGCCGCCATATTGGATTTTTACCATAATATTACCAGGTCATTCCTATATGACCCTTAATTTTTAACCAAAATTTCAAGTCAATCAGGTAAGTAGTTTTTCAGCTACGCCGCGAACAGACAGACAGACGGACGGACAGACAGACAGACAGACAGACCGACGGAATTGAGAAAACATGTTTTTCGTCATCCAGGGACACTGAAACGTGAAGATCTGAAAAAATCTCGGAGAGTGATTTTTTTCACGTTTACAATACTTCCCTTTTACGAGGGAAGTACAAATGGTAATTTTCGTATGTCAATATTTTTGTACACGTCAAAGTAAGGTATATAGGGTATGCTATATAAAAAAGTATCAAATATTCAGGAAAACGCAAAAATCAAATACAAAAATAAGGTGCCTATTTGAAATAGGAAACTAGGACCACCTGGACTTTTTGAACCATATGTATTGTACATGTGAAAACAAGTTTTCCTAAAAATTTAAACCGTCAAACTTCTCTTTTTTCACTTTTTTCAAAAACGTCAAATAAAAAAGTGTGGGGGGAGTCAATATAGAATAGAATTCTAAAAACTTCGTGGTAAGATACTTTTGTCCATTTTATTATTTTCCATGTTTACTCGATTTTCCTTACTTTTTGCTGAAAACTTATCGTGTATAACTAGTTGTGCATTACATGATTAGGCCTACTATACGAAAAATTTTGTGTCAGAGAATAGGAAGGACACATAAACCAAATATTTCCGATATTTCCAATTACAAAGAAATAAAAGGAACAGCAATTTTTCATTTCTAAACGGTAACATAAAGAACAAACTTTATGAAACTACTAATTTATATCTATTTTAAGTATTAGTTTTTAAAGTTAGGGGGTTCGATTCCAAAGCCAGCCGAGGCTAGTGCATATTTTATAGCGTAAAGTGCTCCCTAGGGTATCGATTTTAGATAATAACAGTTTTAACTGCTGCAAAGAAGAATTTAAGAGTGAATAATTAATTTAAAGGTATACAGAGTGGAATCTATTGAATGTTTTTTTAAATTCCATCCGAAATTATTATATGTATTTAATTGTATCTAATTAATAGGATTTTCTCGTTAAAATAATTATTAAGGCGGGCTTAAACGAATGTTGTATTTGACAAACATTAACAAATACACAAATACTGCCAATGTTTGTCAAATACACACACTACTTGTATATTTGACAAACATTACAACGCATTTACACAGCACTCTTTGACTTTTGCCACATTTACCGATAACCGATGACAAATAGAATGTACAATAGAATTTTTCGTGACAAAAATAGTAACCGGTATCCCACTCCCCACATATCACTCAAGATAGCCTATAGTAATATTCCATTATATTTTTCACTCCCAGCTATCATTTGTTTATATTTGTTATAAACAATTTAATAAAAAAACAATTTAATACAAAAAAATCCGTATCCTTTCGTTTTTGGCTTATAAACTCGAAACTAATGAAGCAATCTTGATGTTGTAAAGAGATGAATTGTAGAGAATAAAATTACAAACAATAAGATATGGTTACACGATCGGATCATAGAACAGGAGAAAAAAACGGAAAAATTATTGAGTTATTTCTCAAGTTGTAGCGAAGGCTCTTTGCGAAATAATAGTTATTGATTTTAAGTTTTTGCACAATTGGGATTTGAATTTTTTAATGCACTATTTTTCAGCGTGCGTGGGTGCATCGAGGATGTGAATTCTGCGAAATAATATCAAAACTAGAACTATTATACTACAATACGTATATTCTCATTTCTCGCTAAAATTCTGTGAAATACGCGAAAAATGCTTCCAAACATGACCAGAGACGACCGGACGCGGGAAAGTAGCCAAGTAGTGGGAAAGCGCACTGCAGTTGATGGGAACCGTAGTAATAGAGACGATCAGCGCTCAACGTACTACTCTTCAACTTTAATTATCTCAGAAGCTATTAGAATTTTTTTTTTATATTAGGTAACTGAACCCGAGAAAACCAATTCTTTGCTATCGGACGATTTGCTACATAGCCTATGCTATTAAGCTTAATAAATAAATAAATAAAGGATAAAGTTATTATTTTGACACTTTACGTGCGGAGCGTCTCAAATACCCCTCGACTGCCTCGGTTGCTACCATACCACTCGGCTACTTTCACGCCTTCGACAGTTTTTGAACATGTTTGGAAGCGTATTTTATATAATTTTAGCTCGAAATAATAATATACGTTTTGTAGTATGATTCTTCTACTTTCTATATGTCTTTGCAGAATTGAAATCGGATCGTCCACAACGCATCCAGGGACGCTGAAACACAGTGCATTAAAAATTTAAATCGCAATTGAGCAAAAACTAATAATTCCACAGCCGCATAAAGTACATATAAATAACTTTTATCTGGCAAAGTGCTTTCGCTACAACTTTAGGAATAACGAAGATATGAATTTTCGAAAAAAAAGCTTAATTTTTTTCGGTTTTTCCCCTGTTCTAATATCTTATCAAATTAGTTTCTATTTTATGAGCCAAAAACGACGGAAAATGCAATTTTTTTGTATTAAATTGTTTATAACAAATAATAAAATGTTATTTGCGAGTAGAAAACATAGTGAAATATTACTATGTTCTATCTTGAGTGTGATTGTGCACTCGGTTTACAGTTACTATTAATGGCAACAAATCACTGTTTTTTTTGCTCTATTGGTTGACTGTTGACTCAATGAAAACACCGAATTGACTCAATAAATGATTATATTTTTGTGATTAAATAATTAAGGATAAGTTTGGACCCGACTTCACGGAGTATAATTTTTAAGGTGGAATAAAATATTATTTTTAGCTTTTTAGTGATTTTTTTTTTGAGTCGGTTTCATATTTTATAGACTTTTTATTTCACGCTTTTTAGTTGTATCTATACGTGTTTTATTGTAAAAATCAGGTTTTACAAAGAATCTATTGCACAATATTTTTTTTCTGATATAATGGTGAGATGCGAGAGTAGAATAATAAAAAACTTCTTGCAATATATCTTGGCGCAAAAAAAATGGTACCATTCCGCCATTTTAGCATTGTTTTAATATGCTTGCTATGGGACCACTCAGGCCATAACCTGAATATTCTCTGAAAATTTCATCTAAATTGGTCAAATTATCAAAGTCAAAGTAATCGATGTACAAACAAACGAAAAAATAACAAAATGACCGCTATTCCACCAATTTATTTTTTTTAATATGCTTACTATGGGATTACTCCAGTAATATCCTAAAAATTTCATCCAGATTGGTCAAACCATCGCAGAGTAATCGATGTATAAACATAAAAAAACAACAAAATGGCACCATTTTTAACATTTTTTAAATATGCTTGCTATTGGACCACTCGGCATGTCACTGAATGTCCCCTAAATATTTCATCCACATAAACTCAGTTTATATCATCTGCTGATGATGCTAACTTGCTTAGCGAAATGCGAGTCCAGAACGTAACAAGTTGTGGTGTAGTGTGGTTAGAACTCTTGTATTTTAATCTATCTTCCACCACAGGTTCCAGTGTTAGGACCGAGGATGTGTATCTGCGCAAAGGCGCTGGCGCTGCTCGAGCGTGTCAGCATTGCCAATGCAAAGATAAAGAATTTGGCGGGCAAGACATAGATAAAAATAAAAAAATTGGTGTTGAATTGATTATTACTATAGGCTTAGGATATATATGCATTTGCAAGCAAGCATATGCAAATGCATATTTTGGCAATTTTTGTATTTAAAAGCATATTTGCAGTAATTACAGGAAAAATGCATATATTCTAATTTTTCGGAATATATTTTTATTTCCCAAGACAAATTTGATGTTTTTCAAATATAATCCATAATCAGTCAGATCAAGGGTTTTACTCATTCTTTCTTAAAATTGTTATAGGTACCCAATAAAACATATGTGCTTTAAAAGCTATGGATTTACCATGGATTTACAATCATAAATACGCACGTTTTAAGAATGTTAGAAATAATTTTTCAATTCAGTTTAGTTTACCCATTGTTAGTAAACATTGTCCAATATGCCGAAAAAAAAACGTTCATTAACTGCGGTATTAAATCAATTCGTGAAAGATTTTCCTGATTTTACGACTGACGGTTTTGTGCTGTTTTGTAAATATTGTTATGTTCCTGTTACTGCGAACAAGAAATTTTAAGTGACACAACACATAGGAACTACAAAGCATCACATCCAAAAAAGTAAAGTGTGCTCAGAAGCAAGTTTTAATCACCACAGCATTTTCACCAGGATCGAGACCCAAACGATCAAAGTTCAATGAGGATTTGTACAAGGCGTTTATTAGTGCGGATATTCGACTGAATAAATTAAGTAATCCTGCCCTGAAGTCATTTTTAGAGCAGTACACAAAGACATCAATTCCAAATGAATCCACGTTAAGGAAAAACTATGTTCCAGATTTGTACAATAAGACAGTTACCGAATTGCGGAAAAAAGTAGAAGATAAAAGTATATGGGTGCCACTAGATGAAACAACTAATGTGGAATAGAGATGTGTTGCTAATTTTTGTTTTTGGTGTGTTGGGTGCAGAAGCAGAAAGGTATAAATCATATTTATTTACAATGAAGACCTTAGACAAAGTAAATCATTCAACTGTTGCTGGATTTTTCAAAGACTCTCTCACTGTTTTATGGCCCGGTGGTATTAAATATGATAGAGTGTTAGTGGCAATTACAGATGCTGCTCCATACAAATGTAAAGCAATGAGCATCTACAAATATTGTACCCTAAAATGATACATGCCACATGTCTTGCCCATGGACTTTATCGAGTTGCAGAACAAGTTCATGCTTTTTATCCACGAGTGAACGATCTGATTTCCTGTGAAGAAAGTATTCCTAAACGCTCCGACTCGGGTAGAAAAATATAGGGAAACTGCAGGAAACATTCCCCTACCCCCATTACCAATTGTAACTAGATGGGGAACTTGGATAAACGCTGCCATTTATTACGCAGAACATTTCGAGGCAATAAAAAGCATAGTCAACCAATTTAATGCGGAATACTCACATTGTATACAAGAAGCACAAAACGTTTGGCGCAAAGAAGATGTACGTGAGGATTTAATTTTCATAAAAAACAATTTTTCTTGTTTTTCTGATACTATAAAAAAATTTGAGATGAAAGGACTTTCTTTATCAAAAAACATAGAAATGATAGAAAAAGTGAGTGAAACTATAACTAACACTAAAAATAAAGTAATTTCTCAAAAATTAGCTATGGTTTTATAAAAAAATATTGGTTACAAAAATTTGAAAAATATTAGTGCAGTTTTGGATGATGTTCCAATTGAATCTTGTGATGTTAAACGAGTATTTTCTGAGTATAAAATACTATTGTCAGATAATAGAAGAGAATTTGAATTAGATAATTTGTTATAAGCGTAAACAATAAATTTTAAACGGGTTTATTCCTTAGTTAATTTGTTTAGTTAGCTATATATTAAAATTTTATTTAAAAAAATACTTTTATTATATAGTTGTATAAATGTAATAATTACTGGTAAAAATAGCGTCTCTTGGATACCTTGAAGTGTAAATAATATAATATCCTAATTGCTATACTTTTGCTTTGTTTCTGTTTTTTTGATCCGATAATAAATGCTTAGTGCATATTTTCCCTTATTTCGGAGCATATTTGCATGCATATTTTTAGATATCTAATTATCCTAAGCCTAATTATTAGTAATAGTACGTATTTAAATAGGTATAGCTTTTTAAATAAATCTTTATTTTCAGTGGAAGAGTTTTTTTTGTCTTTTAAGTAGCTAAAAATATGATGCCTCAACTGATTTCTAAAACCGGTATTTTTTTCAAAATGCTAATGGTGTTGAACTTACGGTTACTTCTTTTCGATATAGAGACATGTTAAACAATTTTCCAGAGCTAGACAATTTTGCTGGATTCAATGAGAATACTTGGTTTCAACAGGATGGCGTCACCTCACATACTACGTACCTTTCGATGAAAGTCGTCAGGGCCATTTTTCTGGAAAGATTGATCTCTCAACGGGGGGATATTAACTGGCCACCCAGATGTCCCAAATTAACTCGCATGGACTTTTTTTCTGTGGGGTTATCCTAAAGAAAGGGTATACAGTACAACACCAAGAAACTAATTGGGGCAAAGAATCCGTGAAGAAATTCAGAATATCACTTCAGACCTCTGTTAGTGAGTCATTGCGCATTTTCGCTTCTATCTGGAAAAGGTGCAGAGGTGCTAAAGAAGACATCTTGATAATGTTATTTTCCACAAATAATTTTCCATATTTTAGTCGTAAAACATTACTGAAATATTAAAAAGTGGAAAACATTTTGAGATACCCTGTATATCAAACTAATGGCTGTTTAACTGTAATAGTAAGGTCGTAAACCACTTGTCGCTCCAGTCGAAATATGATATGAATATAAATTTATTCAAGAAATATTTCACATTTCGATCGTACATAATTTTATTTTGGGTTTCGTTACAATCTATAATGATGTAAAACTTTGCGCTTTTAGGGTTTGGAAAATATAACACATTTTGTTATAATTTAATTTTTAAAGCGGGCTTTTGGTCTCATGATTAATAATAGCACTGATGTCACCTTTTTGTAAATGATTTATTGTTTGTGGCTCACCTGAGAGCTGACAGAGGTCGAAACATAATCCTATCCTTACATAATTTTCATCTGTAAATTTAAAAGAAAATTAGCTGCCAAAGGACTTTTCACAGCTGAATAAGAATAATAGGAGGTCGTTTAGTTTATTCTTACAGTGCTGTTTTTGTTTGACTTTAAATATTTTTGTGGTATAATTACTGAGGACTATAAACATAAAATAAATTCCGGTAAATTTACCAAATTGCCGAGTGTATTCTGTTTAGTATGGCCTAACTTTTTTATAAATTTACCAATACAAACGAACGGCAGCCAGCCATTATTCGTAGAGTTTGTTGGTTGACAAGATCCTAAATTTCCATCACACCACTTTAGAATGCGTGCGTAATTCAAATCTGACTTTCGATGATTTGAGGTGTGATTTTATGGTTTTATCGACGAACCTAACAGATCTACCTATCAGTATAGGTTTTGTTAAAACAATATTTTAATATAGATTTGAGATTTGGTTAGAGCGCTGCCGAAGGCTTTCTTCACATCAGACGTAACCAATCCTAATTTATCCTAATCTACCTTTTGATTAATTATAAGTTTTCTTAAAAAAAACTTAAGAAAACATGCGCAGCATTCAAACCCCAGTATTTTACCACCGAGCTGGAAGTCCATGTTGAACATGTACCCAGGTAGCACATGACGTCTGTATTACAGCCAAATGACGTCATATTTTGACGTCCATTGGACGTCTCATTTGAAACTAAATAGACCTACATAAAATAATGACGAACAAATGATGTCAGAAATTCGTACAAAAGATACTTAAATTTATTTTTATGTGTATATACATTATACATGTATACTTGAATAACACCCGGTATTTAGAGCAAATATGTTAAATAATGCATAGTTTACGATCTTTGTGTGTAACATTATGGCTCATTAGGGTGGACGGAAAGGTATCACGCCGTAAGACTAGCGGCAAATACTTGTTCAAACGTTTTCCAAACCACTTTGCAGCAAAATTCGATAGTAATCAAAACTACAGTATAGATAAATATGTCTAGATATAATTAAAATAGTAAATTAAAAAAAGACCAAAATCCAAAATAGCACTTTTGAGAATAACAAAAATATTTAACTGGTAAAAACATATCTATTTTGCTTCTCCTTTGAATTTTTGTTTTAAGTTCCATTGCGTAATGTTAACGTTAAAAAAATAAGTCCGACTAAGAAATAAAACAAAACATCTACTAACAATATTTGTATTAAGTGTCTCCGCTACCTAAAAAAATGTACACAAAAATTAGTGTTGCTATAGATAAAAACAAATAAGCCAGTTTTTTTCGGAAACCAATTTATAAAAGGTAATAGTGAAGCTCCAATTGTTGACCGAGGAGTTGAAATCTCTGGAGCTGCTTAAGAAGTTAAAGATGAAGATGATATTTGCCGTTTTTTTATACCACCTAATAATAATACAACATTTTTCATACCATGATGTTTTGAAAGACACAGTACAATCTTTGTGTTTCAATAGAGTTTAATCTCAAAATTTGGTATATTAATGTGCATTTTTTTATTATTTCTTTATTTATTAAGATTTTCTACTATATCTTAGCAAAGAAAAAACATAAATGTTTCTGTATGCAAGAATATAATGATCACTTTTAGAAACAAAGAAAGTATTTTTTTTGCAGAAATAAGTTATTACTTACTTGATCCTGTTAAGTCTTGGGTTTTTTCATATATTGATGAAGCTCCAGTTGATGATCGAGTTGAAATCTCTGGAGCTGCTGTGAACCACAGCTCCTTATTAAGGCAAGAAAGGACCCCGCAGACTCCTTATGGAAAATGGCTTTCGGTCAAATTGGCTAAAACTTCGGGTAAATATAGATTAAGTCATTCTGATTAAATGTTCTCAGGGGCACTCCTTAATCCATCGACTAGTTTTCGAGATACGAGGGTTTAAAGTTGAGAATTTCCCAGTATGGGATTTCGCGTTTACTTTCTAATTTTTCGCTTGTAACTCTTCTTGTGTCAGATATTAAAAAAACGTCTTGCATGTCAAAATGTAGGGCGATAAAAGCTCTATCAATAAACCATTATTATTGTTATTATTATAATATATGTATTGAAAATTAATACAGGGTGTGTCATATGTAATTTTTAACAAAAATTTTATATTACGCAGGGTCGAAAAATATATATTTCGGTTTCACCGCTCTATTTCCCAAAAAAGCGGTCATGGCATTTCACTGCAAAGCACTAACAGAGTTTTTTGAATTCTTGGAATAAAACCCGTTTTACAATAATTTGAAATATTGAGAAAACATACTTGACTGAGACTTCTTGTGGCAAGTATTAAAAACATCTTGTATATCCAAATGTAGGGCTATATAAACTTTTATAATATATAATTTATATACGGAAATATAGAAGGTATTTACAAAAATACGATATTTTGCAAAAGAGCTTTTACATCAAAATGCATACAAAGCAAAATAAATCGAGTAGGCTTTGGCACAGCCATAATAGTTTTTTTTGACAGACCTCATTCATCATTGTTAATGCCAATTCAGTTTTCGCTTGCGTTTAAGATTTTTTTAGCAACATGTTAAATTATTTTTATTAGAGAATAGATTGACATTAGTTTATCGTTTTTAATATAAGTAGTAGTAATTAGTAGTATACATAGTGTTCAATACAATATAAATAATATGAATAGGATTCATTCTTTCGTATTTGATGTCCGTTTAGTTTCTCGAGCAATGGTACCTATTGGCGATGAAAATAATATAGAAAAACAGGAAAAAGCAATAATTAGACGTAACGAACAAGGTAGATCTCCACAGAATATTATATATCTATTATACGTGAACTAGTAGCAATAGAAAATGTTCCATCCTGTTAAGACAGAAATATTTTAATTCTAAAATTCTTCCCAAACCTGCCTTATTTGTAATGCAGATAATAATATACACAGACTTTCTATTGACTGTAGAGTGAATATATTTGTCACCCGAAACATATATGTGGGAGGAAATACTAGATGTTGTCCAGAACACGTGAATGAAAAGAGATTTCTATTTGAATTTTGACTAGCTGTACTAAGCTATGTTAACAGACCATATGTATTACAAGGACACGAGATACACACGTTTTTAAAAGCTATGCGGCATCAAATTAAGCAAGAAACACATCATAAGTTCGAGGATAAAAATGATTCGACGGATAACGATTTTGAAGCTGTATCTTCTATATCAAAACAGCAATTTTTGCGGTACAGTTCAGGTCGGACAAAAACTATGCTATGTATCTAAAAAAGACTTAATAGCCTTTCCTTGCACGATACGATACGCCAAGGTTTAAGTGACGATTTTATTAAAGTGATTTTTAATTACCCGACTCAACAAAACGCGAGTTATAAAATAGCGCTTGTGAGACAATCCCTTTTACAACAATTCGTACCGCAAAATATCGGTTTCGGTGCAATAATACGAAATGAAATGATGAGTGTATTGAAAGACACGTCACTCAATTTTCAAACAGACTTGAACCAAATAGACCATGCGCTAATACTTATATCGATTGTACATATTTATATATTGAGAAGAGTTCTTGTTTTAAAGGGTAAATACAATCATATGGTACGCACAAAAGAAGACATTTAGTCAAACCATCGATGCTTGTAGTCCCAAATGGATATATACTGGACATTCAGGGTCCTTACTTTTTAAATGCAGCAAGTAATGACGCAAATATTCTTTTAAATGAATTTCATAGAGATATTGAAGGTATGCGGGAATGGTTTCATGAACGTCACATCTTTATATTGGATCGGGGCTATGCTGACGCAGTAAAAAGAATGTACTTAATGATAAAAATGCCTCCAGTTTTACAACGTGGACAAAGACAATTAACAACAAAACAAATCAACGAGTCTCGAATTATAACCAAAACTAGATGGATTGTTGAAGCTCGTAACGGACACCTTCAATCATCTTTTAAATTTTTTGAAGATACTCTCTGTACGTCCCACCTTGATCACTTTAATGATTTTCTTAGAATTGCCGTTGCTATTATGGAAACGTATTTTAATAGAATTTTAATGGAAGATTCTACTATTGAATTATCAGAATATATATGCTTGAATATATGAATGAATATGCTTCTTCAATCGCAATAGCCGAATGTCGTTCAAGCTAGAGAGCCCCCACTCTAGCTTGAACGACATTCGCATCTTCATAATAGGAGAGGTGAGTGGGAAGCATTAAATGCAAATCATCTTGTTCTATTTCCTCGGTTAACATTCGAATATTTAAAACATCTAACGTTTGGTATTTTTCATTTTCATTTGGTACGATCTTATATACAGGATAATGACTTAGATGACCGAGAAGCTCAATTTCAGTTAGCGGTTAATGAACCAGGGTTATACGAGTAAGTTTAGAAACTCTACTCGACATCAACTTTGGATTGCATATATACCCATAAATGGTGAAGATCGCGATGCGAATCCAATATTGGGTATCTATTGTACTTAACTATTGGACAGGACCAAGGACTATGGGCACAGGCTCTCATGCTGCAGCTATATTATGGTTTTTAGGATATGCAAGGCACCAACAAAATGTTAAATATCCTTCCACTTAAATACTTATTTCTATATTAAATGCAGCAAATGAACCTGAAATAAAACATAATCTAGTACCTCTGTGGCGGTGGCGGTGTGAAAACTGAAAATATATCACAAGAATGCTTAAAAAAGGTGAGGGAGAGCGTTGAATTTTTTGAATTTAATAAGTAAGGGTTTTTTTAAGTTAATGGCCTTTAATACATAAATATTGTTTACCATATTATTTCTTGTTTTTTCGCCTGTAAATCACAGAATTAATAAAAGGTTTGCAATAGGTTGTTAATTCCGCATAGTTTCTCAATATTTAAAATTATTAAAGGTCGTTTATTCTAAGAATTCAAAAAACACTTTTAGTGATTTGTGTTAAAATACCATGGTATATTTATTATTTTCCGTAAACTTTATAAAAAACTGGACATATCTGACCATTTATTTTTTCAAACTAGAGCGATAAAACCGAAATACATATTTTTCGACCTTCGGCGTAAAATAAATTTTTTGGTAA
Source organism: Kuschelorhynchus macadamiae (assembly GCA_030620095.1). Lineage (NCBI taxonomy): Eukaryota > Metazoa > Arthropoda > Insecta > Coleoptera > Curculionidae > Kuschelorhynchus > Kuschelorhynchus macadamiae. The sequence goes on along the minus strand of JAUTXW010003662.1, from coordinate 315,609 downwards.
AAATGGCATTGCGACAAAAATACGGTACAACCTGTATTAATTTTCAATGTATATATTATTAAATCTTTTGTCGCCCTACATTTTGACAACAAGGCGTTTTTTAATATCTGACACAAGAAGAGATACAAGAGAAAAATTAGAAGGTAAGCGCGAAATCCAATAATTGTAAATTCTCAACTTTAAACCCTCGTATCTAGAAAACTAGTCGATGGGTTAAGGCGTGCCCATGAAAACATTTAATCAGAATTACTTGATCTATATTTTCCCGAAGTTTTAGTTAATTTAACCGAAACCCATTTTCCATAAGGAGTCTTCAAATCAGAAGTTTTAAAAGATACAGTTCAATAATTGTTTCTCAATAAAGTTTAATCTCAAAAATAGATTTAATAAAGTTTAGCCTTAAAATTGGGTGTATTTATGTAATTTTTCATATTATCAAGTGTGAATAACATTACACTTAAAAAAGGTTTTAAATTAAAATGTTGTAAACCAGTAAGGTTGATATTGCAATTTTAGTTTTCCAATTTTAATCACTCACTCACCATGATAATTTTTTTATCTTGATATGTGGCGGTCTGGAAAATTTACCATCATCATCACTCTCTATAAATCTCTGAATTCTTTTCCTGGAGCGATTTTCAACAATATTTGTAATATCGTCTGTGTCATAAATGTCACTAGTGTCTTCAGCTTCCTTTTCCTTCCCGAATGCCTTGTTCAAATCATCTGCATCTGTCTATCAATCAGTTTCATCAGTTCGGTCCACTTATTTCTAATTAAAACAAATGTACTTTTTACTACATAAATAATAGGATATCTAAATAGATTCTTATTATTAATCTAAAGGTTTATGTAAATATTGTGTTTCCTTTTTTTTACTTTTATCCATAACTTTAGTGTATAATAACTTTTTCTGTAATAGCTGCCTTCATGACTAATGAGTAATAATAATTTTATTTAAAATACTAAATTTAAAAACCAGAAATTTGGATATTTTACAGTATCTACCTTGCAGAAAAATTTAACTTAACTTGTGGAAACCAAAAATTAATTCGTAGAACCCGTTAAAAACAAAAAAAAGTTGGGTTAGGTTTTAGTCATTAGCCGTAAAAGATAAAAATGTAGCCATGACTGATGATTAATATTAAAGCAAAAGCTTATATATGTACGTGCATTTTTGTATTTAAAAGTTATAGTCTTATCGTAATTACTAGTACTATAGAAAAAGAAAAGGAAAACGAAAAGTTACATAAACCCACCTTAACTTATTATCTATTACTTTTACTTATTATACTTGAAACTCAGAGTTTATTATACAATATATGTTATTAATAACTTACCGGTTTGAAGATAAACTTTTTTAACGCCGTAAAGTGTTCATTTGTCTAAGTCAACTTTCAAAATTCATTTTCCACCAGAGCTTTTCTATACACCTTGCAATGTTTTACTGGAGGCCAAAAGATCTTTGGCCTTTCTTTTAATGGCGTCAACCAGTTTTCATGCGCTACGGCGAGGCCACTGTCGATTATTTTGTCGAGTTGCACAAAGCAATACATTTTTCCAAAGTCTACTAAGTTACACTGCAGATTTATATAAATAATTATTAATGGTAATAATAATTAAAAAACAGAATTGAATAACGAAATCGAAATCGTCGTAAAACGGTACAAATAAAGCCAACCATTTCACATAATTTGCTTAATGCCATTGACGGTAATAAAGGTTTCTATCCTATCGGCACAACGCACTAAAAAAAATCAAAATAAGTAGTATTTTAATTATTTCAGACGCGTCTGACGTAAAAAGTAACCTTTCAAGAGATTCTACCGGAAGCTGGTGAAAACAGAATATTATTAAATGGTTGCCGTTTGTTATGCTAATTTACAGAGATTAAGTGTGTTTTCTGTTAAGTTAATTTAATAAAGTTAATCTGATACTGATTTGTTAAAAAAAATGTTGACCCAAAAAAACCTAATTTTAAGTTTTATAAGAAGTCTACAAATTGACATCTAAACCATGCACGTGTTAAAAAATGACGACGTCTCATATTTTGCACGGACGTCTAAGACTAAAAATGACGAAAAATTGACGTCTTAAAGACGTCAAAACGTCATGTTGGCTACCTGGGTAACAAAACTTGTTTATACGTCGCAGAAATGAACTCTGAACAATGTGTGTTGTGATTGGCGCACTGCGAGGGAGAATTAGGGAATAATTGTTGGTTGTAGGTTCTGGGGTAGTTACACTATTAAAAACAAAAAGGTGCTCCTAATTGACTGTGGCTCAATTAGGAAGAAAACTATATCGACGTTAACTTGCTGAAATGGTTTGGAAGGATTTTAAATGCAGTATTAAAAATTTCTGTGTACTGATTGGTAAATGTTAAATTATTTTTTTGTAAATTGATATTATTATTCATTTATTTATTTTAATTTAGATATTTCAGTTTGCATTTTAGAAACTATAAAGCGGTAAGTATTAAACATAATCAATGTTAAACATACTTACTTAAATAAAAATGTAAAACATTGACAATAAATAAAAAATCTTACATTTGTTCCATTCATTCAAACATTCATACTCTATTCTAAAACAAGTGGAAAATATCTTAATTTTAGCAATTATTTGTTTTTCTCAATATTGCACACAAACGTAAAGTTAGTTTTTAATTTGAAATATCTGACTCCAGTCCTGCCCTCTTTCTTCTCATTTCACTCATAAACACTTACGTCTTAAGTCCGTAGTGTCACTCAACATTTCTGTTTTTTTCCTTTTATTAAAACTTAACTTTCACAAAATCACACACACTTATTTCTTGCCTGCACTAGGCCAAAAGACAGAAACCATTTGTTTCAGATAGGACTTGACTAGTACTGTATAATGCCTTAAATAAGCGACAAAGAAACAAACCACTTCTTTCAGACTATACACATCAGTCAAATTTACAAACCTGACTAACGTGTTTTTTAATTAATTTACGCTGAAAACTTTGGGATATGCAAAATGTCGAGAAAAAAAAAAGATTAGGAAGATATAGAACAAAATTAGGAATTACACTTTGTTGTAGAAATGCCCAGTGACGTAGCAAACAGTTCGGAGAGAATAAATAGGTCTCAACGTGGAAAAAAATAACACTTGGTGTAGATTTTTCTAAAGCTTATTAAGCCGCATTATTGATGTTAGTCATAGCATACCATGTACTAAATTGAATTTAAAAATCTCTCGAAATGTGCACCCTGTACTTTGATAACGAAAGGGTTGCAGACCTATTTTTACCAGTCTTTTTTACTTTTTTTTAGATAAATCGTTACCATTTTTTAACGCGAATTAATTTAAAACCAGCATAGTACTAAAATGTTTGACAAAAGGGGCATTCCCTTTCGACTTTTAAAACACCCTGTATAATAAAAAAACTATATTTTCATTATCTGTAAAGTTCGATTTAATTTTTTTTATTAAATAACCTTTCTGCCGGAACAATTCTAAAATGCTCATATATTAAACTAGACAATGGAATTGGCATTATTAATTTATATAGACCCCCCAAGGGGGATTTTATCCAATTTATTAATATTTTGAATGAAATACTAATCCAGGCAACATCTAATTTTACCTTTGTAATATTATGTGGAGATTTGAATCTTGCTGGAGGTGGTTTAAGCATGAGTTAAGATGCTGTGTGATTTTTTTGAATCTTTCAGCTATACTCGTTCGTCCCAGAAGGGTATACGCTGGTCCTAGATTCACCTTTTCTTCCATTTTAGATTATGTGGCAACTGATAGACCGGAAATGATCAGTAAATGTAAGAACTTTGACCCCGGTCTCTCTGACCATTCTGGGCACCTTGTTTTTTCTTAATACAACCGACACAGATGTCTATTTCTTCCGTTATATTCGTCTTTGGAGTGTTGAAAATTCGTCATAATATTTTCTTTTGCTTTTTGGGGAAGAGTATCAGTATATTATATTATTAAACTGGAATTAAAAAAACTATTAACAGCTGATGTTTTTTATTCCATAAATGAATTTCTTGTTTATTTGGTGAACCTTAGATAATGTGTTCGACAAGTATCGTTTACGAGCAACCTTCCATTCTGAATTAATAGCCATAACCATACATTCTTAAATTCGACTAATGCTTTGTAACTGTGTGAATTGAAAATATACTACTTGGTATATTTATTAGTTAAGTATGTGTGATGTAGTTTGTTCATATATTTCGTGTTCTGAAGCACAATTTTATTATTTATTATTCTTTAGATTTTAATGTTATACATCTATGACATGTTTCTATCTACAGATTGTAGTTCTCGAAATGTAATATAGTTTCAATTTTGAATTTTTTTTGATATGCATAACGTACACACCCCCTATAAAAATTGTTTGAAATGGTGTTAATTTTTGAAATAATTTCTATATAAAAAATCATTTTTAAATGTTAAATTTGCGAATTTGAAAGCATACGGGTGAGTTAAGAAAATTATGAAAATATTGATATTTTTGATACCTACCAATAAAAACATCTTTTAATTTTTATAGCTAGAGAAAAACTAAAAAAACTGTGAAAAAAATGTTACTAAGACATGAAACAAAAACAAAAAATTAAATTGATGGTTAAAGGACGTTGAAATATACTGGAATACATTTTTGTTTTTCTACCACACTAATTAATATAAACTAGACACCCTCTACAGTTCATGTACCCTGCAGACTCTAAAAATTTCATAAATATTTAAATCAATATTCGAAAAAGATGTGTGTTGACTGTTAAAAAGTAAGATATAAAAAAATAAAATTTTCAAGAAAATTTGATACTTCTAAGAATTTTCAAAATTTCGAAAAATCTAATTGCAATTTGCAATTTTCCTAAGGATTGTGTTAGTATAACAAACAAAAAATAAAAATTGTTTTTATAAATTTTACAGTTGATATTTTGAAAATTTGCAAAATCTTATTTTACACTAGGTATAAAAGTTTTCTTACCTCAAAAGTAAGCTTTACGTTTAAACTTGTTAAAAACCAATAAAATTTGCAAGAAACGTCTAAAAACCGCAACTTAATATATGTTCTCGTTACGAAAATGAACCACAATGCATATGATGCTAAATTTTAGGAGTCCCGATTTTTTTGGAGAGCAGTTTAGTTGACATGTACTCAGAAAATATGACAGTAGCTGTCTAGCTCTCAAACCTCCTTAGTGAATCTGGACATCCGGTGATATGGTTATAACATATTTTAGTGAATTGGAGAGTAAATTATTCAAACCTTTTGGGCTGTGATTTTCCTATTTTTATATATATTTTTTATATAACGCAGTCTTTAAATATATATGTTTAAAGGAGCACTTCTTTTTGTGGACATGTACGAATATAGATTATTTACATGATTACCTATAATAAAAGTTTTTATTGTTAGTTTACACAGATGTATATAATATCATTTTCTCAAACTTTTCCTGGATCTGTGCTTTTCTAAGCAACCAATCTTAATTTATTAAAGCTGACATAAAACCGTCATTTTTTAAAACTTATACCTTTATAAATTAAACATTTTTTACAAGACAACAATCAGGAGCACTACACATCAAATTCTAAATCGGATGCACTGCTAATAAACTGGCATTTTTGATACCTATTTTAGATTCTGTTATTTTTGGCTTCTGTCGAATGAAACATTCCGATCGGCATATAATTGAGTTGCAGCGGCATGCCGATGCCGATGAATTTATTTTTACATCACCTTTAACTCGTGGTATTTACTGTGTTTTTTTAGTGACCAACATATAGATTAAGTTTATTTTAATGAAACGTGAAAATCTGTTTGTATAACGTGCATAATATCCAAAAAGATCAGTGCTTTCGACTAACAAGTCATCCTCAGTGCTACCTGCAAATGAATAAATCCAGTGATAAACTCTTCAGTTTTAAAGATGATGGAAAAAGGTTAAAAAGCAGACGAGAAAAGAGATTTACTTATTCCTCAGTAAAACAGGCAGAAAAAATACATAGCCAATCAATCAATGCAATTTAAAATTCCTCATGTAACTAAACACAAACACACATAGACGAACAACCAAAATCACATTTTAAAAAATGTTACGTGCCAGGAAACACTCTTCTACAAAGGCATGATGAAACAAACAGAGTGATGATTTAGGTTTTTAAAAGAGAGTAAAACGATCATGAATGAGGTTGCCAAACTGGCATGGGATTTAAAATGAATATAAATACAATTACTAAAACGCTATTGAATTGAATGTTTTATGTCTAATAATCAGGTAATAGAAATTTAGCAAATTTAACTAATCAATTTAATAAAAACATTAATTTAATTTGAACGAATATTGTTATTTTCTAAAAAATTAATAACAAATAAAAACAAATCAAATTGGAAACCTCGCTGTGACATCATATGGAGAAACAAAAACACTGCTTTAAGACAAGCCATTGAAAACTACTTGGCAACATTGGAAGGGGGGCTATTAACCAGTGTATAAGTAAATACTTTGGAAATACCTAAATGAAAATGTCAAAAAATACAAGTGTAATGTCAATAAACTACACCAACTGTAAGAAGCGGCAAAACTAAACTTAGATATAATTTTAAAAAAACAAAAGGTCTTTTAAAGATTTACTAAACATGAAGATATTGGTAAAGTGCTGATTTAAACCAGACAAAACTAAGAATATTTTAGGTGAATAAAGAAAAAGAAAATTAATACAATGCATATCTACAAACAGTTGGTGAGTGATGAAAAATGTGTTGTAACAAAACTTAATATAAACCTTTGAGTGTGTGATGTTACGCAAACTACAATGATAAAAAACCCAAAGCAGGTCCATTTGAAAATGTGGATAAATGGATATGATGGACCGCACAATTATCTGTCCTCTTTTAGTGTGGATATAAAACTACTAAAGATCAATGCAATTATTTGGAAAGTTGGTTATTAGCAAATTGTAAGCAAATTGATTTGAGCGTCAATAACAAAGATGCGTAATAGTGTGTTGAATTTTCTGACCTTCCGTACACGAACAACTTGGGATCTGTAACTATATTAAATATAAAAATATTTTATTTTTAAAAATTAAACATAGTTTACGGAGTATTTGTGAAGTCTGAATTCCAGAATTTCAAGAACGAGCAATTTTATAAAGAGAACAATCTTCTGTGAATCGGCATCGAAATTCTATTGAGATTAACTTGTGTGTTAAAAAAAATTGTGTTTTGCTTGATCTCATGGTTAATTTTATCTTCAAGAAAATCGAGTCTCATACAGTTTTTTGAATGTAGATTAACTAATAGCTTAAAATTATTATCTGGATCAAATAAAACTTGGATACGAAATGGTGACTTATTTGGATATTAACGTATTCATTAATGCGAAATAACAAAGGCCTTCAAGTTTTTCGTATATAAGTAACGTCACAATCAGGCAGTTAAGCTAGTTCACTCCGCTCTTGTTGAGTTTATTTATTTCGTCGCTGGAATATGAAAATTTTTCAAAGTTTTTTTTTAATATTATTAGAAGATATAAAAATTTTGAGATTTGTTCAGTTACGTTGTTATTTAAATATGGAATTTAGACAAATTTAATAACAGCAAGTTCAGGTAATGGAAGCAGATATTTTTTTAAAAACTTAGTTTTATCTTTATAGATCTTAGGATTTGCTAATTCTTTAAAACGGCTCTGAAACATTTTTTTCTTTCCTATAGTCAGCCTCTGATATAGGGACGTTCAAAAATCTGTAAATATAGGTGATAAGAGCGGTCACGTCATGCTTTTTGATAATATGCTTAACTAATTTAATATTCCTAAGAAGCTAACTTTTAATACACATAAGATAACTTTTCAATAGTCAGTTTCACAAATAATTCACTTTCAATGATTTCAAGCTTCTTTCTCAATTGTATATATAAGCTCACTAATTTCAAGCCTTCGAACCCGGTAAGTTATTCTTTAGATTTAATTAAAAAACTTAAAAATATTAAATTAATTAACAATTACTTATGATATCATCAATGCCAAAAGACGAAACTCTTTCACTGGTAGGTAACTTATTAAGGTCTAACAAAGTCAATATAGTAGTTGATATATGTACATTTTTGAACTTGGTTTTTAATAACAATATTTAGAAACAACCTGAAGGCCTCGCTATAGGAAGTAGCTTATTTCCTTTTCTTGCAGGTCTGTTTATGAACAGTCTTGAAAAACATTCATCCTCTCAGAAATAAAATTAATGATTTAATTAAAATAATTTTAATTATAATAATTTAATAATTAAAAATAAATTTAATCAAATTCATAATAACATTATTAACTAGAAATAGAACAGAATGACTCTGTTAGCTTTTTCTATCTCTCAATTTATAGATCAAGTATTAACTTAAAATTTAAAATTTACAGAAAAACTACTCAAACTGATCGTGTTATTGAAAATATTTCTAGTCATCCATATCAACTTAAGACAGACACTTTTAACTTTTATATTTACAGACTTTTAAAAATCCTTATGTCAGAGGCTGACTATGAAAGAAATAAATGATTGCTTATAGCAATTGATATGAGCCAAAATTAATAGATACTAAAATCAATAGAGTTAAAACTTTTGAAAATCTCTCTATCTACGTTACTGTTAATATGTTTGTATCAATCCCATTTGTAAATGACAACTTAATTAAAAAAATCTCATATATTTTCAAATCCTCTTGCAATAATATTAAAATATCCCATAAAAGAAAGAACAACCTTCAAAAATCTTTAAATAACAGCATAGATAAAATAAATAAACAAGAGCGGAGTATAAAAGTTTAACTGCTGTGATTATGACGTTCATTTCGTTCACTTCGTATACCTTTAGTCACCATTAAAATATTTTATTCAGTTAGTAATTCTAAGCTTTTAGTTCTTGTACATTCAGAATACTAGATTTTCGTGAAGGACTTGAAATTAACAATGAGCACAAGCAAAACCGAAATTGTCTTAACACACAAGTTAAACTTAATTAAACTTTCATACCGATTCACACGAAATTTTCACTGTGATTCTCCTCGAGGTAAGTGACAAGCAACACTTGTTACCCACCTTCCTGTTCCTTTTCCTACTCAACCATCCTTTTTTTTTTAAATATTTATCATATTTTTTCCTAAATAAAATTACTACAACATTCTTATAATATGTAATATTACTTTCTCTTTTTGAAAACCTGTTGGTTACAATAATTCTAAAATACAATTAATTCTCTAAGTATTTCCTAAACCCATTGCTTTCATAATATGTTTTCTTAACTTTGTCAGACTACAAAGATTCTACAAAATCTTTTTATTTTGTTTTAATTCTTATATATATTTTTTTATAGATATTTAATATAGTTGTGACGCCAAGCTATTCTTGTATGGAAGGTCAGTACATTATTGCACATCTTTGTTACTGACACACAAATTATTTTGGTTAAAATTTATTAAGGACCATCTTTTCAAATAATTGCATTGCCCTTTAGTAATTTTATATACACATTAAAATAGAACACCTAATTTTGGGATTAAACATTCCTTTCTTGTCCACCTTCCCATAAGGACTTGCTTTCGATTTGTTATCATTGTAGTTTGCTTAACATGACACTTTAAAGTTAATATTAAGATTTGATTCAACACATTTGTCATCACATTTGTTTCTATTCACCACATGTAGTTTGCTTAACATGACACTTTAAAGTTAATATTAAGATTTGATTCAACACATTTGTCATCACATTTGTTTCTATTCACCACATTCTATTCACCTACACCGTTCTTAGCTTTATAATATATACTTAAACTTCAAAAGACATTTAGTAGCTTATATCTAAATTTATTTATGCTGCTTCTTATAGTTGATGTAGTTTATTGACATCAAACTTAATAATTAATAAGTAATTTTTCTACATTTTCATTCACTTATTTCAATGTTGCCAAATCTGGTTTCAATTACTCTTCTTAAGGCAATGCTTTTTCAACTCGCTATGATGTCCCAACGGTGTTTCCAATTTGATTCGTTATCATTTGTTAATAATTCTTCATAAGTTAACATTGTTTATTCTATTTAAATTTAGGCTTTTGATATACAGATTAGTTAAATTTTCTATATTTCAATCACTTGGGAACTACACATAAACTGTTTAATGTCATAGCCTTTTAGTAATTAGTTTATTTTTAATCACATGTCAGTTTGGCAACTCGAGCTTGAGTAGACAGAGCTTTGCAGAAGACAGCTGCTTCCTGACACGTAGAAATTTTTAAAATATGATTTTGGTGTCCCTTAGCTTTTGTTATGGTCTTTTGTTACAAGTAGATTTTTAAATTTCATTTCTGCTTTTCGGTATATTGTTTTTCCTCAATCTGTAAAATTGAAGTGTTCATTACTTGATGTACTTATTTACTTTTATATACTGACTTGTTAGTCGAAAACTCTCTGCTATGATCCTCTTGGATATTATACACGTTATACAGACAGACTTTCTGGTTTCAATATTTCAGTTTATTTTGTATAAAAACTGAAAAACAAAGGAGGAAAGTATAAACAATTGATTGCCCTTACTTTAAATTGGTTGTCGAGATTGTTCTCAGTCACTGCAATCCTATAATATTTATATTATATTTGTTAACATGTGATACATTTGAGATTTTTTAGACCCATAAATTGCATGAAATCCGGTCGAAGAAAGGACATTGTCGTGCAGTAAGTATATAATCTTTTTTATTTTTTCAAATTAAACTTTGTTATTTGCGTCCCCTTCCTATTTACAATGGAATATAACACGCTATACTTTATGTACCACAACCTTGACGGCAGCACTTTGGTTATGATAGACGCGAAGTATTGTAAAAAAATCAAAATTGAACATTTTACATATTTGTTATTGGAATTCTAAAAATCACATTTAAAATAATCCTTTGAGACCGCCCGACTTTTAAACTGTGGTTTCTCAACTAACATCTCAGACCATGTTGATAGGATGTTAAATGGGTTTTACCTTGTGCTAATTTTTATTTCGCGTTTCATCTAATAGAAACGAATATTACTTGTTTTCTGCAACCAGTAATGTTGGTAACATTGGCAATGATTTGATATTCAGGATGCCCGGTAAGAATATGAGCTACTTTTGACAGATTTTTTTCGCGCATTACTTGAAATAACATTGTTGGATCGTTTAGAATCAAGTTCTAAGCTCATCAACAACTTTTTCTTTAACGCAAATCATCATTGGTGAATACTAACGAAAATAAATGAGGTATTTCAGATTACTTCAAAAACAAAAAATAATAAATCACAAAGGTGACCGTAAGACAGATCCGCCTCGATCTAACGAAGGATTCACAAAACTATTATATAAATAACGAGGCACTTCTAGCTAAAATGTGGTGAAGTACGATCATCTTGCAAATATCACCACGTAAGATTGGTTTCAAAACGAAAGGATGAATCAAGTAATTCACAATGATCTCCATCAAAAATAAATCATACATTTGGTTTTGATAAAAGTAAAAAACCATGTTATTTTTTATTTTTTTTTCGAAACAAATATGAAATATCTTCTGATGTTTTTCACACATCTTTACTCTTCATTCATTGCCTGTTTCTATTTAGCTTTTATTAAGTTTGTGTTCTCCTGGCAAGAACTGCATTATAGTTGTCCATAAATTAAATGTGAACATTACCTGTAATTATTAAGTTGCTAAATTGTACAGTGTCTGTGTCCAGTTTTCCTTGACATTAGGTCGTATCTGGCTTATTAGTAAATATACCTGGTTGCGTTTTTTATGAAACTCACGATACTCCCAGAAAAAATTGTATGGCCCGCTTCGTTTTTGAGATATAAGGTTTAAAATTTTTAAATGTGTTCAGATTATTTGTTGCGTTGAGATTGACAAACAAAAATCTTTTTTTTGGCTTTTTCGCAACTGAATAAAAATATTTAACTGTAAATTTATTGAAGCAAATATTAATTTAAAGTTAAATATTTTTATTCAGTTGCGAAAAAGCCAAAAAAAAAAGAAGATTTTTGTTTGTCAAGGTTTAAAATATTATGATTTTTGATATAATAATATTAATAAATTTTAGACCGTCAGATCCAGGGCCCTAGATCTTATTGGTCAGTTCACTGGGGAACAGCAAAAATGTTTCCGAAACCAAAATAGCAAAATATTACTTACTTTATTGTACTAATTAACCATCTGTCCTGCAAAAGTCTCAATTGGCTCCGGTTTTATAGATCCATGCTTATTATGATAATTTGCCTACCTGCCCTTAATGTATGGAAAAGTTCGACCATTAAATGAGAAATACATATAACATAAATCCTAAATTGTTAGTTAGTTGTATTTCAACCTCCAGTTGATCGAGAGCTCTTCATATCTGATACATTAGGGAGTTTTGAGCAAAATGTTGCGAGTTTTTGTAAATAAGCCGGATCATTTTTGTTATATATGTGGTAAAGTGACTTTTGTAAATCAGAAACGTATTCTTAACCCTTTAATATAAAAAGCTTACCACTTGTATTTTGGCTGCAAAGTTGAAGACCAGGATAAAAATTGGGCGCCCCAATAACTGCTGCAACAAATGTGCATCCAACATTCGCGGCTGGCTAAGCGGAAAACTGTTAAGATGCTATGACTATGATCTGGTGAGAACCGAAAGACCACGTTCCTGATTGTTACTTTTGCTTGACACTTTCCATCAGAAAAAGCTTTTCGGAGAAAAAAAGGTTTGCGATCCAGTATCCAGTATCCAAATTTACGGTCAGCCATATGCCCAGTGCCTCATAGTGACGAATTGCCTGTACCTAATCCACCCTTGATTCTGATGATGATCAAACGGATTCAAGTGGTGGTGTACCGGAAAATGTCGCCGGCCCATCAACCTCAACCATTTTGTCTGTGAAGTTCCCAGTAAAAATTCTCACAAAATAAGTCAAACTGAATTAAGTGACCTTATAAGAGATTTAGAATTACCCAAGAAAAAAGCAAAACTATTGGCCTCTCGGTTGCAACAATGGAATTTAGTTCAAGAAGAAGTAGAAGTTTCTGTGTACTGATGCCGTCAGGAAAACCTAACACAATTTTTGACATAAAAACTATTTGGTAGCCTGTAACGACATTGAGAAATTAATGGCAGCTTTAAATCTGGACTGTGATCCAAAAGACTGGAGACTTTTGATTAGTTCCTCAAAAGTAAGCATTAGAGTTATGTTACTATAATGGAAACATGTTGCCTTCAGTCCCAATCGATCATGCAGTCCACATGAAAAAAACGTATAGCAATTTGAAATTGTTACTAGAGACCATATAATATGAAAGATTTAAAGAAATATTAAAAGTTGTGGCGATTTTGCTTGGAATGCAGCTAGGTTATATCAAATACTAATGTTTCCTCTGCGAATGGGACAGTCGAGCAAGATCGAATTACTACAGAAAGAAAATTTGGCCACCGAGAGAGTAGTTTCAGCCAGGAAAAAAAAATGTAACCAGCGCACCATTAGTTCCCTCTGAAAAGATGTTACTACCGCCACTTCATATAAAATTGGGACTTGAAAAACTTGAAGACTTATGAAAAAATGAAAGCCATGGTCAAAGAAGGCTGTGCTTTCAGTTATTTGAAAGAAAAGTTCCCTAGAATCAGGGACGTTAAAATTAAAGAGGGGATATTTGTGGGTCCTCAGATTGGGAATCTTTTCGGAGATGCGCTATTCGATTCCGTACTTGAAGGCAAGGAGAAAGACGCTTGAAATGCCTCTAAAATGGTTGCAACAAATTTTTTATGAAACATAAAAGCAGAAAACTATAAAGACCTGATTGCCCAACTTCTTTTGTGTTACCAAAATCTAGGGTGTAATATGTCGTTGAAAATTAATTTCCTGGATTTTCATCTGGATTACTCTCCGGAAAATTGTGGTGCTGTAAGTGATGAGCATGGTGAGAGGTTCCACCAGGATATTTCAGACATGTAAGCCGACTACTGCTGGACTATTACGAGAGATGTCCCAAGGCTGTCTTCAAAAGGCGGGCTAAAAAGCAAAATGAGTGTCTAAACTTTAGATTCAATCATACAAATGTGCTACTTAATTGCTTTTGTTCAACCAACAATATATTGTTTTTGTATTTGTATACAGTATATTGTTTGTATGCCTATAAATTAAAATTTTGTAACAAATAAATATGATTTTTTTTTTGTGACCACACAAAATTCTATAATAGGTATAGTTATTTGACCAGAAAAATAGATTTTGTTCAAGAAACAAAAAAAAGTTGAAATTTTTTCCCCAGTGATTTGCTATTTTTGATCACGGAAGTGATGGTTTAAGAATAACCTTATTAGGTGGAAATTGTGGCTAGGGGCTCCATATTACTAGACATACAACCGTTCATTTCATCAATTTCCTTATCTTTACTGTACATTATTGATCAGGACTTGATGCATAATCCATGGCTTATTAAAATCCTTGATTTTATAAATTCACATGATGCTGCTATTGTCGTCAGAGTTTTCATTGCTTTTGGTAAAACAAAATAATATGTCACATTTCTCAAAGTATTGGTAACTTCCGCTCTATATCGCCTCTTAAAGCTTTATCGATAAACACTTATTTTAACTTAATGTATGAAGAAAAAACTTATGTCATTTTGTTTGACTTCATGATTTACTATAAGAAAATTAAAAAAAAAAACACATTTTTAATATCACTAAATGCTGCCTTAATGTCATAGAAATAAACATATGTAAAACAAACATAACTTTGGGTAATATATAAAAACGACATATCTTCTTCAGAACTGACTATGCCACTGACCATATAAAAATTATATAAGTTATATAAGTGATGATAGTTTTTACCGATAAGCAAAAAACTATCTGAGAAACGAGGAGGGTTCCAAAATGGGATATTTTCTATTTAAGGCATGATTGGTTTCACTACAAAGTAGCACACGTTCCTGAAAACCGCAACCCTCTCTGTAATCATGTAAAAGATTCAGTGAAACGTGAGTTTATAAGTTTTTATGACCTCGGTGCATGAAATATCCAAATTTAATTAATAAGTCGGTTCAAAAGTTATAGCCGAAAAGAGCCCTATAACTCCATCAAAAGGCGCTTTAGAACATTTTTTATATGAAACACTAGGGTTATTTTGACATTCCCCGCACACCTAAATTAGTCTGGTTGAGTGTACTGAGGAAATCAGTCGGTCAGGTTATTTTAACCTTGAACAGAAACTCACTTTAACTTGTCCACAATTTAATGTGCCATAACTTTCTTATTTTTTAAAATATTGAAATGATCCAAATAGAAAACTGTATGACTACTAATCAGATTGTTTGTAACGTTGGAACGATATTTAAAAATACATTTTTTTAAATGAGACACACTTTAAATTTTACTTCTAGGAGATAGGTCTTTTTTTCATCTTTTGAAATGTATCTGGTGTGATACCTTTAAAAAAAACGAGAAAATGGAGAACTTCGTTTTAAGATAAATATGGTGAAGAAAGATAATCTTTGTCTTACTCATTGGTCTTATTGCAAAGCTATTCTTCATTTTCTCGTTTATTTCTAAAGCAAAAGGTATCAAACTTGGTATAGTTTGAATAAGGAATCAAAAACATATCTACTAAAATTAAATTTACAGCTCTCATTTAAAAAAAGTTATATTTGTAACTTTGAATTTTTTTTATATTCAACCTATATGACAAAATATTTGTTAACTAGATATAGAATTTATTTTTTGAATCATTTTGATTTCTTGAATAAATATTTTTATTAAAAAACTTAAACCGGTTTAATAAAATGGACTAAAAAGTGAAAAATAATATTTTATTTCATCTGGAAAATTTTGCTCTGTAAAGTCGACGCCAAACTTTAATTACGTAATAGCAAAAACGTATTTATTTACTGAGTGTTTTGATGTCCAATACCACCAGTACAACATTTACTGTCTACTAGTTTCGCACTGATTTTGCAGAGTAAAATTTAACAAATAGCCACTAAATCCACTGTATATTATGTAACATCATTATATAATAACATGTCTTATTATACAAAATATACAATGGTAATATTCATACTTTGTATTCGTGACAGAATGGTGAACGCACTATTGAACGCATATATTGCTCAAATTGCTCGGGTAAAAATGTCATCCCAATCGGTCTAATCATCGCAGAGTATTCAATGTACCAACATAAAAAAATACATCGGATCGAATTGATAACCTCCTCCTTTTTTTAAGTTAAAAATAATAAAGTTATTTTGCAGATTAAAATGTGGACAAGTTAAAATGATATAATAATGTTATACACAGCAGGGTTTCCTATTGACAATTTCTCATACAAAAAGCAAAAAATAACATTATGTAGTTTCATTATGTTCATTTTTATCCTCATGCGGAGTTTCATGCAAATACGTGATGTAAAGTTTCTTTGGAACTGGAAGTTAAGAACTTGGAAAATCTTGTCAAATACTCAAATATTGTAGAGGCTTTGTCAAATTTTTATCGAAAAATATTTCTCCCAAACTTTATATTAGATACCATATCTTGCACTTAAAGGAGACTAAGACATTCCTCGTCCAACTTAACAAAGGATTAAACTTTAACAATCCCCTTCGTAGCAAATCTTCAAACAAAGTTACGTAGGGAGTAATATTCCCCATTAAAAGTTTCAACAATTACTTTTCAGTTTTGAAGTATGATATTTTAGTTGCTGAGTTAGTTGCAAAGTCTACGTGAGATATTTCGATACGTACAGACTCTTACAAAATCTTGATCATCATAATCAAAGTAACAATTTTCATTATTTTTGCTTGTTTTATGTTTTTTATTTCTCTAAGAGTTGGACTGTCTAAAATATTTTTTTTTTATTTTTGTTTTATATAGGGATATCTAAATGAAATTAAATTGGCGTTATAACTTCTTTCTTTATGAAGATGGAAGAAAACTTTACATATGAATTTTTTTTGGATTTTTATAAATTTTTATAGAAATATTGTTAGCGACAATGAACTGAACATCGAATAAAAAATATATAGTAAAAAAGATCGATTTTCTTACATATTGTAAATTGGGTGGTATGGCTTTTATCCCATTGTTGGCTGGACTCTACGAAAAGTTCTAGACTTATTTTGTATAATAGTCTCGATGCAGTTTTAAAATCGTTTGTGAAATATTTGAATTTAAGATTTATTTCACATATGTCCAACTTTTGAAACAAGACACCTGCTACCTTTTTTTGATCTTAGGTATTTAAGTCAAAAGTAACGTCAAGAAAAAGTTTTAGGGAATGTTATGTATGGCGGATATAACACATGGCTCTTAAATGGAATATCCCATTTTTTAATTTATTTTTAAATTTTCCGTAAAATTTTATAACTTCAATACATTTCGACTATAATATAGTTTAACTTACTTAATATTTGATTAGTGTGACGTAATACATATTCAAAAATATGCCCGTCTACTTGAATACACATGTTTATTCATTTTACTATATTTCCGTTCACTTTCCGTAGACAGGGCGTTATTGTCCTGCACGCATCCTGTATATTAGAAAAACTATTAGGTTTAGGTATGTAACATTATTAATATGAAAGTTATAGAATTTTACACAGAACCTGAAAATATATGAAAAATAGGATGTTCCATTAAAAAAAGACCTATGCTATATCCACCACACTTTTTTGAAAAGAGTTTTGGACTGAGAGCCGTCTATTTGGGCAAAAAATGTTTTTATACTATGTACCGCTTAGTATTCTTTTTATAGGTGCATTCGCTAGAACATTTTCGCAAAATCTCAAAGAATAGTATTTATTTTATCTAAGAGGAAAAACAAATTTAAATCTTTAGTAATATAAATTCAGTCATTTATTCAAGGCATAATTGTATAGTTTGATAATCAGTTCCCTTTTTCCAAAAAAAAAACACTTCAATGAATCGATTGAACATGTTACGTTAAAAGATACACAAGTTCTTAATTGTGGAGCAGTTTAGGAAATATTTTTCTCTGGCAAATTAACATTATTTTTGATTGGCCTCTTTGTATCTCTGAGATTGCCACTTGTTACAGGATCCCCGCATTTAATAGCTAGAGTAGACATGACTGAAAAGTTCACAAAACACATTCAATATTTTGAGGTGATGCAGACGAAGAAATTACCTTATTGCCCTTATTTCTCTTCAGGGGTATTTTAAAATATTACAAATTAATATTTTGTTAGTAGTATAACATAAGTTTATATTTACGGAGTCACCAAAGACACAATAATGATTAATGATTTATTTGCGAAAATAATGAGTAGTTAAGAATTATTAAATGAATAGTTAAGAATTACTAAAAAATTTTATCATCGTAGCTAACTCTACTAAGTTATTTTTTGTATTACTTTATAGCATCTTAAATCTTGTGCACATACCAGTGCTATTACACTTATATAATAAAAGAACCTTTAGTCTATAAGATGTTTTTCTGAAGTAAACCTTTTTTATTCTTTTGGGAACCTTTTTGTTTGTTTAACCATATTGCCTCTAGGAGTTCTGACTGATTTGATATAAAATATTAAATCCTAATTTTCTGTTTAGGCGAACACATGAAACATAGCTTTAATAGCCACAAGAAGTCAATATGAACTACATTCAAGTGTGAATTAGTAAAAGCATATCGATTTGGTTTTCGCCCCGCTAAAAAATTATTTATAACTGACTTATTTGTCATATGAATGTAATAATAGCATAATCAATTAATTAGAATCATTTAGATTTTGTCTTGTGGAATGTAGAGAGGGTCAGTCTTTTTATCTTTTTGTTCATTTGCAGCATATTACATCTGATTTTTTTTGTATTCTTTCATATTATATTTAGCTTGTTACTTAAAAGTATTAAATATTTGTTTCTTTTAAATAGATTTTGGGGGTTTTATACTTTAGTCAACTTTGCAGTATTTACATATTTTTTTTACTCCCTTGAGATCAGAGATCGCTATGGCCATTAAGCTGCGACTACGGCAGAGTGTTTTCCTTGGAATGAGACGAAACGAATGAACGTGTTAAGAAAAACCATAATTTTATTGTTGCAAAGCTATTAAGCTGAAGGAAAAAAATTCACTTTTTTCTTTAACTGTAGACATTGACAATGGAAGAAACAGAGACAATCTTCCAGGCAAAATAAAATTAATTTCGAATCGGGCTTGGTCTGTTTAATTACCTACTGGGGTCCATATGGAAAGATATTTTAACCAATCGAGTTGTTTGTCATCTCTGTCGAAAAAGTCTTCTATATTTTTAAAATAACCACACACATGTGCTTTTAAAGTAAAGAAACTGTTAAATATTGCTTAAAAATCTTCGTCAATAACTCCATTGACTTCTCTTCTTGATTACATGACGAATTAAAGTTCAGTAACAGGACTAGCCGCTAGAGATATATAAACTAATTAAACAAAGGGTGCCTAAAATCAATCGTTACTACTAGAGGAAAACGCAACTTTATATTTTTTTTATCTGAGTGTTCTGTCACCGTTGTCAAAACTAAAAAAGACAGATAAATATATCCTCCACAATTGAGTATAAAAATTAAAAATTAATTTTATATAAAAAAAAAATGTTTTCAGAACCTTCATAGAAATCGATTAGTCTTTGACAATTGAGAGTTTTTAAGCACTAAATTTGAATATGTTTTATTAACATACGAATTTGTATATGATTTTAAGGCTGTTGTTACCATCTCTACATTGCAGCAATGTACGAGTTTTATATGATGTTAGTATGAAGTGTATGAAGACTCATAGCTTCTCGTGTGCTATTCAGAGTATTGCTTTATTTTAATATTTTGAGAATACAGTTTTAATTATCAGGTGCGGAGGAGAGTCCTAACCAAAGTTGTAATTGACGGAACTTCTTGACTAAATTTATTCCAATGATTTTTTTAAAGGGTGCTTCAGTTGTTAAGAATCTACAATAAAAAATGTAATTGAATGGATTAATATGAATACTTTTTTGCAAACGAGAGATTAATATGAAAGAGAAAAAAAATAGTCGTTTCTTACAGGAGAGGCTTTCAAGCCAGATATTATTGTTACCGCTGTAAGAATAACGTGTTTAAAAGTTTAGTAAAACTCTGCTCTGTGTAAAAAAAGAAAGGAATTGCTGTTCAATGGTGTTTTTAGGGATCAAGGGATTTAAAGGGATCATTTCTTGTCTCTCATTTGTGTAAGTTTTGTATGCGTTCTGTATTATACAGGATTTTTAAATTATTTCGTAAAGAGAGTCGATATTGCGTCTGTGAGTTTTAATTTTATAAATATTATTTTTTAGAAATTCCCAAGAAAGATAATTTAACAGTGTCAAATCCGGCGACCGTTCTAGCCACTACACTGGATCGTTGGTACCTAATTACACTTCGAGAAAATGGCCATTCAAAATCTCTACTCTTATAATAGACTTCAGGCGCCGCCCTGCTGAAAATACACATTATGATTTTCTGCATTAAAAATGATGTTTACCTCCAAAACATGCATATAATAATAGGTCGTTAGATTCTTTTCAAAGATGCGGTAGCGAAAAATTCTGCCACACTACACATTAGACCCAAATTTTCTCTGCATCGCCCATTTAACTGTTGTGGGTGAAGATTGGCCCAAAATAGATTATTTGGATGATTAAATATGACTAGTGAGGACTAGTTATATGAACTCAACAATCCAAATACATTTGCGGAACAAATTATTGTTCCAGCTGCACTGTCCTAGATACCATAAACCGAATGTCATTCGATGTCCTGGATCATCAGAATGCAAATTTTGAACTTCCTGGAGCAATATTGACGGATATTAGGTTTCTTCAATATGGCTTTAAATTTTTTTCGATGCATTCCAATGTTATTGCTCATCTCCCTTTTACCCCCCCCTGATGCCTTATGATTGATTTCGACCTATGCAGGGTGTATTACTGGTTTAAGCGCCAATATAAATGTCATTTAGACTACCAAACTATCATATATTTCCATAGGCTACTTGATAAAAACAATTAATATTAAAGCCTTTATTTGGTTTCAGATTTCAGTTACTTATTTTATTTAGTGTATGGTATTGATGAAAAGCTAAATTAATTTCTGGTCTAAATGTTAATATATATATATATATATATATATATATATATATATATATATATATATATATATATATATATATATATATATATATATATATATCTTCTAAAAAAAGCAAAAGATTAATTAGGTAGTTCTTTCAATATTCCCTGATCCTGATAATTATTTTCAAATTATGGCGGTTTCTTTACCTTATTATTATGTACCATATTTTCGCTATAATCAGAGCTTGTGTTAAAATATTTACTATAGCCAGCAATGCAAGCATTGTACAGGGTGTCTAAAATAAGATGGCATATCCCCTTGTTTGGACAACCATAAACTATAAAGGAAACATTTAAAGACAAATATTTATTCGTCTTTTTTTATATGATATGAACTTTCTTATTTCAGGTAGGACACCCTATATATTAATACAAATTACGATAGCACGTTTAAAGACGAGTTCAACGATGTATATCTTTGGTGGATACATTAGGTCTAAAATCAACTTTTTTCAGAACGGCCGTTCTAAGGTTTAAAAAGGAATTGCAAATCGATTATAGTAAATCAGTACACTAACATTTAAATTTAAACTAACTAAAATCATATGAGGAATTCGGATTTTTTATCTGTTTAGTTAATGGCACACGTTATTTTTGTATCAAGTAGGTACAAAAATAAAAATAACATAATTAAATGGTACCACTGGACATATCATTGTTAATTCAAATGAAAATATTAGAATATAAATGGAAGAACCACATTTTTGGAGTTGTCACATTCCTCCCAGATATATTAGTATGGGTTTGTATTGCAACTTTTCGAATTTGTTTGGCATTTTTCTTCAGTTTTTTATCTATTTTTAAATTAACAGAATTCAAGTACTTTTACACTTCCTTAAATTTTACCAGAAAAAAAAAGAGTTATATTAAATTTAAGCAGAATATTAAACAACGACTTCAACGTTATATAACAATATGGGCCTAGGACTCACCGTTATTCGTATTTACTTACTAATAGTTATTACAGATAATATTTTATTTATTCTTGTGGAAGTTTTCTAAAATAGATATAAATGAGAAAATCTTTGGTATTTTTGTATGAATTCCAACAAGCTGCATGTCAAAAAACATTAAATTTGTTATTTTTCGCCATACATTAATTCAGATATTTTAATTTGATCTAATATTGGCCTCAGAAAAACATATTAAAATGTTTTTAGATTTAATGTATATTAAACGTTGCCTAAGCTTACAGTTGTTAATTATTATACAATATAAAATAAACAAAATTAAAATATTTAAATTAAATAACAAGAGAATAAATAACTCTAAGATATTAAATAAACCTAATGCATGTTTCGCACGTTACAGTGAGTGTAATACATACACAGCGATGCAGGTTGTGTAAATTCCCAGTTTTTTATCACTTTTGATACACAATGTTTTTTGCTTACATGGCGGTAGGTCTTGGTATCAATTTTAATGCATTTTATCTTTTAAGGTTCTTAGAAAAAGAAATTCAAGGTGGCACTATCCGCGGCTCTTTGAGAATCAGAGATAATTTTTGTACCCAATCAAGTCTACAAAATTGTTGTTTATACTGATTTATCTCCCCACCACTGTGACTTGGAACACCACTTAGTTGAAAAATAATATTACTCACTTTTACATCAGCAAATTATAGACACCAAAATATTGAGCAACTGAAGCAAAAAATAGGTGAGGACATTGAATTACATAATCTAATTATACCAAAAGCGATACAGAACTGAAAATTTACACTTCGTGTATTGCTCACGTGTGAAACATGCCTTAGGTCTATTTAACATTTTACAGTTATTTATTATTTTGTTACTTAGTACTAGTAACGTGGGTAACGTAAGTAATTTTAATAAAAAACTCAGTAAATTAATACTATTCGAACTTCCCCTAAAAGTTCTCACCAAAATATATATATATATATATATATATATATATATATATATATATATATATATATGTATATTATATTTAGTTCACTGATATTCTGTGCAGCCTCACTAAACCTATAGCATGTAGGATTTTAGGTCAAAGTTATTAAACTAAAATTTCCAAACACTACAATCTGCTCTCAAAACTTTGCAGGAGGTTATCACGCGGATATCTTATCCCAATATAACTTCAGGGCAAAAGCTTATTTATTGTCCTGGCTTGACCGCTTTGTCCTCGGTATCAGCAACTTGAAATTCAAATCGGACAATAGAGAGCAATGTTTCAAAGTATCCTCGATGATAACTTAAAATTTATTTTCCTTCGAGAATATATCTTTTTATATTCATGACAAAAGTTTCCAACAGTTTTTTCTATTGCCGATGAAGCAGTGCGGTCACATAGTCTTTTTGTTTGTTGTACAGTAAAGTGCTAATTTCGGTAATATGTATTTCCTTCTTCAGGACTACAATATAAAACGTTTATTATCGTTTATTATAGAACAACATAAACATTTTTAACTTACTGCAAACAATTTTTTCGAGATTGCTAAAAGCAAGCATATTTTAATGGTTGCATTAACACCTACGGTGCTAATCGCAACAAATTCGTGTTCTATAATATATATATATATATATATATATATATATATATATATATATATATATATATATATATATATATATATATATATATATATATATATATATATAAATATATATATGGTATATGGAAAACCTTAAAAAGTTTTTATTCAAAATATATTGATTTTTATAAGAAGTCCACAGCAATCAGAAAAGCGTCAAAAAATTAACAAACTTAAGAAAAAAAATAACAGTAACAGTGACTTATGTTTAAAAGATGGTGATCTTCTCTTCGTGCACACTCTTGTATTCTTGGCTCCACGTTTTGCATTATATTATGCAACGTTTTTCGGGGGAATATTTCGTATTTTGATTATTAATTTTTTTTTAATACCTCAATATTTCCTGGATTATTGACGTACACGTTTAACTTTAAATATATCCACAACCAAAAATTGCAGCAAAAATGTCTATTAATACATGCGCTGTTTGGCATGTGGCGCCATCCTGCTGGAATAAAATGTCTTCTGAAAAATGTCCCAGTTTTTTTACTCAGAATAATGCAAGTGAGCTTTATCTGACATAAATATTTTTTTCAAAAAGTCAGGAATGTTTCGAAAAATTCCAAAAATGTTTGACTGAAAGCAAATCCTGACTGATGTCTTTCAGCTCCTGTTTTTATATCGGTGTCAATCAAAATTATGATACAATATTCTTCTCAGACAGGTATCACTAATTTGGAAGATTTGGGAATGTCTTTTCGCAGATTACTTAAGACTTCTCAACACCGCTATGCGTACCCTTTCGATAGTTCTAACTGGTCTAGCTGTTTGGGCTGATGCGGTTCTTCTAAATTGTGCGACTTATTTCAAAATTGAATTCCGACCTTCTACAGTGGGTTTAGAAATCTCGGTATAAAAATAAAAATTTTTCACACCCTGTATTAAGCTAAACAACAATGCGAACTTTAAAAGCAGACACCTGCGTAACTCTTATTTATTATTTTATAAAACTCTAAAACCAAAATTAATTTTCGCCTAAAACGGGGTCAAATGTTGGATTTCACACTGAGATTTCTAATCAGCCAGTAAAAAGTATCTCCAACAATGGTAGAGTTCTAGTGAAATTCGTCATAAGCCTTGTCCTTAACTTTTTATGTGTTTTTTTTGCAGAAAATATGTACTTTTTTGATGCAACACGTTTCTATAAAATCTTATGGAAGCTTTATATTTTTGTTCGTGAGTGTATTTTGAAGTAAAAACAAAGCAAATACGTTTTTACTTGTTTTCTAACACTGTGTTAAAAATGATATAGTCGGTCTTTTCCGTTTAAATTGGGATTTATCTATCCATATATATTGTATCATCCATTTAAGGAAATGTGTCCCAATATAGAAGTAAAGGCCCAACAAGCAAAAGACGAAGGAAGAGTTATTATGGAAAATAAGATGATACCCGATGACTCACTGGAACTTAAAATGCGCGAAATAGAGAGGGAGAATAGAGGTTGTCCTCAAGGTATTATATTAAAGTTAGATCAAAAGAGGTAAAACTAAAATGAACGAGAACTATATAATCATTATGACAATAATAAACAGCTGTCTGGGAATTCTTCTAAAAGGCCCAAAAGACCATAATAGAAAACCTCAAGAGAGTTCGCGTAAATCGTGAACAAACTTATTGTGTGTTAATACATTATCTAACCGGACAATCAATCAAGAAACTTCATGATTTGGAATATTGTTTAGCCGTAACTGCAACTCGATGCAATAGAGCAAAGATAGTAGATCGTAATATTGACAAATCTGTGGCGATAATATTGTTGAGTGGAAAATGAGATTAATAAGGAAAGTGAAAACTAAAACAGATGAAATTGCTCTCTTGCTTGTGGTTAAAAATAAAAACAATAATCCAAAGCTTAAATCGAAAATAAGCCTGATTCTAACGAAATACAAATATTACACGACCCGCGATTTATCAGAGAAGGTATGTGATAAATACTGTAAAACAAAAACTATCAGCATTGAATAAAATGTTACAGCAATATTCCAAATGCAACAAAAGAAGCAACAAAATAAATTATTTGCGGATGATAAGGGCCGGTTTTCAGAGATTTAAACTCTAACCTTATAATAATAATTTTGGAAAGGTAATTAATCAAATACACAATTGGAAAAGTACTGGTAGAAAGCTTATGATTTTGTCCACTTGGTTGTTCAGGGTATTGGACTTTATAAAGTGCATGCGTTAATTAAATTTTTGCTCTGTATTATGCAGAGCTAAAAGATTAGTATCGATTTATCAAGGCCGGACAAAATAATAATTATGAAGGAAATAAAGATAAGCAGTATCATATTCACTTACCCATTATAACGCTGCCAACAGTTTAATTTTGGATATCATATCTAAGTGCTATGTAAAAAAACGAGGTAT
This sequence comes from Kuschelorhynchus macadamiae, assembly GCA_030620095.1. Classification (NCBI taxonomy): domain Eukaryota; kingdom Metazoa; phylum Arthropoda; class Insecta; order Coleoptera; family Curculionidae; genus Kuschelorhynchus; species Kuschelorhynchus macadamiae. The sequence goes on along the minus strand of JAUTXW010003662.1, from coordinate 289,516 downwards.
GTTAAGGCTGTCGATACCTTCTTTATAAGAAAATATATTTTAGAAGAAATAAAATTGAATACCTTAATGTTTTAACAGCAAATCGAAAGTTTCGTAAAATCACAGAACAAAATGTTAAGAAAAATATGTCCCTAGACAAATGATAGATATAACTTTTTTAGGCAATAAACTTCCAAACTAATGCATATAAATTGGTCGATTTTATGTCGAAAATTATGTTTACCCTGTAATTCAGTGCCTGAAGAGTCTTAGATTTGGACAGAAGTGTAACCGAAAACAAATATGTAAAAATTCCGGTGAAACTCATAATGATAATGTGCATGGTTTAACGAAATGTGTATTTTCTCAGCCTAATAACCACGGGGTAAAATTAAAAGAATGTAATGAATACCTAAACCAAAAAATATTAGAGGAGCTCTGACTAAATATATCCCAACTTTCGTAGAAGCAATAATTATACTGGATATCCGCCCTTACAAACTGTAAATAACCAAATTTGTATACAAAACCCTTAAATTGCCTACAGATACTCTTTAGGTCAACACGTAACTAAGCCTAGAAATGTTTTTGGGAATAGTTAAAAAAAGTTGTGGGTTGAAAATATAAATTCGCTGGACCAAAAAAAATTTTAGCCGCGCCCAAACGGCGGGTCCTAAGGTTTGGAATCAACATAACTATTAACAATTTTTTTTTAAGTAGAAAAATATTAATTTTAGCTGCGCCCCAGAGCTCTTAAAATAAAATAATGGAGCTCTTAGCTTCAGTAAGGAACGATGTGGCTTATTATCTAGAAAATTCTTGATATTTATCATAAAACTATATAGTTTAACCACGTTTTGTCACTTAACGGACTCAGAACTCACCACGAGGGGGTAGCTGCATGACGAGTTCCACCTCCCTCCCTCCCAATATTTATAAGTAGATACTTACTATTATTTTAACAGTATTATTTGCGCTAACATAAATCCACTTTAATTAGTTTAACTTTTCTTAGAATTGTAGAATTGGTTTTTATTCTCAAGTTTCACTCGAATGTAACCATCTTTTGCTCGACAGCTTGAGTCTGACATGGAAACTTGCCTATTGTGATTGTGGATTTTTCTTTAATTGTTCTCAATAGCTTCTCGCTTGTGATACTCATCGTTAAAGGCGGCTCAATTACTCTGCATTTGTTCCAGTCAGTTAGGTCGCTATAATCATTGGCGTCGCAGTTAATGTCAGGTATCTTAGATACTCGTAGCTTGGTAGACTCTTTTTTAGCTTTTAAAATGCGCTTTATTTCACGTTCCATTATAACACTTCGAGAATTTGCAATCAATGCTAATACATTTTTTTTGGATGCGCAAAAGAGGTATTTGTAGAAATTTGTCGATAATCTCCTTCACTTTATTTGCAAATTGTCTAGTTTGATTAATTTCCTCAAACGTCGCGTGCCATACTGGCACAAAAGTCTCGTTTTAATATTAAACCACATTGGCTCATAAACCTTCATAATAAACTGAAATAGTAAAACCAAATTTTCAGATAGCTCACTGGTAGAGATATATAAGCGCAATAGCCTATTAGCCGTAGTCAACTATCTTGCATGATTCATTTTTCCCCGATTATTTTTAGCCAAGTTTTCAGGACAAAATCCATGTCTTATAGCACAGCACTTGTGTAATTTTTGATGTTGGTTTAACTTTTTAGTAGATGCCGGTCTAGAGAATAGGACCACTTAAAATTTTGATCCTGAGTTAAGTCTACTTCACTTGAAGAACTATCTTGTAATGTTTCATTGCATTATTCAAAAGAGCGGTATAATTAGAATCGGATATATTTTGCTGGTTTGTTGAAGGACTACAGTAAGCTAGCGTTGGTTCTTGCCAGGATCGGGCCGGCACAGTTGGCTGTTATATATTATTGCGTTAAGGAGCGGCTAAATATTGAGATAGTATAACCATTTTTTCTTTGTGATTTTGGCAAGTCATTTCACAAGTTTATTCAGCTATGACAGGTTCAAAATATCAAATTTGAAAAATATATATTTTAAGGCGCTTGGGGCGCGGCTAAATATTTTTCAATAATTTAAAAAAAAATTAGCCTGTTTTTTTAACTCAGTTTACAACATATTATTGCTATACCAATTAAAATTAAAAAAAAAAAAATTTCTCATTTTGGCCCGCCTTACTGACAAATAAAAAAAACGTAAAATAGAAAATACTGATAATAATCCCAAGTTTACAAATAACTTAACACCTAGCAGGTCTTTAATTTTACCAAACCCTTATAGGGATTAGTTGGTTTTATATAAAGTCATACTCAATGAAAAAGTTTTTGTCAACTCAGACATAATTAATATAAATTTTTCAAATAACTTGGATTTATTATTTAGTAGTAGTAGTATTAATAATATAAAAAAAGTGTTTTCAACACTTTCTTTATCAATTTTTATCATATCAGGTTATAGTTAACTTTCTATCCGACAAGATAAATTAGATAGAAAAGACGGAGCAGCCATTTTGCTACACAAACAGTTACATGTCTAACAAAAGTTATGGTTCCTAAATATCAAAGCCTGTGATGATTTTAATGATCTCCATAAAGGGTGGAGCTCTACGTCCCCAAATTCTGTTTACAAGGTATTTTTGAGGCTATAAGTTTCTGCGACTTGATCGTCCTTAATAATTGGAAACCTACACGAATTCCTAATCTTAATAATAAATTAAGTATACATATAACTTTGATTTCGAACTTCTAAGGACCTTCTATGTGCTGGTCAACTTTTTTTGACACCCTGGGTTCAGGCTATTTTCAAATTTTAATTGAATTAACCTTTATAGCTAATGATTCCAATCAAATTATTTACCCCAACAGAAAATTGAGACTGTCCATAACAAATTGGAAAATTTGGATATCATAATTCTTGACTACCCCATATACTGCCTCTGTAGATTAAACGATAGCGGTAATAATTCTATTAAACAGTATCACCCTGTTATTCCCATCACAAAAAAAAATAAATGTGAAAGAATGACGAATGTAATGATAAAATAAATCCAAGAAAAAAAACAATATTAAAAGTGTATCAAGGAAAATTAAATACAGAAAACGATTAAACGAATATATCTATAGAGACACAAATTGTTACCATATTTCGCCTTTATACTGTTTCACCGACCTCTAATAATCTTGTAAAAACATTTTCGTATAAAACTAGTATTTTTTGGTATCAACAGACATATCAACAGATATATTAACGACGTGTTATCAAGCAAGAAATTCTAACAATGTGTATGTCTAGAGTTAAGCAAAATTGTAAAACATATTTAAATAGTAAACACTTAAGTATTGAAAGCACTGAATTCATAGGAAATCCGATTCTTACATATTCATTTAGAGTCATCTTTTCGTCTGACACAGATTTAGAAAATGTAATGGTTACAATGAAAGTTGACTCACTAAACAGAGAAAACATCATCAGAAATCCAACAGGATAAGTTGAACACTACTTAGATAAGAACAAGGAAAATTTGAAGTGAAAAATCTTCACAGTAAGCAATTTAAATCATGCAGAAATGACTTATTTGCGCTATTATGAATACTCTGCAGATTTTAATTATACATACTTTAATTTAACACAATCTGACTTTTAATCCAAGCAATTCATTTATAGCAATGGACAAAAATAGAATGATTGGCGAAGCATGGCTCTTTATAGATCTCAAAAAATCAACACCTGATCTTTACAAATCTCGGCAGTAAATTAGTTTTTTATCCTATAATGACACATATTTTAATTAATTGGTAAATAATATGCATGTTTTTTGTGAGTTATCTCGAAAGGATTGAATAGCTGTAAGTTAAACATTTTGAATTTTTAGTAATTAATGTTTATAAATGTTTTATATTGTAGCCTTGTAGAAGGTAATAAACATTACCGAAAGCTTGGAGTAGTTTTAAGATTAAGCTTTTGATTTTACGACCGAAATTTGGTTTTAGGATTTATATATTTTTTTAATGTTTAAGTGTCGGATCCTAAGATATATTGTCTAGCCTTATTTTTGATCAAATAACGTGTGGCGTGAAAGCTGTAGGAAAGGGATACACAACGGGATAAAAAGTGATCAAAATATTATGTAACACTGATCACGCTGTCATCAAGATGAGCAATTAATGATTTTACAAATAATGCTTATTTAAACACAGTTCACACATTGACAACTACATGTTGTCGATAAATTTCCTTTAACCCAAACTTCCCTCATTACGAATCTTTCCTAGCATTAGGAATAATGATGTTTAACCCAATTTAGTTCGGTATCTAGTGATTATGTAACACATATATAGGTAGTGTCTTTTAAAAATGTTTTATTGATTGCTATTTAGTTTCACCATATTGGATCCATACCAATATTTTGTAAGCTGGTACCTATGCCACACTTGATTTTTTGGCATAATTGAAAATAAATTGATTAAGTAGTTTTTACATTGAAATACAAGGCCATTTTATGTTGAATTCGTACTAGTGTTTTCCTAAATCATTTAAATTTTCTGCAAAATTTATAGTCAATTAAATAGGAAGATTTTTTTTCGTTGATCTTTTTAAACAATTCTTGGCCGCTATTTTGCCGCGCTATCGTGAATTCGTACCACAACTTTACTAGTATCGCTATATCTCCGTTAATGCTTGCACAAAATTTGAAAGTATTTAATCTAATTAGTAGTTTTTCATGCGGATATTATAAATATTTTTGCATCTTGTTTTGCTATTTTGAATACATAGCAAATTGTTACAAGTTCAATCCTATGTAACATTTGATTTTTGTGGAAAATTCGAGGTAAATTGTATAATTAGTTTTTAGCAATAATTTTTTATTGTATCCTTTTCCTCCTTATTGGATTTTTACCAAAATATTACCAGGTTGCCTCCATATAAATATTAATTTTGGCCCAAAATTTGAAACCACTCGGGTAAAAATTTGTTAAGCTATGTTGCAATCTGACAGACCCACGGAAGTGGTACAATGTATTTTTGGCATCTAGGGACTGGAAGTTCATCTCTTTACCCCAGTTTTTAAGACTAAATTTTTAAATATTTTATTAAGCAGCAATTTTGTTTCGCCTTCTTGGATCCACACCAAAACTTTACTAGTTGATTCCCACATAATACTTGATTTTTGTGCAAAATTTGAGATAAATTGGATAAGCAGTTTTTTAGTAATCCTTTTATAACATTGTACTAGGCCGCCATTTTGTTTCCGAATATTGGATTTTTACCGAAATGTTACCAGGGCATCCCTATATGACCCTTAATTTTTTAAAAATTGAAGTAAGTTGGATAAGTAGTTTTTTACTTGTGCTGCGAAGATACGACAAGACAAGAAAAGACAGACAGACATACAGACTGACGGAATTGAGAAAGCATGTTTTTTAAGCATCTAAGGGACCCCCTTATGTAAAGATCTTTAAAAATCCCTGAGGTTGATTTTTTTGCGATTATAATACTTTCCTTTTACGAATAAAGAGAAAAATATATTTGATAATAAAAATATTTATTTTCATACATCTAAAATTTTTCTATTTATCCTTAATCATCGATAAACAGGTCATCAAGTTTAAAAATATGAAAATTATTCATCCATATATTAACATAACAATCCCTTAATTACTATGCATGTTACCCTTCATAACCACTGACATTTTAGATAGACCTACAAAGTAAACAACGTTAAATTATATAACGAGGAAAATTGAATTTAGTCTATGAAAAAGCAATCGATCGCTCAGCCAACCGTGTCCAATAAATAATAGATATTTGCCTTGGATTAATATTTATGCTCATGTCATTTACCTGCATTACCCCGATTTCTCAACTAAATTATTAATCAAGCCTCAAGTTTTGTTCAGATTTCCGTTTCTAGAAACCCAATTCGTATTCGTATGCATGATCAAAGTCGAACGGATTAATGAGGAACATTGTTCTGCTCGGCTCGAATTTTGAAGCAATTAGTTTTTGAAAGGTGCATGCAACCCAATGATTTTACATCAAATGTACACGTCCATTTATTTAAAGGATGTATATAAATTACCATGAAAAAAATTTAGAAAATATAGTTTGGCTAATATTTTGAAATATCTAAAGTATCATTTTGACAAAATTTTGGGTAGTGGGTTTTAAATTTCAACATTTTTTTAAATAAACTATTTGCAAACAAGTAACTATTGTTAACTTGCGGAACCCGTGCACTTCTTTGCACGTGCAAAGCAAAACGGGGAAATGAAAAATGCGTATATAAGAAAACCTAATAATAAAAATCATAATAGAGACATGCGAGAGTTGAAACTACCTGGTAAATACTTAAGCCCGCTACCCCAGATAAATCTGCACAGTGTCGCGAGGGATAGGAACCAATGGACAAAAATCATATTTTCTTTTGTATGACTTAGATTTTAACTATATTTTGTAATAAATAATCAAGTATGTCAGCAGAAGAATGAAAAACAGTAATAAAATCACAATTTTAATAATTAATTTATACACAGTGAAACCGATAAAACTGGCAGTATGAAAAATGTTAAATTCGTATTTTTCATTTTAACATCAAAATGTTTTGAATTTTGTTGTTTTCTCAAAAACGTTTAACCCAAAAAAAATTTACCGTTATATTATACAGGATAACCCAAAAGTCTTGTGAGTGAGTAAAAATTTGTAGTGTTGTGAATTGTCTTACTATGTCAATATCTATCATTACGATCTACAATATTATATACATCGTGATTTCTTCCGGATATTACAAGTCAATTTAAACTATAAAACTATCTAGGTCTAGGTGCACTGATAACTAAAATCATATTTACAAAAGTTCTTAGGAAAAAAAAATGTTTTAATCATTCCGATTCTTCATTTTCTTTATCTTCGTCGTCCTAGCCCTTGGTTAAGTCTGGAACTAACTCAACAAGATATAATTGATTGGAATCGAAAGTTTTATTGAGTAACAGATATTCCATAATTTGATTATCAAGCTTAGAACTTTTTGTAGAAGTTCGTCTAAGACTTGTTAGTTCCGGATCAGAGGTCAATAATAGAGTCCTCATTATATCCATATTTAAGTTAGTCCTCGACGTTTTGCGGGAATGATATAATGTAATGTGTCGAACTTCCTTGTTCCTTTAAAATGAACTATTTATCAATCCCTCCCTGTTATAGCAGCGGACATTTCGGAATCATTAAAAAATCTTTTGGCTGTGTTGCCGTCGTCAGTGGACCCGTAACCTGGCTTTGGTTTGTTCACCACTAATCCCATTTTACATTTGAAATCCTGTTTGATTTGTTTTTTCGTTGTTTCAAATTTTTTTTTATCTTCAGTTACTTTTACCTGCCACCTTTTAAAATGTAGCCGATAAGCAATATGCAACAAACATTCGAAAAAACGAATCCAACAATGTAACGTGGATAGTCCGAAACGTTAAACATTTTGAACTTTATTAGGTTTATTAAGTGCAATGTCTGTGTTCATTTCTCTGGAACTAGCTCCGCAGACTAAACATTTTAAAGTGGAATTGGTATTGGACAATATATTTGCAACACTTCCAACGAACATCGTAAATAGTAACTCGAATAAAATAAAATATGTTTTTCCCTCTGTAACAGGTGTTGTAATCAACTAACTGGCTAATTATTTTTTTAAGTTTATCTTCTGCTAAGCGAACTAACTCGGAATTTTCTTTTAAAAACATGAATTTTATTGGTCTGCAAAATAGAGTTGAAGACGGTCTTGGATTTTCCCATATAGCTGAATTGTTTTTTAAGTCCACTAATTTTAAGGGTGAAAACGCTATTAAAAACATAAATTCATCCGTGCTATTTACATCTTGGATAAATTTTTGTTTGTAAAGACTATGCCCCGAGCTACCATCGAATCTCCACTTGCAAATTAACTTTAAGCAAGAATTCAACTGATCAGTTGTCAATATATTTAAAATGCCTGACGCCGTTTTTTTCTAGAACTTCCTGAAGATTGATTTCGGCTGATATTTCTGTGACATTAATGTTTGGTGGTAAATATAATTGTTTGGTTTGTACAAGGGCGTGGTTGCTCGGGAAACAGTCTTTATGTATAACGTTTATGTCAGATCTTAATATGTTATATTTTTTTACTGATAAATCAAGATCTAAATATAATGCTAGGGCTTATTTTACGCTATGACCTGGTGAAATTGTATTTGTTAAACTTGTTGGTGCTGACCTTTCGTCGGCGAAACGCAATTCTTCTGTTGGCTTTGTTATGAGCTCCTCTACTCTTCGTTTTTTGGTTTTTATTGAGGCCTCTTCAAACGATTTTCGGGGTCTTCCACGTCTTGAACCAGTTTTTTCGGACTTCGCAGTGGTAAAAGATGTTATACTTAGGGTAAAAAAAGAATTTAGCCAGATTTCATGTCGCTTCTGAAATATTTTGCGATTTCTGTTAGCTCATTTCCATATTTCTCTCCAAGTTCGTGCAGAAAAATGAACTTTTTTTTCGCAAAGCATGCATTATTTCATCTGAAATATCTTCATTTTTAAGAAAAGCCTTTAGTTTTAGAAAAATGTTATTTGTTTTTTCTGATTGCCTCGACTTGAGCCAATGTTCAAATAGCTCGCTATTTTTGACAACAATGTTCAAGTCTAAAAAAAAACGAAAATAATGAAAATTCGCAAAAACCGAAAGCAGTGTCGTTTAGGTGAATACATAAAAAAACAATTTATAAAATCGCGTCGATATATTTTGACATATATTTTTTAAAACTTTCGTCAAATATTAGGGTAAATTATTTCTGAAACGTTTGATATAGAGAAGTTTAAAAAATCAATGTATCTAAAACTAAGCAGTAATAAAATATATGTTACTGGATTCTTGAAGTTCTTACATTTAGTTTTGTTGTCCATCATATGAAATTCTCACAATATAAAATCGTCTCACATTATAAACTAAAACCTTTCTTGAAAATGTGATCTCTATATTATAACACAAGCTACAGATTTTTACTGTCACTTCAAGCTGTCAACAGAAATTACTGTCAACAATTTGACGGCTGCTAATTTGTTTATCCAAGCCTACTATGTTTTTAGATGCAAAGCATTATTTTTTCATTTGGCTTAAATTAATTTGGTATTTTGATTTTTGTCCATAGGACGCAACACTGTGCGTCGGTTCGATTCGTCCATTCATATGAATGAACGAATGCGGGCAAATCAACGAATGGACGAATATGTCATCAACACTATTCATCAATTCTTATTTAATGCAAACAAATGTTTGAAAATGCACAAAGACCAGAAGATTTCATTCGGAGGAATGGTTCGCCGAGGTCAAAGCCTACTACGGAATAGCGTCACTACGGATCGAATGAATAAACCGGACCCTCCACATTATGCGTGCGAATGAACGAAGCAACGTGTAGTGAGTAGAGGTTCGCGAGACCATGGATCGACTTCCAAGCAGTAAACAGCAGATGGGCATTTTTTTAGTTTTGAAATGTTATAGAAGTTTAGCATGGTTTAACTTTTCATAATCGTACCATTTGGCATCAGTTTCCAATTACTAAATACTTCTGGTCAAACCGGAAGTTAATATCAAACGATAACAATAGGAACTAAAGGAAAAAGGTAAGAAGTGCAAACGGTTTCACGCATTTTATACTTATAAGTGATTGACCAGCCTGTCATGAAGATGAATTATATTATATATACAGGGTGTCCCAAAAGTGATGGATCAAATTAAAGTAGGAGGTAGGGGGGTTTATTTCTAACAAAAAAAGTCCTATAGACATATGTCTGATTCCTTACCGTTTCCGAGTTATAGCTATTTTTGTAATTTTTATGATATTCTCACACTTCATCACAAATTTTTTGTTTCAAAAATTATCTGTTAATTTTTTTTCTCACATAAATTTTTAATAGCATTCCTATTAAGGCTTCTTTATTGTGCAGAGCACTTTTTTATTTTGCTCGCTAATTACACAACCTACTGCCATTTTAAAGCACATTTTTGGGATTTTAATGGAAAAACATTAATTTTTGTAGTAATTTTTCTAAAAAAATAATCAATTGAAAAGGTGTCCCATAACATAAAAAACTACGGTCAGGAATTCTGTTTTAAATAGTGTACTTTTTAAAAATAATCAAACAATTGTTATTGCTGAAATTTGTTAAACATAATTGTAATGTCAAAAAAGTGAATTTAAATAAATACATAATATTGATTAATATCGGAGAAATAATAAGACAATGTGATAGTAATGAGTAAGTTTATTTATAACGTAATTATTTACATAAAAAAACTTACAATAATTAGGTTACAAAAGGTGTTGAAAATGTCCCCCATTGACTCTAATACACAATCTGCATCGACGTATAAAATTTCGTTTTATACGCCTTAAAGCGGGAACATTGTTACGAATTTGCTGTGCCACTACTCCTATTCTTTCACTAAGTTCATCTTCGTTATGGATTTCATGCGAATAAACCTGTTCCTTGAAGTATCCCCACAAAAAAAAATCCAACGGATTTAAGTCCGGCGAACGTGGTGGCCATCTTATTCTTCCTCCTCGCCCTATCCACCTGTTGGGAAATGTTTGGTCAAGAAACTGTCTCACATTGCGAGCAAAATGAGGGGGAGCCCCATCAAGTTGAAACCACATATTCGCACGTATAGCAATCGGAATATCCTCCAATAAGATGTTTACATCGTCTTGTAAAAAATTAAGGTAATTTGCTCCATTCAGTCTTCTGGGTATTTCAAATGGGCCTATCAAAGTGCCGTTAAGTATTCCAGCCCATAAATTAATACAAAACTGATGTTGAAATCGATCAGCTCTAATCGCTCTTGGATTCTCCATTGCCCAGTAATGTAAATTATGAATGTTAAAAATTCCAATTCGGCTAAAACTGCATTCATCTGTCCATAAAATGTGTTGGAAAAAATTATAATCGTTTCTGGTTCGCTGCAACATTTCTCTACAAAATCGTACTCTTAATGGATAGTCTGCAGGTAATAAGGCTTGCACTCATTGAAAATGGAATGGATGCATTTGATTTTGTCTTAATATGCGATGGATTGTTGATTGTGGTATTCCCATAGTTCTTGCAATGCCACGAATACCTCTTGAAGGATCTTCTTCTAATTGAATTAACACGTCTTCCACATCATCGTCATATTGCCTTGGCCTTCCTATACGTTCTATTGGGACTCCAGGTAACCTTCCAGCAACATATGCATTATGTACCCGAATAAAAACACGATAATCGGGATAGTGTTGTCGGTTCGGGTAACGTTGACGATAAAGTCTCGCAGCACGTCGAGCACGTCCATTACACAATCCATAAACCAAATGCATTTCTGCATATTCTTGCGAGGTAAAAGGCATTTTGTTAATCTTGTTAGAACTGAACACTTGTCAATACACGACTTAAATACTCTTAAAGGCAATGGAATTTTGGTAAAATAAAAACTGTAGGTATTTTCCTCGGTATTTGCAGAATTTAACTAAGCTGATAAACAGATAATTCAATTGGCAAATAAACATTTGACCCATCGAGTTTGAAGAATGTTTAGGCTATAAATAAACTTACTCATTACTTATTTCTCTGATATAAATAAATATTAAATGTATTCATTTAATTCAGTTTTTTGACATTACAATTATGTTTAACAAATTTCAGCAATAACAATTGTTTGATTATTTTTAAAAAGTATACTATTTAAAACAGAATTCCTGACCGTAGTTTTTTATGTTATGGGACACCTTTTCAATTGATTATTTTTTTAGAAAAATTACTACAAAAATTAATGTTTTTCCATTAAAATCCCAAAAATGTGCTTTAAAATGGCAGTAGGTTGTGTAATTAGCGAGCAAAATAAAAAAGTGCTCTGCACAATAAAGAAGCCTTAATAGGAATGCTATTAAAAATTTATGTGAGAAAAAAAATTAACAGATAATTTTTGAAACAAAAAATTTGTGATGAAGTGTGAGAATATCATAAAAATTACAAAAATAGCTATAACTCGGAAACGGTAAGGAATCAGACATATGTCTATAGGACTTTTTTTGTTAGAAATAAACCCCCCTACCTCCTACTTTAATTTGATCCATCACTTTTGGGACACCCTGTATATACGAATATATTCAGACGCAATCGTCTAACGCTTGTTAACACAGTACGTGTATCAATAAGTATGTTCTGTAAGTCTGTGCGTGTCCATTTGACAACCCCAAAAGTGTAAGTGGGGAAGGGTACAGCAAAGGTTTGGTGTTTATTGCTGTAAAGGTATTTTTTTCCATTTGATTTGTTTATTATGATTAATATTATTATTATTATTATTGTATCAATAATAATAAATATTATATGACTTTCATTATCGAAAATTAAAAAAAACACACACCAAGATTTATAAAAATAGTAAACACTTTTTTAGGTTCATTATTTTTTTAATCTCTTTATGCAGGGTTTTCCAAAAGAATTGGAACGGTCAAATATCTCGGTAACAGATTAAAGTAACGTTATGAAATTTGGAATTGGGGGTTATCAATAGTGCCGGATCTAAAAATAATATTTACAGCGTTGCCGGTTTTATAGTTTTTCCGATAGAGCTCTTAACTTCATTTCTTTAAATGCAATATTATGATTGCTTTTCGCTTATAATGTTAACCAAATCATAGTGTTTTTAATCTTAGAATAACAAATTTTTCTTCTGGAATTTTTAAAAGAAATGATCCGCATTTTCATTCAAAAGAACCGGAACGGCCAAATATCTCGATAACGGATTAACATATCCTTATAAAATTTCCCATAAGAAGGTTACAAATAGTGCCGGATCTAAAAATAATATTTACAATGTTGCCAGTTTTATAGTTGTTCCGATAGAGCTCTCAACTTTATTTTTTTAAATGTAATACTATGATTGTTTTTCGGTTATAATGTTGACCAAACCAAAGTGTTTTTAATCCTAGAACACCAAATTTTTCTTCTGGAAAATTTAAAAGATAATATCATATTATGGCCGACCGCATTTTCATTCAAAAGAACCGGAATGGTGAAATATCTCGGGAACAGATTAACATATCGTTATGAAATTTGGTATCGGGGTATTATCAATAGTGCCGGTCTAAAAATATTATTGGCAACGTAGTCAGTTTTATAGTTTTTCGATAGAGCTGTGAAATTTATTTTTTAAATGCAATACCATGATAGTTTTTTGTTTATGATGTTGACTAAAGCAAAGCGTTTTCAATCATAAAAAATCTTTTTTTTTTCGGTAAATTTTGGAAGATATTGCAAAACCGCAATCCAAATATTTTAGTAACGGATTAACATAGTTATGAAATTTGCTATCGGGGAATTAACAATAGTGCCGGATCTAAAAATAATATTTCCAGCGTCGCCAGTTTTATCGTAGATAGAACTCTTAACATTTGTTTAAAGCAATGCTATGATAGTTTTTTGCTTATACAAACCCAAGAGCTTTCAATTCTAGAAAATCAATTTTTTCCTCTAAATTTTTTATATGCAACACTGCATTTTCATTCACAAGAACCGGAACGGTAAAATACTTCGCACAACGAAAATATTTCGGCATCGGATTAACTTATCGTTATGAAATTTACTATTGGAAAGTTAATAATAATGCCGGATGGAAAAATAACATTTGCGACGTTGTCAGTTTTATAGTTTTTCCGATAGAACTCTTAACTTTGTTAGAACCATGAAGTATAAAATATCAAATGGCTTTTTAGAGATAGCTAATCAACAATTATTATTGTTGTCAACCATCTGTCATAGCATTTTAAAAGTTACTTAAATCGTTGTTAAGATAAAATAGTTTTTGGTTAAGTAAAGCTGAACGGATTTAAAGATTAATCTATTGTGGTTACGATGCTAAAACAAAAAGCTTTCAAGAAGTTTGTGAATTATTTATCCAGAGAAGCAAATTAAAAAATCTACAGTTTTTCTAACAATAAAAAGATATGAGAAAACATGAAGTATTAATAAAGTAAATGTGATTAAATAATCTAAAAACAAACAAAATACTTTAAAGTTGGGAAAGTAAGGGATAAAATAAAAGCTTTAACGTATCAGGTGTTGAAAATGTTGGCCATTATTAGCCAAAGAATACTCAAGCCTGTCATAAAACTCACTTGTAACATTACTTGAAATTTTAATAAGACTCGATTCGTATAGAATTTTTTCCCTCAGCTGATCCAAATTTAGTGGTCGGTTTTTGTACACTCTATCTTTAAGATGTCCTCAATAAAAAACATCCAATGGAGTCATATCCGGAGAACGTGCTGGCCATTCTATCGAAACTCTTCATCCAATCCACTTTTCTGCGAATACTTCGTCAAAAAATTGTGCCGTGTGCAAAAAAAGGAGGAGTCCCATCTTGCTGGAACCATATTTGATAGCTATCAATGTTCAACTCTTGCAATTCGGGAATTGTATTTTTTCTTAGAAGTTATAAGTATTTTTCACTCGTTAAGTTACCATTGACAAAAAAAGGTCCAATAATTTTATTGTGGAGAATCCCTGCCCAAATGTTAATCTTCTGTGGATACTGCGTGTTTCATTTTTTCATCTTTACTTGTACTCCAAAACCTGCTGCTTGGTTTTTAAAATCCGGATAATTATTAATTTTGTTCTTCATGATTACAGAAAACTCGATACGCCGGTCAGGATTATCTCCCAAAAGTTCTTGAGTATACATTAATTTATAACGTTTAATTTTCTCTTATTTTAGAATCCTGTGCATTGAAGATTTACTCATACCTTCTGGTAAATTTTGTTGCCGTTCTGCGATAGAAAGTTTAGGATTCTCTTCAGATAATAAGATATTCAACGTATTGTCATCTGTAGTAGCTGTTTTAGGTCGTCCAGTTTTTGGCATATTCTTTACATTTTCTGTTTGTTGGTATCTTTTTATAGATCGACAAACTGTAGATTTTTTAATTTGTTTCTCTGGATGTAGGGCATTAAATATTCGCAAACTTCTTGATAGCTTCTCAGTTTATCTCCATAACCACGATAAATTAATATTTTAATCCGTTCTGCTTCACTTAACCCATCAGTACTCACGCTTTTTCATTGTTCCCGATTGGTCACCCTGGTCTCAGAGACCGGGTTCATTCTAAAAATAGAAGTATGTATATATATATTTTTTAAATATTTACTCTAGTGGGGTGTAATATGGTTAAAAACAAATAAAACAATGAATATTTGAACATTATTTTTTATTTAAACAAATTAAACTAAATTGTTATTGTATAAACATTTTACTGAAAGAGATTAGATTATACTAATGATAATAAATGTAAACTAAGAATAAAATTATTGTTTGCAAAATGATTTTCTTGAGAATGTCTACATGTTGCAGTTATGTGCTCTAAGCACATAAAGGTATTGCATAAGAAACAAAAGAATCTTGTTTTACGATTTTTTTCCAATCGCAAAATTTGCATCTTCCAGGTCTTGACTCTTGTTGCTCAGATTCCTGTCTTATTTCGCATATTTCTTGTAATCGTAATCTCATTGTCATAGGGATAAAAGGAGCAATAGCTCTATTTTCGAGTTGAGGACGAATTAAATTGTTAGCCAAATTTCTTAGATAGTTTCCCCGCAGTAAATGAGAATCGGGGTTATTTGCATGAAATATAACCTGAGAGTCGTTTCCTGCAATGTTAAGCATATGGTAAAATATGACCATTGGCCATCTTCTGGTGTTGCGTGAACAGTTATAATTTGAGCACAATCGATCCACGGTGTCGACAACACCCTTGGTCCCGATATATATATTCCATTATTATCACTGGCTTGTTACGATTATATCCACAAAACGTTCTTTCCAGCCCTCGGAATATATGATAACAGTGTGCAGTCTTGATTAAATCCAAACATAGAACAATTTTCTGGACGCCCCAATGGGTTTGTAAATTGTAAAGGAAGCTCCCTTTTATTTTTTCTTATAGTCCCAATAACAGTGATTTTATATTCTTCTAGAAGGGTTTTTACAAGTGGCACTGACGTAAACCACTTATCTATCGTTAGGTTTCTACCACTATTTTTTATATTAGTGGCAAGTCTATATACCACGTCTGAAGGAGAGTTTGAAACCATAGAAGGACCTTCCGGTTGACTTCCCACATAAACTTTCAGTTTACTTGTATAGAACATTTTTGCATTTGACAAGGCAAATATTTTGATACCGTATTTGTTAGGTTTCGATGGAATATACATCCGGAAATTGCATTTACCCCGAAATCCAGGGAGCATCTTATCAATGGTTACAAATTCTGACATATGGTAGCCACTCTCACAATTTGCAACACATAAATTAAAAATCTCGTAAATAGCTGCAAGTTTATCCAACTTCACACGGTCCGGACGAGTATTTTTGTCATTAAACCTAATACATCTGGCTACGAATCTGAATCTTTGTAACGACATCGTTAACTGAAATATTTCAACACCATATCCGTCACTTCTCCATAAATCTTCAGTATTTAACCTAAAATACAATAAAATAACTTCTGTTAGATTGTAAAGTTTTGCGCAAAAAAAAACAAAATAAAATTATGTTGAAAAACAGATAGAGAGATAAACATGCATTTCAATATACACACATATACACACCTATTTGCCTTACAGATCCCCGCCATGTATAATAATCCTATGAATGCTTTCAGTTCTATCCTTGATTGAAGGAAAAAGGAAGATGCGCAACCTTATGGGCGAATTTGTGGCACAAAAGGTGTCCGAGATGTAGTTGGCGAAATCGTCGCCGCCAGGAAAGGTGTCCGAGATTTGCTTGGCGCCGCGGGCTGCCAGTCGAATCGCTTACCTGTATTGTTTGTTTACATCATAGTGGTTATTGTTTTTTTGCTCGTTTTCGAGTCAAACTCGTGAATTTTTAACTCTACGGATCGACAGAATTAAGAAAACATGTTTTTCGGCATCTTGGGACCCTGAAACGTAAAGATTTGAATAAATCTCGGTAGGATATTTTTTCACGATGACAATACTTTCCTTTTACGAGTGAAGTAAAGATTATTTGGCCGCTATTTTGTTTCGCCATCTTGAATTCGTAACATATCTTTAGCAGTTTATCTGTCACACTTATTGCTTGCTTAAAATTTGAAATTAATGTCATTTTGTTTTTCTATCTTATATTCATAAGGAGATTCGGCCTAAAAGTCTATATTACATTTTTTTTCTAATAGCCAAGCTTTCGAAATAACTCATTTCTTCTTTAGGACTCTATAATAACCTAATTATCAGAAGATTTAGGACTTTTTTTTACAACTAAAAAGTACTTACACTAATTAAAATTGCAAAGACAATATTGAGGGAATTTTCAGAAAATATAAAATTGGATAGATTTTAACTACTAAAATTTTGACAAGAAATAAACAACTTAAAGCCAATTGTTTTTCTATCAAATAATAATGACAGAGATACGTTAAACATGTCAAATATATAATTTTATATTTTCTGAAAATTCCGTCAAAATTGTTATTCATTTTAATTAGTGTAAGTACTTTTTAATTGTAAAAAAGTCCTTCATTTCCTGATAATTAGGTTATTATAGAGCCCTGAAGAAGAAATGAATTATTTCGAAAGCTTGGCAATTAGAAAATAAATGTACTATAGACTTTTTGGCCGAATCTCTGTTATTTCTTTATATTAATATATATATATATATATATATATATATATATATATATATATATATATATATATATATATATATATATATATATATATATATATATATATAATAAATTCATTACTTTCCAAAAGCAAATTACACACTTAGGCTTACTTACTTATAATATATATATATATATATATATATATATATATATATATTTTTATATATTATAAACAGGTGCAATAGATGATTACAGGGGTTCGAAAGATTATAAAAATCAAAATAAATCGATATCGCGATATACATCCATCACCATTTTCAGACACAATTATTATAAATATCTTTCGATTAGAAGTAATTTTGTGCTCCACCCACTATAAAAGGAAAAAACATATTTACGTCTTTATTTTACAAGGTTATTGATAAATCGGCGAAAGCTGGAACCGTTCTGCGTGCGGGAATGACCTAATAGAAGAATTGTCTAAAACTCGACTTAACTGTTTTGTATATCTTATACTTTCCGATATCCCAATACATGCATCACCAATTTTGGACACACTGTATACGCTGCGTCTGTTCCATTTTATTTAACAAATAGAAAAATTGTATTCCACATAAAAAGTGTTGCTTATAAAAAAAGGTTTGACTATAAAAAAATCCTATCAAAATACAAGGATCGCAAAGAATTCGTGAACGTAAGCAAGCAAAACAACAAAAATATGAAATCAAAATTTCTGAGACAGCCGAATTAGAGAGAGTAAAATTATTAATTAAAAATTAATTTATCGCCTTTGTACGAGGTGCGGTTTTTCGTAATTTAATGGTCAATATGTCGAAAATTTCAACTGGCCTCAATTTTACATATTGACCATTATTTAAAAAAAATAAAAAGATCTTTGTCGTGTATTTTCAAGCTTTTTAACTGTCTTGAAAAACTGAATTTAGTTTGTTCTTTCGTTTGCAAACAGTCCTATATAATAACATAATAAAAAATTGATTACAAATTTGCATTTATCAGTTTTGGACCAAGCGGGAAATCTACAAAATATTTGGTTTTTTCCTGGGAAATACTTAATATACTTATTTCGTTTACTAGTTAAACCGATCTGCTTTGAGGACCAATATATGCTCTAGTTGAAATTTCGTTCAACAAAATAAATCACTCTTATAACTTTAAGGGAATAGACTTTAGAAATTACCCAAATTAAGGTTTATACGGACGTCAGTGGTGGCGGAGCACAAAATTACTTCTAATCGAAATATATTTAAAATAATTAAGTTATTAGACGCTCTTAAAGGAAAAAACCTATTTACTTCATTTATTTTACCCACTGTATACACAATCAGTACGAAACTCTGGCAATGTTGAATAAATAAACGTGTACGTAAAAATCATTTTTCTAAACACGATTATACTAAAATTTTGACATCATTTGACAAGAAATAAACAACGTAAAACCAATTGTTTTTCTATTAAATAATATTGACAAAAATACGTTAAATATGTCAAATATATAATTTTATATTTTCTGAAAATTCTGTCAAAATTGTCTTTTCATTTTAATAAGTGTAAGTATTTTTTAATTGTAAAAAAGTCCTTAATTTCCTGATAATTATGTTATTATAGAGCCCTGAAGAAGAAATTAATTGTTTTGAAAGCTTGGCAATTAGAAAATAAATGTACTATAGACTTTTTGGCCGAATCTCCTTATGAATATAAGATAGAAAAACAAAATGACATTAATTTCAAATTTTAAGCAAGCAATAAGTGTGACAGATAAACTGCTAAAGATGTGTTACGAATTCAAGAATTCAAATAATCTTTACTTCACTCGTAAAAGAAAAGTATTGTCATCGTGAAAAAATAGCCTACGAGATTTATTCAAATCTTTAGGTTTCAGGGTCCCAAGATGCCGAAAAACATGTTTTCTTAATTCTGTCGATCCGTATCTTCCCGGCATAGCGAAAAACTACTTACCCGATTGACTAAAAATTATGGTCAAAAATTAAGGCACAGTTTAATTCTGTGATTAAGGGTCATATGGGAATGACCTGGTAATGTTTTGGTAAAAATCCAATGTCAAAACAAAATGGCGGCCTAGTGAAGTTATTAATAAAAACTACTTAACCAATTTATTTTAAATTTTGCACAGAAATCAAGAATTATGTAGAAATCAACTGGTAAAATTGTAGTGAAAATTCAAAATGGCGGCTTAATGGAATATTTATAAATTCAGCATGAAAGAAACTACTTAATGGACTGATTTGCTGTGTGCCATAACTAATTGGGGTATAATTCAAGATAGGGGAGCAAAATAGCGGCCAAATACATTTTTTATAATCGTGAAAAAATCACCCTCTCAGGTTTTAAATATTTTCAGGTTTTAGCGTCCCTAGATGCCAAAAAATGTTTTTATTGCCATCGGTTCGCCTGTCTGGTTTAAGAGTCATATGGGGATGACCTAGAAATATTTTGGTAAAAATCGAATATGCCGGAACAAGATGGCGGCCTTAAGAAACTTTAAAAAAGTATTATTTAAAAAACTAGTTATCCAATTTCTTCAAATGTGTTACATAGGAATAAACTGGTAATATATTGGTATGAAAATAAGATAGTAAAACAAAATACCGGCCTAGCAAAATATTTAAAAAATCAACCTGAAAGAACTACTCATTAGATTAATTTCAAAATGTATGCATGCTTTAAATGTGATATAGAGATAAATTGGTAAAGTTGTGGTACGAATTCAAGATGGCAAAACAAATATTTCTTTTTAAATGAACGCAAGAAAAATCTTATTTTACTGATTGTGATATAAGGATAAACTGGTAGGAATTCAACATGACGTAACAAAATGGCGGTATGTATCAATGAAAAGAATAAAAAACACATACTTAGTCACGAAAATAAAGTTTTGGAAAATAAACCACATAGAAAAATAAGAATTTTGTCGAATACATAATTTTTTCAGTTTCCTTTCCTGTAAGTTTAATATTTACTATTTCAATTCAGTGAAATAATTCAAAACAACAAAACAATGGTTTGCTATTTAAAAAAAACGTGATAATGCTTTTTAATATTTGTTGTAAAATCTATATATTTAAAACACTGAGCTAAAGTTTTCAGCAAGTTCGTGAGAGAGTTGTACTGCACCGATTTATATCATTTTTTTTAAATGATCGTCTGGTAACCGAGATCATTCACATCTATTTCTTGTGTTGTATACAGGGTGTTTAAAAAAAATCGGGTCACGGATTGATCACGATTCTGCTCAAACTGCTTGACGAAAAAACATTCATTTGGGTTGGTAGTAGGATGTAGAGGTTGGATAAGAAGGAATTTTTCAAAACTCGGCGGTGAAACTGCCCCTTAAACATTACAATATTTTTTATTTAAACAAACGGTTGGTTTTTCGGCAAAACACTTAAGCTCGTGTATTTTATTTGGTTATTTAACATATTTTAAGATTTCTTAAAAATTTAATTAAATTACAGAGTGTTTCAAAAAATTGGGCCACTGATTAATCACGATTATGCTCCAAACCAAAAAATCGGAAATCATTTATAAACAAAAATCTCTCAAGCCCCTGTTGACAAAAATTGAACGAAAATGCAACTACGTGGTTTCTAAGATAAAAAAAAATAAGGCGATCTAAGTACCTACCTATTTATATCCCTTTCGTTAGCGTCATATGCGAACGAAATCGCGGGACCTCGTTAGCATGTGTTTAATTCACGAAAATAATTTAAGGAAAAATGCCTTAAGCAGAAATTTGGACGTTTCGCATAATTATTTAAGTAATACCAGCAAAATGGCATTAACAAAAATATATACTGATATTTAAAAATCTACATGTATAGCGCGCGATAAAATTTAAAATTAAATAACTAAATATAACTTTTATGTTAGTATGTAAAAAAACACAGACATACTGATGGAATTGAGAAAAGATGTTTTTCATCATCTAGTGACACTAAAACGTCAAGATCCAAAAAAATCTCGGAGAGTGATTTTTTCACAATTACAATACTTCCCTTTTACGAGGGAAGTAAAAAGAACACCAGTTGCGTAAATTGCGGTCTTCAATATTTATGGATAGTACTAATTTAGTAGTTAAATGTAAGTTTATTTTAACGTTTTTCCTAAATTTTCATTTTCTTTTTAATGCAAACGTTGCATATTTATTTACCTTTTGTTTTGATTATGTATTATTTTTTAAGAACATGTTTTGTTTGAAAATTTTGAAATAAAGTCATTTTATTTCAACTTTGCTTTTACTTATCTATGCCCTAAGTCACTGTTATCAAAAATAAAAATTTTCTATGAACAATATTTTTCTTTAATTTTTCATTAAAAAAAGGGAAAATCGCTCACATGGTGTACAGGATATCCCAATTCTAGGAGGGAGAAGCTATACTAGATATGGAAAAGTGTAAACTGTAAAAAAGTTGCCCAAATTTGAAATTGAGGATATTAATAGATACCCGGAAAAATAGAGATTTTTGAAAGTTCTTTTAATCACAGCCACCTTTTTACCTCTACCAAAATACGTTATTAAGTTTGCGATTCGAAGATTAATCTCCGAACGATCATCATAAACTTTGCTTTTTAAATAGTCAAAAATTGTGTGTTCTTAATAAACAGTACTTTTAATTCTAAATCCAACTGCAAATCACTCCTAACATTTTTCCGATATTTAGGACTAAAAAACCATCATCAATGCTAGTTAATAATGAACGCCGAGGAACGGAAAGCCCGCGTAGGGTAAAAAATTCAATTAACTACGTCATTCTTGAAATAGGCAAAAATGTGGTAATGGAAATGTAAAATTTATTTGTCTCTACCTCTTTTATTAGAATCAGAAGAGAAGTACCTAATTCAAAAATATTTCACTTTTTTGATCTACTCCGGAATTAAAAATCCATTCTCATTGCCATTTATTTTAGTCGACAATATGACGTGATTAGATTTTTGACCCGATGTTTCGTTCCTCATCATAAATTAACACTGATGAAGGTAGTCAGAAATATTGGGACATCCTGTAACTTTATTAGTTCAGAATAATGAAAAAAATTAATTTTGTTTTAAAAAAAGGTAAGTAACAATAATTTGTAAATTAAAATTTCGATTTAAACGTGGACCTAAAACAATCTGCTTTATTTTGTATTAATAAAGTAGCAAAAGGATTTTTTTGGACGTTTCGCATAATTGTTTAAGTAATAGCAGCAAAATGGCGTTAACAAAAATATATACTAATATTTAAAAATCTGCATGTATAGCGCGCGTTAAAGTTTATAATTAAATAACTAAATATAACTTTCATGATGTAGTATGTAAAAAAATCGGTAAATTCCTTTACCCGGAACTTCCCTCGTTATGAATTATTACTTTTATTAGAAAAAGTGAAGTGTAATCCAGTTAGTTCAATACAGAGTCACAGTATATATGTGTTACATATACTGACTCTTGATTTTTATTGGGCCCCATTTTGTTCCTATTGGATTCGTACCAATATGTTTATCATTTCCTTTCTATCTATGCCACATTTGACTTTTGGGCATAATTTAAAATAAATTCAATAAGTATCCCATTTTCACATTTAATTTTTCTGCATTTTAAAAATTTTATTTTGCGGTTTTTTTGTTTCGCCGTCTTAAATTGAAACCCATATTATCATCTTTACCTACTCCGTTTGTCCGCAGATATCCTAGATATTAAGATATAAGTTTCAGAATGGTTTTCATTAACGATAAAAAAAAGAGGATTGTTAACTAAAACCATTTAGAAACTTAATATCTGGGAAATATATGCAACGCAGTAAAAGTTCTGATAATATGGGTTTCATGCCCGATATTAGATCTATATATGTGTTCTGATGATGCAACAATTAAATTGCAGAACATCGACAATTTATAAAAAACTTGTTTTTTTTTTAAATCTTAACTACAAATAATACACCACTTTAACAACATTTTTTCACATTTTTCTATCATAATATTATCAGGCCATCCTCATATGACTTAATTTTTGGTCTAAATTTGAAGTCAATCGGGTAAGTAGTATTTAAGCTATGTCGCGAACTGACACACAGATCGACAGACGGACCGACCGACTTGATAAAACATGTTTTTTGACATCTAGAGTCACTAAAACGTGAAGATATGTAAACCCTGAGACGGTGATCTCCTTCGTGATTGCAAAAAATTTATTTGGCCACAATTTTGTTTCGCCATCTTGAATTAGTAACACAATTTTACTAGTTGAGCCCTATACCACAATTAGTTATGGCACACAATTTGAAATTAATCCATTAAGTAGTTTTTTCTGGCTGAAGTTTTAAATAATTTATTATACCGCCATTTTGTTTCGCCATTTTGGTTTCGTACCAAAATTTTATCAGTTGATTCCAACATAATACTTGATGTTTACGCAAAATTTGAAATAAATTGAATAAGCAGTTTTTTCAAAATCATTTCACTAGGCCGCCATTTTGTTTCACCATTTTGGATTTTTACCAAAATATTACCAAGTCATACCCATATGAACCTTAATTTTTGACCAACATTTGAAGCAAAGTGGGTAAGTAGTCTTTAAGCTATGCCGCGAACTGACAGACAGAACGACAGAATTGATAAAACATATTTTTTGGCATCTAGCGACGCTAGATTCTTTCAAACATTTTATTTGGCCGCCATTTTGTTCCGCCATTTTGAATTAATACCACTATTTTACTAGTTGATCCGTATACCACAATTAGTTATGGCACACAATTTGAAATCAAACTATTAAGTAGTTTTTTCAGGCTGAATTTTTTAATATTTTATTATGCAGGCATTTTGTTTCGCCATCTTGGATTTTTACCAAAATGTTACCACTTGTTTTCAACATAATACTTGCAAAATTTTAAGTAAATTGGATGAGTAGTTTTTTAATACTAATTTCTTTAATACTTCACTAGGCCGCCATTTTGTTTCGCCGTATTTGATTTACCAAATTATCCAGGTCATCCCCATATGACCCTTAATTTTTGACCAAAATTTGAAGTCAACCGGATAAGTAGTTTTTTAGCTACGCCGCGAATAGACAGACAGACAGACCGATGGAAGTGAGAAAACATGTTTTTCGTCATCTAGGAACCCTAGTGAAGATCCGAAAAAATCTCGGAGAGTGATTTTTTCACGATTACAATACTTCCCTTTTAGGAAGGAAGTAAAAAGAACACCAGTTGCGTAAATTGTATGTATTCAATATTTATGGATAGTACCTATTTAGAAGTTAAATGTAAGTTTATTTTCACATTTTCTCTAAATTTTCATTATCTCTTTAATGCAAACATTGCATATTTATTTACCTACTGTTTGGAGTATGTATTATTTCTAAATTACGTTTTGTTTGAAAATTTTGAAATTGTATTTGTATTGTATTTGTCATTGTAAAAAAAATAAAATCTTTTATGAACAATATTTTTCTTTAATTATTAATTTAAAAAAACGTATGGAAAATCGCTCACATGGTGTACAGGGTATTCCAATTTCTAGGGTGCCAATTGGGAGAATCTATGCGAGATATAGAGAAGTTTAAATTGTGGCTAAGTTGCCCAGTTTTGTGTTCAATCAAATGCCGTTTTGAAATTGAGGATATTTTCTCTACCTTCTTTATAAATAGTAACTTTAATTCTAAATCCAACAGCGTATCACACTTAACATTTTTCCGATATTTCGGACTAAAAAACATCATCAATGCTAGTTAATAAAAATTGCCGAGGAACAGAAAGCCCGCGTCGAGTCAAAAATTCATTTATCTACGTTATCTTGAAGCCAAAAATATGGTAATTCAAATGTTAAATATATTTCTCTCTACCTCTTTTATTAGAATCAAAAAAGAAGTACCTAACAAAAATATTTCAATTTTTTGTTCTACTCCGGAAGTTATTTAAAAATTCATTCTCATTGATATTCTTTTTTCTCGACAATATGACGTGATTAAATTTTTGACCCGATGTTTCGGTCCTCATCAGAAATTAGCACTGATGACGGGCTTTATTTGTCAGAAACATTTGAAAAACGCTCAATTTTGGGATACCTTGTACATTTACTAGTTCAGAATAATGTAAACAGTAAATTTTGTCTTAAAAAAGGTAAGTAACAATAATTTGTAAATTAAAATTTAGATTTAATCGTATCTAAAATAATCTCCTTTATTTTGTAATCATAAAATAACACAAAGTTTTTTTCTTATTGTCAAGACCAATAATTGCTACGGCCCTGTTAACGGCAAAAGCGATAGAATAATTTTTGATGGATTAAATAATAACGTTGGGTGATCAATAAACCATAATAATATTGCGCGGCACCGTCTTCCACGAATCTCATCGTTTCCCAATCAACGCCGCAGTCCACGGTCATTACAGCGAGAGCCGAACGACTGTGAATGGGTGTTTTATGCATTTGCCGTACAGCGGCTCTACCGTACAGCAGCTGAAATGTAAGTGGAATGAAATCAGCACTGCCACGAATTCGCCCATAAGGTTGCGCATCTTCCTTTTTCCTTCAATCAACGGTTCTATCAAGTTTGTTGGATTAGCATTTCTAGCACAAGAAAATTTTTCTTTTATTGAGTCGATATACAAATTTGTGTAAGTGACAATTAAATTTATAATATCCCCATTAATAAAGCGGTTCCAAATTTTCTGGGTCTTTTTCAATACCTTAGTTACTTGAGTAGGCCCTGGTTACCGTTTTATTATGTTTTCTTGTCTTGTCCTAACAGATCTTAATGAAGCCGGATGTTTTTTTCAAAATGTTGTTTTATCTTTACCTAAAAAAAAGCTTATTAGAAAAATAACCCAAAATCGATAAAATACTACTTAATTACATACCGACAAAAGATAAACGGAAACTATTTAAATTTTTGAACTCGTGGTGCACATCAGCATCACCAATATCCTCTTCACTATCACTGTTTTCCTTCTGAATCTCTAGAAGATCGGGCTCACAGTCAGATTCTTTGTCATCTGGGTTATCGTCCAAAGAGGCCATGGTCTTCCTGTTCTTTTAGAAGAGTATTAAGATGTGCTTGATCCTTTTCGTAATACCACATATATAATAATAAATCATACGATTAAAATTATGCTCACCGAAAATAGTATTGACGTTGGTCGCGCTGGTCTGGTATACGGTGTACAAGTTTGATCACCCTGGTCTTGGACACCGTTTTACAATATGTGCTGCTACACGCACCTGCCGCGGTTAAACGACTACTGTTGCTAGCACATAACACTTACAATATAATAGAAACTGCCGTGCTTCGAGTTGTTGTAAAGTTTGCAGCGCCATACGTCGGATCGTTGCAAAAGTTACGAGATGCCTAACTTTTTTTCTACAGTTAACTGTACAAAGCGGAGGCAGCGATGGCGTCATCTATCGCAAATGTTTAAAACTAAATGCGCGCGCCCAATTCAAATAATTTTTAGATTTGATGGACCTAAAGAAAAAATATCCTTCATTTATGTATCACCCTCTTACTTTGTAGTATATTAATTCATTAGCACTATTTTGACCATACATGGCAAATAAAAAGGACCAAACCTGGGAAATATATAGATATGTTTTTTAAATTGAAAGTTTTCTGTTTTCAAATGCAACCACTAACATGAAATCTATTTTTAAAAAATCGGATAATTCTTTAAAAATATGGTTCAAACACCGGTTTTTTAATTTTCGAGATAAGGTACAAAATTCCTAGGGAAAAAGAAATAGTCATATACAGTATTTTCGTCTCAACTTGATGCTGTATCCTGACTTATCCCTAAATTCAAAAAACTAATTTAGGTTTAAGCCATATAATCAAAAAATTATGTCATAATTTTTAAAATTTGTTTTTATTTTAAAAAGTGCATCTATAAAGAGAAAACATTCGAATTAAAAAAAATGTATTTATATCTTTCCTAAGTTTCGTTTTTTTTACTGACCCTGTATTAATTAGCATTTGGTAATAAGATAATACACTACAAAGGTACAGGGTGATACATAAATGAAGGCCGTTTTTCCTTTAGGTCCACCAAATGTCTCACTGCAAATAAAAATCTCCTACTCCATAAGAAAATAAATACTCATTTTCCTTGAAATCTTGACTGTTTTATTTCAAAATTACAATTTGATCTCACAATAAAAAATTAGAATTCTTTTAAAATGTATATAAGTGGTGGTCATGTACTTCATTAATAAAAATGTTATCTGATACAATAAATGCTCTAGGGATTATCAATATTTAACTTTAAATATCAGTCGATGCATTAAAAAAATATACCTTGTTGTGCACCATTTGTTTGTGTTTTATTTACCATTGTATATTAACACATCTATCACTATTATTATTATTTCTACACCTAGAGCTTGTAAAATTTTCACTACAGGTAGATAAAACTGTTGAACAAAACTAAAATTTATTTATTTGCAAATACTTACTTACAGAATAAACAAGTGAACTACAAATGGTACAAGATACAAACTATAAAATCCAATATAAGCACAAAAAAAGAACAAAAGATAGAAATGTTATAAATAAACGACATTAACATGTCTCAGCTTTGTTTTGTTTTAACTCCAAAATTAATTATAATGCGCAAATACATAATGGTTAATTTTAAGAAATGTAAAGTAATTAAGAATAAAATTGCGTAACTTTTCTCTGAATTAATCCTTGCTAAAACTCTTATGGTTATGAGCTCCCTTAGAGTACATTCCCATATATAATATTATATACAATATAACTACAGATGTAATTTTAAATAAACGAGAAAATATAACAATATTGATAATAATACACCCTACTGGATGGATTTTAGATTTTTTACAAGGAAGGCGCTTCCAAGTCCGATTCAATAGATGTCTGTCGGAGAGCTATGATGTATTGAATAGAGTACCCCAAGGCTCTGTTTTGGTACTACTGCTGTTCATAACATATATCTCGGACATATCTGAAAACATACAACACATAAACATATAATATATATATATATATATATATATATATATATATATATATATATATATATATATATATATATATATATATATATATATATATATATATATATATATATATATATATATATATATAACACATTATTTTTAATATTTTCAGGAAATGCAGAAAGCAACTTTTTCACATAAATTTATCTGACATACCCAAAAAAGGATTATTTAAAAGAAATTCTGTTGCATTAAACATAGTATTTTGATCTAGAAAAGACCAGGACTGACTTATTGCTAGCCGAACCAACTCAACACACAGTCAAAAAATTCTTAAGTTACGTTTTATAGCATCCACATGATATATGTAATTTTCCTATTAAACAAAGAGTTAAGGCAAGAAGAAAGTGAATTTTTCATTCTCTAGAGTTTTTGGCTTTATATTCCACTTTAAAAAACCTTTGCAGTATATAAAAATAAATTTACTTTCTTTCGTCCAATGTCCAAGAATCCCAAAAAAAATCTTTATTATAGCTCTAACAGGCTTCACGATCCCGTGTATTATGTGTGATGTACCCTAAATGTAATGCATGAATTGCATTGAACTGTGTCAAATAAACACTATATTTAAAAATAATTACTATTAGAAAAAAAGCTTCTTACATTCTTTAAGGGAAACAGTTCCCAGTTTGGGGCTAGCTGGTGTATCTAAATGAATATTAGAGTATAGTCTTAGTAAAATTATTTAGTTGTATACAGTTTTATGCACATCACTCACATGTACCGGTTTTTTGTTACTAACTATTAGGTAATAGCTACCTCCTACAACAACTCTTATTTTCTCAGGTAACACTACATTGTAGTTGTGGTTCTTTCCAGTTCTACTGGGTTTGTTGCTTGTTGGACTAAGTACATCAGTTTCTAAAAATAATTGACATGTATTGTTATTGTTTGATTTGATATGTTCCCTAAGGCAAGCCTATAAACATGAGTTCGTATTGAAAACCTCAAGCCCTCTAAATCATTATAATTGAATAAAAGCATTAACTTTGGATATTCTATATAAATGACAAAACTAATTCTTGAAAACTTTCTATCTTCTGTATGAAAAACAAGATAGAACCATGAAAATTCTGTTCTTGGTTTCGTTGATTTTCAAAATACCTTTTTGTTTTAATACCGCTTTTATCAAATCAAATTGTATTAGTATTTAGGCATTTCTGCTTTATATAAGTAGATAGATATTTTATATAAACGAATGAACTTCCCAGTACGAAATAAATGAGGTAAACTTTTTGTTGGAAAAGAGGTTGTTCTTAAACCTCTTTTCATTCCTGGCATGCGAATTTATTCAGAAAAATGTAGATCACATACCCTGTGAGATTTGTAGATTTCTTTCACATTACCAAAATTTGTGTCAACAAAATAACAATCACATACACCCCATTAAATTCAAAAACCACTGTTGGCACTGTTTACGTTTACGATCAAAACTGGCCGTTTGGCGTCAAACGGCAACTCGTCCAAAAGCGCAACTAGCGGCGACTGTGGATCGTTGCAGAACTAACAAAAATGCGATAAACTGGTTGCATACACAAAACCTGTTCAAGGGTTCCAATTGCAGTTTCTTATATATTTTTATTTATATATGGTCGCTATAGAAGAACGCAGAGGCAACAGCCCATCGCGCTCGGGCGCCAGCAACCTCTAGCGGCCGAAATAATAAGTTTTTTCTTTTACACGGCCTTAAGAACAAGTGCGCGAGTTAAATATCGGGCCGAAGGAAAGACGTTTTTTAAAAATCAATTTTATTCTTAAAAACACACCGAATTTAACAAATTTGAATCGATTTGAATTACAAGTTAAACAGTTAAAGTTTACAGCCAGGATTACTACAGGAGTGTCCTCTAAATGAATGTCACTTATATTTATAAGATTTCGTTATCTTACATACCTGGTGGTAGAATATATGAAGTCAGCGGTTATGCAAAACGTAGACTCGCGACTACTGATGGGTTAACAAAAAAAACTATTTTACCTTAATAACGATTTAACTAACTCTCGGAGGATGACAGATGGATGACAACAATAATAACTGTTGAATTGTTGATTAGCTGTTTCCATGGTTTTAAAGGCTTTTTGATATTTTATACTTCAAAGTTCTGACACAATTTTATTAAAGTTCTGGTAATATCGGTAAGTGTACTTATTACCAGAATTAACATTCGATTTAAAAAATGTATCTTTATGGAATCAAATAAAAAACGATAAAAATGGCAGGCAGTTTAAAAAAATAATTTGATAGCTTTAGTGGAAACACCATTGTAAATCTAGTAGCATTGTAAATAGTATTTTTAGATCCGACTTGCCATCCTTGCCGAAAATTGTCATTCTCCTATCACAATAATTTCTGGAAATATTTTATCCTTCCGATATTTTTGAATTAAATGCTTATTTAATATTATTTACAAAACAACAAACAGCATTACATTAAAAAAAAATTAAGCTGAAACCCCTTATAGCAAATTTCATAACGATATATTAAATTAATCCGTTAGCTAGAGATATGACCGTTCCGGCTCTATTCAATGAAAATACGGTCTTACCATATCTTTTAAAAATTCCAGAAGAAAAATTTGTTTTTCTGGGATTGAAAGCACTTAGGTTTGGTCAACAGTATGAGCAAAAACTATTACAACATTGTATTCAAAAAAAATTAGTTGAGAAGTTTATCGAAAAAATTATAAAACTGGCAACATTGTGAAAGTTATTTTTAGATCTGGCATTATTGATAATTCCCCTATACAAACTTTCATAACGATATATTAATCCGTTAGCGACATATCTGACCGTTTTGGTTCTTTTCAGTGAAAATACGATCTTACCATATCTTTTAAAAATTTCAGAAGAAACATTTGTTATTCCAGGATTGAAAGCACTTAGGTTTGGTCAACGATATGCTAATCCGTTACCCGAATATTTGACCGTGCTGATTCTTTTGAATGAAAATTCTAACTTAAAGATTAATATTGTAGGATTGAAAACACTTTGGTTTGTACAACATTATAAGCGAAAAACAATCATAGTATTGTATTTAAAAAAAAAAAAAGTTGATAGCTCTATCGGAAAAACTATAAAACTGGCTACGTTCTAAATATTATTTTTAGATCCGGCACTATTGATAACCTGTCTATGGCAAATTTTATAACGATATGTTAATCCGTTTTCCGGTTCTTTTGAAGGAAAATGCGGACTTGCCATATCTGTTAAAATTACCAGATGACAAATTTGATATTCTAGGATTGAAAACACTTTCGTTTGGTCAAAATAAGTGTAAAACAATCATAGTATTACATGTATAAAAAATAAAGTTAAGAGCTCTATCGGAAAACCTATAAAACCGGCAACGCTGTCAATATTATTTTTAGGTCCGGCACCATCCAATTCCCAATTCCAAATTTCATAACGTTACGTTAATCTGTTACCGAGATACTTGACCGTTCCGGGTCTTTTGGGAAACCCTGTATATAAAAACATTAGAACTCTTGCATAATCTCGACATACATTTTAACTCCCACTTTATAAAATATAAATTAATGATATCTCATTAAGCTCAAGGCTAAGAAAAACGATTGCAAAACCAGGCGATGAATCTTCAGAATCTGACCTCGTTTTGATAGATATCCAGGGACTTAATTAAACGGAATACTGCCGCCTCACTGCATTATTATTTTGTCAGTTTGTCAGAATGACCCGCTTGATTTACTTCTCGGTTTGATAGACTATAAACCCGTGTCAGTTTAATAATTTGTCAGTGGTTTTCTCTCGAAATATATTGTCCGTTAGCTGCGGTTTTTTATCCGGACGTGATGTTGTTTTTTTATTAATATTGCAGGATACAGTTTTCTCCACATCAGATTTTAATATTATATTTATAGATTTTACAAACTTGTGCCGTGATTGCAACTATTTTCTCACCATCCTTGTATAAAAAATAATTTAATTATAGTGACTTTGATGTTGCTGTTATTTTCAAATATGAGACATATATTGTGGAATTAAGGCGTTGCAATAGTAAGCAGATCTATAAACGGGCTGACTGTGGACGGTACAATGCAA
The DNA here is from genome assembly GCA_030620095.1 of Kuschelorhynchus macadamiae. Classification (NCBI taxonomy): domain Eukaryota; kingdom Metazoa; phylum Arthropoda; class Insecta; order Coleoptera; family Curculionidae; genus Kuschelorhynchus; species Kuschelorhynchus macadamiae. The sequence continues at coordinate 256,760 of JAUTXW010003662.1, read as the reverse complement.
TCATATGTAGCCACTTAAAGTCGTATTTTGGTTCTTCGGTTTGACATTGTACGTTCTAAACATATTACAACATTAAGATTTTCTTATAATCTCTAGTTAAGTATAATTAAAAGATAGACATGTAGTTATTATTGCCATTTTTTAATCAAAGTAGAATGAATAAATGCTTTTTGGTGAGAGTATGATTGCATGGTGCCGAATAAATTAATAGTTGCTCTTTGTATCCATTCACATATTTTTTGTTGCATATTTCTATTATTATACTTGCCATGTCTACGATTTCCCTGAATTATGTAGGATGTTATTAACTAAGTAAAGTATTACCACGCAGAAAATGATGTGATCCCTCCGTGTCATTAATCAGTACTGCTGAATAGTGGTTCACGATACAGATCTTTAATGTAATAATTTCCGGAAATATTCTGTACCTGGGGCCTTTCAAATGTGCATGTTTTTTCTAATAATTTGAACGTCCTATCTTGGAAATAGTTACTATCCCATCAGCACTTAGTCCCGGTATTCTTGACATTCTTATTGTGTCTAACGATTGATACGTTACAAGGTACTTGTGATGCTGTTAGGTTTCCTAATACTTTTTCTTTTGTTAGGTTCGATCTATTCGAAAGAACTGATATTATATGTAGACGAAATGCCCCAAGAAAAAATATACAGGGTGTTCCATTAGAATAGTAAGATATAATCTATATGTTTAAAATAGAAGGCGATTTTTATTGTGCTTGTTGGCCCGAATGGGCGGGTTCTACCTACAGATCTCTATTTTTTATTTACTTTTATTGTAGTTTTAGGGTGTAATTTTAAAGTTATTGTTCATTAAAAACACTGAAGTTAATAATAACTAACACTTCTTTGTCCGCTATTTTATTCACACAGACACAAGTATGAGTAGAGATTGGTCTTTAAATGCCAAACTTTTAAAAAATACATGGTTGTACACGCTTCAATGAGGCCGTTTAAAAAAAATCATCAATTATTAGTCAACAGCATTTGATTGTAAGCGATCGACCAGGTTTCTAGTAGTAATTGATGCGATGTTATGTAGGATTTTTCCAGGGCATCGAAAAGTTTCGCTTGAACTGAATCGAGTCTTGCGTAATGCACCTATTAATTCAAAAGTTCTCCTTACAGCATTCCATCCTCTTTCTGACTCCACTCCCTCCATTCTCTAGAGAATACGAGTCCAAATTTTGTAACACATCCTGAAGCAGGGTATGAGGCGGTAGTTTTAAAGCTCCTTAAGTTTCCTTTTTCGGTATTAGTAACATTTTCCCTTCTATAGCCTATTCAGGAATTAATTGACACCCAATTAGCCAATAATAAAAAATCCTTTCTACATCTGGAAGGATGCTAAAAATTTTTTTTATCAGAAGTAGTTTATTCCATCTGGACCTAGTAGTACTGCAAAATTCCTGGTTTCCTTGAGCGCCTTGTTACATCTTAGCAGTCTGAGAGGTTTCTTACGGCTTAAGTATTTACCTTAAGAGGGCTTGGAATCTCATCTAGAGATGTGTCACTTCTTCAGCACGTTTTAAATTAGCAACAAAAGGCTCCGAATCCTTTAGAAAACTCTAAGGTTGTTTAAAGAATGTGTTGTTGCCATGTATTATCTTAATTCTTTTGTCGAGCTGTCTTCGATAATCCCTAGTGGACGAATTCGATCTAAGCAAAGATGTTTAATGAGCACTTTTCTGTATAATGTGTGATGTTCTTGTCGTAATTACCTGGCAATTTTCTTGATTTTCTTTTTGAAAGGTCTGCCTGGTGTAATGTAGTCAGTCGCAAATTGTATTCGGGAAGTATGTTTTCTTGATAACTGAATCTGAATAGGGACTCTCTAGATCAGTCTTTTTGGTAGTTTCAGTAAATCAAAATATCTTTGAGAATGGCAATAATTGGCTTTTCATTCTGTTAACTTTATTATTAAGCGCCATGTTCGCCAGTTCAGAACGTGTAGTTTAATGCTTTTTAACATTTATTTCAACGAGTTGTTTCTGATGGTGAGTTGTCATGAACTGCCATTGCTTCAGGTAGCTCCTTTGCTATTAGAGAACTTCTAATATTTCCAGATCAGCGAAGGTACAGTAAATGATCTCTCAGGCTTTGTTGTGAGCGATAAGTATATTCAGGCTGTTGCAGACACTATATTATCTTGTGCATTGACGCCATGTTTCTCCTCTTTCCTGGCTCGCTCGGCTCATAGGCAGGAAGTTCCTGTGTTCATTCGTCCATCTTAGCGATCCATGTCCATTGCGAAGATCAGAAGGTTATTATAGTGCATTGGTTCGGATGCTTCTTCGTTTTGCCCAACGCCCCCAAAGCTCGCTGGCTTTACCATCTGGGTTAAGATATTTTATCTTAATCATCATCATCGACTATTAGCAAGATAGTACCTCATACGGGAATATTGAGAGAAAAGGTCTATTTATATTGTGGTAGATATTATTATTATTTAATATTATTAAGTGTAGTTTTCTTATTGTATAATACCAATATTCTAATATGTGAATAAAAGTATATACCTTCTCTCAATTTATTTTATTATATTATTATCGGAAATATATTACCCAATTTGTTGTCGGTGAACGTTCTAACTTAGTTAATTATTTGAACTATATACATTTTAATGGTTTTAAATAGAACTACTAATGCGTGCAAATTTACAGTTTTTGTTACAGGGTAAATATAACTACATAAAATATAATAAGCTACCCAATTCCATATGAGTTATAAACAACTGACTGTGCGGATGAATTTTTAAAAAGAAAAGTAAAACAAAGAACGGCCATGTCCGCAAAAAATAATAAAGTATATTAACTACTAACACGTGTTTCTGACTTATTGGGCTTCTTTAAAATGGCGGTATATTTAAATTAAAAGATGTAACTTCAAGAAACCCAATAAACAAACGTAAGTTCACTAACAGGAGCCAGTCACACATTTGTAAATTCGGCCAGAAAAGCCGACGTTTCTACGGAGGTAACTTTAGCCATCTGCCGTGACATCTAAGCCTAAGGGAAAAAAAGAGAGTTTACTAGTTTCGTACATGTTTCAGTTTGGTTATACCTCTATGCAAAATAAGCATAATAAAAGAGAGACACGTGTCTAGTGGTTACAATACTTCATCTTTTTTTTTGCGGACGTGCCTACGATTTGTTTTCCTTTTTTTTAGGAATTTCTCTGCGCAATGATCTCTTTATTTATTGATTCTCTTAGGCTTGGATGTCACGGCAAGTGGCTAAGGCTACTTTCGTAGAGACGTCGGTGTTGTGACCCTAAATTTGGGAAATTCCTATCCGAATTTACAAATATAGAACTATCTTCTGTCAGTGAATCCACGTTGTTTTTCTATCGTTTTTCTCCAAGTTTTTGACATCTTTCATCCAAAAATTTAAGGGTAAAAGTGCCATCAAAAACTGTATTAAATGTTCTTTTTTACTAAAATGTCGTGTAACTAATTTATTAAGTATTACAAGCTTTTCTACTGAATTAAACTGATTATTATAAAAGAAAGCGTTACAATTCATAAGTATAAATTAGCATGTAGGCCAAACATCCTAGTGCACATTTTAAAGTACTAAAAGGCTTTTACTGGATATTATCGGTAACTAAGCGCAAAGCAAAAATTATGTGATTTTCTGTTTTGTGCCAAATAAGATTTGCCCAAAAATGTTATCAGTTCATCCTTATATCACAGTTGATTTTTGCCTTTTGATATTAATATTTTAAAGGTTTTATGAGGCCACCATAATAAATGCGCACCAAAATTTTACTAGTTTAACCCCATATTCTACTTTATTTTTAAAAAATATGACGTGAAATAAATAAGTTTTTTTACGACTACGTATGAAACTAACATTGGGAGTAATCTTCAATTGGCGATTTAAATCAGATCGGCTTTTGGCCTGAGTGGTAATGGCTTAAATCAAGTTTCACTCGGCTGTTGAAATAGTTTATTTAAGTGCGGAAGGTGATACTATTCTGCATGCGACTGTAGTTGACCTTACGATGCGCAGCGTATTTCTGTCAGCAGAGTGCGGAAAACTACTTTCTACAAGACTTAGCAATAATATTTTTAATACAAGCGAGTAAAAAACTAGCAAATATTAATCAAGCTTAGTATGAAATCAACTTTTAACACTTTATTATGGAATAAAACAGTATTATAAACATATATTGCCTATAATTTATAATTTTTATGTTGATTGTACAATTGATCCATTTTGTAAATTAATGGCTGATGTTAACCGATTTCTTTTTGTGGTGGAAGCCACTGTTAACTCTATTTCTTTATTCTTCATAGTACTGATTATGGAAAATGTTTGCTTGTGGAAGCGACAACGGCTGTTTGATAGGAAAATGTTTAATAATTGTGTTTAAAGAAGTTGCTTTCTTAAACTTTTTTACCAGTTAAAATTTACCATTTCGAAAAGTGAATTTTCTGGACTAGTGACGAAAAGTGGGTATTTAGCCATTAAAATGCATGCGGAAGAGAACACTTCTCCATACAATCGTAGATAGTGTTGTCAACCGTCCTCGATTTGGAACAATCCTGGATTTGAGGCCTTTTTTGCGTCCTTCTGAAATCCTAGGAAGGACGCTATTTGTCCCGGATTTTAACACTGGTTTTATTTCATCTTTTAAGAATACTGAATTCTAAATTCCTTTTAATGAAAAGCTAACAGAACTGTGAAAACTGAACTACTGAAAACTGCCATAATACGAAACATCGCCTTTGGTGTTAGCTCGTCGATTTAGTGCAAACGTTAGGTCGACTTTGAGATAAAATATTGAACAACCCGTTCGCGGCAGGCAGGGCGGCAAAAAATGCTAATTGATTCTGTATTCAGGTAGCACATGCCTGTGTTTATTGAAAACGAAATAATGGTAATTGGTAAGTAGAACTCGGTTTTTAAATACAAATTAAGTTTTTAATTACAAATTCCAGGGTTTTAGGTGTAATTAGTTGTTGGATATTTATTTTGTATTGTATACATATTTTTGTAGAATATCTAAATTACAAATATTAAAAGTTTGAATTAAAAATAATCCTTTTTTCAGTTTTAGAGTCCCTAGATGCCAAAAATGTGGTTTCTTAATTCCATCGGTCTGTATGTCAGTTCGCGACGTAGCTAAAAAGCTACTTACCCGATGCACAAATGTTGGTCAAAAATTGAGGATTATATGAGGATGACCTGGTAATATTTTGATAAAAATCCAATACGGCGGAACAAAATGGCGTACTAAAACGCTAATTATCCAATTTACTTCAAATTTCACACAATAATCAGGTGTTACATAGAAATGAACTGGTAACATTTTGGTACGAGTCGAAGGCAAGCAAAACACAATGAAGAGCTAATAAAATATTTTAAAATCAGCCTCAAAATTCATTTATTGGCTTAACTTAAAATTTTGTGCAAGCATTAAATGTGGCATAGGGATAAAATTGTAAAATTGTGGTAGGTATATATAATAGGTTCTTTAACTTATGCCTAAAAATCAAGTGTAGAATGGCTAGAAACTGGTAAAATATTGATACGAATCCAATATGGTGGAACAAATTGGCGTCCAATAAAATTATTTGAAAAGGCAGTATACAGTGTGTCCCAGATTCGCTTCTCTATACAGGGATCTCGGCTCCTATTATACCTACAGCAAAGGTTAAATGGGGAAAGTTTTAGAGGAAACTTATTCATTCGATATCCGGCTTCAGATTTACGATCGATCAATTGTTTTTGGAAATATCGAAAATTTTGTGTTTTAGCCAGTATATCCAGAACGGTAAATTTGACAGCTGCCAAAATGTGACATTATTGGGACACATTTTTAAGACAAATAAGATGGCGTATACGACACGTCTTTATTGTTTTTTGTTAACCCGCAACCCGCCTCAACTTTTATTTTTCTTATGGCCGCTATATTGGATTTTTCAATATTTGGAAAGAGCCTAACATTTCCAGTCTAGTGATACCTCACAAGTGCATTAAAGATTTTAGTATCATCGAAATATTACACTTCATAAAGTTAGGTTTCAGTTTTTTCTAAGGAGGCCATGATTTAAAGTAATGTTAGCTCTCAATGCTTTTCTAAGGAGGCCATGATATATCCGTAACAAAATTGGATTTTGACTTTGACGTTAAGTTAAATAGTTGAAAGTATCAAAGCTGTGTTTTAATAAGTAGTAGGTACGCTTTTATCCCAATAAAATCATAAATCTGACACATAAATTGTCAAAACCTATAGAAAATTGCTGGCATTCCGTATTCAAATGAAGAAAAGGTTGACATGTTAGCTCTGTACTTTCAATCATACAAAACGCCGACGTTACCTCAGCAAGGTATTTGGAGATGTACCCCGAACGACGGCAGCCTCATAAAACCCAATTCAGGAAAATCGTAGTTAATTTAATTAGCCATGGTGCCTTCGAACAACCTAGAAGCGCATACAATAATAACAATGAAAATCGAGACAGAAACATTTTACAAGCTATCAACGAAAACCCTAGTGCATCGGTAAAAACTGTAGAACAGGAAACTAATGTGCCAAAATCAACAGTACAGAGAGTTTAAGAATAAGTACCATCCATACAAACCCATAATAGTACAAGGACTTAAGGAAACTGATTTTCCAAGACGACTACAGTTCTGTGAGTGGTATACTAGGAGATGTGTAAAATCCTCACGAAGTGGCAGAGAGACGTCTACAGATCAGATTTGGAAGTAACGTTTGGTGTGGGATCATTGGTAAGTTAATCTAATCAATCTTTTTTAAAAAAGCACCAAATGATGGTCAAATAATAATCTTTTTTTTTCGTTTAGATCTTTAATGATACTAAAAGAGTATAATCTAATAAAAAAAAAGTAAAACGTTCTACTCTAGTCAGTAAACTTACTTTTTTGATGTTGTATTACACTTTTATTCAATCATTTTGTATTGTAGTTTCAAAGAACCTATAAAAATAGAATTGGGTTCTATAAATTTATTAACACTTTATCTAAATTTTCTGCAGACTTAGCTTATTCTCTAAAATTATTTTGATTGTCTGAATTTAATGATTTATTATTACCCGGGAAGCCTAGTTCTTGCGTTATGAAAAAAATACCATATTAATCAAATGTCGAATTATTTTTCGATTTTCATTACGATTTATAGAAAGGCGTTCAGCTGTATTTCCGAATAATTTAAATTTTAAAGCGCAAGGGGTTTGTTCTTTTGATATTTTATGTTTTATTAAGGCACGGTGTACTTCTTTAACATTATTATATCACTGAAATAAATTGATTTAGTATTTCTGAAATTAATATGCAATACCAACAAAATAATTTATTACGGCTATTACTTCCCGCTAACCAAATACGTTTTTCTTTTTCATAATAAAGCTGAATAGGTTTCAACTGTGTACAAGCTCATTCATTACGGAATGTTTCGATAATTATTTTTGAAAGAAAATATCTACTTTTTAATAAAGATAATTTTCCCTTTATAATTTATAGTTTTTAGTACCACCCGGCCGATCCTGCCGCCCTTGACTGTTGGGCACCTATTAATATTTTTGTTTGACTACAACTTAAACGGGCAGAGGTACTTAGAGCTTTTGTGGAACCAGGTTGTACCAGCCTTACGAGCTATTCTAACGGAAGATGAATTAAGAAGAACTTGGTTTCAACAAGACGGATGTCCGGCTCACAATACCATTCAAGTCAAGACCTTCTTAAGAGAGCAGTTTGAAGAAACAATAATTTCTTTAAATGGTCCAATATCTTGGCCTCCTAGATCACCTGACCTGTCGCCTTTGAATTTCTACCTCTGGAATCATACGAAGAATGAAATCTATGAATTTGATCCCCCGTAACCATAGAAATTCTGAGACAAAGCGTTCTGGACACATTTAGAAATATTAACCGAAATACACTTACCAGGGTTGTACGAAAAACAGTCACCAATTCTCAAAAATGTCTCGATGCAAATGGACGTCATTTTGCAGATTTGTAAATTAATGTTAACCACTTACAAAGTAGTTAAAGTTCATTTGTATTGAAAATTCAATGCGTTCAATACATTACTTATTTATTAATGTAATCTTGTGACAAATAAATCATGGCCTCCTTTAAAAACATTGAAACCTAATTGACGAAGTGTGATATTTTGATGACACTAAAATCTTTAATGCACTTGTGAGATATCACTAGACTGGAAATTTTAGGCTCTTTTCAAAAATTGAAAAATCCAATATGGCGGTCATAAGAAAAATGAAAGTTGAGGCGGGTTGTTTGTTAACAAAAAACAATGAAGACGTGTCGTATACGCCATCTTATTTGTCTTAAAAATGTGTCCAAATAATGTCACATTTTGACAGCTGGCAAATTTACCGTTCTGGATATACTGGCGAAAAACGAAATCCGCCATTTTCGGTTTTTCGCCGATATTTCCCAAACTTATTATTCGATCGTAAATCTGAAGCCAGATATCGAATGCAATAAGTTTCCTCTAAAACTTTCCCCATTTAACCTTTGCTGTAGGTATAATAGGAGCCGAGATCCCTATATAGAGAAGCGAATCTGGGACACACTGTATATGTGTTACTAAAATGACTATGTACAGAATTAAATTGGGCCACACTTCATTATTCATAAGGACGGAAGCTCCGAGTAAAGGAAATTGATATTTCGGTTAAAAATAATAACATTAGATCGCGTGTCTATTTTTTCTATGTGTCCTGGATATTTATTTACCTTTTTTATCCTGGAAACAATATTTTAACTATCATTATGAATATGAATATCACTGGAACTGGCATGTGAAGTGGTCCAGTTTAAAATAACTAATAACAGATTGATAAAAAATACCCAAAAAACCCAGGTCAGGTGATCTAGGAGGCCAAGATATTGGACCATTTAAAGAAATTATTGTTTCTTCAAACTGCTCTCTTAAGACGGTCCTGACTTGAATGGTATTGTGAGCCGGACATCCGTCTTGTTGAAACCAAGTTCTTCTTAATTCATCTTCCGTTAGAATAGCTCGTAAGGCTGGTACAACCTGGTTCCACAAAAGCTCTAAGTACCTCTGCCCGTTTAAGTTGTAGTCAAACAAAAATATTAATAGGTGCCCAACAGTCAAGGGCGGCAGGATCGGCCGGGTGGTACTAAAAACTATAAATTATAAAGGGAAAATTATCTTTATTAAAAAGTAGATATTTTCTTTCAAAAATAATTATCGAAACATTCCGTAATGAATGAGCTTGTATACAGTTGAAACCTATTCAGCTTTATTATGAAAAAGAAAAACGTATTTGGTTAGCGGGAAGTAATAGCCGTAATAAATTATTTTGTTGGTATTGCATATTAATTTCAGAAATACTAAATCAATTTATTTCAGTGATATAATAATGTTAAAGAAGTACACCGTGCCTTAATAAAACATAAAATATCAAAAGAACAAACCCCTTGCGCTTTAAAATTTAAATTATTCGGAAATACAGCTGAACGCCTTTCTATAAATCGTAATGAAAATCGAAAAATAATTCGACATTTGATTAATATGGTATTTTTTTCATAACGCAAGAACTAGGCTTCCCGGGTAATAATAAATCATTAAATTCAGACAATCAAAATAATTTTAGAGAATAAGCTAAATATATATATATATATATATATATATATATATATATATATAAAATAATATAAAAGCGTTGTACCTAACACTACTTTTAGGCAAATAGCTATATCAACACGATATTTACGACTTTTTATTACTTGGCCGCTTATTTGTATAACCTTTTCTCTGAATATTTTCTGGCTGGCGCAGTTACTCATAAAAATAAAATTAGAGCCTACTTAATTATTTTGCAGCAAAGCCTATATATTTGATATCATTTAGTTTGTAATATATAATTGTATGCTTGTCTGGTGGTTATGAAAACAGGCTCTACGGTACTAACCATCAATTGTATTGGTTTTTATACTTATGCAAAAAAATGTATTTATTTATTATAAAATTGTATCGAAAAGATTTGTAAATAGCTGACATTACCGTGATCATGAATTTTAATACAGTTTTCTATTAGCAGCATATTGCAGGGATATTTATGTAGCCGGTAAAAGTATCAATTCTAATTGTAGTTTCACTGATTATACGTTTAATTGAATAAAGCCATTATTTTGATTTAACACTGCTTATGTGTTTCTAAATTCTCGTCAGTATTAAAATTAAATCACTTTTGAGACCCAAATACGTAAAAGTAAATATCAGGGGATAATTATAGTTAGACGTTTTCATTTCTGATTAGTTGTGTTGTTTTGCTTATGGTAATATATTTGAAAAGATATGTTTACCATGCGAAACGCTATCTAATTAATTTGTCCGGGAGCTATTATAATCATTATGTATACCTTGTCTGAGCAAATTTCCGATTAAGAAAACGGTAGTTTACTGATGCGACGCTGTAACGAACAGATAATGATTAAAGAGTGTGTAATTGAACTTTCTTTCTTAGCTAAATTTTATACACTTTATTTACCGATTTAGATGAACTTTTAGAAAAAGTATTTTTAGTTAAAATAGAAATATCTACCCAAATAACCTAAATGAAAATGTTGACATCAGTAGTAACCAAGAATGAGCAAAAAATATTGTATTAAATTTTTCTTTGTAAAAAAATATTGTTGTTAATTCAGTAATTAATATCATTCTAACTGGGACAAAAAATATTTTTATAAGTATACACAAATGAGTATTTGAATATTTAAATCTACTTGCGATTGCCAGATTTGATATTACTTACATTTCTCTTAAGAGGGAAGTATTTAATAAAAAAAAAACAAATCCTTTGAGATTTTTTCAGGTGTTTGCGGTTTAGGATCTCCAGGGCAGATAAACAAGTCTTCGAGAATCTATCGGTCTGCGAATCAAACATTGCCCGCTAACGCTCAAAAACAACTCTCCTCATGGATATAATATATATATATATATATATATATATATATATATATATATATATATATATATATATATATATATATATATATATATATATATATATATATATATATATATATATATATATATATATATATATATATAAATAATATAAAAGCGTTGTACCTAAAACTACTTTTAGGCAAATAGCTATATCAACACGATAGTTTTTGAAAGATTATGGTTAAAAGACGTTGGGAAATTAAAGTCTACTTTTAATTTATTTTGTTTATAGTTATTAACCAAAGCCTCCGAAATAAAGTTTTTAACGCTAGTGTTGAAAAGTGGACAAAAGTGAAAATAGAAATCCCACTGAAGATTATTTATGGTCGTAGTAAAAATAGTGTACAGGGTGGAACTTAAGGCCAAGAAAATATTTGTAGATAAATCGGTCAAGGTAAATCGCTATAAATTATTTTCAAGTTGGAAAGTTGGCCACTATGGGGCATAACTGCAACACAAAAGCGGTAACTAGGTGACAATTTCATCCCCATATGACACTTGATTTATATCCACGAGGAGAGTTGTTTTTGAGCGTTACCGGGCAATGTTTGATTCGCAGACCGATAGATTCTCGAAGACTTGTTTATCTGCCCTGGAGATCCTAAATCGCAAACACCTGAAAAAATCTGAAAGGATTTGTTTTTTTTTTGATTAAATACTTCCCTGTTAAGAGAAATGTAAGTAATATCAAATCTGGCAATCGCAAGTTGATTTAAATATTCAAATACTCATTTGTGTGTACTTATAAAAATATTTTTTGTCCCAGTTAGAAAAGAAAAATTTAATACGGTATTTTTTGCTCATTCTTGGTTACTACTGATGTCAACATTTTCATATAGGTTATTTGGGTAGGTATTTCTATTTTAACTAAAAATACTTTTTCTAAAAGTTTGTCTAAATCAGTAAATAAAGTGTATAAAATTTAGCTAAGAAAGAAAGTTCAATTACACACTCTTTAATCATTATCTGTTCGTTACAGCGTCCCATCAGTAAATTACCGTTTTCTTAATCGGAAATTTGCTCAGACAAGGTATACATAATGATTATAATAGCTCCCTGACAAATTAATTAGATAGCGTTTCGCATGGTAAATATATCTTTTCAAATATATTACCATAAGCAAAACAAGACAACTGATCAGAAATGAAAACGTCTAACTATAATTATCCCCTGATATTTACTTTTACGTATTTGGGTCTCAAAAGTGATTTACTTTTAATACTGACTTTAATTTAGAAACACATAAGCAGTGTTAAATCAAAATAATGGCTTTATTCAAATAAACGTATAATTAGTGAAACTACAATTAGAATTGATACTTTTACCGGCTACATAAATATCCCTGCAATATGCTGCTAATAGAAAATTGTATTAAAATTCATGGTCACGGTAATGTCAGCTATTTACAAATCTTTTCAATACAATTTTATAATAAATAAATACATTTTACTGCATAAGTATAAAAACCAATACAATTGATGGTTAGTATCGTAGAGCCTGTTTTAATAACCACCAGACAAGCATACAATTATATATTACAAACTAAATGATATCCAATATACAGGCTTTGCTGCGAAATAATTAAGTAGGCTCTAATTTTATTTTTATGAGTAACTGCGCCAGCCAGAAAATATTGAGGGAAAAGGTTATACAAATAACCGGCCAAGTAATAAAAAGAGGATTTAAAAAAATCCGTGTGTTGTGTGGGTACATCAATATTTTTATTTAATTTTAATAAACATGTTAAAACATTAGCCAAATCTAAGTGTTTGTTTTAACTTAATTGAACTTTTTGTAAAAATTGGTATTTTAGTATGCTTTATTGTCGCAGGAAAATTGTTACTAGAAAATTTGCCTTAAAACAAAAAAAACAAAGACAATGAAAAAAACGAAATATTGATCGAAACATATTTTTCGATAGGTTAATACAAATACATAAATTGTAAATATAACATTCGTCATATTCATAACATTGCCGTAAAGCGGTTAATGAATCCAGGTGACCTAACAAAAGAAAATAAACAATACTTATGCGAGGTGAATAATTTCGATGACATTGAAATTAAAATTACGCGACCTTAAACTCAAGTTTTGTTATCGTTATACAAGCAAAATAAGTGAAGTTAAACAAAAAGTGTACTGGACTAATATAGTAATTAAGGTGTATTAGAAAAAACAGAAAATATATAACTTTAATCTCATATGTAACAAAAATAATTATTGTTAACGGACTATCAGACAGTTCATTCCTTATAAAATATTTTCAAATGCCTTGCGGCAACATGATTTAAATAAACAAGCAAATAAAAAACATTTTAATGACATTATTTCATTCAATGAGGTACGCTTTGGTTTTTCTTCGGAAACTGCAAACATAGAGATTGTTTTTAAATGTTCTGGAAGATGATTGTAAAGTTTTATGACGTAAATAATTGATTTTTTTATTAATTCTGTGGAAGGAATGGGAAGGTATATGTCATGCCTAGAGTTTCTGGTAGGATATACGTGTTGTGGCCTTTCCGGAAGTCTGCTTTTACTTAATTAGTTTAATATTGATCATCCTATAATTAGAAATATAGTCGAGAATAAGAATGGAATTGGTGAATTTTTTTATATATAAGTGGGAACGCATATTTTTAGCAGAAATGCGTAGTCCTTTCGTGGCCCACGGTTTATGACGCTTAGGTTTGATAGTCTTAAGCGCGAAGGCCCTATTAAAAGCACTTAAAATGTTATTTAAGAAAGCTCTAAAATTGAGTTAACATTTTCAAATTCAAAATTGCAGCCGGTGTTTAAGCAAATAATTAGTGTTTCAGGTGCGGTCGAATATGAAACAAAAAGGACCGCTATGGGGAAAACAATTACACCCGGTATGAGTTTTTTTACTAATTCATACAGTAACTTCAATTCTCAGATATTTTAAGCATCTGACTAATCTGAACAATACGCGTTCAGAATTTAAAAACAAAAAAAAATATATAAAAATGCATAAAATGAGGAACTGGCAAAGTTCCAACTTTAACGGCCTGTATATCGAAAACTAGCCGCAGAATTGACTTGTGCCTTGTGAAAGCTTTTGATCGGGATATCCTAAACTGCAACATAGCAAATTTTCAGGAAAATTGACTGAAAGCCATTTCCCATAAGGATTGTGCGCGGACAAAAGAAATATAGCGATTTTGGCTGGTATCTTACATGTGTTGATTCCAACTGGGGCCCTGGTACATTCTTAGTGCGTCATATAAAAATTATTAAATGATTAATATTCGCTGGATGAAGGGCTATGTATGTACTTTTTATAATAGTTCATATACAATATACCACTAATGAAAGGGTGAAGTTCCCAAATATTCGATGCTATTTAATGTCAAATTGCTCAGCTCTTCTCGACGACAGGCTCCTAACACACTGAAAATTGCGGAAACTTTTTGCATAATATATATTTGATAAAGAGCTTTTGCAAAAAATTTATCGATTTGTTCCCTTGTCAATACTTTAGACTTTTTCGGTCGATATCCTTCACCCTTTCGCTTTAAAAAAGTAACAAGTTTGTAGCATCTGATTATTATGTTCATCATAACTTTTAACATAGAGTAATTTAACCAATGTGTTTGTAAAAACATTAGTGTATGATATACACGTGCTAAAAGTGATTTTATTTTGTTCGAAGGGAGAGGACATTCCGCCTTCGGTGTTGTCTTTCAAATTTACCTTCTCCTAAAATGAAGTCACTTTTAACACTTATATCATAAATATCTATTATACATATGACAAACTTTTATATACAAATAGTCTTAGTTCGGCTGTTATGTTTTGCCTATGACACGGTCATATTTTTTAAATACAATATTAAAAAAAATCTGTTTCATAGTTGCATCTTAAACCTAAATTTCTAAACAAATTAAAAGTCACTAAATGATCAAACCTCAAGAAAATTGTGAACTGGGTACTTTTTTTTTAATTGTATTATTGTAATTCTTTAGAATCTCTTTAGAATGAGTTGAAGTTTACATTGCCAGACTCTGCAAGTTTAAAAAAAAATAAAATTTGTAAAAGCTATTTGTAACGGAATAGACTATACCAATAGAACAGAGTATATAAATTCTTAATTTATATTTTTCTCATAGCAAATGCTAAACATGAATATTTCAAAAAGTCGTTAAAGTAAAGCTATCTAATATTAGTTTTGAGAGTTTTTAAAATCTAAACAAAATAATATCAATATCATTTAACTCAAACGCTATCTTCTAGACTGTATAGACAAATTTATGTAAAGATAAACCTTCTCAAGTGGTTATCGTCTATGTCTCCCTTTCGAGAGTTCATGGTCCCATATGGACATCCGGCGTAGAAAGCTTTCATTTAAGTTACAGCTAATAATATTTGAAACATTTTATCTGGTTCCATTCAATTATAATAAATTGTCAACTTACTATGTTAAAAATACAATAGAATATTTTATATTAGAGGGCGTTTCAAAAATTCCATTTTTTTTTTTGGAAAGCATTGTTTCCCTCGAAAAAGATTGGCTGGGAGGGTTTTTCTTTGTCTTTCATTTTTTTCTCCATGGTCTTTTTGAGCCAGAACGCTGATAAGTTAGTTTGAGACATTTATATAGAAGATATTTTTATCCAATTTAGACGGAAATTACATACATAAGGTAGAACTCTAGGCGACACCTATGAAGTATTTATTAATTAAAGATTCAGGGTGCGTCTATGTCGACGCAATGCATTTCAGCCAACAAGAGGCAGTTCTTGTCAATTTAGGTGCCGACCTTTCTTCTGTTTTCTAAAACAAGATTAAATCTGTGTCAGAGTTCTGTTTCTTACAATTGATTTTAAATTCTTCTGTTGTGGTGGTTAATGGGGCTTTAAGTATACAGTGGGTTGTGAAAGTTGAGGGTTTATCAAAGATATCTTATTTTGATACTAGTGTATATTTGGGAAGTAGTTTGTATGTATTTTCCAGAGTTAAATTTATGTATTATTTGAAGATTTTTCTTTTCTTTTCTTTTGTCACTAAGTTTGGGGATTTCACTTAAATTCCGTCATTTTCTAAATTTAAATACTTTATTTTTTTATTAATTATACGTATTATTTCTGTACAGTATACATACATCTTTACTTTTGTTAATAGATCTTTAAGTTGCTGCTGCTAATTAAAATAAATATATTCAAGAAGAAGATACCATCGTTGTTGCAGTTTGCTGTTGTTAGACATATAAGTGGTAGCTAAATTGGTGAGATAAGATATTTAATTAAATTTATATTAACAGTTATATTTGGTAACAGTGTAAATTATAATTTACGAAGAAGCCTACAGAGTACCTTCGATTTTACTTATCACATCTTAATTAATTTTAGTTATGTGATGAGGTTGCCCGCTGTGTCTCAAATAAATAAATAAAATAAATAAATAATTTTAAATATTATAAATAACCGTTCTATAACCCTATTACATATTTTTTGCCAATATCTGCCATTTCGTGTCAAATATTGTGGATACATCTATTATATACCTAAATGTAAAAAATAGTGGTGAATATATATTTCCCAAATATCATAAATTGATCGGAAACTCCTCCCACTGACTGGGGGTCTAAATTTCCAATAACTCTACCAAAAATTTTCATTTCCTAATGCTTTTGAAAGCGTATTTCGCTAGTGCATTTTATACTGAAAACAATCCGTAATAACCTTATAGTTTCAACTGGAAAGAAAAGTAAACATAATTTTTTTTCTGGATTTTCCGATTTTTTCACTTCTGTTAGTGTCAAGTATAGCACTTTTCATTATCAAAGTGACATGGCCGTCCATTAAGCTTGGAACATACAAATATACAAACCTTTTTCGATTATTTGATTTTAACTACTATCGTTTAAATAACACGGTTAAATATCTATATATATATATATATATATATATATATATATATATATATATATATATATATATATAAACTGATCGAAAAAAGTTAAGGATATTGTAAATAATCATAGAAAAAAATTTTTTTCGGAAAAAATTGTATTACGTACATTTAGTCCCACCTCTTTTAGAAATGAAACAACACATATATTTAACTGAAAAAATGTTTTTATTAGAATTTACAGGCAACTTTTTTCTAACAATGTAACAAAGCAGATAATTAACAAACAGAAAAACTGTATTAATAACGTGTAATTCCACCTCTATTGGCTATTACTGCTTCAACTCGGCGAGGCATACTTAAAATTAAATTATCCAAATCATTTTGATCCAGGTTATCCCATAAATCTGGAAGAACTTCCCTTAGTGACCTGACACCCTTTTTTATTGTCCCAAGCATGCTCGATGCAGTTTTCTGGAACAGCGGGGGTAATGTGATATTCATTGAATTAGCCGTTCTTGTACCTGGCCCTGTGCGGGCGAGCGTTATCATCCAGAAATCTGAAATTGGGCTCCAAATTCCAACGATAATCATTGACCATGTTACCAATGATGTCGTGAGCATAAATTTCACCTGTCATTGTACCTTCACAAACATACAACTCCGTTCGATCCGTATTACCATTATACCTCCACCTCCAAATAAATGTACGGTCATTAACTCTTAAATTTCTTGTCTCCAGACACGAACTGAACGTCTAAAAGACAAAAGCGGCTTTCATCGGTGAACATCACAGTACGCCACTCATCATTCCATTGAATCTTTCATTACACCAAAGTAAACGTTGAGCTCTGTGGTTTCCGGTCAATGGCGGGCGTCTTATAGGCCTGTAGCAATGTAAACCTGCTTCATTTAATCGATTTAAAACCGTCCGTGGAGTAATACGAATTCTGGTGGCAGCAAAAAGGTCCTGGCTGAGTACCGTGCAGTTTGTTGTAGGATCCATCCTAGCTCCTCTAACTAATCTTCGGTCCTCCCTAGCATCTGTCGATCTTGATCTACCCTCTCTATGCCTATTGATGACAGATCCAGTCTCATTATACCGGTTAAAGTCGGGAAATTACACTTTGAGAGACATTAAACTGAGCAAATGGCTTGATTTGCTTGCTCTAGTGACGTCTATTCATATTGTCGATGACTGAAAACTCACAATATCGTGACCGGCACTTAGCAACACACAAACAAAACTAAACTGTACAAAAATCAAATCATCATTTTTGGTGATAATGTTTTTTTATCTGTTTGGGTACAATTTCATATGTTTACAAACAACATTTTTTTCTAACGCAAACGACATAGGTATTAATAGCTATACCACATTTTTTCTAAAAATAGTTTTTCATAGTGAAAACACAATATCCTTAACTTTTTTCGATCAGTTATATATATATATATATATATATATATATATATATATATATATATATATATATATATATACAGTTTGTCCGTGGATGGACTTTACAAGAAATAGAGGTGCGAAAAAAGTAATTCTTGATAAAAGTTTTTGCTTCAAAAATAAATAAGATGCGCCATATCTAAAATGTAAATTTTTGGTGCAGGGGGCATAAAAATTACAAATTGTCATCAAATGTGTGTGATTCGTTTAGTAGATGAGTTGCCTAATGTGAATTATTTAAATTTGTTGTAAATTCAGATATTTTTATTGTCTTGTTTTTGGAAGATGTGTATATAATTACCTCATTGTAACAGAATCTTAAACTGTAAAAAAAATCCATCCGAAGAAGACACTGTGTGTCGAAACAATTGTGGTTTAATGTAATATAGTGGAAATTAAAGATATAGACGTTTTATTCAGTTCTTAATCAAAATAATTGTAATTCAAAATACTTTTTATTCAATTGTAATTTTTAAATAATACAAACATTTATTTAAGCCAAAAAGACTCCAACTAATCAGTACGATAAAAATATCAAAATTTAAAAGTTCCATCGTTATATTTAACACATTTTTTTAACTGCTTCCTTAGATATCGAGAGACTCTCTATTCGGACGCAAGAAAGAAAGCTTCGAAAATGCAAAATGTGATTTTGGCGTCAGCAAAACTGTTCTTTTCAGAACAACGACAGTAGTGAACGGATGTACATCCCGGAATGAAAACACATCGTATTTTGGCATCCGGGAAGGACTAAGAATCAACATATATATATATATATATATATATATATATATATATATATATATATATATATATATATATATATATATATATATATGTATGTATATATATAGACTGATGTTGGTTGGTTTTGCCACTAAAAAGCATTAAAAGGCCTAAATATTCCTGAAAAGGACAAACTTATTTTTTGTCAGAATGCCAAACATTTTTACACAGTTAACAGAATGTTGTTGTTTTAAATATAAGTTTATTAAGTATGTAACATGTATAAAATCAAACATCATGCTTGATCAAGGAGTTTGAGATATAAGAGCCCAAGATATGTTAAAGTATTTCTCCGAAAAAGAAATAATTTCTGTAGAAATTGCAGAAAAAAGTGGTCAAGGGTATAGCCAGCATCTAATAGATACCGAATTTACAAATTTTTGCAAAACATATAATCAAACTACTCGATTAGATACGTTTGTTTATAATTTTTGGGATAAAATGACTACTTTAAAATTGTGGCATTTTATTAAGTTAATTTTGGTTCTTTCTCATGGGGAGTCCACCGTCGGCGTCGGGGTTTTCCATAAATAAAAGTATTTTAGTTAAAAATCTGTAGGAGGAGTCCATTATCTGTTAAAGATAAGTATATCATGCAATTTATCAAATAGGGGGTGCATTAAATGTTAATATTTCCGACAAAATGAGGGCATGTGTTAAAAATGCTTATAAAACTTATCAAGATGCCCTTGACAACCAAAATCGCCGAAAAGGCAACGCAATATCCGTCGGGATTTTTCAGTTTTGGCGATACGCATTCTTACTTTTATTTTGCATTCATTATATTGAGTCTTATTTTTTGCACGTGGATAGAACAACTTTTGAAATTAGTAAAATTTCATGAAGCGGAACTGCCTCATTGTACGAGCACTGCAGTATATGACTTTCTTATCGCTTTGTCTCAGAAACTATTGTATTTATAGAAAAAAAAAACTGAACATTTGGTACCCACAATTTTTAAAAAATAATTTTTACACTACCTGCATATATGCTCTTAAAGTTTGAGCTACAAAAAGTGCTTTAGAGTAGGTAATGGGTATTTACAAAATTGGGTTTCGCTTTAGACGTAATAAAAAAACCGTCATTGTCAAGTTTTGAGAAACCTTATAGAGCTTCAATTATACATACATTTAAATCATAGTAGCTGTAGCTGTAGGTAGTTTCCACCTTTTTGTCCCCCTTTAAAAAGTCGATGTATACGAATACGAATTTTCGTTTTTTTTTAAGTTGTGTCGCATTAAATTTAACTCCAATTATTAAATATCCAGTGCGAGTGTTGCATACTGCATTATAAATAAGTAACAGCAACTACTGAAATGTTTATACACCTTGAACATTTCAATAGAAATGCGAACTACGAGTACTTGCTACATTGTTACAGATAAATCTCTTCATTACCTGAAACTTCTTCTATCAGAGCGATTTCGTATAACTAGTGTTTCTGAATGAACGCACTTTAATTAACTCGAGTTGTGAAACCTTTATTTAACTCCACACGCGGTAAGATATCGCTATTCTACCATACATAAAGTCTCTATAATTATTTTCGTGCCGTGCCTATTTACAAGAAAAAAATATTTGCATTAATTTCTAAAATCAGAATCTTAAACGATTATTTTGTTCATAATAATCCTGACAGTATCTCAGTTTGGGCCAACAATTATCAATTTTATCTGAAACCATCGCGCCAACCGGATGAAAACGTCCAAGTCCAATTTAAAGTTTGCCGCCTCGAAATTTTCGAAGTAATTTGTCAAACCAATTAAATTATCTTATTTGCTTTTGGTGTTATGTTTCAAACTTTCGGCCTGGAAAGTGCTACTAAGCTTTTTGTTTTATATCCTAAATCGAATGACAGGCAATTCATAGAGAAAACATCTAACAGCAAAATAAAATTAAAAATCAAAATAGGCAGATAAAAAAGTAATTTTATTACGTTTTACACATTTTCGGCATTTGTCTACCGTAATAATAAGGTTTGTTTAATATTTTTACTTTCCCGTATAACTGCCCATACAGGATGGTCCGAATTATAATCGGACAGAATATTCAGCAGATAAAAAGAAGGAAAAAAGTGCATATAAACTTACGTCTTAAAATGCTTTGTTTCGGAGATACAAGATGTTGAAATCTTGGAAAAAAATAGTTTTTTCTTATTTTTTAAATTTTGCATTCAAACTTGTTCGATATTATTTTCACCCACACACAAATTTATAGCATAAAACAACTTATTTAAAAACCGAACAAAAGTCGCCTCTTGAAGATTTTCGTTAAAATAAACTGTTTTGTGCTAAGACTTCCAAATCAAAATTAAGTTAATTAGCGCTATATATGTCCTTTTTTAATTGGTTATTATTAATATTAAAAAAAGCATTTTTAAAGAACAACTCCAGGTGTTAACACTTTTACAACAAATAATGTTACTAACAACTAAAAATGATTAATAATGATGATGTTAATTAAAACAATAGTAAATTACAGCTGTTCGAAATGCATGCCATTAGCTTCTATCTATATACGACATCTTCGGCGCACCGAATTAACTGACGCTTTGATCTGAGCGGATGATCTCGAAGGGTTGGCCATGCTTTGCACCTTGTTTTCAAATCTTGACGTTTGTGTTAAAGTTTTAAAATATAATGTTAGTCTTCACTAATTTAGATACTTACGAAAGTCAGTGAAATCTGAAAATCTTTTGCAAATACTGAGTACGCCGATATTTATTTTATTTACGGTTTTTGCAATAGAGACGCTATCTCGACTCAAGAGAGTATAGAAGAAGATTTCCCGATAGAAGACGTTTCGATGCTCAAGTTTTTGTAAATGTTTATCGCCATTTTAGGGAATTCGGATTGAATCGTGATCCAAAAAACGAATATGAAAGAGAGGCACTGGAACGAAATATGAAAATAATCGTTTAAGTTCCCGCAATGTTGTTAGATACAAACGCTGTTGTTAGATACGTACGCAAAACTTGAGTGTGTACAAAACCAAAATTTTACGTACACTTCTTAAAGATGGAAAAAAGCCTTATCATTTACTTCCTGTCAAATATGTATTACCAGATGGTCCAAGACGAATAAACTTTTGCAACTGAATTCTAAAGTCACTTGTCAAAAGTCAAAGTCAAAATATGCTTTATTGTTCAAAGCAAAAAAAAATCTCAACGACAAAGCTCTCAAAAAATAAACAATTAAAATAAGTCAACTAAAATTATTAAAAGAAAACATTAATGTCACAAAACGTCACAGAATATAAAAAATCTTGAAAACAAAACAGCACACCGAAAAATGATCTTATCGTCATAGTAAATAACAGAATTTACACAATACACAAGACTAAAATATAATAAATGACCACATATACACCCCATCTAAAAGAAGTTCGATTAAAAATAAAAATAAAAATCTGCATTACATATTTACACATCCTAAAATATATATACACACAATACCCATATAGAGACTCTTAATTAAAATTTTTTGCTAGAAATTCTTCAACATTGTAAAATGATTCAGAGATCATTAAATTTTTAACCTTAGTTCTAAATAATCTGTAACGTCTAATTCTTCGAATGCGGACTGGGAGGTTATTAAAAATTTTTTTTTGAATTATAAAAAACAGAGTTGTTTTTAGTTAGGGCTGTCGAAGGTATAGGTAGACTAATAGAGAAAGAACTGCGGGTGCCCATCAAAGACAAAGTATGAATTCTTTCTAAATGCTTTTTGTGCATCAGACATACGGATTCTAAAATAAACAGACCTGCTAAAGTCAGAATTTTTTTTGATTAAAAATGGGTCTACATGAATCACGTGGCTTTAGGCTGTATAGGTATCTAGACAACAGATTTTTAACTAAAACTATATGGATCGTTGAAGCCCCGTTTAGACAAGGCGTTTACATGTGTGGTTGAATGAAAATCTATATCAAAATAGACCTCGCCCATTTCAAATTGAATTCAGCGTGAATATGTAGTTGGGAGTCCAAGACAATCATTTGTGGTCCTTATTTTTACCTCCTTGGCTTAACTCCCTACTATTTCTAAATTTTCTGGAAATTGATCTAATACATTATTTGGAATAAATTCCTT
The DNA here is from genome assembly GCA_030620095.1 of Kuschelorhynchus macadamiae. Classification (NCBI taxonomy): domain Eukaryota; kingdom Metazoa; phylum Arthropoda; class Insecta; order Coleoptera; family Curculionidae; genus Kuschelorhynchus; species Kuschelorhynchus macadamiae. The sequence continues at coordinate 233,562 of JAUTXW010003662.1, read as the reverse complement.
TTAATATAAGACAAGAATCTTGGTTTCAAATTTATTGCGCTTTAGCCCATTATGGATTAAATATAGTAAACTGGTGTAACAACAGTTTCCCCCGACGATGGATATGCCGTTTGCGTGTACTAGATGAGGGTTATGTACCAACAACTTGGACCATCTGCTTAGCTACCAAGATCTCCGGATCTTAATGTTCTAGATTTTTTTGTATTGGGGACTCTTGTGGATTTAATTTATACTACTCCACACTAGACACAAGGGAAGAATTAGTGTTAAGGATTCAAGAAACTTGTCAGATTCTTCGAAATAATCGGCATCAAATCAGAGCGGCCGTTGATTCGAAACAGTTGTAATTTACTATTTGTTTTAATTAATATCATTATTATTCAATTTTAGTTGTTAGTAACATTATTTGTTGTAAATATGTCAATACCTGGAATTGTTTTGTAAACATTATAATGATAATAATAAACACTTAAAAACGAACAGAAAAAATTTTTTCTCGAAAAGAGTTCGTTTTATCGAAAATACTCAAAAGACGACTTTTGTTCAGTTTTGATTATTGTATGTATGTATCTAGAAATATACCATTTATATTGCGAGAAACCATTGGCATACCGCTTTTTTATCATTTAAATAAAATAAAAAAGTTCTCACGAACACCTCTAGTTAAACAAAAACAAATTGTTCTATACATTTTTTTTATGTGACAATAATACCAATCAAGTTTGAAAATAAAATCTAGAAAACTTTATTGAAAAATAGGAAAAATACGTATCTCCGAAAAGAAACATTTTTAAGACACAAATGTATATAAACTTTTATTTATTTTTATCTGCTGAATATGCTGCCGAAGTTTCCCTATTATAATTCAGACGACCCTGTGTATTTTAATCCATATACTAAATTGTCGTACATAATTAATTATCTGCTTGTGCGTGTTTGCAGTCAAATTTCTATATTTAATATTTCTATTAATTTACAATAGTAATGCGGCATTTAATAAAATTATGCCCATTTCTTTAAGAATATGGATTGAAACGAGACCATTGAAAATGAATTATGTCAGTTATACAGGGTTTAACGTAACATTCTTGTAAATTTAAAAAGTCCATTGTCTTACCAAATTTACCGGAGCGATTTTTACATCTATTTCATAAGGTGAGTCTAATTGTTGAACGTTAGTCTCGGAACGTTTTTAATATTTTTTGTTAATCGTTTGCTGACGCAAAATGTGTTTTTTTTTATAGGAATTGTCATACAATGAACAGGTTGTGATCAATTCTTAAGTTTTGATTTAGGGATTAAGATACATTTTATTATAAAAACATACTTGAGTACCAATAGAAAACCACTAGCTAGTTTATACCAGGTAACTCAATAAATCAATTCAAACTGAAAAACGTTGCATTAATTTTAATAAATTAAAAAACCTCATAGCAGACACAAGCAATAAACATCAAAATTGTTAAAGTAATCGCTTCCATTCCTTTCTATTTGCCCTTTCCGATTGATCTAGTTAAAAACTTTTTGTCTCACGAACCACAATTACGACAGCCCCTTACTTCGACCAGTGTGTTATACCATTCGGGTGATCCAATTTGCTCAACATTTCGGGCACGATTTTAGCTTAGTTGAAGATAATATGCGTCTTTATAGAGATGCAATTGTCAATGAAATTTTGGATCAAATGGAGTCACTAGAATATTTTGGCCACCAAAATTTCCGGATTGTAACCCTATAGAGCATGTTTGGTCTTGGTCGCACTTTAAATTAGCGTTAAAAAGAATAAACAAATTGTGTTAACTAGTGATGAGTTGGTAAGAAGAATTAGAGAGGAATAGAACAAATATGGGAGAAGTGGCGAACTGGATGGCACAGGCATTAATATTAACGGGGAATACCTCACCCACCTACGTTTCGCCGACGATATCGTGTTGATCTCGGACAGTGTGTATAAGGCAGAAATACAGCTCAGGGAACTCATAACGGCTTCACACAAGGTTGGCCTCAAAATCAACAACTCTCTCAAACGCAGTTCATGACAAATCTGGTAGAAAGCCGAAATATCTTGGTAGACGGAAACCAAATTTCCCAAGTCACATCCTACAAATACCTAAGGCATGAAATAAGAATCGGCAGAGATAATCAGACCTGCGAGATTGGAAAAATAATTGGATTGGCGTAGGCTGCTTTTGGAAAACTAAAACAAGACTGATATCCCTGTATGCTTGAAGCGTAGGGTGTTTGACCAATGCATCCTACCGGTAATGACGTATGGCGGAGAGACCCTGACACTAACGAAAAAGTCAATAAATAAGGTTCGAGTGGCTCAACGAGCCATGGAACGCTCCCTTCTGGGAATCACGTTGAGAGACAGAGTACCAAATGAGCAAATACGCCGAAGAACAAGAGTGACAGACGCAGTTAGGCGAATAACTCATCTTAAGTGGAATTGGGCTGGACACGTAGCCAGAATGTCTAACGAAAAATGGACCAAAAAAATCATGGAATGGCGTCCTAGACAGGACGCGTTCAGAAACAGAGGGCGTCCCCCAACCCGTTGGACAGATGACATAAAGCGCATAACAACAAACTGGCTTCAGAGCGCTCAAGATCGAGATGGATGGAACCTAATGAGAGAGGCCTGTGTTCAGCAGTGGACGATACAGGCTGTTTGATGATGATGAAAAACGTACGACTTCTAAATGAAATATTAAAAAAAATACATACCGCCCCTTTCATGACAAGTAGTGTGATGAAGGGGACAATAAATGTGTTGAAAGGGACAAACATTATAGCGTTCAAATGCAAGTTTTAAATTCTTTGAAATCTTTCTACTGTAACTTTGTTGAAAGTTGTTGATCTAGAGAGGCTCTGGTTTTTCTCAGTGATAAGTCAGTATTTCGGGGTATAAAACCAATACAAACTAGCTTCTTTATTGTCAATCCAATTCTATTATTGTTTATTCTTTTTACATTTCTTGGCATAACTAAATGCTAAGAGGCAAACTTCTTTCCGACCTAAACCATAGGACATTTAAGAAGCAGTTTTAAGATATTTCGCCAATAATATTCCCTCTGCATTGTTTTTTTTTCTGTTGCCCATGTTTGCTTTATAGGCAAAAGAATGCTCATCTTCTTTGTTTTTCTTCAACTAGGCGTGCTAAAAGGGACGACTTTACAGTAGGTCTAATTGTTTGTCCTCCAAACAGCAATATCTGTCACGGCAGGATCTTTCCTAATCCTTTTTTTTAGAGTTTGTGTGGGTCGATTCCATTTCTCTTTCTGAAAATAAAAAAAATACAATCTCTATTATAGATAATCCTTAGAAATATCCACGTATTTATATGCAAACAGACTATAGAAAATTATTTTTGAACGAGTGTTCTTTTCCTCACCAGGAGATTCAATCAATGAACCAGCGAATAGAATAATTTCATGCATGCTTTATTTTTTATATAAAATTCATTATATTAAGTTTTAAACATGTCCCCTTCATGCCACTTCTTCTCTACTATAAGAAACTAGGGGATCGCCTAATAAATATTAAGACTGTTTCTGATTATTCTTGGAGGTATTTGTTATGATTAATTTATTGTTTATCAATTATTAAAAAAAACAAATTTGACAATGTTGTAATTGTCACCATTGAGTAAAATCGGGTGTGCGGTACCTGAGATATTTCGAGTGTTGTGAAATTTTATTTTTTAAATGGAATTATTATTTTTTCATTACATTTTCGAATTCTGCTTAGAATTCTATACACCTTTCATTTGAAGCAATTTCTTCGAAAGTTCTAAACAATTTTGTACAACTGGCAACGTAAAGATGCTGCATCCTCTGGCAGACCAAAAAGCGGAACAGACGGTGATAAGGCTCTACAAGATTAACTGAGTTTAGAAAATCCCTACTTAGCTACCAGAACACTAGGAAAAGAAAACAACATTTCGTCTGTCGTAGATCGCCTTCTAAAAACTAAAAAATTTCATCCACACAAAATAACTCTGGTGCTAGAATTCTCTGAAGATGACTGAGGTACGCTATTGTAATTTTGCGAGATCTTGATGGAACGCTGCAACGCCAAACCAAATTTTGTTTACCAAATAGTTTTCTCTGACGAATCAACATTTCTTTGGAAAAGTTAATAGGCACAGTTGTCGATATTGGGCCCAGCAAAATCCTCATTGGATACGCGAAACTCGTACCCGTAGGTGATAATCAAGCGCCAAATGATGAAATTTGGTTTCAAAAAGATGGTGCCCGCCGCATTATGTTCAAAATGTTCGCCAATATCTGGAGGTTGTGATTTTTGGAAGATGGATTGGACCTAGGGGTACAATTAAGTGGTCCCCAGATTTGTCGCCTCTCGATTATTTCTTGTGCTGCCACCTTAAGAAGGTGGTTTTCAAAACTAAATCTTAACTAACTATCAGGAAGTAAATGGACAGCATTTTAAATCACGTTTAAATTAATTTATTGTTTATTATATTGTATTCTACTGTATTATTAAAACTTGTACTAAACATTTAAATAGCCATAGCCTTTGCCCTTTTTGGGCTGCAAGAATTTGCAGCAACTTACGTTTCCTGTTCTACGAACTTTTTCAGACCTTTAATTACAGTAGATCTAGCTAATTATTTTCTTTTAGGAATTGTATGCCATAACTAATTGTGGTATAGGAGTCATTTAGTAAATGTGTGGTACTAATTCAAGATGGCCGAACAAAAAAATCACCCTCTCAGGTTTTACATATCTTCGCGTTTTAGCGTCCCTAGATAACAAAACATTTCTCTGTCTTTCAGTTCGCGGCAAATACTTACCCTATTGACTTTAAAGTTTTATAAAAAATTAAGGGTTATATGGGGATCACCTGGTAATATTTTGTTCCAATATTGTGGAACAATGCTAAAAAAAATTGTTAGAGTGGTGTTTTATTTGGGGTTAGGATCCAGTAAAAAAAACAAAAGTCTTTTTTTTTATTGTGGACGTTTCGCAACTTTATTGTTGCATCCTCAGGACACATATATAGATTTTATATCCTGCATGAAACCTATAATACCACTCTGTTGGTCCGCAGATATTTCCGAGATAGTACAGAGTGGGTAAATACTAATAATATGGGTTTTATGCAGGATATAGAATCTATAGATGTATACTGGGGATGCAACAATAAATTTGCGAAACGTCGACAATTTAAAAAAATACTTTTGTTGTTTTTGTTAGTGGATCCTAGTCCAAATAATACACCATTCTAACATACAACTAGAGAATCGTTATCGAAACCATTTAGAAAGTTAAAAAATTATTATTTCTAAAAAACCTAATTATTCAATTTACCTCAAATTTTACACAAAAATAAAGTATTACATAGGAATGAACTGGTAACAATTTGATATGAATTCAAGATTTCAAAATAAAAGATAGGCCTAATAAAATATTTAAAAAATCAGCCTGAAAATATTATTTATTAAATTAATTTCCATTTTTGTGCGAGAATTAAGTGTGAGATAAAGATAAATTGGTAAAGTTATATTACGAATTTAAGATGGCGAAATAAAATGGCGGACAATAATTTTTTTAAAAATCAACGTGAAAAATCTTGTTCAATTGACTTTTTGTAGAAAAAATAAATGTGAAAATGGGATAAACTGCTACGAATTCAACATGACACATGACGTAACAAAAGGGCTGTATGTGTCAATGTAAAAATGACTTATTGAATTTATTTTAAATTATGCCCAAAAGTCAAGTGTGGCATAGGTAGAAAGAAACTGGTAAAATATTGTAAATAAAATTTTTTATTTTGTTTTGGAATTTGGAAACAGATACACATGATATAATAAGCTATATGCCAGGTTGTGATGTTCTGTCCTCCTTTCTTACAAAAAATATGAATGCCAATGATATTTCTTCTTGGTCAAGACTCTTTTTGAGGTCAATTAGTAATTATAAACTTACTGCTAATACTGACAAATTACTTAATAAAGAAAATCATGTTGACTTAATGATCCCCGATAAAATTTTAGAACTCCCTCGCCACGACATAATTTAGCTCTATGAAACAAGTGGGTTTAACGTAGGGTGTGCGAATATTAAAGCTAAATTAGATTAACTTGTTCTTTAACACGAAAACTTCACGCTAACTAGGGAAGTTGTAAATATATCCTTCTTGAGAATGAAATTAAATTTGGGTAGCAAATTATATTTTATTATAAAAATAAGTCTCTTTTGTAAATTTTAAGATTAAGTTTAGGGACTAGATTTATTTGGCCGGTACTTGGTACAAATCCATAACTTAGGTTTATGACACGTAAAAAAACAATTTAATTAGAATTTCCACTATAACCAACCAAAACACACGTCTGCTGTCCCCATCTGATTTAGCCCCGGAAGACAAGATGAATTATAATTCAGCTAAAAAAAACCTGTCATCAAAAAGTCATGGGTCTTCTTAGTACTATACCAAATCGTGATGCCACAAAATTGTATTTAAAAATGATGATTTTTTTAATATCTTTCTTAATTTAAAAAAGTATAGTATTAGGATAGAATTTATCAAATTTGGTACGTAACTTTTCATAAGAAGGCTATAGCGTGATTGGGTAAAAATCAACTGAACCTTAAAATTCAGCATAACTATATTTCTACCAACTGTTACACCTGTATCGAACTAAATGTACACATGTTAGCCAAGTTCATTGAAAATTTTAAAGAAGATCCCCTCCTGAGAGCCGATATTTTGTCATTTTTGTTAAATAGTCAACAGAGCAGACAGAATTTCTTTATCTTCTTTCATTGCGTTTTATTTGACCTAAAAGAACAATTAGTTTTTCAGAGAAAAAGAAGAAAAGAAAAAAATATAAACCATTGACCAGGCTTTGGAAGATGTCCTTATAAATATTAAGCAGTTAGGTATAGCTGGCGACAGAGAAGTTTGTTGCAGGATGGATGCACCTGCTGCTGAATCAGAACATGTAGAACTTGACGACTCTGAAGAAGAAATAATTGATAATGAATTTATTATAGATGGTGAGGAAGAGAAAAGTTGTTCCGAAAAAGGTTTATTTAATGATTTTGCAGAGAATGATGGTTCCTCCAACTCTAGAGGAAAATATCGTTGAAACTGGTCTGGACCTAAAAGACTATTCAAAAAATGTAGTCCTATCGGAAAATGGATCATACTTAAAATGTACCTTGCCAAATTCTAAAAGCATTGTTGGAGAAAAGTAATCTTATTGTTGGCTGTTGGACAAAGGCAACGGATGAGTAAACGCAGACAGGTTAAAGCGATTTAGTATCTCCAGCAAAAGAAAACCAGGTCAAATCGTAAAGCCTAAATCTGAAAAAGGTAAATACAGGCATAAAGAAAACTATAAAAGTACAAAAATGATGAATCTGCTTATTCTTTAGCTGATTCATACAAAGACAAAGTATTACTTATGATGATTCAACAGACACAGAAACATTTGATTCTGATGATGAAAAAAGTCCAACAGAAAGCCAAGAGGATAGTAAGGGAAAATGGAGGTAGTAATTGTTGTAGACAAATATTATGTATTTTAATATGATAAAAAATGGTACATTGGAAAAATATTGCAACAACTCAGTGAAGATGAAGTTTTTCAAAGAAACTGGAAGCCAGTTTAAATGGCCAGCTAAAGTCGACATCGCCGAAGTAAAGTCGGAATATATATTTTATGGACGTATAGAGCTATATGGCTGTGGACCATTTGAGATAAAGAATAAAAAAAGAAAATATAAATATTACAAACATATTTAATCATTTTTGCCATGTTTTCCGTGTTTGTTCTGTTAAATTTTTATTTTGTTATTTTCAAATATAAATATTTATTAGGGGTGTCACCATTTCCATATAAACTTTTACTGAATTTCTTCTGCAGTATAGCACTCGCTTTAGGTCTTATCAAAACATTCACTAATTGGAAACATATATAAACAATTCCGCTTATTTAACTAAAGGAGAATGACTTATGCATATTCCCATACTACCCTCACATCATTAAAGATTTATCACATAACCATTATATTTAAAAATACACAAAAATATGTATATACAACGTTATCTGGCTTTTCCTTAGTCATGTAGAAAAATGCTCTAAAAGGAATGCAACGCGCCGCGACCCATGTTCTTAATAATTAGGTACATAGGTACTTTTTATCCCATTTTAATTTTTACGAAACGACTTTAATGAGCGCATAACATTAAATGTAAATAAACGTTTGGTATACCATATAACAATAAACTATAATGAGTCTTTGTATGCTATTCATATTTTCTAATGGAATTAAATTTTATATACATCATGTGAGTTTTTATTCACTGGCAGAAATTAAACTACTGGCTCTGTAGACTCCTGAGTTAAACTTTTTACTTATGAATAAACTTAATTTAACTTTACTGGTGTGTACTGTTACTTATCCGTTATTGCTATGTTAGTGATTTTTTGCCAAACTTATCATTTTGTTTCTTGCAATACTGTAATATACTTTTGTTCATGTTTTTCTATTAGTGTTTAAATGTTATATTGATTATTACACTTTCTAAAAATGTCAACATTTTTTACCGTTTTTTTAATTTTTAATTTTTAGTTTCTTCATTAATATTTAAATAATATAAGAACCACACTCGAACAGATAGTTAAGGCATAGCCGGGGATAATTATAAATAAGTCGGGGATAACCAGGGATAACCGGGGATAAAAGGGAAGATCCAGATGATAACCGGATGATAACCAGGGATATCCGGGGATAACCGGAGATAACCAAGGATGACTAGGGATAACCAGAGATAACCGGATATAACCAGAGATAACTTGCAGTAGGGGGAATTTTGGAGTACAAAATTTTTCAGCCAAATATTCAATCAACCATTTTTCATCTGAAACCTCCAGGGATAAATTTACCAAAAAATGCTAGACTTAGTTCTTCTGATGTACTTAATTAATTCCGAAGTAAATCAGTTTAAGTAGTAAGGCCCATATACCTCTGTAAATCTAAGACACACAACATAGGTACGTGCAAGAAGTAGGCCGATATCCAGCAGTGGATAAAAAGGGTTGCTTATGATAATAGCGTTTCAAGACAGATTGACCTTTGTTGATAAACTTCTGTCTTTAAAATAAATGCAAATTATTATAATATTTAAAGAACCATATTCCAGCAGATAGTTAGAGCATAACCCGGGATAATTAGAAATCATTTGGGGATATCGGGAGATATCTGAAGGATAACCGTAGATAACCAGGGATAACCGGGAATGACTAGGGATAACTAGGGATAACCAGGGATAACTTGCAGTAGAAGGACGTTTGGTGTACACGATTTTGCAACCGAAACCCCCCTCGCATATTATTAAGTAGTAGATCCCATAGACCTGTGTAAATCTAAGACACACAACATAGGTATGTGCAAGTGGTAGGCCGCTATCCAACAGTGGAAGAAAAGATGATAATACCGCTTCAAGACACATTGACTTTTGTTGACAAACTTCTGTCTTTAAAATAAATACAAATTATTAAGAAACAAACAATAATGTAATTACTCTCCGTCTGTTTGTTTAGAACACAATTATTTTGAACTTAATAATAATATATGTAATAATTATGGTCTGATATGGGAAATCCACCCAGCCATTATTAGCTAAAATGTTTATGGATTTTCTAAAAAACCACATGAAGCAAAACCCTCTTTTTAGTCAATTTTTTTATTGGTGAAAGAATGTACTTGACTTTTTAGGCTGTTTTACGGGAATAGAAATTCTTAAAAATATGTTTCTAAAATTAATAAATAATTGACATAACAATATAAAATTTATTAAAGAAAATGATCTTTTTTTTTCTGTTTTTTGCAAATTAACACACGCACTAATACAACACTACATTACACATCATGTCACCCAATACAGTAACGGTTCGCAGCCTGTTATACTATGCTATATAGATTATATTACCTCTAAATAAACCTGATTTCAAAATAAACTTAACTTGTTTAATTATAAAGCAGTACATAATGGTTATAGTCCAAATATAATTAAAATAATTTTAAATAGAAAAGTTAACAAAACATATACCGTTAGGTAGATCCGTTCCTTTAGGTTAGCCCTAGGTTTATCAATAAAACTATAACTAAATCCATATTTTCAATAAAACCATCATTAAATCCATAATATATAATAAAAAGTTACCGGGAAGCCAATGATCAAGAATATCGGCATGTCTCTAGAATCGAGTCTCCTTAGGCGAACTAAAAAAATAATAATGTGAAATGTAAATAAGAAATCAGGTGTCTGTAAATTAACTTGTAAATATTGTCCAAAAACATATGTCAGACTTAGACAGGTAGAAGTTTCAACAAATGGGTACTTGAGGGTTATAAATGCTTTATCAAAGGGGATGACAGATCTAACTACGCTAGTCATTTAATTGATACAAACATCATTTTGATGTACATTTGAAATACGAAATGAAAGGCATAAAATTAAATTTTCCGGAATATTTAGAAATAAACTTATACAAACAGGTCTATGACTTTACGACCAAACTGACCTCCTCTAATAAATATAGTTTTGTAAAATACTTCCAATATATTAATATTATTATATTCAGATAAAAAAAGATAAAAGAAGTATATTGTGCTTGTTAATTTATCGACGACTGCATTTGTGGTGTACACTTAATTTCACTTTTACTCTCCATTTATTACAATATAAAATTAAGTTTTAACGACATAAGAATATTTCAAATTGTATTTGACACATTGACATTAATTAGTATGATGCAAACGAATAATAACTGGTATTCATCACCCATTAATCGAAGTAATATCAAAATATGAGCAGCTATATTTTGCACACGAGAACTGACCAATGACGAACCACTTTGAGCCTTGCGAAATGATTTTCCACGGTATGCGAAATTTTAGTAATTTTCAGATTTTAATGTTTTGTGATTTTTGATTGGTTTCATAGGAGTCGCAGAAAATAGTTTTGTTTAACAAGTTTTGAAAACTGCCATTTTCACAAGAATATGACCGCACTTAGGGCGTTCACTTATAAATAGTTATTTACCCGACAAAGTAACTTTAAATGAAATAAGAATATTTTAATTATTTTTCAGACATACGGTTGCACAAAACTTAATTGCTGTTTAGAATATTTAACGGAGCTTTCGGATTTGACAAGTTGCTTACAGAAATCTAGGAAGTCGCTGTCAAATTTGACATTCCGTTAAACATTCTAAACTTTAATTGAGCTTTCTACAACTGGCCGTTTGACATCGAAAATTAGAATACAAACAGCGCTAAATAAGCAACCACAAAATAAAATATTAAGTAGGCTGAATGTCGCACACGAAAGCTAACCAATGACGAACCATTTTGAAGCGTTGGAAATGATTGTTGGTTTTATGTTTTTTGAAAAAGATCTTTGTGAGGAGTTGTTCTAAAAATCTGTTTATCAAACAAAATAAACCTTTTTATGTTATACTTAGGAAATCAAGATATATCAAAAGAAAGAAATATGAAACTTCCTTATGTACAAAACATTTATTTCGGTTCCATATAACTTAACAAAGCAAACAAATAGCCTGCAGGAATTGGAAAAAAAGTATCATAATTTAAAGAGAGACGAAGCCATTATATATCATTACAAAGAAAATCGTATACAGTATAAACGTATTACTGCTGGGGATTTATTATACTATATTACAGACATGTCACGCTCAAAACTTTTGCTGAAGCCATGGAAAATATTTTCAAACTGATAAGTTTCTATATATAAAATGTAGCTTATGCTTGGCAGTCAAACGAGATAATAGAATATGTAGATTCTGGCGATTTAGGTGCTGATTGGAAATTACCGGAAATGCTTGTATCGATTGCTGCTAAACTAACTTACGTACGAATATATAAATTTAAACCATATCTTATACCAATCCAAATTCTCATCGTAATCAACCCAGAGAGATCTTCCATTGAATAATTAAAGAACTTCATTAAGATAATATACTACCGTATAACGAGGTACTATCTTATGTATGAAACTCTAAGGTATACAAAAAAGTTAAATACAAATATTTCTTGATTTAATTTAAATTTGAATAAAATGTATCTTGTATACAGGGTGTTTATCCTGCAGTGAGCCGGAACCATTTTTTTATATGACATCCTGTATATTGATAGAGTTTTAAGTAGATATTTCAAAGGCGTTTCCCACAATATTTGATAGTATACCCTGTATAGGTTTGAGATTCTGTCTTTCCGATATAATGGTATTTATCTTTTAGATATAAGTAAGATGTTTAGACTACTTTCAAAAGTCTGCTTATGTTTTTTTTAAATATATTTGTCTAATTTCAAATATCCAATTATCTGAACATGGGGTTGCCAAGTTCTGCGTTTTGATTTTTTTTATTTAACTCTCGTATGGAGCAAAAATATTAATTTAACGATACATAATACGGTGGCTTTATGAATTAACGTTTCTGATAGTATTTTTTTATATAAATAATTACGGACGATTTTTTAATACGAAACATATTTTCCTAACGAACAAAATGTAACATATGGATTTTTTAAGCTCAAGTAAGTATTATTAAACTAAACGGCTGACCACTTGAAAGGAATATGAGAAATTTGCGAATAAATTTTCGATCTGCATCTCGAGAACTAACTGAGTTACACAGTTGGGATTTTTAGTGTTCTTTTTCAAAATTCTTTGAAAATAAACCAGAAAATATACAACTTTGATCTACTTGGGTGGTAAATATTCTGTACAGGCTGAAAAATAAGTTTACATTTTTGAAAAATTTCGGAGATCCCGATAATAAAGAATTATTTTTTAAAATTTTCTTTTTAATCATACCTGAACGATCTATGAAGAAATAGAGAAAATCAATTTATATCGATTGTCTTTACTTTCATTTTTTATGAATATGATATGAATTAAACTGTAACTTAAAAACCTTCAGCACAAATAATTCAGAGAAATTATACATTCAGTAAATGTAAATTCAAGTAAATGGGTACCAAAAATTACATTTATTTTTTTTACATTTTTATAATATCCAGAACATTCGAAAAACGGTGCGATTCAACTCGAACAAATAAGAAGTTCGTATAAAGATAATAATGGGTATTTAATTGTGTTATTATACTAGGTTGGTAAAAATGCTAAATAAATTTTATACAGTATATTCAGTTTTAGTTAACAAATGGAAAACTTTTTGTTTATAGCAAAAAAGTTGTTCTTCGTATAAAGTTTTGCTTATTTTAAAATAAGATTGAATAAAAAATATATGTGAATCGATATACGGGGTATGAAATAAATACAAAATTAAAATTTGCAAAACAAAAATTGAAATTAAAATTCTTGAAATAGACAAATTAAAGAACCTACAAATACAAAGTTAAAATCACATTTTTAAATGTGTTCAGATTATTTGTTGTGTTTAGATTAACAAAAAAAAGTCTTTTTTGGCTTATTCGTAACTGAATAAAAATTTCTAATTTTAAAGTGATTGAAGCAAATATTTAATACAATTACATATCTCAACATGTAGACTAATCTGTCTTTGGAATGTTTAGATACATAATAGATAATATTATTTAAGCGAGCACAGAAATTGTGTGACTAATGAGTTCCGACAGGATGAATTTATGGATATTTTATTTTCTGGGGATCTAGTGTGAATGCACTGAGGGTCTTTCTTGTACAGAAGCACTCGCTACGTGTAATCTTGGGTATGAGGTCTCGAGACTCTTGCAGAGGAATCTTTAGAAGGCATAATTTGCTAACACTCGCAGGACTGTACATCCACGAGGGTATTATGTTTCTGTATGGAAATAGACAGCTTTTTGCTAAGCACCTTCCGGATCACAATCACAATAACACATCTGTAAACTATAACATTCGATTGCACAGACTCTGAGAGAAGCCCTGCATATTCCTGCCTTAAGTATTTCAATAAGCTCCCTCGACGAATCAAACAAATAAACAATAAAATACATTTTAAACAAGCTTTGAGCGATTTTATTATACAGATCGAACCATATACCACTGCTCAGATCATGTCATTTTAGGGATACATTTGCTTTTAATGTCTGTATTTATGAAAAAAGTATTTCCACGTATTATATTTATAATTTAAATAAATTTGTAATAATAGCTATTTTAAGTTAATTATATATGTTATAGAAAAACTTTTTAAATTGTTTGTAATTTTATTTTAATGCACCTGTTTTATTTGTCGCTTGTTTGGCTAAATGCACTAAATGGTATTTTTTCAAATATAGAGATTTTTTTGACTTGAAAGTATTTCTACAACTCCTATGTGACAATAAGAATTTAAGCTAAACGACACAATTTCTTATGCTAACTTAAATAATAATGTTTATATTATGTATCGAAACATTCCGTAGACAGACTAGTCCACATGTTGAGATAATATGTAATTTTATTAAATATTTGCTTAAATCAATTTTAAGTTAGATATTTTTATTCTGTTGTCTGTTGTTTGTTAAAATCACATATTTTTAAAAATCAATCTTTTTTTAAATAAGCAAAACTATTGTGAAGGTGAGGAAAAATTTTTTAACACTTTTAGCCACCTAATCCAGAGTTAGGAATTTATTATTGTGCTCGTATGAACTTTTCTTATTTTTATGAAACGCCACGATTTTTTGAATACCCTGAATACATTTATAGAGCACCATGTATAATGTCAGAAATTGAATCTAGATAAACAATTCTTTATACTGTGTAAATCCTGTGATATAGTTTTGGTTGGTTTAGTTAAATTATTGAGTGGACTAGAAAATTTTCTATAACATATAGGTAATTCTAACTCAACTGAAGAACTTGGAAAAATGTTCCATAAAAAGGTTCTTTTCAAAGATAAAGTGAAAATTCAAAAAAAATTCATATTCAGTAACCATTGACTAAATGTTGGCTCACCTTCTTTATTATCTTAGTATTACGTATACTAACGGTATCCCTATTGATAATTAGTATTGCATAAGTCCGTTTTTTATCTACAAATTTTTAAGATATGGTATAATTTTTAAGATGAAGTCTATATTTTTGATAATGCCCTGTATGTTGACTAAGATGAAGCTATGAAGTATTTTCCGGTACTTCTTCATATATTGTTGAAATGTGATTAAAAAGAAAATTACAAAAGAATCGTGGATTTTCAAAATCTTTGAAGTTTTTCGAAGGTTCTTATTTCTCACCCGGTATACCAAATATAAATTGCTTCCGTGGGGAGGCAAACTGTACATGAAATTATTAGATTTGCATTAAAATTGTCAGAAACTAAACTAACTTGTTTGACAAAGTGAAGATAAAGGATTTTAGGAACTCGTTTTCGGTTTTACACGCATTTGAACGTATATCGCATGTGGACGATCAGGAAAAGAAGAGGTCCTTACATTACTTTAAACTTATTGGTTTAAGTGAAACTGGCTCTGGAGTGGATTTTAAACCCCCAGAACCCCCCCCCCTAAATACGCCACGTACAAAATATATATACTCAAATAACTCAAATAAGTTGTACATTACCCAGTTCATTATTGAAGAGATTGCAAACAGCTCAAAAAATCCTTACGCTAGTACCCAATGAATAACAAATTTAACTCTGTCACGATGTCAAAACGGCTTGTGTTTCTAGGATAGTTGTTACACGTCATGAAAGACAGCTTTTATCCTTGTGCTTCAGGCCAACTACGATGATGTAAGTGGATTTGTTGAAATTAGATTATAAAATTGAGATGTTTATTACATTACTATTTGAATATAATTTTAAGAAATGGAATTACCTTTGATCTCAAGTATAATAAATGCCTTTTATTACGACTCCTATAGTAGAAACAATAACTATTTGATACCATTTGATTCGTTATTCTTGTGTTAAATTTTGTTATTTTCAGCAATTACGATTTTATTTTTAAAACTTTCTGGCTTAATATTAAAATATTAACACCGAGGGAAGAAAAGACTATAAAAACAGAAAGGTTACCTTTTATTCATTAAGATAATGTCTGGTACTGGTTATTAAAAAAACAAACCGTATTAAAGATAATCGTCAATAAATAAGAAACGTTGGTTCGCAAATCGATGTTATTATAAGTAATTTTTTTCTTTTAATGCTTCATGTAAATACATGATAATATACAGCATTTACATCAAAAAAATTAAATTTGGTACTTGGTACCGTCCTTTAGTTTATAAAACCGGGATTTAGAATTAGATAAATACATTCAAAAAATTCAGCGAAAGCAGATTTTTAACAAGTGTTTCAGTGTCTTGGTTACTAACTTTAAATATTCTCCAAGATAAATGTCAATATATCAGAAGCTAAGTATATCTATCATATATGACTGAACTCGTGTTTTTAAATTCGGTATATTTCCGTATATTTACTCGGAATTTCCCTCGTTATAAATCTCTCCTTTAATTAGAAATAGTGAAGTGTAACCCAATTTAATTTCGTACATAGCCGTTTAGTAAAATATATACATATACTGTTCTTTCAAATCTTTTATTGAGCACCATTTTGTTCCACCATATTGGAATCGTACTATTATTTTACCGGTTTCTACCTATGCCACACTGAATTTTTGGACATAATTTAAAATAAATTCAACAAATATTGCTTTTTAAGATCGCCATTTTGTTCCGTCATGATAAATTCGTAGGATTTTATCCCTATATCACATTTAATTTTCGTGCAAAATTTAAACCCAATTGAATAAGAAGATTTTTTTACGTTAATGATTTTTTGGCCGCCATTTTGTTGCCACATCTTAAATTCGTACCACAATTTTACAGTTTATCTCTATATCACACTTAATGCTTGCACAAAATTTAAAGCCAATCTAATAAGGAGATTCGTACTAAAATGTTATTAGTTCACTTGATTGTTGCGCAAAATTTGAAATAAATTCAATAAATTAGTTGAACTAGACCGCTATTTTGTCATTCCCATATATTCCTTAATTTTTATCCAATTTTAAGTCAATAGTGTAAGTAGTTTTTAGGCTATGCTGTGAACTGACAGGAAGTTCGACAGATCAACAGACAGACTAACGAAATTGAAAAACCTGTTTTTTCGCATCTCGAGATTTTTTCACGATTACAAACATTGTATTTGGCCGCCATTTTATTCCACTATCTTAAATTCGCACCACAATTTTATCAGTTCATCTTTATATCATATTTAATTTTTGTGCAAATTGAAATCCATCTAATAAGTAGTTTTTTAGGCTGATTTTTGCCATCTTGGTTTCGTACCAAAATTTTACCAGTTGATTTCCTCGAAAAATTCAGGTAAATCGGATAAGTAGTTTTTTAGTAGTATTTTTTTTAAATTTTACTTGGCCGCCATTATTTTCGTCATATAGGAAATGTGACCAGGGCCTTCCTATATATGATCATTAATTTTTGACCAAAATTTCAAATAGTTTTTAGCTATGCGGCGAACAGACAGGCAGACAGACAGATCGAAAGACCGACGGATTTGAGAAAATAGGTTTCTTTTTGTATTTAGGAACCCTAAAACGTGAAGATCTGTAAAATCCAGAGAGAATGATTTTTTCACGATCACTTTTACGAGGGATGTAAGAATATACTAAAATCTATATCAATATTTGTAGCGACCAATTCAAGACAAGAGGACATGTTACCATGTATATATAAAATTAATACATTTAAAAAACCAACTAATTTTTGTATTCAACTTTTTTTGTGTACGTCTTACAACTTTTGAGATAAGGTAGAATATCTTCTTACTCGACATTCTTTTATAACATATCAAATGGTTTTTAAAATATAAAATGGATACACATGGGGCTAATATTAGTGTAATTTCCTATATTATCGCTAGGAAACCACACAGTGTCCTGGGAATGCCTGGAGAGAATACTCGCATTAATAGTATTACGCTCAATATAGGGGTTAAAACCAAATCGCTTCTAACTGTTCAGATCTCGTAAACATTTTTTTATAGCTACAGAAAAGGTTGGTACTTATGGAGATATTTTCTGAGGACACTTTTTAGCGGTCTTATTGGTGTAAGAAATTCCAATATCCAATATTTCGTTATCTAGAGAGTCAACTTTTTTTTCTTAATACATTTTTTTAAATAATTGTTCGCACGCAAACATGATTTAATAATTTGCTTTGCTATATTGGGGACAAAAATAGGATTGTAGCTAAACATGTTAATTTTTTTCCTAATTCGACCTATTGATTAAAAATCCGGTTTGCACAAAAATGTGTCTTATAAAAAGAAAACCGTTTTAGACCAAGGGACCTGGCAAGCCACTGAACACATTTACCATTTCCAGGAAACACCTCTTTTAGCACTCCTGTCAATAGCCTTTATTTTGTGAGAAGAACTGCTCTCCATCATTTTGGAAATATGGTTCAGTTAAGCCAAATGGATGCCGATCTGTTGAATTCTTCCAAAAATTTCTTCAAAACTAGATGACCTCTAAGTTTCTTGTTTAAGTGTGTATATTAAAGCTTGATTAAGTGTTTTTTTCTACGACTGTCATGGAAACATCCAAAAGACGAAAAATAATTCCTACTTCATATTTTATTTTAGCGTCTGTTTGTATTCTACTTTTCAATGTCAAAATTTCAAAAATATTTAAAATATTTTTATTTCATACTGTCCGGTAAATAACTATTTACTGGTCTTATTTGCGGCCGATAAATAGCTTATTACAGTACTAAAGTGTTGCCCAACAATGTCCCTAATTCAAACGGCATTTTGACAAATAAAATGTATGCCATTAAACAAGTGACAGTATTATATTTATTTATTTATTTAGCCATAATTGTCTAACAGATGCACCATTTATAAGGCCATTTTACTATAGTCGAAATTAATATTGAATACATTAATCAGAAAGTTAGTCTACCACCACTAACCTAAGTTAAGAAATGGTAATAAGGAAAGAAAACTATAATAAAAGAAATATATGCTTTAACTTCCATATAAGTTGAGTAGAAGACATATTGTTCATATCAATTCTATTACAGAAGCAGGTTCTGTTAAAAATATTTATAGCTTGATATAGAGGTGTTTTAATTAGAAAATGGTTGCAGGAATAGGTAGGTACAATACGGAGAAGATCTAACCTATTGTGGAGTATAACAGTTTCATAAAAAAAGTAGAATAGTATATTCTAATTTCTAATTCTAAATAATTCTCAGTTTACAAAAAGCAGTATGCAATAATGGTAATTTACGTTACAAGGCCGGTATGAGACTTATTACAGAGAGCGAAATTAGGCGGGTGCTGTGATAACACCTAACGTGTATCGTGTAATAAGTTATTTCATACTGTTTTTTTTTGAAACTGAGAAATATGTTCTATAATTATATATATTTTTATATACAAACATCCATCCATAGCATTTTTGTTATGGAACTGCCAATCTGTCACTTGCTTAATATTGCATACATTTTATCTGTCAAAATGTCCTTCGACTTGACATAATTACGAGCACCGCTAGTCAACACTTTAGTACTGTAATAAGGTATTTACCAGCCGCAAATGAGTTCGCTAAGTAATTATTTACCGGACATTATGAAATAAATTACTATGATATGATTAAATGTTATATTGTCATGTAACAAATGGGGGATATACAGTGAATTTAAGTGTACGCCCCAAATGCAGTCGTAGAAAAAATACAGTGTATAACACTGTGAAAACCACTTTTCACACTCATCTGACTTGTCTAAAGGAACTGTTTTCAAAAGTTGTTATTCATTCATTTCATATTTTTTTTATTGAAGATTCCACAATTAGTAAATTTACATTAATCGGTGCATAAAACAAAATAAAAATTTGTTTAGGTTCTATGATATATTTAGTTGCGGTACAAAGGAAAATAGTCAGAAGAATGGATCCTAGAAGGATGTGCAAAAATGAAAGATAAGATATGAAACTTATATTAAAAATTATTTTTTTCTAACATAGACTGTAAAGTTTTTTGATTATCAGACAATACCTTCTGAAACTTTAAAATATTTGTTTTTTTTTTTATTACTTTGTAAATACAGAGGTCAATCTAAAAATTTAATTTTGAGACAATCGATTGCGCCAAAACATTCCTTAAGGTACAAGAAAGATTTTAAAAATTTCAGGTCCGTAATAAAAAGTAACTAACATATACATATCTGCTATGAATAATTTCAATAAAGCAAGCAACTAAATTTTAGAAAAATCTTCAATGTTTTCCTCTATCGTTTCTGTACCTTTTTTTAAATTTAAACTCAGTATATATTTATAATTTTATTTTTATAACTTGTTGTACTTACGAAAGTGATCATTTAATTTGACTAAATTTTTTTTATTTGATTTTTGGAATTAGGTGATGAATACGAATCCTATATAGTGAACATTAATTTGCTTAATTTAATTTTCAAAGTTTACATTTTCCAAGTTTATTGAACTCTGAAACACAAGATGAAAGGAATATTTTTAGAGCAGCTCTAATCGAAGCCCAACAGCAGTATAATCTCTCCCTCGATACTTATTCGAACGTTAAGGGTTGTTTCTGTGAAAGGAATGCTTTTCCCCCTTATTTTAATTGCATGGGTTGTCAAAGAGAATGAGAGGTATTTTGTTGAAAATACGAACTTCTATCCATATAAATATTTTAGATACTTGCTAAACGTTACCATGTTGTGGGTTAAGGAGGGCTACGAATTACATCTTCTTAGGGTTTATAATCTTGAGTGAGATTACAATTATGCATATCATAAACTAAAGGACTATACAATATTTAAAGTGGGAGAATCAATGGAGGATGAGCAAACAATACAACATTTTTAAAAATATACTTATTTTAAGTAACCCAGTTAAAAAACTAATCAAATAATTAAATGATTAAATCTAAATAAATGTTTTCTCTTATGGTTTTTTTACGAAGTTAAAAGTTTACCAGTAGCGTTTGGTTTTACATATAGTATTCTGAAAAAGTTGTAAAAATAAAAACATATGCACTAAGTACTAATAATCAATTTTTTAATTTTTTTTATATATAAATGCATTTTTCTCGCTATGCAGGGTAGCTCTGGAAATATGAAAAAGTCCCCAAAAAACAAAAAGATATATTAAAGCGGTTAATAAAAAAAACCGTGTGTGTAAATGTTTCATTTACCGAATTTATGTTGCTATATGAATTATCTTTTTGTATACAAAAACTATGCTTTCCAGGATAGCCCTAGGGGAATAAAAACCTCAGCTTTTATTTTTATATCGCCTGTTTTTTTTCTAAAAAACTGTAAAGCGCCTCATTTTTTGCATATAAAATCAATTTTGGTACTAATCATTTTATTAATATTGGTGATTTAAATTCAGTTGTTTTCGGAAAAAGACACAAGTCGGTCTACCACCAAAAATATCTGCTTACACGTTGACCTTAAAATTACTTGGAAGTTTCTGTACTGCATTCAAAGAGAATTTCTGTTACTCTGAAACTTCATATTATGTTCCTCCAAATTTGCTGTCGTTTCTTTAGGAATATTATATTTCCCAATGATTGGTCGTCGCAGTATTCGTATTAAAATCAAGAGATATCAATTTAAAAAATGTCATAAAATATTAATTTAATTCTCATTTTACTATTTGATTGTGGCTTAATTGGCAGTGAGAAACGATATATGAGCATTTTCGTTATCTCTATTAATAGCATTTTTAGTATTACCATGGTCTCTTTTCTCTCTCTCTCTCTCTCTATTCAAATTGTACACGTTTGAATGTTTTAAGATCGAGTGTTTCGATTAAATTTTCGATAAATAAATTATTTTTTTTAAGTTAAGTTAAAGGTTTAAAATAAATATTAACTATATTTTAAAAATTTTACGTAAAGAAAGACATTCATGTCCAAGTATAATTCTGTCTTTACATGGCAAAACAAGTTTACACATATTCACTACACAGGTTTAAATTTAGACCAAGTCTAACTTAAAAATTATAGGTTCAAGATGGCATATGCAATGATGGAACACATATTTTTTAAATGCCATAATTACAAAAGCCAGTTACATAAGCAAAATATATATGTTAAGCTAAAAGTTTTAATTGCCATGACGATTACATCTGATCTAACTCTTAAACCTTTTTATCGAATTAACATATCCTGTTTTTCTATAAATGATGTTATTAAAAATACAAATACATCAAAAAGACATACTTTACAAAAATGTTTTTGATATTTTGATGAATTGTTTGAATTTATGAAAACGAATACGTTAACCATAAATTGAAACGTTTGTTTTAAGCTAGATATGATTTTTTGGAGATGGTCAAAGTTAACAATTACTCTGCTGCAAAAACAGAACATATCAAATTTTACCATCTGACCATAAAATTATTTTCCACTTTATTAAAATAGCAACGAGAGAATAGTTGAGACCAAGTCAAGTCTGGTTTGCTTGGAAAACGCGGTGCTTAGTTATAGTTGAAATTATGCTTATTTATCAGTTTTTCCCCACGTTCATATTTAATTAGTTTATGTTATGCTTATTATGTTTAAACAATTAAATTCATTTAATAGTCTTGTGCAAAATCTATCTAAATAAAACATTAGAGTAAGGTTCAGCTGGCAATATTCTTTCATTCCACATCTACATTCTTGTCTACTTCTTAGGTATTTTTAAAGAACTCAACAATTTCTACAATTTGAGGTGTACATAAACCCGTAGTTTTAAAAATAAGGACCATGTACTATGTTTGCTAAAATACATTTATTAATACTTTGCATCGCCATTTTTCGCAAAACTGAATTTGCACCAAATCATGAGTTCATCTCTGTCAACCATGTGTTTAAAAAAAACTTCTAGGGTATTTTGATTTAAAAATATTGTTCTTCTTTTGTTTCCTTAAAAATGTCTGAACGCAGAATTAGGTCTGATAAATTATGTTTGAGCCAAATAACTGCCCACACACGTCCACCTACACAAATACATACAACAAGATTTTTGGTATATATGTAATCTAAAACCACAGCTTTCTAATACAAGACAGGCGTATATTTATCTTTAAAGAGTGAGAAGACTGTAGTTTTTTTTAATTATACCTCAAAAATAAATAGGGGCACCCCGTCAATAACTTGCCGGTGTTGATATTTACAAATCAGTAATAAAATAGAACCATTAATGAAATTTTTAATAATTCCCTCTGTATATAATCGACAAACCAAACAGGATAACCTTACGTCGCCTGTCAATATTCTCAATGGGAACTTTAAAAGTAAAATCGGTACAAACGGTTAAATTCGGGTTCAAACAACGAACAATGATATACGGAATGAATTTCTCTGATTTAGCCTCTGTCTCGCATTCGGGACAAGTCCGCAAAAACATACAGTGTTGTCCCGTTTTACTGCTTTGTTAGATACTTCCCGATTCACTTCTGAGGTACGTTAAGGACAAACGGATTTTGACGTATTTTTAAGTTTCATACCAGTAAAATTTCTATTAGCCAAAAATAAATAGAATATTTCAAAATGATATAAAAAAAGAATTTTGAAAATTGAAAAAAATGGGGAATTTTCAGCTCACCTGCGAGATATTTTCTTTTGGTAACTCTGTGATAGGTTTTCGCCAGCAGTCTGGCAAAGCTTTAAATAATTTATTAAACCGGAGAAAAAATGGCCTTGTGGTGTTAATATACAAATTACGGAAAAAGAAAAGGACATATTTTATTTATAGATTGTACAGTATCAATTCACCATACATTTTCCAATACATTTCCGTCATTAGTTTGCCACTTTTTTAAAGAATGGTGTATTTGTTAGACATCCTAGGGGTTGGGATAATGGTTTCCAGTCTAAATTATGGATTAATTAAAAAGAACCAGTTAAATGAGTCCGATAACTGAAAGTAATTTCGTACTCGTTAACGAGACCGGGACGTTCAAATAAACATTCTTTCCACCGGTCCGGTGTTACGTTTTTCTGTTACCAGGGGTAGAGAAATAATTATTTCAAAGCTGTTTTTGTGTAGACTAAAATGAGTAGGGCAATATAAACTAATGATATTTTGTACCTCTTTTATTTTTATTTTCTTAGGATTTTCTGTGATAGAGAAAATATTCATTTATACGTGCATCTGTTTAAAATTATTGAATCAAATCTTAAGTAGTGATTAAACCTGAGATGTAGATGGAAAAATACCTTGTCATGTTTTTAGTTTTTTCTGATGAAATCCTCCGTATTATTTATATTATTCGCTATATGTTGTGCTGCTTAATATGGTTATATGGTTAATTTCTAAGTATCAAATCTTTAAAAAAGAATGAAGTGCCATCACGGTACCAAAATAAAAAAAATATCTGTTTATCTATTTTAGCTAGATTTTTGTTATAGATAATCAACCAAACTTGGTCGTGAAAAATCAGCTTGCACTAAAAAAGCTCTTAAGTTATTCGTAAAAAAGGCACTTAGTTTTGATGTTAGGAACTACATCCTTTTTTCAAAAGATGCTTGAAATATTCAGGTTTGATTTTAAAAGAACCACTACTTGTTTCATTTAACTGTACGTGTGAGAAAGCCACATTTCAATTGATTTTAAAGTTTTTGACATTTTAGATTTGCAACAAGGACTAACTATTTCGTTCTAAAAAAAAGAATCATGACGCTCTTTGTTTTTTTGTATATATATATATATATGTATATATAATATATATATATATATATATATATATATATATATATATATATATATATATATATATATATATATATATATATATATATATATATATATATATATATATATATATATATATATATATATATATATATATATATATATATATATATATATATATATATATATATATATATATATATATATATATATATATATATATATATATATATATATATATATATATATATATATATATATATATATATATATATATATATATATATATATATATATATATATATATATATATATATATATATATATATATATATATATATATATATATATATATATATATATATATATATATATATACATATATATTACATTTTGAAACTTTATAACTCCCAAACGACTTAGCTTGCAACGTTTCTTTTCTTATTGTATTCGTTTTTATTAAATGGCTTTCCTGAAAAACGAAAAAATAAAAACAAATAATAAAAAAACCTATGTCGCAACGCCGTACACAAAAACAAAGGACCAAATAAAAGAAGATCTAACATCGTATATTCAATACCCTGCCTATACTGCCCAAAGAAATATATAAAAATGACCAGCCAGTACTTAGATACTAGACCGGATGGGCATAAATATACCGAAAACGATTCAACCGCTCTACATAAGCATGAAAAAAAAAAAAGACACGAATACAATTTTTCTGACTCTAAAATTAACGCAAGAACCCAATTTATGCAAAGTACAAATACAGGAAATCCATAGTTTAAGTCAGGTATATCATAATCTAAAAAATAACACACTCTATTCATTTTCGTCTTCCTATCTATATATATTTTAAGAGATTTTATATACCACAAAAAAGCAAGTAGAAGCAATAAATTAATAAAAACTACTTAATTCATTTATTCATAGAATAACATCCACAAGTCTACCTAAAATCGATCGAGGCCAAATTCTTTTTCATTTACCTAATTGTGTATTTCATTTTTGTCCGATATACATTGTGAAGTTCATTTTACATAAATCTAAGCAAATATATATATATATATACATATACATATATATATACATATATATATATATATATATATATATATATATATATATATATATATATATATATATATATATATATATATATATATATATATATATATATATATATATATATATATATATATATATATATATATATATATATATATGTGTGTGTGCGCGTCGGTCAGTCGAAGTTGCTAAGCCGTTGAACTTATAGAAAAATGTTCTTAATAAAACGTTTAACGTTTTATCTCTGCTACTACCCAGAAATACTTTCAAAGATACAGGCTGTCCTAAAAAAGGAATATTAAAAAAATATATTTTTTTTTAAATGGGACACCCTATGTGCAGTGAGGCCCCTGTGGGTTTTGTATTCAATTTTATATTCGTATGTGGGTCGAACCGTTTTTGAGTTAGTACATAAAAAAGAAAAATTTTGTAAAAAACATGTCTCATTTGTCATATCTCCGCCACTGTTTGTTAACTTCACTAAAAAATTTACAAGTAATTTAACCTTAGTCTAATTTTTCCCAAACTATCTTCACTTTTTGATTTAATTATACAGGGGGTCCAAAATATTTGATCAAACAGCTCTATTTAAAACTCTATTTTAATCGAGTTTCTTAAATACAACACCCCGTATATGATTTTATCGCTAAAAAGCTGAAAAGGTGCTCTTTCAGAAAATAGTATGTTTGCGGTATGTATCTCACTATATTTAGAAATATTAAGAATTTTCTTGAAGTCTGCACAGAAAATGAAAAAAAAAACGTTGGCGGCAAGGCCAAGAAATACAAACAACCCCTATATAACTATACCTTAGAAAAGCTGGAAACGTGCTCTTTTAAAACATATTTTTTGCTGTACTCATTCGAATTTTAGGATATGAAGGGTTTTCCTTTACTTTGCACAAAAAAATTGATAAAATCGTATGCGGCATGGCCAGGAAATCACAACAATTGCTTCTTGTTGACTTGTTGTAATTCTGTGATATTTGGTGATATATTGTGCATATTATCTTTGTATAAATAGAGGTGTTTTTTACTAAAAATAAAATATACCAGGCACGAATCAATTGATATGATTTATATACTTAGAGAATGTTTAAAGACTTGTCTTCTGGCATCTTGACTGTACGGCGAGAGGTTTCCTGATAGAAGACATTTAGATGCAAGATCATTTCAAAGATTGAAAGATCGATTTGACAGCACTGGGACAGTTAAGTACGAAAAGCATAACAGAATAAAGCCAGTGCTAAACGAAAGAAATGAATTTAACGTTCTCGCATCTGTTGTTGAAGATCCACACAGATGCACAAGAGACATAAGTGATTTGTTAAGTATAGGTCAAACTTCTGTGAAGAGAATTTTGAAGAAAAACAAGTTTCATCCCCATCGTATGCAACTGAATGCACTTGGAGAACAAGATTTTGAAAATAGGATAAATTTCTGTAATTGGGGTCTTACTCGAATTCGAGAAGATGTAAAGTTTTTTAATAATGTATTGTTTACCGATAAAGCGACATTCCACAATAAGGGTCATGTGAACAGGCATAACTTACACTACTACGCCGATGTAAATCTAAATTTTAATAGAACTGTAGAACAGCAGCATAGGTAGAGTTTAAATGTATGGGGAGATATAATTGGAGTATATTTCAATGGGTATATTTTCCAAAACTTTTTAAACGAAGATCTCGACAATCTGCTAGAAAATATACCACTAGGACGTTCAAGAAATATGTGGTTTCAATTAGATGGAGCTCCTGCTCATTTTAGCATTGCAGTCCTAAATACGCTAAATGAAAAATGTCCAGGCCGTTGGAAGACGGGGACCTAAAGGTCAGCTGATCTTACAAAACCTGATTTTTCCCTACGGGGATACGTTAAAGATTTGGTCTACAGAACACCCCCAACTACATCAGAAAACACGCGGGAAAGAATTAGAGAAGCATTTAATTTAGTTACTCCTTTAATGTTACGTAATGTAAATAGGTCTTTAACCGACTAGAGCAAAATGGTAAAGTGTTTGAATATCTAATGAATTAATTTTATGTATACGACAATGTTATGTTACATTACTTATGCTATATTTAGTAATCTTCTGTTTTAAATACATTCATTAAACTTAACTATGAAATTATATTTATTACCTGTGCCTAAGAGTAGTAAATATTACGATTTCTTGGCCAAGCCAGCTACGATTTTTCCCATTCCCCTGTAGAAAGCTAAGGAATATTCTTAATATCTCACAATAATAATGCCATAATAATAATAATATTAGTAATAATAATAATAATAACGAAACTCCTTAAAATCACAGAAACCCTGGAGATCAACATGGAATTTGGTATAAGTAAATGCAATCTACTTCATATCAACAAGGGACAGTGGAAAGACCACCCTCCGACGGAAATAATCAACAATGAATCTATAGATAACATGCTCAAAGAAGAAACATATAGATACCTAGGCTTCCACCAAAGCACCAAAATTAACCACACTCACGTCAAATCAGAGCTCAAGACGGAATTTAAAACCATACTCACAAAACTACTAAAAACAAAACTGAACTCCAGAAATCTAACGAAAGCTATTAACACCGTCGCAATACCTATTCTTACGTATTGGTTTGGTATCATTAAATGGGCACACACAGACATAGAAAACATTCACATTTTCATACGCTCTGAATTCACTAAACCCAGGAAGATTCATCCCACTCACCATCGAGAGAAAAGAAGGAGGGAGGAGAACAAATTTACGAACTCAGAAAATTCTTCCACAATAAACAAACTACCCTCGACCTGTCTCAAACGAGCCACGCAGCAGATGTACAAGTCACGTCCAATCCCGATTAGAAAAGATGAACACCTGTTCTGAAAAAACATTTAGCGGAAGACACAGATACCTCATAAAGCAAGATCACATGCATAAAAAGCTTTCATATACGTGGTTACAAAAAGGGCAGCTGTTCCTTGAAACAGAAGGCTTCCTGCTTGCCATCCAGGACAAAGTCATATCAACCAAAGACTACCGAAAGCACATCATCAAGGACACAACCATTGAAGACGACAGGTGAAGGAGATGTCACCAGCAGAGAGAAACCTTCGATCACATAACGAGTGGATGTAAAATAATGGCCGGAACTGAATACACCGCAAGACACAACTCAACTGATCATTTATCAAGCATTAGCCACAACATACAAACTAACAAAGAACACAGATCCTTACTACCATTATACACCAACATCCATACTTGAAACGAAGACTACACACACAGATAAAACAATCCCCGCAACAGACTCGATATCAGCTTTTAATCCAAAAAAAGAGAAGATCACTTATTTTATTGACATGGCTGTCCCCAACGATGAGAACATCCAAGCGAAATAGTGAGAAGATCGCCAAATACACCGACTTGGCAATTGAAGTAAAAAGGCTGTGGAAACAGGAAAGAGTCATCATTGTTCCTCTCGTCATATCAGTATCAGGTCTCACCCCAACAACATTTACACCGCATTTGGCTCGATTAGGACTTAATACAGATATTCACAGGAACATCCAGAAATCGGTCATTTTAAAAACATGTAGCATCGTTAGATCATTTCTTAATACACAATAGTTGTTTGTTTTTTTCAATTTCCGTTTTTTTGTTTTTTTTTTGTACTGACTAGGTATAATGCCGTCAGTACAAAATACAGCCACAAGAATACTGTGAGACAACAAGTCGAGATAATAATAATATGACTCTGTACCCAACAATAACAATGTGTTAGATAAATATCAAGAGAAAAAGGCCAAATATTTGCGGAGCTGGCCATTGAGATACAGCAGATGTGGCGACTAAATAAGGTTCATGTGATACCAGTCATCGCATCATCAACTGGACTAGTTCCAAAAACCCTAGAATAGAACCCGAAAATCGTAGGATTGCATACTAACACCTTCATTGACATCCAGAAGGCAGTCCTGTTCAGTACTTGCCACATAGTGAAAACATTCTTACAGTTCAACACATAGAACTAATAGAAACCAGCCCACTCGTTTTGATGCATGCATCCGGGATGGGCTTGGAATCCAACATTTTTTGAAAAATTGATTGTCAATTTTAATAATAATAATAATAATAATAAGCTGTTTCTGAGGAGACGCATGTCATCAATCCTCAGACCACGAAAGCTGAAAAGCCAAGGAAGCGTATAAAATGGACACCAGAAATGAATTGTTTCATAATGCGCTCCTATTATAAGATCACTAAATTTGAGACCGACTTAACCACCTACCGGACCGGCCTTTATGGTTGTTTCCTTCAGAAATACCCTGATCTTCAGAACATCACCGAACAACGCATTGCTGACCAACGGCGAGTAATTGTCCAGAATAAACTTTTGGCTGAACCAATCCTGGAACAACTTAAAGGAGAGGCAGCTCGAATTTGAGAATGAACGTGTTGAGCCCATGGGTCCACTTACAACAGAAAAACCCGAGGAGGAAGTACGAAATGAAGAAAACATACGCGAAGTCGAATCTACAGGACAAGACATCATTGCCAGAACTAACAACACCCAGGACAATGGAGAAATATCAATACAACGAACTCCAGAAAGCTGTTGCTGAGTTTAACAGTCTACATCCAACTCAAAGACCAAAGCTCCTCAAACTTAGAACTAGTCGGGAGACCCACAGCATCCTCAAGAGTTTCAACACCATACTAGCAGAGTTTAGTTTGGAGTATGACACCCTTGACAAGCTCCACACACTCATCTACCGCTCTGCCGTCGCCGTCCTTAGATGGCATAAACAACAAGTACATTCCCAGAAAAAAAGAGGCAAAGCTACACACCAACAAAAACCCATATGGCAAAAAAGACTTGATAATTGATGACTTGAGACAGGAACTAGGAAGACTCACAGACAGATATTTTCGAAGATAGGTACAAAACCTACCGATCTCAACCATCAACAAAAACTAGATGAATATCAGGATACACTAAAGCTAAAACTAAAAGCTAAAGCGCAACATCTGCATAGATACAACAAATGCTCAAAGAGAAAACGACAGAACTGGCAATTCAACACCAACCAAAGATAGTTCTATCGGGATATCAATAACATCAAAGACCAAACCAATACTGAGAAAATGCTACCGAGCAAAGAGCATTTGATCGAGTATTGGTCGAACATCTAGGAATAACCAAAAGAGTATAACCGAAATGTTGCATGATCAAATTCAAACACCACAAATGGAATTTGACTCTATCACCAAGGAGGAAGTTAGCAGCTTTATTAAGGGAACAAGCAACTGGAAGTCACCAGGAGTTGACCATATTCGCAATTTCTGGTATAAGAAATTTGAGGTCCCCCATGAAGCTATGGCCCGTCATTTTACCAAAATCATGCATCATCCGGAGACAACCCCTGCATTTCTCATGCTGGGCACCACAAATATGCTACCCAAAAGCAATAGAACAGAAGACCCGTCCCAATATAGGCCCATCACTTGTTTGCGCACCATGTACAAGATCCTAACAGGATGCATTGCAAATCGTATCTACCACCATGTTGACAGTCATAACCTATTAGCCGAGGAACAGAAGGGATGCACTCGAAACCACCAAGGATGCAAAGAACAACTTATCAGCAACTCTGTGGTACTTAAGCAGGCACCGAAAAAACAACGCAACATACATACTGCTTTTATAGACTAAAAAAGGGCGTTTGACAGTGTACCACATTCCTGGCTTATAGACGTACTACGACTTCACAAAATTCACCCTATTATCATCAATTTCCTGGCAACTATCAAACACCAGTGGAGAACGAACCTGAGGATCTATAATGACGATGAATCTCTTACCACCGATGAGATACATATCAATAGGGAATTTACCAAGGAGATTCGTTAAGTCCACATTGCTTCTGCTTAGCGATGAACCCCCTCTCCACGTTGCTCAATAATACAGGACATTGCTTCAACATCAAAGCCAATAGAGATAATTCCGTATATGGATGATATTAAGCTCTATGGTGAAAACCATAACCAACTAAAAAAGCTTATTGACGTGACATACACGTTCTCGAAAGATATCCTAATGGAATTTGAAATGGAAAAATGTAAAGCCTTAAACATCGTAAAAGGCAAAGTCATTAATGGTGATGTAGCCCTACTGAATGGAGAAATAGTTCTAGCGATGAACCAAAGTGAGACCTATAAATACCTAAGATTCCAACAAGCTAGATTGCTCCAGGATAAGCAAGGAAAGACCAAGCTGAAAGATTAGCACATTCAAGGAGTGTCAGCTCTTCTGAAGACAGAATTAAATGCTGGAAATCTCATTACAGCAATTAACACCTATGCTGTGCCCCTGCTGACCTACAGTTTCGGAATCTTGAAATGGACTAACACGGAGCTTGAAGGACTACAACAACTACAACTTAATCTCGCCAATGACAACATCATTCTAAAGTCACTTTCAGACCCCGACAAACAAGAACAATGGCCTCAAATGGCACTGCACGGCCGACATCACAATGACTTGAATCAGCCACACATAGATAAAGAAGCATAGGTAACTGAAGGATGGACAATTATTCCCAGGGACAGAAGGATTTGTGATGGCAATACAGGACCAAGTTATTAACACACGGAATTACACAAAGACCGGTCCGTTGAATCCGATAAGTGTCGAAAATGTAGCGAGAGATCAGAGACTATACAGCATATAACATATGGTTGCACTTAACTAGCAAACACGGACTACTTCCAGCGACATAACCAGATGCGTAATATCATACACCAAAAGCTTGCTAATAAATACGGGCTCCTGAACACCTTTGTAACCTATTATAAATACCAACCAAATTCAGTGCTTGAAAATAATGCCTTCAAACTGTACTACGACCGGGTAATTATCACCGACAGACGGGTGACGAATAATCGTCCTGATGTGGTACTGTTAAATAAGGAAACAAAGACAGCTTATTTGGTAGATGTCGCTGTACCCAACAATAACAACTTGTTGGATAAATATCTAGAGAGAAAGGCCTAATATGTGGAGTTGGCCATCGAGACACAGCAGATGTGGAGGCTGAATAAGGTTCATGTGATACCGATCATCGTATCCTCAACTGGACTAGTACCAAAAACACTAGAACAGAACCTGAAAATCATAGGACTGCAAACTAATTACTCTCTCATTAACTCAGGACTACCCTCTGTAAATAAAAAATATTTTTACATACAAAAGGATAAAATAAATTTGACGTATATGAATCCTTCGAAATAATTAAACCTTGCTTCTTCAGGTGCCTGATTCATACTCCCAGGGCTACCCTATATAGTTGAAAAGTATTTTTATATACAAAAAAAAATAAAAGAAAAATGTTTCATGTTCATGTTTTTTTTTTCATTTTCAGGGGTGCCTCATGTTTCACTGTATAATGGACAAAAATATTTTAGATACAACCAAATAAAATAAATTAGACATGTTTCGCAATTTTCCGAAATATTACGTTTTTTTTAATATATTTAATAGAAAATAAAAATAAGTACCTACACTAACGAATTCCACAATTTTTTAAATTTACTCCAACTATTTCTGTTTTTATTTTGACTGATATTTGTGTTTGTATGTTGTCAAAATCTGAATGTTTACATTTTAATACCCATAAAAATATTAAAGACCTACGCGCCTGATACTCAAAATCATATCCTCCTGAAACTTTTACCCAAACTGTTTTTGGTGCAAGTTTGAAACAAATCGGTTTGACCGTTCCCAAGGTATCGTTGGACAAAACTTTGTTTACACATACACACACAGACCCATCCGTACATACATACAACATATATTTTTTTCGTATTCGTACAACTCTAAAACGTCAATTAAGCCCACCTCATATATTTCATATGCGATTCCAATACTTCCCCTATATAGCATATAGTGTATTAATGATACATTTTGGCTCTCATAGGCTTCTTTTTACATTTTTAAATATAGATGTAGTTTAGTTTCCCTCAAATATTTAATATGCCTCTTCCATAAATTTGTTGCTTGGGTAGAAATAGAGTATTCTGATAGGGAATGAATACATTTTCAGTTGGATTAACCCATGGCTAACTTGTCGGAATTTCTGAGAAATATCAAAGATATTCAGGAGAAATAGTTTATATAATTTACTCGGCAAACCCAACCGAGTGTCGAAATAGCCACTTTTAACCAGAATTAAGGCACCCCAGACCGAAGGTGGTTGCTTTTGCTTCGAGTTTAGGGTAAATAATTTAACTGCCTGCTAATCCAATGAAGTCGATTATATGGAATCAAATTTTCAAAGGCGAAGCGAAACTGGAGCATGGGTATAATTTTCGGTCATGTGAGGACAAAGGATATTTGTTTTCTTGTTTCAGTGACTTATTGTGATACTTGTTTCAAAATTAAGAATATTGTACTGTGACAATGATCGTGTCTATAATGTATGAACAATGGGTCTGGTTATATTTTAAACGGTACCCTATAGGTACTTTATTATATGAGTTATTAAAAGGCTTGGGTTTTATGGGAATCTTTAGAGTTAAAAAAAAAATAGAGCAAAAGACCATGGAAAAATTAACAAATGAGCATCAACTTAGTTATTTTAAGTGAGACACAACTTAGTTATTTTAAATGAGATACCCCGTATAAAAATTTGTTTCAATATATGGGTCT
This sequence comes from Kuschelorhynchus macadamiae, assembly GCA_030620095.1. NCBI lineage: Eukaryota > Metazoa > Arthropoda > Insecta > Coleoptera > Curculionidae > Kuschelorhynchus > Kuschelorhynchus macadamiae. The sequence continues at coordinate 199,113 of JAUTXW010003662.1, read as the reverse complement.
CTTCTTGCTGATTATAAATATATGAGGTTTAATACCTTAAGCGATACGATTGACAAAAAGTGTGCAATAAAAAGCAATATAGAGAGATAGATAGAGAGAGAGAGAGAGAGAGAACGCTTCACTACATAGTGGAGTCAGTGGGAATACATTTCCTCTTATGGCAGGGTTTTCTTCAAATTTCTCGGTCTTAAAGATAAGGGTATCATACCTAGTATATTTTTCAGTCAGCAAGAAGAGATCCATTTGACGGACATATATTGTATGGGGTGTTCCATTTATAATAATTCGAAATTGATGCTCATTTTGTTAACTTTCCGATCGTCTTTTTTAGTATTTTTTTTGTAAATTCTATCGATTCCGATAAAACTTATATAATAATTCATATAACGTATATAATAACTAATATTCTAAAGTCACTAGGGTACATACCGAATTTAGGTTATAAACTAGAATAAGCTTTAAATATGAAAGTTCTAAAGTTTGGTCCCTATTTTTATAAATCTAAAACTATTTAATTTTGCGTGCATTTGTACGTATTTTTTTTGCTATTATGAATATAACGTTTATTTTTCTAATATTTTAGTATATTAGGTTTGTAATAAGTTCGTTCAATAAAATATTTATTATTAATGTTTCTATCTCTCAGTAAAATAAATTGTGGTTTACAGTAAAACTACTTGTGAAACATTTTTTTGTCATTTCCGTGTCAAGCACGGGATTGACACCGTACTTTCCTGTTTTTGAAAATTCTATTTAAATGCAAATTACTAAATTACTTTGTCGGTTATCATTAGAATATAGAGTCTGCTATCCACATTGCATCGTTTAGAGGTAACTTTAAGTCAAAATACAATTTTTTTTTAAATCCATAAAACACTTCAAAATTATTCATTTTCTGTGTATTGACCCATATATAGTTACGATGTTTATGTAATAAATTATTTTAAAAAGATGTCGGATGATATCTATAAATGATGTATAATACCTATTCCGGTTTTTCGTTATGCACATAAGATAAATTATATATGATGTTTCTGCAAAAATGGTCTCGTATTAAAACCTTCCATGCATTATATATATTCACAAACCCATAGGTCACTTCACGTCAGTCGCAGTTGACCCAGTCTTCTATTGAAAGAAAGCAATTTCAATAAGAGGTGAATGTCATATTAAATATGAGAGAGTGTTCTGTTTACAACGTGTTTAATGTCGGCTCAAACCGTATGAGCTAACTACTTCAGAAAATAGGCATTTATAAAATAGATGTCAATAATAGGTATTTTCATGCACTGAAAAGTACGATCGTACGGAAGATCATAAAGTATAGTTTTGTGAATATTGGTACTTATATAAGTCAGTTTACCTTGCCCACATTTAAAGTCAGCTTCACTTTCTTATTTGCCAACTTATCGATATTTTTTTGCCAATAAATGATAATTAAAAATACTTGAACAACGATGTTCCCAATATTATATTTTGTTTAAACACCTTATAACTACCCACAATTCCAAGTTTTATAAATCTAATTGCTTCACTAACACGATTTTTTGTATTTTTCGAATTTTTGAGAATATATATTCCCGCAACGGCTACAATTCTAAATTTAAAAAAAAATATTTCCTACAAGGGCCTCTATAAAAAAGCTCAAATATAATCTGACATCCTTGGGAATTAAAAATACTCTTTGCACATTCGAACTTGAGCCCCCTTTAATTATGTTATAGGATAGACGACATAACAATAAAAAAATATTTCGACTAAATTAATTAGATTAAGCATATAGGCATACAATTAGTTGATCCGTTGGGTGCTTGCCCATGCTCATCATTCATATCCATGCGAATGAAATGAAAATTTCAAGATTTAAATAAGCAAAAAAGTCCACATTCATTATGAGTGTGGATACAAATACAAATAATAATGATAAATTAAATTTTTATTAACTAATGGCTTACAATTACTACTTACCAGCAATACCACCAACAAAAGATACAACAGAAATAGCTTCCAAAAAGGACTGATGGCAACATTAAACGGCTGAAAACACAAATACAATGAATATAAAATGATAATAATAATGACATGCAAATAAATCCTTGACATTTAAGTCTTTGTCATGAAAAACCTGCCTATGTTGATGGTAATTTAATCTTTTAACATATTTCTTGATTATAATCATATTCAGAAGACAATATTGTATGTTGCATACTTTCCTTGATTATTGCTTTATGGAGTGCTAATCGACAAGAGAAACTATGATTAAAAAGCACGTCTTTCATATTTTCATCGATTGATGTCATAATTGTAGCAATTCTGGCTTAAGTTAACTGAGTCGTTATCAGCATGGTTCAACCATCATAAATTTTCGTCGAAATTAAATGTCAGCATTACACATAAATTAGATGATCCGGTATGACAATAATCGTCAATTTATAAATTGTATAAACGACTTTGCTTACTGTTTGAAAATATAATAAACTTAGTTTTGTTTTGGCTAAGATTCAGTCAGCTTTTTGAAACCATAATATCGTGATTTTGTTCTCCATAGTGGTAGTAGTTTTAAGTGAATGAGCATCATTTTTTTACAGGAACAGTGATGAGGTTCGCTCCAGGTGAGGTAGAGCAATGATCCAAGGACTGAGTCATGCAGCAATTCTTGCTCTTTGAGTAAAGAATTACTTTTAGCTCTATTAACTAAAATACATTGCATGCGTCAATTGTGTCCTCTAATCCCATACTTTTCTAGTTTATACAAGAGAATGTTGTGGCAGAGATTTTTATCAACAGCATTAACGATGGTCACTTAAAATTCACGTAGGGTACTTTCAATACTAAGTGATTTCGTAAAACCGTTTATTCTTAAATTTTAATAACTAATTTTTAATATTTATCTCGAAAAGTTTGGATATAATAACTAATTGATAACAGACTATAATCGGTCTATAATTTGAATAGTCATTTTTATCCCCTTTTTTATGAAGATGTATGATAATGACTAAATTTAACTCTTCCGGGAAAATCACAAACGCAACAAACATATTCTCAATATGATATAATAATTTACACAAAGCAAACTTACATTTTTTCGCAAATTATTGGATACACCGTCATTTCCTGTAGCATTATTAAAGTTCTTGATATTACTGATAAAATATAAATATTTTTACATATAAAGGATAAAAATAAGGTAACATTACAAAATGGTATACATACTGCACAAACGCAGTATCAGTATTATTACTTATGGGTAAATTAGTAAAGTTAAAATTAAAATTATCTGCTGGACTTGTACCATCCAGAAAGTCAATATTAACTACATTTGAAAGTATGTCACTAACATTTTTGCTTAAATCCAGTTCACAAGACACTCTATCGAGAATGAAATTAACTAACCTAGTTAACTAATTAATTAACTAGGTTAACGTTATGACAGCTATAATGACTATTATTTAACGCTCTAGGACAATGTTCACGGTCTAGGTATAAACTGACCAGTGTTGCATGACAATGATTAATATTTGATAATAAATCATTATCGATATAACATGACACAGATTTCAAGGTAATTTTATTTTTTAAACCACCGCTCGTTATATTTTGAGAAACTAATTGGCACAACTTGCTTTTTTAAAACCATATCTTCCCTGGAGTTTTACTGTCTGCAAAACAGTAACAGGTGCATTGTAGTTTGTAGGCAAAAATTGAGTTCTATAGTTAAGAACATTCACGTTAGTAAACTTACTTCTTAGTGAAGTCAATCTACCGTAAAAAAGAAAGTACTTTTCTCCTCAGGTTTTTTTGTATAAACATATTGGAGGCACCATACAGGAAGGGAAGTTTTTGCATTGCTCAGAGACCAGAAGTTTTATTTTTTTAGTTTTGTAGAAAACTCGCGTTTTTTGGCAATTTTTTTTTAGCCCAAGCATTCGTGAAACAACTTCTGTTGATCTGTATCAATCTGTACGTTGAAACAAAAAAATAGCATTTTTTTTATTTTTAAATTTTCGCTACCAAATATTTTTGCCTATATATATTTGGCAGAAAAATAAATTTAGTAACGGATCACAAACCACTCCAATGGATTTTCTCTTTAGAGGATCCTAATTACTAAAATAGCGTATTAAACTTGACGAGTATGATTACAACATAATATACAAAAAGGGAAAATTAAACACAAATGTTGATGCTCTCTCTCGAATAGAGTTGCATACGAAAAAGACAACGCAAAATTTCCCATTAAAACAATATATTGAAGAATTTAACAGACAGTTACAGGAACATGAAATTTTAGAGCAAATTTCCACCGTAGCACAAGCGGACAATAATGATCTCGCACAGGTCAATGACATGACAGCACATACATCAGCTGGCGACCAACCACCTGATAAAAATATGACAGTTCACACCAATGAAAGCGAAGATCCTATAGTAGGGATTCCTATTTGTCATTCCTGTAAATTATAGTTCTAATCAAATTATTATTTCTTCAGTATTATATTCTCCGGCAAAACCAAAAATTAGCGTTTTGTTTGAGAAAAAGCGTCGTATTAATATCCCAATGTCCGAAAATAACTTTGATCAAAAAATACTAAATTTTGTTAAAGAGTTGATAATTCCCGGTAAACAATATTATTTATATTTTGAAAAAGCCGAAATATATGAGCCATTTGTGAGGTCATTCGAAAAACATTTAAATGACCATCTTTAAAATTTAAAACATATTTAAATAAATTAATAAACGTCACTGATAAACAAAGCATCCCAGAAATAATACAAATTTACCATGAATCGGAAACCAACCACCGCGGCATTGACGAAACAATAAATAGAATCACAAATAAATATTATTGGCCTACCTTCAAAAATTCTGTACAAACATTAATAACTGCGAAATTTGCCAAAAAAGTAAATACGAACGTCACCCAATTAATATGCAAATGAACGTCACATCCACAGCTACTAAACCATTTGAAATTATAAATTTAGACACATATACATTTGAAAAAACAAAATTTAATGAAATTATAGTGGATAATGGTACCGAGTTTAAAAATACTTTGGTAACAAAACTAAACACCCACAAAGAAAAATCACAACTAATGTATTCAAATATAAACCAAAAACTAATCAATGATAAAGAATAAATTATTTAAAAAAATTATGGTCAACAAGTTTATATTACGAAAGACATAAGACAAAAACTCTCTTAACAAATTTGCAGACCCTACAAAAATCGGAACGGTGAATCAAAATCGCAAAACAGTATCAATTCAGTCTCATTCTAAAATTCATATGGATAATTTAAAACGCCCACTTAGACAAACGTACAACTTCGACTAAAATTTGTCGGGGCTGTTATCGCAGACGGAGATAAAGTCACGATCAGACAGCTAGACGACAATCCAGGAATTTTCTCATTAAAGCTAGGACAAGCAAAACTTAAAGAATACACCTACACACTTATTCATTATTATGACTTAAATCCTATTATACTAGAAATTGACAACCTGCATTATAGATCCAAGAATATAACTGCTTCTCTAATTACTCATAAATAATATTATGCTAATTTGACTAATTACTTAATAATATTAAAACTTACGCAAGATAGGATAGAAAATAAATTAAAGGAAATAATACTTCATCCTCAGAGGTTTAAAAGAGGTATTATCAACATTATAGGCTCTGTTTTTAAAGCTGTGACAAGTAATCTAGATGTAGCAGATGGTGAAGACTGAAAAATTAATAAAATATTTAGAGGAAAATCAAAGTAAATTGGCTGAAAACATTCGAAACCTAAGCTCGATTTCCACAAGCGTCATCAATAAATTTAACTGTTCAACAAATATGCCAAAATGAAAAACTTATCGAAGACAAAATTAATCAAATTATCATAATTGTACAAAATACTACATATAGGGAAAACATGCACTTAATTAAAGATATTCTAAACCAAATAATGAATTTGTATGAAATCATAGAGCTAATATTACAAGATATCGAAAACTCAATCGCGTTTTCAAAATTAAAAATCATTCACTCAAGTATAATAAAACTAACCGATCTCTCAAGAGAAATTACAAAGCTTGGCAAAGTAGTAAGTTTTAATTGGCTACCTTTACCGGCTGTTTAGAAAATATTTTGCAACCTGAAAAATTAATTGATGTTAATGGTTTTATGCTAAACAACAAAATTATTAAAGGTACCAATAGTCGCTCATTACAATATTGAATATTATCATTTATATTCTGTACCCGTGGTACAGCAGAGTCTGTTTAAGGTTTTCATACCGCGTGGCAAATATTTAATTGAAAATCAACTACACTACAAACATCGAGGAACACACAGCACAGAAACACAACCCAGCCTATTTATCTGCGAAAAAGAAGAATTGAAGGAAATAGACCAACCTCCGCATGTAAACAAGTTGACATCACTATAACAAAACCAGTCACAAACCATCTAGAAAATTCCAATCAATGGTTACTTAGCGCTCCTAGAAGTAAAACAATCTTCATTAAGTGCTACTAGCAAGTAGAACATCGGATGTTACACGGAAGTTACCTAATCATCTTACCGACTGGTTGCCGAGCCAGTCTTGATGAAATATAATAATAATATAATAATGTTACCAGATTTTAAGAAAACTCAGCTATATCTCCCTCTATTGAGTTTAAGTGTTCACTTGCAACAGATGAACTACATGAGCTAATTAACAAGATCGAAGAAAATCAGCCACGAATTATATTTGACACAATTTCAAAAATACCCAGTTTGTGGACAATTATTATTTACATTATTTTAATTGTATTATGCGGGTATTCACTATACACGATGATGTTCCAACGAAAATGCTTTATGAAAAAAACTACCCAGTCAGAAGCTAGCCGCCTACCAATAGAACTACCCCTTACCAGGTGTAAAGTCCAGCGGATTCGATGTTTTTAAATTATTACGCCACAGCAGAGCCCAGCAGTCAGTTAGAAGCATCCATTTTTATCACTTATAATTTTGTACACTTTTTTGTAAAATAAAGCTTTTTAAAAAGGTAAACCGTCGGTCTTGTTAGAAAAAAAAACTTGGTCGTTGTGGAGACAAATATATTTGTATTTTTAAGCGGCTGTCCCTAGGGCTACCCCATATAGTAAAAACATGTTTTACATACAAAGGGTGAAATAGATTTAAAGTTCTTTTCCGTTTTTTACCTATAACCGCATAAAGATAGTTACATTTTTTGGGAATTGCTTTACAGCTCTAGGGCTACCCTGTATAGTACAAAAAAATGTTTATATACAAAAATTAAATAATTTGTTTTCGTATTTAATTTCATCCTCCTAGGGCTAACCGTAACGTGGAAAAAATGTTTTTAATATGAAATGATAAAAGAAATTTTATGTGTATCCCCGTTTCTTAAATAATTGCTTCTATCGTAATAATTGTAATTATAAATAATAATTGGCTGCCTCATCTCTTTAGGTTTACTGTGTATAGTAAAAATCATATTTTATATGGAAACAAAATTAATTTAAATTTTTTTTTAAAGCTAAATGCTTTTTTCTTATTCAGGGAAATGTTTCATCCCTGTATAATGGGAAAAAATATTTTTGTGTATAAATAGATAAAATAAATTTGATTGTTTTCACCTAATTTTGAATAATACTTTTTTTTAGATATATATATATATATATATATATATATATATATATATATATATATATATATATATATATATATATATATATATATATATATATATATATATATATATATATATATATATATATATATATATATATATATATATATATATATATATATATATATATATATATATATATATATATATATATATATATATATATATATATATATATATATATATATATATATATATATATATATATATATATATATATATATATATATATATATATATATATATATATATATATATATATATATATATATATATATATATATATATATATATATATGTATATATGTATGTATTTATGCCGGTGATGTAGAAATAAAGCTTGAGGTTGTTTCTGATGCTGAGTTTATGATCTTCTATTCTTGCCGATATTCGTCTGTTAGTTTGCCCCACGTACAACTTTTCACAGTCCTGGCACGGAATACTGTATACTCCATGGTTTTCCAGTTTGATTTTATCTTTTGGGTTTTCAAGTAGTTTACTTATAGTTGTTTGTGGCTTGTGTATTGTTTGTATGTTGTGTTTCCTAAGAATTCTCCCGATTCTGTCTGTTGTGCCTTTTACATATGGTAAGACTACTTGTTGCTTTCCCGGTTCATAATTCTTGTTGTTAGTTGTTCGGGAAACCTGTGCATTAATAGCTTTCTCTATGGTTCGATTTGTGTAGCCATTTTTCTTTAAAGCACTATATATTACCTTTAGTTCGTTTTGTCTCGTCTGTGTTTCAATTGAACGCACGGATCTGGATATTAGGGTATTTGCCACAGCTTGAATTTGTGCTGGGTGATGATGTGATTTTGCATTTAAATATCTGTCTGTATGTGTTGGTTTTATACTGTACCCTTAAGCCCAAGTACAGTATAAAAAATAGCTCTCAATTAATAAGTAAAATCAATAATTTAAAAGTTCCAAGTAACGCCGGACTAATATGTTTTGACGTTCAAAATTTATTCCCTAGTATACCGCCGGCTGATGTTTTATTATTAGTTGAAGAACTTCTTACTAAAAATAACGTTAATCCAATATATAAACAGGATATTTTAGAAGCCTTGTCGACTTGTTTAGATCAAAATTATTTTGAGTTTAATAAAACTGTGTACATAAGTAAGGAAGGTTTAATAATGGGAAACCCTTTAAGTCCAATTTTAGCCGAGATGTTTATGGACAATTTGGAAACTAAAATTCATGAATATTCTCTTAGTAAAAATTTCATTTATTGGTATAGATATGTGGATGACATACTAGCATGTTTTATTGGTACTGACAGGCAACTAAAATCATTTTTAGATTATATCAATAACCGACACAAAAATATACATTTTACTGTTGAATTAGAAAATAATAGAGAAATTAATTTCTTGGACTTAACAATAACTGTTAGAAATAATAAACACGAGTTTCAAATCTTCCACAAACCTTCTCATACCGATATTACAAAACACAATACATCTAATCACCCTTTTACGCATAAAATATCAGCATTTAATAGTTTTGTTCATAGCTTGATCAACATACCTCAAGTAACGAAAGATATATTAAAGAATTAAATATAATAAAACAAATAGCTGTTAATACCGGTTATCATGAAAATCTTATAGACAAAATAGTAGAAAAGAAACAACATAAAAAGGCATTACAGTTAATTTATCCTACTAACAGTTTCAAAGAAAATAATAATTTCCATACTTTTACTTATACAGGAAAAATAATATTAACTATTACTAAGTTTTTTAAAAACAAAGGTGCAAAAATTTCTTTTAGAACTAACAACAGCCTCAGTAAATACATTAAAAACAAAAAGAGTAAAACCAAAAAACACAATAAATCGGGTGTTTACAAATTAAATTGTGGAACTTGTCCAAAATTTTATATTGGACAAACAGGCAGAATATTTCAAAAAAGGATAAGTGAACATAAATTCAGTTACAGAAAGCATAAAGATAATTCGAATTACTCCAAACATTTAATTCAAGAAAACCCTACTTTTGATGAGAACTTCGAAATTTTACATGTAGAACGAAAAAGTAAAAAACTTAATTTACTAGAAAGTATGGAAATAAACAAACATAAAAATAACAACACGTTATTAAACGATCAATTGGACCTGAACGGTTCCCCATTGTTAAACCTTTATTAGTTTATTTAGGGTAAATCCAGAACATTTGAACTCTATAAGATCCGCAGTTGTAAAAAAACGCATTCAGGTATTTAAAATCTATAATTTGTGGTACACTCTTATTTTATTTTAGTTTACATCTAACATCTGATGAAGCCACAGTGTTGGCGAAACAATTGTCATTATTTTTGTAAAATAAATTAAGTGGAGATTTTAGCAAGTGTTTTGTTTACTTTGTACATATATATATATATATATATATATATATATATATATATATATATATATATATATATATATATATATATATATATATATATATATATATATATATATATATATATATATATATATATATATATATGCTGAAAGTGTCTGTTCTGCAATATTGTTAGGTCAAATATTACGTTTTTTAGGAATTTATATTTGTCAGCGAATTATATTATATAACCCATATAGTATATTAATAAAACAATATATGGGCTGAAAGAAATGCGAAATTATTAAAAATAACCAATGATGAATATCGTACTACTGGCATTTAAAAAATGCTTCATACCTACTTTAGTTATAAATTTAACTTATCAACACATTTTTTTCGTATACAGTAACTACTACCAGTAATTGTGTAGAGAACTCAACGATTTTATTCCATTGTAGATTTAGAACCAATTTGTTTAAAACAAAGGAATATTGAAAAAGGCGGACTCAAACTACTGGTTTTCTTTACAAAATTTTCATTTGTGAAGGCTTTCATTTCGTATGCATGACCTATTTGTACAACTGTTCGGCGCTTGTTTATTTGCCAAAGTCAAAGGGTGCTATATAAATGCCTTGAAATGTTTATCAAATATACAAGTAGTCTCATCAATCATCTTGGATACTAGCATAATTATTTATGGTATTTGTCAAATACCCGCCTTCCCATGCAATCTTTTTTTTTACTATTTAGTTATCAGTATTTATTTACCTTAGGAATTAGCTATGAATACATTAAATGTAAACAATAATAACGTTTTTATTTATCGAACAAAAAAATGCGAGCTGAATTTTTTTTTTGTAAAGTGGAAAACTATTCATATTTCTCTTGCAAACCCAATTTGGGAGTTACTAAACATTAGTCCTCATTCAAATTTTATTTCGTCCCGGATATATATTTTACTTTTACAATTTTCGCGGTGTCAATAACATTTCATAACCCACATATAACGCAGAGTCAAGGATCTACACATAAAATCCACTCTTTTTATTTTAAAACATTTTTCTAGTTTCACGAGCACATTTCTGCGTGAAAAGCCTCTCAAAAGAATATCATAAAAACCAGCGCGGTGGCATGTTTATATTTTTATTACTTTTAATGCATGATCGTGTATAGTCCTTTTCTCGGTTTACTGTTCTTTCTTGTATAATATAAAGACACTTCATGTCCCCAATGTAGAAATATGCAAAATTCCCTTAATTATATTTAATAATATTATATATTTTTGCCGACCTAATAAAATCCTATTTTAAATAAAAAGGGGTTTATGAGTCAGGCGGTTTGTTTATATTAGTCATGTCGATAATAGATTTTTTGTTATCGGATGATCGAGTTAAGAATTATTCATTCTTTGTCATAAAGCGTTAGTAAATAGACACGTTGCTTATTGAAATTGTGTTTTAATGAAATAAATCCCATACCTATCAATAGGTTATGGGCCCAGGATACTCAGTTAATTAATTAAGTAAATTCAGTTATTAAAAAGTGTTATTTGTAAAAATGGATTCAAAACATAGCAAAAGAAATATTCAACCATTTAACGGGGATAGATGCAGTGTATGGAAATTCCGAAAAAAATCATTATTAGCCAAACTGGATGAAATGGACAAAGTTTCTCATTTATTATTAACTTTACCGAGTGCCTATGATGGAGTTATAACTGCCCTTGAAACTCTTAGTGAAAATAACTTAAACATTGCATTTGTGAAGACAAGATTGTTGGATCAAGAAGTGAAATTGCAAAATGAAGATAATACGAGTGGAAAAGTACTTTATACAAACAAAACATCGTTACCATCGGGAAGTAATACAAACAATAAACATAAAAATAAGTATCATAAATCCAAACATCATAAAAAAAACAAAATTACCTTATACTACGTCAAACATCAAATGTGACCATTGTGGACGAAGAAATCACCTGAAAAAGGATTGTTTTTATTTTAAGAAGATGAATGAAAACCAAAAGGAGCCCAAACGTACAATTCAAACTGTTCAAACGAGCAATACTGGTGGTTTTGCTTTTATGCTAGGAACTCCTGCCCTTCCAAATTCAAACAAAAATGAAATTGTGTTTATTCTTGATTCTGGAGCCACCGATCACATCATAAACCGGTCAGATATGTATAAAACCTATTCTAATTTGAATAATCCTATACACATTTCCGTAGCCAAGAACAACACAGCTATTTTAGCCACTAAACAAGGTTCAATTGATGTTACCACTAATCTAGGCTTCAAAGGAAGTCTGGAAAATGTCCTATATTGTCCTGACATTCCATATAACCTGTTGTCTGTTAGAAAAATGCAGGAGAGTGGTATGCTGGTAGTTTTTGATGGCAACGGAGTTCAGGTTCAAAACAAAGGACAAATTGTAATGACAGGTAAGCCTTTAAATGGTTTAACAAGCATAATTTTTAGTGTAAATTCTAAATTAACAAATAATTACAATTCAGTAAATATAAGTAATACTAGTAAAACAAATAATAATTATAAATTATGGCACGAACGTTTAGGTCATTTAAGTAAAGATAAGTTCTTACATTTAAAAAGGTTAAATTTAATGGGTGATATAACTGAAATAAACGATATAATTCCCAATGAAAATTTTTTATGTGAGGCCTGTATATACGGTAAACAAGCGAGATTGCCATTTGCAAAAGAAAAACCTAAAAAGGAAAATGGTAGACCGCTGTTTGTCGTACATACAGATGTTTGTGGGCCTATTACACCTCCTACATGTAATAATAAAAATTATTTTGTAACGTTTATTGACAGTTATACACATTACACTGTTGTATATTTGTTAACATATAAATCGGAAGTTTTAGGTGTATTTAAAGATTTTGTTGCTAAGAGTGAGGCACATTTTAACTTAAAAGTTGTAACTCTTTATTGTGACAATGGGGGTGAATATTTATCCAATGATTTTAAAACATTCTGTGTCGAAAAAGGTATTACATATCATTTAACAATAGCCCATACACCCCAACAAAATGGTGTAGCAGAGCGCATGAATCGCACGATAACCGAAAAGGCACGTGCGATGGTAATAGGTGCAGACTTACCTAGGTCATTTTGGGGAGAAGCTGTTCTAATGGCAACTTACCTAATAAATATAGTACCTACTAGCGCTCTGCTAAATAACAAAACACCATATGAAGTATGGCATAACAAAAAGCCTACATTAAATAATTTAAGGGTGTTTGGCGCTACGGTTTATGTTCTAAATAAAACCAGAAAAACTAAATTTGACTCAAAATCTTTTAAATGTATTCTGGTAGGATATGAGCCTAATGGTTATAAGGTATGGGACGTCGAGGCTGAAAAGTTTATTACTTGTCGTGATGTTATATTTGATGAAGTAAACTTTAAGAACTCTAGGCCCCAAAAGTCTGAAGAAAATAATCAGACTTATGATATAAAGAAATCTAAAATACCTGAAATTATATCAGATGAAATAATAATAACTGATACTTCCAAAGAAATACCAATCGACACAGAACCCCATGTAAGAAAAAATGATAGAATTAAAAATAAGCCAGCTGTTTGCTATAAAGAAAAGACAGAAGATGACATTTATTCTAGTTTTTTTAACTTTAGAATCATCTTTATTAAATATTCCTAACTGTTTTTCTGACATTAAAAATATGAAAGATCGCAATCAGTGGGAGCAAGCTATTAATATTGAAATTAAATCACTCATAGCAAATGATACTTGGGTTCTAGTAAATAAACCTCCTAATAAAAACATTATTGATAATAAGTGGGTTTTTAATATTAAACATGATGAAAATGGCAATTTAACTAGATACAAAGCTCGATTGGTAGCAAGGGGTTTTAGCCAAAAGTTTCTAGTTGACTATAATGAAACTTTTGCGCCAGTGGCAAGAATATCTAGCTTAAGATTTATTTTGGCATTTTCTAATCAATTTGATTTACTTGCACATCACATGGATGTGAAAACTGCATTTTTAAATGGGGTGTTAAAGGAGGAAATTTACATGAAAGTTCCAGAAGGTGTAAAAGCAAATAATGGCCAAGTATGCAAGTTAGTAAAATCTTTATATGGTTTAAAACAATCGTCAAGATGTTGGTATCAACGTTTTGATGAATTTCTAAAACATTTACATTTTAAAAGTTCAGCTGTAGGTCCGTGTCTGTATATTTTAAATAAAGGAGATATTGCTAAAAAATATTTACATTATTTTATATGTAGACGATTTATTAATTATTACCAAAAGTAGAGACACAATGTTAAATTTTAAGTCTTATTTATCTAAAAGTTTTCAAATGGTTGATTTACAAGAAGTTAAATTTTTTCTTGGAATAAAAATTGAAAAAAATAATACCTGTATAACTTTAGATCAAAGTGTATATTTAAAAAGTATTTTAAATAAATTTAATATGATTGAATGTAAAGCAGTGGACACACCATTGCCTACTAAATTAGACTATGCTGCTTTAAATTCAGATATTAGCTGTGCAGCACCATGTAGAAATCTTATAGGCTGTCTTATGTATGTAATGTTATGTACACGTCCTGATATTTGTGCAGCCATTAATATACTTAGTAGATACCAAAATAAAAATAATGAAGAACTATGGAAATCATTAAAAAGAATTCTACGGTATATTAATGGTACACTAAATTTAAAACTTACATACACAAAAACAAATTTTGATAATTTGCTTATTGGTTATGTAGATTCAGACTGGGGAGGAAATGAAACTGATAGAAAAAGTACTTCAGGTTATGTATTTAAAGTATTTGATAATTGTACTATTTCATGGAATACTAAAAGACAACAATCAGTTGCTGCCTCCTCAACGGAAGCCGAATACATGGCTCTTTTTGAGGGTGTTAGGGAAGCTAAATGGTTAAAGTATCTTTTAAATAGTATACATTTAAATATAACCAGCCCTATTATTTTATATGAAGATAATACTGCTTGTATTAGCATAGCTAATAACCCTAGTGATCATAAAATGTCGAAACACATAGATATAAAATATCATTATACGAGAGAACAAATTAAACAAAAATTAATTACTCTCAAATATATTTCGACAGGGGATCAACAAGCAGATGTCTTCACCAAACTACTTCCAGGCCCAAAGTTTGGTGTAATAAGAATGAATCTTGGACTAAATTAATTTATTAGATATGTCTTTACAATTTTTTTTGATAAAACAAATTATTATGTTGTTATCATAATTATTATGTTATAATGTTAATATTATTATATTGTATAATTTTTTTGTAATTTTTGAGTGGGAGTGTAGAAATATGCCAAAATTCCCTTAATTATATTTAATAATATTATATATTTTTGCCGACCTAATAAAATCCTATTTTAAATAAAAAGGGGTTTATGAGTCAGGCGGTTTGTTTATATTAGTCATGTCGATAATAGATTTTTTGTTATCGGATGATCGAGTTAAGAATTATTCATTATTTGTCATAAAGCGTTAGTAAATAGACACGTTGCTTATTGAAATTGTGTTTTAATGAAATAAATCCCATACCTATCAATACCCAACACTTATTTTATGCAGGAGGCACTGCAAGAACTCAATTCTAAATAATATATTTGCTCGCGTTTGTAATATAGTATAGTGCAGCTGAAATGTTTTCTCTCCTTGTATTTTAAACGCAATAGTTAAAATATACAGTGAAACTTCTGCCACCTCAATCATATTATATGTCTTATCTTTCATATGTAGTCGTAAGAGACCCAATACGGACTGGGTTCACATCAACTGCATCAGTAAAATTTTTGTTTCAATTTTAAAATGAATTATGGCTTCAGGAGGTCTTAAAATGAGTTCAAATTTTATTTTTTTATTTCCAATTTTACACTGATAAAGCTATGTAAAACACGATGATTACTTCTTTTCCCAAGAAACATAAGAAAATTGACTTGGATTTTAACTTGCTTAATAGTAGTTTTATGATGGCTTTGATAAAATGCTATGGTTTTATCAACATCCTAGAAATGGAAAATTTTATTTCAAATTAATATTTACTTAAAAAATGCCTTTAAGATATCTATAAGATAAACAAAAATCTTTTTTGGCTTTTTCGCAACTGAATAAAAATATTTAACTTTAAATTAATTGAAGCAAATATTTAATAAAATTACATATCTCAACATGTAGACTAGTCTGTCTACGTAATGTTTCGATACATATATAAACACTATTATTTAAGCAAGCATAATAAATTATATCATTTACCTTAAGTTTTTATAGACACATAGTAGTTGTACAAATACTTTCATCCTATCGGGACTCATCAGTGCGCCGATCGTAAGAGAGAAACATTAAATAATAGAAAAGAATTGATTTCAAAAGTTTAAAATTTGTCAGTTTGTTTGACATGTAACCTAGATATGAAAAAAATGATAGTTTGAAGCCATCTATAATGTTATTTTTAAATGTGTTCAGATTATTTGTTGCGTTTAGATTGACAAACAAAAATCTTTTTTGGCTTTTTCGCAACTGAATAAAAATATTTAACTTTAAATTAATTGAAGCAAATATTCAATAAAATTACATGTTTCAGCATGTAGACTAGTCTGTCTACGTAATGTTTCGATACATATATAAACACTATTATTTAAGCAAGCATAATAAATTATATCATTTACCTTAAGTTTTTATAGAGAGATAGTAGTTGTACAAATACTTTCATCCTATCGGGACTCATCAGTGCGCCGATCGTAAGAGAGAAACATTAAATAATAGAAAAGAATTGATTTCAAAATTTTAAAATTTGTCAGTTTGTTTGACATGTAACCTAGATATGAAAAAAATGATAGTTTGAAGCCATCTATAATGTTATTTTTAAATGTGTTCAGATTATTTGTTGCGTTTAGATTGACAAACAAAAATCTTTTTTGGCTTTTTCGCAACTGAATAAAAATATTTAACTTTAAATTAATTGAAGCAAATATTTAATAAAATTACATATCTCAACACGTAGACTAGTCTGTCTACGTAATGTTTCGATACATATATAAACACTATTATTATATTAAAATTCTTTGCCGAAAAAATTGAGAATTGCCATGCCATAATAAATTCTATTGACTCATTTGTATTATGTATTAGAAGCCTCACTTTAGCACTCTAGCGGGTTTTTGTTAATGTTCTCAGTTTGCTTTAAAATTGTGCTACTAAACCTAGGATATTTGTAATCAGCAAGAAACGGCACATTTAATATACATAAAATACTTGACTAACAATCCAACAATTTGCTTCTTAAATAATGATTCTAGCTCAAAATAAGTATGTCATGCTTAGTCTAGTGTTTGTCCCAATTTGCGTTAAAAATTAACCAGTAATATCCAGGGTAGGCCATTAGTATGTGCACGGCCGATATCACTGAAAATATTGGGGTATAAAAATTTTCTTAATTAAATTTACGCGAATCCACTTTTTACATATTCTAAAATTATTTTTATTATGTTTTTTTTAAATGGAACTCCCCATTTTTATTCTAAATTTGGATACCTTGGTCAATTCTAGTATGACTTTATGTAACATACATGGTGTCTGTAATGGACCGTTTTCCTGACATTTTTCACTTTTTCTAAAAAACTTGACCTTTCGAAAAAATGGATTAACTCGAATATTCTGAATTTAAACAACTGCGATGCTGTAACTCCAAAAGGCATTAACCCTTAAACCGAAGCATGAGTCAATATTACTTAAGTAGAAACATCTGGTCTAGGAGAACTTTTAATGTTTTTGCTACTGTTGAGTCTGTTTTCGTGGTTTATTTTGAACACCAGAACACTATGACGTGATCCGGTAATAAAAAGCCATTTTATAATGTGATCAACTAAATTTATTAAATATAAAAATCTTTTACAAAAGGTTTTATAAACGAAAAAGAATTTTTTAACAAAAATAAAAAGTGAATTAATCAGAGGTAGAAATAACATATTGTCCAATATTTATTCATTTGAGATTGCACAAGTGATGCACACTTTTTGCTGCAGACAATTCGGATTGCCACATCTAATGCATTTGTAGAAAGTTTTTCTGTTCTTAAAAGACGGAAACTTCGAACAGGTTTTTCTCTTGAAGCATAGTGTCAAGTGAAGTCATATGGAACTTGACCTTCTGTAGTATCTCTTGATGTGGGTGTTTCTTGCTGTATTAGTGCCTTCACGTCCCTGGGTAAGTTAGGAATGCTAAGTCGTCTTTTGAGATGAGGTTCCAAGAGATCGTGAGCTAAATTTTTGATAAAATCGAATCTTTTAAGAACCGGATTTTGACGGTAGCATACATAAAGTATGAAACTGTTAATACAGCTTACATTTATTACAGTATAAAATATTGCTAATGGCCACCTTTTAGTTCTCCTGTTGGATGAATATAGTGCAGATTTCATGTCGAGAAGGTCAACATCACAGTTGGTCCTGTTGTAGTAGCAAACAATTTCGGGTTTATTCTTATCCGGATCTGTGTACAATTTCATGGTGCATGGATAATATGAGAACAACTGATTTATTTGCTTTAGGAACAACAGACAATAAAGTGATTGGCATTTCTTCTGCAAAACCATATAGAGTTGACCCAATTGGTCTAGATTTATCAGCCAACTCCGGGGGTATAACGGTTTTATTCTTTTTCATGGTAACAACATATGTTAAGAACCTTTTTCTGAGTTGCTTTCCCCAACTCTAACGAAGAGAACCAATTATCCGCAGTAACGTTATTCGATTTTCGTTATTCGATCCCTCAGTTGGTTTGCATAAGCGTAACGTAGACTGCGTGGGTTTAGAGAGCTTTCTCTCTTCATCGGAGAGACCTTTACCGTCACTATCCTTTTCCGTGTAAATGTAAGCATTGTAGATGTAAGCTCTAAAAGAGTCAGCTATACACTGTACGAGCATTTCATCTTCAATCACATTTTAAGTAGGACAATATATTTCTTGTGAGTTTTGTATAAAGGAATTGAATATTTCAGTGATTGCGGTTTCACCATCGATTTTTTTTCTTTTTTCGCGGTTGGTGGAGTCATCAAAACGAAGGCATGTCGTCAGTATTTCGAAACGTTTCACTGACATGGTTGCTCTAAATATGGGTCTCTCAGTCAAGCCTTTTGCAAAAAGGGACGACATTCTCATGCCAGATATAAAAATTGACGTATACATTACATCTATTTCCAAACTCTTACAGTAAATTATTGAAATTGAAGCAAAGACTATCAACGTTTTTATATTTAATAGAACTTTACAGTATAAAACAAGACAACACTAAATTCATAGCAAAAATAACAAGAAATACTTAAAAATGTACATAACACGAAATATCAGGTCGTACTTACCTATATGTATCTAGTACGCAAAACGAAACACCCGGTCAAAGAGACCTGCAGGTTTTTAAAAGGCAACACACAGCACAAGGCGGGTAGTTATGAACTAAAATGTAACAGGCGCGTCGAATAGACAACTGTCGAAGTCGAAGATACTCTAAGGTAGGGAGGCGCCGATCGAACAATGTTGCCGCACCTCATCATTTTGTATTACCAATGGTCTCACAGACCTATGTTTCGGTTTAAGGTTTAAATGACTTAACTAAAGCCAGTTGTGCAGCGTCTCAACCTCTCTTGGTTGAATGATTGCTCACGTTAATAGAATTTGGAGTCTCTATCCATGATTTGGGATAGCTTAAACCTACAAAATTTTACATTCAAGGGCATATTCAAAGTTAGGTAGTGCCATTTGAAAAAATCAAGTTATCCATGCTTCTAGAGACTCCAAATTCAATTAATTATTGCTCAGAACCAAGAAAGGTTCAGAAGCTGCACAACAAGTTAGCATATTCAATGCCTATTGAAGCTGTAAAATCGCAGTTGCCGAAATTGAAGGATGTTCGGGTCAATCCATTTTTTTGAAAGATCAATTTTTTTTAAAAAAGTAAAATATCAGGAGAATGGTTCATTACAGACACCATGTATATCAAATAAAGTCACGCTAGCATTGACCAAGGTATCCAAATTTGCAATAAAAAGGGGAGTTCCATTTAAAAAAACACAACTTTGATACGGCGCGGTTTTATGGAACACCCTGTATAAGTTGATTCGTATAAATTGTATTAACAACATTTTTTTCTAAGGCCAACATTTTCAGAGATATCGGTCGTGAACATACTAATGGCCTACCCTGTATATTTATGCTTGTTAATATATTAATAATTTCTAAGTAATTAAGTTTTATATTTTTAGGATATATAATGTATAATATACTGTGATTATAATGCAAGATGGATCAACAAAATTAAATTGGTGACTTACGTTGACAATTTTAAAATTATGGTTGACAATGTTTATTGACTCTAACATGTTTATCGAAATTTTATGGCTTCAAGGGGTATTAAAATGAGTTCAAATTTTTTTTTTTTATTATTTGCAATTTAACATTGATAAACCTATGTAAAACACGATAATTAATACTTTTCTCAAGAAATTTGAGAAAATCGATTTGGATTTAAACTTGCTTATAGGTAGTTTTATAATGGCGTTATATCCTAGAATTGAAAAATTTTACTTTAAATTAATATTTCCTTAAAAAATGTCTTTAATATATCTATAAGATATATATAACTCATAAGTGCTTTTACTCTTAATTTATCGAGGTGCGTGAGTTAAAAGCTTCATTACCGCACTGCTTTGTAACACTCTAATTTTGTTATACAGTTTAATCTTGAAGTTTAACATTTATAATGTACTCTTTTAGTGTTAATTTTTAATAAATGGTATGTGCGCTTTATTTAAATTATATATTGGTTTTATAGTTTAGTTAGATTACCCATATCACAACTATCAGTATTCTTAAACTAAAGTAATTCACCACCCTTTTCTAAAGAAACGTTTTACTGCAAGTTCAAACATTGTTACATGGATGGCGATACCTATATCCATACAATATCATTCATCAATTAAAATTATAATTATTTAAAAAACGAAAGAAAACCCAAATAACATCTAAAGATATTTATTTCTCACTATTACAGAGTAATTAGGAATATAATTTTAGCAGTCTTGAAAACCTGTTTTGCCTCCTTTATGCAAGTTTTAGCCTTTCCATAATCTTGTCAGGATGCTGCATGTTCGACTTCAAACCTCTATTTTTGGGTCCAAACATATCTTTTCTGTTGCTGTAAAAAATAACGTACAGGCAATTAATGCACCGATTTTTTTTTGCATGTAAGGTCAGTATTTTGTATTAATACTCATATGTAAGAATTTACATTTATGAAGCACGGTTACTTTAATAAATATTTCTATTTTAGATGGACATCAAACACATAAGGACAATATTAGTACAAATTATTTCACTTAAGTTTGGCCTATAAGCACATAAAATTTCTGGATTTAAAATCAATATTCATACCTTATTTTTGGATTAGGTAGCAGTTACATATTGGTATAACTAAATCGGTTCTGTGTAGTGTTTTGGAAATCCAAATTAACTTCCTTAAATATTTCCTTTTTCAATCATTTTCTCCTGATTGCATGAATATTTAGACCCTTTTATGTCCTGAATTATTACTCGACCATTTTTTGTCTTCTATGAATTGCTTAAAATTTAATGGTAAAATAACAGATTTATTTATAATGTATTGTTGGGAAAATTTCATTTAAATTAAGCCTAGGTACCTTTTTGTTGTCAGAATTTTTCCACTTTCTCATTTGAAATCAATTCCCCATAGCTTTGTTCTCTGTTTTAGTAGCAAGTTGATTTTCCGGGATAGCCTTTTCAATTGTTATTTTAATTATATAAGTTCTGGAAGCTGGAAGATAGATGTTTGTTTACTATTCGTTTTGCCTAGTTCACAGTATAATTTAGGGTTATGGGACGTGTCACTTCTTATGCGCTGTCACTCGCTGTATCCGATATGCCCTCATTCAGTAGGCGCATGCTAAGATCCCAACTGTTGCCAAGTTTATTCTCAGGTGGTTGCCGTTTGAATTATAAACCAATCAGTGATCGTTTTTCTTGCCCTGCAATCCCTATTTTAAATCATTCCGAGTTCCCCTTGACAACACTGATGTCACCTAGGGCAATCTAACCAATGATAGTTCGGCATCCGAATTGAGTAAATTCTAGAAGGTACAACGGAGCTGGTTCCAGGAAGGAACTACTTTTACACTTCACTTTTCTGGTCTCCTGTAATATCGAAAGGTCTTCAGCGCCAACTGGGGAAAATAAAATCCAAGTTTTTCTTGGAAATGTGTTAGTGGGATTTCTCCCCAACGTCGTACTAAGTTCCTTGAGGTTTTGTATTTGCGAATTTTATAATATTTTGTAATCTCCAAATAATCTCCCTGAGAGAGGATTTTTGGTGCTAAAGTTGGACCAGGCCGCCATTTTCCTGCCACGTTGTGAAGAAGTCTTCCTGTCCGAGGCTAACTAAACCCTATCGAATAGGATCCTAGTATGGGGCGTTAAGGCTCCCTTTGTCGTGAACGAGTGACGTTCACTTCATAACAACCTCTAAGGTCTTGTCTACTGGTACATCTCACACCGGTTGCAGTGACGTATCACGCTGGGACGCTTATACAATTGGTGAACCTTTTTATTTCATACTAGAGTATTTTTTTTTCTTTGTGTTTTTTTTGTACAGACATTTCAAAAGAAACCAACTTTTATTAAATAGTTTTTATTTAGTGTGTTTTATTTAGCTCACATTTTCTCTTCTTTTTCAGGAGTTTTTTTATTAAATAACTTTCTTTATTTTAAATTACAATTTTCTTTTTATGAAAGTATCAGGAGCAAGTGAGTGCCGAACACATCTAGGGGCTTTCCAATTTAGGCCGTAATAAATTGGTGGGGCTTACCTTTTTATTTTTAATTTTTTTCCCACGCCCGCTCTCAGGGATAAACGAGCTTGTTCCGTTGATATTGCACGCTCTGTTGACCACGAGCTTGTCTCTTGATACTTTTGCCTTTTTTTTTAGTTACCTTTGCGAGTTTTTTTTATTATTATTAAATCTTTCTTACTTATATACATAGTCTCGATAAATTCAAAATAATTTTGATCGAAATAGGTCGACAAGGCCTCTATGATATCCTGTTTATAAATAAGTATTAATATTATTTTTTGTAGGAAGTTCTTCTACTAATAGTATAAAATCAGATGGCCATATAATCGGGAATAAAATTTGAACATCACAGGATTTCAGTTTGGTTACAAATACATATTACTATTTTTTATACTGTGTTTAGGTTTAAAGTTACAATATTGTATTAAAATGTTTATTAGCTTATTAGAAAGAAATAAAATTTAGTAAAACATGTAGTTAAAGATCTTAGCCTATGTACCGAGCAAGAGAAATATAAAATATCATTAATGGATCCCCCAGCCTCTAAATTCTACTCTTTCATTAAATTACATAAAAATGATTTGCCAATTGTATCCTATATTTCAGTACCAGCAGTAGTTGTTTCTAATAAGTTAGTAAACATTTTAATAAAATGGTAATTTTAAACTTAAATACAGCCTTGTTGTTCAATGCATGAGCCAAACTATTATATGCTGATATTTTATGTGCAAAAGGTTAATAGATGTGTATTTTAATGTCTGTATGGGATGGTTTATGAAAAATTTGAAACTCTTGATTCTTATTCTTAATAGTTATTGTTAAATCTAAGAAATTATTATTTCAAATTCAATTGTAAAATTTATATTTTTATGTAGGTTATTTATATAAACTAAAAATGATTTTAGATGTCTGTCAATACCAGTAAAACATGCTAATATATCATCAACATACCTGTACCAATAAATAAAGTTTTTACCAAGAGAATACTCGGCTAAAATTGGACTTAAGAGTTTCACGTTATTAAATCTTTCTTACTTATATACATAGTCTCGATAAATTCAAAATAATTTTGATCCAAATAGGTCGACAAGGCCTCTATGATATCCTGTTTATAAATAAGTATTAATATTATTTTTTGTAGGAAGTTCTTCTACTAATAGTATAAAATCAGATGGCCATATAATCGGGAATAAAATTTGAACATCAAAGGATTTCAGTTTGGTTACAAATACATATTACTATTTTTTATACTGTGTTTAGGTTTAAAGTTACAATATTGTATTAAAATGTTTATTAGCTTATTAGAAAGAAATAAAATTTAGTAAAACATGTAGTTAAAGATCTTAGCCTATGTACCGAGCAAGAGAAATATAAAATATCATTAATGGATCCCCCAGCCCCTAAATTCTACTCTTTCATTAAATTACATAAAAATGATTTGCCAATTGTATCCTATATTTCAGTACCAGCAGTAGTTCTTTCTAATAAGTTAGTAAACATTTTAATAAAATGGTAATTTTAAACTTAAATACAGCCTTTAATTAATAAGTAAAATCAATAATTTAATTATTGCAAGTGACGCTAAATTGATATCCTCTGTTCAAAATTTATTCCCGAGTACATCCATCTCACGTTAAACTATTAGTTAAAGAACTTCTTACAAAAAATAATGTTAATCCGATTTATAAACAAGATACCTTAGAAGCCCTGTCGATATCTTTGGATCAAACTCATTTTGAATTTAACGAGGCTGTGTATATAAGTAAGAAAGGTTTAATAATGGGAAACCTTTTTCATTTTTAGATTATATAAATAACCTACACAAAAATATAAATTTTACAGTTGAAGTAGAAAATAATAAAGAAGTTAATTACTTAGACTCAAAAATAACTATCAAGAATAATAAAGACGAGTTTCAAAATTTTCCAAAGCTATCCCATACAGACAGTACAATACTCAATACTTGCACATAAAATAGTTTTGCTCCTAGATTGATCATCATAGCCCTAAGCAATCAAAGTTATATTAAAGAGTTAAATATAATAGAATAAATGGCGCTTAATTACTGTTATCATGCAAATCTCATAGACAAAATATTAAAAAAGAAACAATATAAAAAAGCAATACAGTTAGTTTATCCTACTAAAAGTTCAAAGAAAATACTCAATTTCATACTTTCACTTATTCAGGAAAAATAACGTCAAATGTCAAAATTTTTTTTAAAATAAAAGTGCATTTATTGCTTTTAGAAAAACAGTATGGTAGATAAATAAGACGAAAACAAAAAAAAAACAGAATAAATCCGGTGTTTACAAGTTTAATTGTGGAACCTGTTCAAAAATGTATATCGGACAAATAGGCAGAACGTTCAAAAACAGAATAAATAAATATATATTTAGTTAGAGAGAGCATAAATATAATTCCAATTACTCTAAACATTTAATTCCGGAAAACCTTACTACCGATGAGAACTTTGTAATTTTACATGTAGAACGAAAAAGTAAAGAATTTAATTTACTAGAAAGTATGGAAATAAACAAACATAAAACTAACAACACAATATTAAACGACCTATTGGATCTAAATAGTTCCTCATTGTTAAATCTTTATTAGCCTACAACGAAAAATACAGAACATTTTACCGGTACAATAACCTCAAAACGGGTATAAGTATTTAATACATATAGTTTGTGTTACACTTTTATTTAAAATCGAAGCCTAAAGCCACACTGTTGGCAAAAGAATTGTCATGTGCTTAGTTTTTTGTAAAACAAATTAAATGGCATTACAGCAATTAACACCTTGTTGACTTGACCAATCAACACTCCCGATAGCTGTAAAAATTGAGAGATTTCTTCACCAACAAGGCAGAAACATCAAACCTACACATAGTAACCTTAAGTGACAACTTGTACTCTCCACTTAATCTCGCAAGTGACAACATCATCAAAAGTCACTTTCACAACCCGACAAACAAGAACAGTGGGCTCAAATGGCACTGCACGACCGACATCACAACGACTTGAATCAGCTACATATGATAAGGAGGCATCCAACGGGTGGCTGAAGGAAGGACAACTATTCCCAGAAACAGAAGGATTTGTGATGGCAATACAGGACCAAGTTATTAACACACGAAATTACACTAAATTCATCATCAAAGACCGATCCGTTGAATCCTATAAGTGTCGAAAATATAACAGCATATAACATCTGGCTGCACTTACCTAGCAAACACGGACTACCTCCGGTGACATAACCAGGTGTATAACATCATACACCAAAAGCTTATAATAGGGCACAAACTCCTGAACACCTTTACGTCCTATTATAAATACCAACCAAGTTCAGTGCTTGAAAATAATGCCTTCAAACTATACTACACCCGGGCAATTATCACCGACAAACGGGTGTAAATAGGGAAAGAAAGACAGCTTATTTGGTAGATGTTGCTATACCCAACAATTACAACGTGTTGGATAAATAACAAGAGAAAAAGGCCAAATAGGCGGAGCTGGCCATCGAGATATAGCAGATGTGGCGACTGAATAAGGTTCATGTGATACCGATCATTGTATCATCAACTTGGTTAGTTCCAAAAACACTAGAACAGAACCTGAAAATAGTAGGACTGCATACTAACACCTTTATCGACATCCAGAAGGCAGTTCTGCTCAGTACTACAGCCACATAGTGAGAAAATATTTACAGGACAACACATAGAACTAATAGAAACCAGCCCACTCCATTTGATGCATGCATTCGGGCCTGGAACTCGACATTTGTTGAGAAATTGCTTGTCAATAATAATAGTAATAATAATAAATGTCTAATACAATGAATCTGTCGGAAAAATTTTACGTCTCAAACCGAATTAGTAGTTTTTATTGTAGGATAAACTAAATTTCTACCTAATGGAGGATTCAATAAAGGACTACAATCTTATAGCAGGGGTTAAGACCAAATAGTACTAACAACAATATCGCCGTTTTATTCGTACCAAACAACGTATCTTTAAGCATTAGTTTTGATTTAAGGTAAGAATTTTAGTAAAAATGAGAAAGTTTGTGTAAATATTGTTAAAAAGGTTTCGCAAATGACTTTTTGACTTGTTTTAGGTCAACAACATTTTAAGTTATTTCTAATTTAGTACTTGGAGGCAATGTTTACGACACATTTCAATACCCAGAAAAAAATTATAACACACATGGTATTTTACGCAAATATTAATACTGAGGGATATTCAAATAACATGTCACCTAAAGTATTTTTTTTTAGTTATGCAAGTTACCTTTTCTTCCCGCAAATATTAGATTTTACAAATCGTCCTTTAGGGTTTTTGAGTTGAACTAGATAACTCTTAAGTACATTAAAAAGTTTTGACAGATATATGAGATATTTTATGTAGAATAAGTGTAAGTTAAAGAAAGCATAAATATATTTAATAATAGTTTAATGAACGCCTTAAAAAAGTCCAGAAGCCTAGACTTCTTAAGAGCATGGGGTTTACATTAATTTATAAAGCGGACTTAAAGATCTCTTAAGATAGAGCTTTTCTAGATTCGTGACGTATTTAACAACCCTCTGAAGAACATTTAGCCTTAAAAAGGTTGAAAAGGTTTATGAAAAGTTTTTATCAGTATCATGAAGACCTTCATGGTGTTCAAATTATTTCTCGGGTTAACAATCGCAGAAAGTTTAAATATAATGAAATTAATAGTTACTGTTTCCAAAAATAGCTTACATCCTCACATACATTCGTTTTTGTATGTGACCCGAAACGTAGGCGTTTGACAAAAAATAACAGTTATTTTGTATTTAAATGGAGAAAAATAAAAAAAAATGTTTAATTGTAGGATGAAATAAAATGATAGCACTGTGCTGTCGTATACTGACAAATTATGTATTAAAGTAAGTAATGCTTCCCCGCGGTATTAATTATGTATTAAAGTAAGTAATGGCGTCCGAGGTATTATATATGTCCCTTCTGCACGCTTTTAATAAACCAAGAGGCTCAAAAAATTTTGGAATTTCAACTAAAACAAGAGTTCTTGTAATAATATCGTTAATCAGCTTATGTATAAACAATCACCCTGCACTTGTATTGCAGCTTAATCCGTGAAGACCCAAATTGTCAACAGTATTGCTGCAAATGCAAGTATATTGTTCATACACAAACTGACCAATCCTTAACGCAATAGAAATACGAAAAGATGAGTTGTCTTAAGCCCGCTACTCACTATTCGGTTCAATTTGTCGTTTTGATTCGTTATTTCGAATTGGCCAATCAATGAATTGACGAATATTTCATCCACACTATTCATCCATGTTTCATGCGTTTCAATGTTTGAAAATACACAAAAAATAAAAGACTTGATTCGGACGAATGATTCGCCGAGGTCAAAGCCTTCTCGTTTATTCATCTATTAACCACACTATGTGCACGAATGAATGAATGAATAGATACAGCAATGAATAGTGAGTGGAGGGCTTAAAAGATTTCCAAGAGTAGCAGATGATAACGCATGAAATCAGGCAATATTTTCTGGTTCCTGAAGCAAAAAGACAAGCCTTATTCTCGGATCTTTGGCAATCGAAAAAAGGCTTTTCAATTTAGCTTGGCACATAACTAGGTCAAATTCTTTTCGACTGTGTATCTAAAATATTGAAGTAATAATATATTTTATTTAGACTGTTGTCTTTCGTCGTCTGCTTAAACATAAAGAACTATTCATCAGCAGGAATCTATCCTTACTCTTAAATTATTGTGTGTTTTACTGGGTTATTGGTTATATATGCACCACCCCCTTAAGTTTCATAAAATTATTTTTAAAACAAAATGTTTTTCATAACTGTCGTAGCTAGCAAGTTAATTTTTTTGTGTGTGGAAACTCTTTGTATACAGTGTAAGAACAAAATTATTACCAATCCAGAGTTACTGTACAGTAACTGTATAATACCTTTGTCATGAAATTGTCAAATACCTTTAGAGATAATAGTATTAAACCTAGTATATTCCATTAAAAAAATCGTAACTTTGGATTGCTAGGCGCCTTTGGATCAGAATGTATAAAAACAATTCCTCGAAGCAAAAATCTGCGCTTACTAGCTACGTTTTTTATATAAAACATTTTGTTCTAAATCTAATTTGTAACAGTTAAGGGGGTGGAGCATTTATGACCAGTAACCCTGTACATTATTATAGAACTAGATAAGATGATAATTTTTTTCAGAACTTTATACTGCTCCTGGATTCGTCAGTAAAACTAAACTTTCTTGAAAGCCTTTAGAAATAGAATATATTTTAAAAATCATAGTACCATTAGGTACTACGTTAAATAACAAAGAAGATTATATCAATAATTTTTAGAACCAGTTTCATATAGTTTTTTTTTTGGCAAAATGCCCAGCTAATAAAATATTTTTTCGTGCAGAGCAGTTTACGCTAAAGGTATTAACTTCGTTTAGTTGGTGTCGTACTTGTTTAAAAAGCTTCAAAACTTTGCTGAAGTGCTAATAGTTAAAAAAGCCAATGAATATAACTGCTAGTAATGTATCAATATTGCTCTTTACATGAATAACTAATAATCGAATAATTCTATTCATTTAAAAACTCCCTATATGATTGCGTAGCTTTGGAAAGTTATTGAAACATCACAATAGTGTAGTAAGTAATGGGACTGTTTTGGTACGAATATATTGCCATTTTGCTGGTGGACAATGTCACAATGAAAACGTGGAAAATGCTGCAGAACTGTGCCGAGACTTTTGTCATTTTAAATTGAAAATAAAAAATAATGGCTGATAACGGACCGGCGACAGGTCTATAGAGAGCAGATCCGGGAAACTGTAATCGGGTTGTTCGTTTTTCGCACTTCTCTATACTGCTGCCAATTGCTCTTGACGCTACCAATTTACTTCGGCGATTTTGCATATTCTTCGTTTATGTTTTTATAGTAAACGAAATTTGGAGAGGAAATATTGTTAAAAAGTCCGAGACACATACGTAAACTCATAATAATACATCTTGTTAGCCTAATAGTTTTCACAAAGGAATGTTTTTTTCTAGTGTATGTTACGTTATCAATAATATGAATGTTCTTTTTTTACTTTTATTTTATTTTGTTAAATTAAAGAACAAAATAACTTAAAAGTTAAGACGGCAAACTATATTTTATACAACGCAAGAATGAAGAATTAGTTTTTGCGGGCTTGAAAAATCAAATAAAAAAAAGATTTGTATTTTAGTTTTATATATTATTTTTCCATCATCTTATATTTTCCATATATATACATTATATATATATATATATATATATATATATATATATATATATATATATATATATATATATATATATATATATATATATATATATATATATATATATATATATATATATATATATATATATATATATATATATATATATATATATATATATATATATATATATATATATATATATATGTATATAAATAATATATATATATATATATATATATATAAATTTGGAAAATATAAGATGATGGAAAAATAATATATAAAACTAAAATACAAATCTTTTTTTTATTTGATTTTTCAAGCCCGCAAAAACTAATTCTTCATTCTTGGGTTGTATAAAATATAGTTTGCCGTCTTAACTTTTAAGTTATTTTGTTCTTTAATTTAACAAAATAAAATAAAAGTAAAAAAAGAACATTCATATTATTGATAACGTAACATACGCTAGAAAAAAACATTCCCTTGAAAACTATTAGGCTAACAAGATGTATTATTATGAGTTTACGTATGTGTCTCGGACTTTTTAACAATATTTCCTCTCCAAATTTCGTTTACTATAAAAACATAAACAAAGAATATGCAAAATCGCCGAAGTAAATTGGTAGCGTCAAGAGCAATTGGCAGAAGTATAGAAAAGTGCGAAAAACGAACAACCCGATTACAGTTTCCCGGATCTGCTCTCTATAGACCTGTCGACGGTCTGTTATCAGCCATTATTTTTTATTTTCAATTTCAAATGACAAAAGTCTCGGCACAGTTCTGCAGCATTTTCCACGTTTTCATTGTGACATTGTCCACCAGCAAAATGGCAATATATTCGTACCAAAACAGTCCCATTACTTGCTACACTATTGTGGTGTTTCAATAACTTTCCAAAACTACGCAATCATATAGGGAGTTTTTAAATAAATAGAATTATTCGATTATTAGTTATTCATGTCAAGAGCAATATTGATACATTACTAGCAGTTATATTCATTGGCTTTTTTAACTATTAGCACTTCAGCAACAAGTTTTGAAGCTTTTAAAACAAGTACGACACCAACTAAACGAAGTTAATACCTTTAGCGTAAACTGCTCTGCACGAAAAAATATTTTATTAGCTGGGCATTTTGCCAAAAAAAAAACTATATGAAACTGGTTCTAACAATTATTGATATAATCTTCTTTGTTATTTAACGTAGTACCTAATGGTACTATGATTTTTAAAATATATTCTATTTCTAAAGGCTTTCAAGATAGTTTAGTTTTACTGATGAATCCAGGAGCAGTATAAAGTTCTGAAAAAAATTATCATCTTATCTAGTTCTATAATAATGTACAAGGTTACTGGTCATAAATGCTCCACCCCCTTAACTGTTACAAATTAGATTTAGAACAAAATGTTTTATATAAAAAACGTAGCTAGTAAGCGCAGATTTTTGCTTCGAGGAATTGTTTTTATACATTCTGGTCCAAAGGCGCCTAGCAATCCAAAGTTACGATTTTTTTAATGGAATATACTAGGTTTAATAATTTTATCTCTAAAGGTATTTGACAATTTCATGACAAAGGTATTATACAGTTACTGTACAGTAACTCTGGATTGGTAATAATTTTGTTCTTACACTGTATACAAAGAGTTTCCACACACAAAAAAATTAACTTGCTAGCTACGACAGTTATGAAAAACATTTTGTTTTAAAAATAATTTTATGAAACTTAAGGGGGTGGTGCATATATAACCCAGTAAAACATACAATAAGTTAAGAGTAAGGATAGGTTCCTGCTGATGAATAGTTCTTTATGTTTAAGCAGACGACGAAAGACAATAGTCTAAATAAAATATACTATTACTTCAATATTTTAGATACACAGTCGAAAAGAATTTGACCTAGTTATGTGCCAAGCTAAATTGAAAAGCCTTTTTTCGATTGCCAAAGATCCGAGAATAAGGCTTGTCTTTTTGCTTCAGGAACCAGAAAATATTGCCTGATTTCATGCGTTATCATCTGCTACTCTTGGAAATCTTTTAAGCCCTCCACTCACTATTCATTGCTGTATGTATTCATTCATTCATTCGTGCGCATAGAGTGGTTAATAGATGAATAAACGAGAAGGTTTTGACCTCGGCGAATCATTCGTCCGAATCAAATCTTTTATTTTTTGTGTATTTTCAAACATTGAAACGCATGAAACATGGATGAATAGTGTGGATGAAATATTCGTCAATTCATTGATTCGCCAATTCGAAATAACGAATCAAAACGACAAATTGAACCGAATAGTGAGTAGCGGGCTTAAGACAACTCATCTTTTCGTATTTCCAATGCGTTAAGGATTGGTCAGTTTGTGTATGAACAATATACTTGCATTTGCAGCAATACTGTTGACAATTTGGGTCTTCACGGATTAAGCTGCAATACAAGTGCAGGGCGATTGTTTATACATAAGCTGATTAACGATGTTATTACAAAAACTCTTGTTTTAGTTGAAATTCCAAAATTTTTTGAGCCTCTTGGTTTATTAAAAGCGTGCAGAGGGGACATATATAATACCTCGGACGCCATTACTTACTTTAATACATAATTAATACCCCGGGGAAGCATTACTTACTTTAATACATAATTTGTCAGTATACGACAGCACAGTGCTATCATTTTATTTCATCCTACAATTAAACATTTTTTTTTATTTTTCTCCATTTAAATACAAAATAACTGTTATTTTTTGTCAAATGCCTACGTTTCGGGTCACATACAAAAACAAATGTATGTGAGGATGTAAGCTATTTTTGGAAACAGTAACTATTAATTTCATTATACTTTCTGCGATTGTTACCCGAGAAATAATTTGAACACCATGAAGGTCTTCATGATACTGATAAAAACTTTTCATAAACCTTTTCAACCTTTTTAAGTCTAAATGTTCTTCAGAGGGTTGTTAAATACGTCACGAATCTAGAAAAGCCCTATCTTAAGAGATCTTTAAGTCCACTTTTTAAATTAATGGAAACCCAATGCTCTTAAGAAGTCTAGGCTTCTGGACTTTTTTAAGGCGTTCATTAAACTATTATTAAATATATTTATGCTTTCTTTAACTTACACTTATTCTACATAAAATATCTCATATATCTGTCAAAACTTTTTAATGTACTTAAGAGTTATCTAGTTCAACTCAAAAACCCTAAAGGACGATTTGTAAAATCTAATATTTGCGGGAAGAAAAGGTAACTTGCATAACTAAAAAAAAATACTTTAGGTGACATGTTATTTGAATATCCCTCAGTATTAATATTTGCGTAAAATACCATGTGTGTTATAATTTTTTTCTGGGTATTGAAATGTGTCGTAAACATTGCCTCCAAGTACTAAATTAGAAATAACTTGAAATGTTGTTGACCTAAAACAAGTCAAAAAGTCATTTGCGAAACCTTTTTAACAGTATTTACACAAACTTTCTCATTTTTACTAAAATTCTTACCTTAAATCAAAACTAATGCTTAAAGATACGTTGTTTGGTACGAATAAAACGGCGATATTGTTGTTAGTACTATTTGGTGTTAACCCCTGCTATAAGATTGTAGTCCTTTATTGAATCCTCCATTAGGTAGAAATTTAGTTTATCCTACAATAAAAACTACTAATCCGGTTTGAGACGTAAAATTTTTCCGACAGATTCACTGTATTAGACATTTATTATTATTACTATTATTATTGAAAAGCAATTTCTCAACAAATGTCGAGTTCCAGGCCCGAATGCATGCATCAAAAGGAGTGGGCTGGTTTCTATTAGTTCTATGTGTTGTCCTGTAAATATTTTCTCACTATGTGGCTGTAGTACTGAGCAGAACTGCCTTCTGGATGTCGATAAAGGTGTTAGTATGCAGTCCTATAATTTTCAGGTTCTGTTCTAGTGTTTTTGGGACTAACCAAGTTGATGATACAATGATCGGTATCACATGAACCTTATTCAGTCGCCACATCTGCTATATCTCGATGGCCAGCTCCGCCTATTTGGCCTTTTTCTCTTGATATATATATATATATATATATATATATATATATATATATATATATATATATATATATATATATATATATATATATATATATATATATATATATATATATATATATATATATATATATATATATATATATATATATATATATATATATATATATATATATATATATATATATATATATATATATATATATATATATATATATATATATATATATATATATTTATATATTATATATTGGTTAACCCTGTATACATGAAATTATAATTAAAAAAAACGACAATTAAAATAAAAAATCGACGGGTCCGAGCGTTTTCTTGAAAAAAGAGAAAAAATACGTGGTTTTTAAATTAATTTATTCTGACCTTTTCGTCCTCACTTTATTAAATATATATATATATATATATATATATATATATATATATATATATATATATATATATATATATATATATATATATATATATATATATATATATATATATATATATATATATATATATATATTTATATATATTTATATAGCTTCTAAACGGCAGCTCTGAATTTTAGCATAACTTGGAGGATATATGCATATCGGTTAGAGGTACATTTTAAAATTATTTTGGAATATACAGTGTACGTCAAAAAATAGTGGCATATCAAAGTTATATTTTTTCATGTAAAATGCAATACCCAAATTATTATTGCATATTTAAAATATACATGAAGCGTTAGACCAACTGTGTTACCCTATATCTAAATTATGAGGTTTTGGAAATACTTAATTTATTTTGAAAATATTAAATTTTTTTAAGCAGTAAATGACATCGATACTAATTAACGCAATCAAATGAACAACAAATTTTGTATTTGAAAAGCTTTAAGCTATTAGTTATATCATATCTTGACATTCAGTATTGTACAGGGTGTAAAAAAATTAGTGGTAAACTTTTCTCATATTCAATCGTTAATAACTTCACTATTTTAAATGCGACGCCCGGTATATTACTACTCCATCAGACTTTTTAATCTGACCTGGACAATCCATATTCACTAAGCTTAATGAATTTGAACAATATAAAACAAGAATCAAGTTGTCTAATCTTCTGCATTAGAACACCAGCTTTAGATTGGACATATAAAATGCAAAAAACATGCGTCGGTTTTGAAATTTTATAAGCAGAAATTAGAGATTTTATTCAAGTTTATAGAAAACCTAATCATTTTAATAAAGATGCTAGCTACGGCCTATAGCACACATAGACACCGATTATTACTCTGGATCATTCGACAATCCAATCTTTTTGAGTAAATATCTCTGAAGATAATTTCTGCATGCTAAAAAAAAACGCTAAAGTAAGTAATTCCATTTTGATACGGTTTGATCCCTACCATATGAATTAATAATTTATTTCAGTGTTACAACGACCATGATATATATATATATATATATATATATATATATATATATATATATATATTTCTTCTATAATATTTAAAAATATTCCAATGTCCTTTAAATTATTTTTCAAAAATCAGAAAATTTTATTCAAAGGCCAAACGATAAGCAGTAAAATTGTAAAAATGTTCCGATGCGGAAACTAGAAAACCCGTTCACATAAAAATGTAGTGTTTTTATGCGTCGCTCAAAACAGAAAAAATAGAAAAATTATGATAATTCATACCTATTTTCCCTTCAACAGACGGATGTTCCAACAATATAAACCGATGAAAGTGCCCCTGCACAGAGTCTAGCCTTTTGTGATTTTAAATTGAAAATAAAAAATAATGTCCGATAACGGGGTGGCAATGGATCTATGGAAAGCGGATTCGGGACACTGCATTCGCATTTTTCTTTTTTGTCCTTCCCTACACTGTCGACAATTGCTTTTGACTCTGTCAATTTATTTTACTGACTTTTTAAATCTAGAGCTCTTTATTAAAACCTGACTGGGGATTTAACGAGTTAAAATTCCTGGTATTTACAATATGCTTTATAAGGTAATCACGTGTCGATACTCATGGCAACTTGGTTTCAGAATAAAATACGTTCAAAAATTTCTCTTAAATACTTGCTCATATGCAACATGATGATTTTGTTACAAAATGTGTACTGCACAATTTGGAGATACTAGGGATGTTCAGAAAGTTAGTTTTAATATTAACCATTTCGTTGTGACAGTGTGTAAAATTTTAATATTAACCATTTCGTTGTGACAATTACCGTGTCTGATTGACGACACTAAGAATGTTTTTGGCAGTGTCAAATAATTGTATATCTACTTTGCGCCTATAAAATTTTATAATTTAGATATGTGGCCGCATTGTAAGAACACAATCTGCCCTTTGTGCAGAAGTTTGAAATCCGTACTTTTATTCACTTTATCTCATTTTTTTTGTAAGTAATAATGTAAAATTATTATTTTGCTGAATAATAAACGATTATTATTATTATTATTATTATTATTATCTTATAAACCAAAAAATCTATGGATGTGTCTAGGACATCTTCAGTTTATCGAGAAAGTAGAGAAAGATGGATTTGCATTATTCATAGCTCCTAGTATAAGAGTACGTTCGTAGGGGAAATTCGTATAGCAGGAGAAGGAAGGCAATTAATATGGCATCTAGTATATTTCTTGTGCTTAGTTGATTAAAATCTTTATACGCGTATGCTATGTTAACGTAAAATAGAACACCCCAAATATAAAAACTACCTAGAATGATACTTTTCTAAAATAAATGAAACAATCATGTAATAAAACCCGGCAACAATATCTACTATTTTCATAACAACAAAAGGTATGTCCATTAAGTATACCTATTTGTAGATCTTGACTTAGATGACCCTAATTCAGTTGTCCACAAGTTATAGAATACGAGTCCTGCGTGGTTGTTTTTTTTGCGTCCACGTGTGTGTCGCTCTCTAAATAGCTGATTTGACATAAGCAACCTATTTGTTGATGGCAATTTCAAGCGTAGTTTTACACTATCCGTCATGTATGTAGTTCATGCAGGGTGGTGCAGAACCCCATGTCCCTCTAACAGTGCGGAATCACATAAATGAACGTTTTCCACATCGATAGAATGGTCGCGGTAGTGAATTTCCTTGGCCAACTCGTAGCTCTGACATTAATCCTTTTAAGTTCTATCTATATGACCACATGAAGTCCTTGGCAAGCAAAGATTAAATTCCATCACGGGATGTCCCCAAAATGGTATTTTAAAAAAATCTTTACTAAATTGTATTGAAATTAACGACATTTTCAAGGGGTATATTGTTTATAACAATGCTCATTTTTATTTTTTATTTGTGTGATATGCAATAAGCAAAATGCAGTTATCTCGAAAACGAGTCGATTTCATGCAATCAAGGAAGAATATTTTTTTTTATTCAAAAATATTGTCACTAACGCTATTTAGGGGGAATTTTGAAAAATATCCTCAGATTAGAATTTCGCATCTTCCTGAACCTAATCCTACCAATTTTGAACTTTCTAAATTAATTGGTTTTAGAATTATGGCTGAATTTCGAAAAAAAAGGCTTTACAATGAACACCCTGTTTCTCAATAATCAATGACATTTTACCAATATACATTTGGTTCAGTCTTCCTATTTTGTTCTCTAGTTTCTCCAGTTAAAATATGTCCATTCATTATAGAAAATTCTGTATACATTTAGAATATAAATTGTCATTATTTTTGGTTAAAAAATCGTTAAATTAAATAATTTTATAAACGTTTAACTTTAATTGCGAGCATTTGCAGAGACCGTAAGTTATCCTTTGTCGTTGCAATTATGCTTTTCAATAGCGTAACCAGACCAATAGCAAGAGAAAACTTGACCAAACCGATTAACTTTCTCGGAAAAAACTTCAATTTTGTCCGTAATATATACATTTTATCGTGTACGGCATATTAACATTAAAAAAATAATGATACACAAGCGCAAAAAATCTCTTTTTATCAAATTATATAAATTATTAATTTTAAAAACAGGACAGGCCAGCCAAAAATTTAAATTTTTTAACAAAACCTTGTCTGATCAAGAGGGGCTGTGCCCCTAAAGCCCCCCTGGTTACGATACTGATGCCTTTAATTGCTTATTTTGGGATCGCATATGTTTATAAATTACTGAATAACTACAAATATCATAATAATTTGCTGGAAACCAAAATAAGTTCCAAAGGACATTACAGCAGGGAGATCCGGTTGAGAGAACTCGTTCTACCGTTGGTTTTTATTGGCCTTATATTGATGAAACATTTTTAATTTACTAAACTAACTTTTTTTTTTCTTTTAACCATTAGATTGTTTTACTTTGAATATTTATTTTTCATTTATCTCACGTTTTTGCCGTTGGATTTTTAAAAATTTTTTCGCGATTTTCTCGGAAACCAATTAATGCTTTTCACTGGGACCATGTAAAAAAATAGGGTTTTGAAATATCTACAACTTTTAAATAATACATTTTTTAATAGGATCTACCATTTTAATCTAGAAGGAAAAAATCAATTTCCAGCACTTTATGCATTTTTTTTATATATTTTCCCAATTATTTTAAACATTATTTAGCCGACTTACTATTTTCCTGGGTTTCATGGTATATAAATTTAAGCTCTGAGATTCCTACACGAGATTTTTATGTTTTTTCCAGTCCAAGTACTATGTTTGCAAAAACACAATTTTGTTAATTATGTGTTTTATTATATCAGTTTTAATGAATTCTTTCTAGTAGTTAGCCCGTCGATATTTCTCTTTCTCAACATGAGATAAGAATGTATATTAGTAAAATTGTACGTGACCCCGAAAAATAATAAACTATTTGTTTTCTACAAAACTGAATTATAACTTTCGAGGTCGTATAATTATTAATATGTTTTTACAGGTAAGTTACAATAACCGGATGAGCAGCAGCATAAATCGTAAGCTAATAAATAGCTATTTTTTAAAAATGTTTACTTAGATTTTATTACATAAACTACCAAGTTAAAAAAAAACATTTCACTGAGCTTCACATTATAAACATGTTTTCTTACCTAACAATATCCAGACCTTATCTTGTTATACAAGGAAATATATTAGCCGATATTAGCATCGCAGCCTCTACAAACACAGGTCTTACCCAGCTTATCTAAATTGTTTTTATAAAGTTTAGTTTTGGGCAATTTTAATGTCGATTTCTCATTTTATACTATACTGTCAGAGCAAACCTTGAGAGAGTAGTAAGGTAAGTTAGTATCCTACGATACACTTCTTTCAATTCATTCATTTTCTTAATCTATTAGAACTGGCAGGCAAACTAATGATTTTTTTTGTAGCTTTTATTTATACAATACGTAAGACATAGAACATATTTAAGTTAAACAGGGTTGTTAAACATAAATAGTAGAAATCCAGCATTTTTAGCATTTGCATAAGCACAACATAACTTACAGTATACAGCTCCAATTACATATGAACAATATAAACAAAGATCAATTACTCTGACCAAATCTGTAGATTGGCTGTAGTAACAAATGATAATTTTATTATTTAAACATCATACCAAAAAAATTGCTTAAATTCCTAAATAAAATGCCAGAGCTTGCTTGGACGACAAATTGCTACAATTTCGAGTATATGTATGGGGATCACATACGAAGTCGGTCAAATTGAGACAAAATAGAGATATTTTAAAATAATTTGCACTTTATTATTGTAATCTTTTCTGCTCTACAAGATGGTGTTCTCAAATATATAATCCGACGTTTCATCAACTTTATTTTTTTAAATAGGGTCCTGAATATTTTATTTCGGTTTTGAAAAGCCTTCGATCTCCTTAAATCAGTGGTGTATAACTTAACTATTTAGTAATCAAAATCGTTATACGAGGCAGGTACTAGTAGTAGAAGTGCTCTCCTTCTAAAACATTTTCGCATACGGAAAATATTTACTACCATTGTTTATTAATAATC
Organism: Kuschelorhynchus macadamiae; assembly: GCA_030620095.1. Classification (NCBI taxonomy): domain Eukaryota; kingdom Metazoa; phylum Arthropoda; class Insecta; order Coleoptera; family Curculionidae; genus Kuschelorhynchus; species Kuschelorhynchus macadamiae. The sequence goes on along the minus strand of JAUTXW010003662.1, from coordinate 158,947 downwards.
AGAAATTTGTTCCTACTTTTTATTTCCTCAACAGTAAATAAAGACAATTATTAAAGTGAAGAGTCTAAATTTCCTATTACTTATAGCCACACATGCCAACAATAAAATAATTTAACGATTCATTGGGACAAGATTGGAAATCTTAGTCGAGCAATTAATTTTAATTTTATAATTGTTATTTGTTTTGTTATATAAAATTATAGGGCCAGCCCTGTCAATAACCACCAATTAATTATTTGAAATATTTTAATTAAAGTGTATTAAAGAGTTACTTTGCAGCAGATAATTTTTTTGGAGGAAAATCTACACTCAGTTAAATAAAAGGGTTAGTAAAAATAATGTATGTTACCAAAAATACGAACTGATACATGTCCCCATAATTATTAACCTTTTTTTATCTTTAATAGCAGGTGAAAGAATACAAATGACTCAAATAAAAGATGTGATTGAATTTTAAAATTAAAAAAAAGGAAAGATTAAGGCTAAATTATAATCTAAAAACCGATTATGTTGAAAAGTGAAAGAAAAAGATGTTGTAAATTTCCTTAAGGAAACCCGTAAATGTAAACTTTGATTAACAAGCGTTTGCGCTTTGTAAAGAATATAGATTTTGTACTATATTTAGCAATTAATATCTGATGCTTCCTTAGATTGATAGAATACATTTTCAAAAGTATTTAGTTTTATCACTTATTGATTTTTGAGCAGATCTTTAAAACAACATTTTGTTAATATGACCATGGGAAGATTTCATAAAAGATATGGGTTTCGGTTGCCCTAACGAAGCTAACTTGAAACATTGAAAATATTGAATTAACTCTTTTACATCCTTAGTTTTAGTAGTTTGGAGGCTTTTCAAAACCGAAATGAAGTATATAAAGTTGATGATGGTTGTCCCGGGATGAAACTTCAGATTTCAAATTGGAACACACCATCTTGTAGACTAGAAACAGTTGCGGTAATAAAGTGCTATTAATTTTAAAATATCCCTTTGAATAAACTCAATTAAATTGTTTTTTACAGTCTCTCATACTTATCTACTTTTTAGATTCGATCGTACGTTAAAATTTAATTACATCACTATTTTTGGTTTAACTGCTTTTATCAAACACCAGTAGTTCTCTAATTCTCACTTACCACCCTAGTGGGGTAGTTGACATAATTTGCAAAAATACCGTTGTAAAAAAATATCATACGTAACACGCATTTACAAAAATAGTCTTTGGCTTGTTTCCACCTTTGTCTCCGTAAAAATAATTAAAAAGGATTTATAAAAAATCACCCCTGAAATTCCAGTACTCACCACCGGCTTGCCTCTCTCAACTGTCAAAAAAATACTTCTTAATACACTTGTATGTACATACATTAATATTATAGGACTAGTTAATTAAAAAAGATTTTCTTGATTTTCGATTGCTGGTTGTACATTTTTTGTGATTTTTTAAAAATATTTTTAATGCCATAAATAGATAAGTGCTTACGTTTTTTAAAATTGTTTTAAATCTTTTTTTACCAAAATTTCATAATATACAACCCGTTTAACAAATAAGAGGTGTGGTAATTTTTAAACGAAAGACTAGAAATCATCATTTCTAAAACAAAGAGAATTCCATTTGTAAACGATGTACCACTTTCTACTTCAGGTGAAGAAAATTATAAAAAAACAAATAGATTTATTATGGAAATTTTAGATTATTGAGAATATAGGGTATTTTTTAATTGAAGACTTTTTAGTCTTCAATTAAAATTAAGGGCATGCTTTTTGCCTTATTTTGAAATTAAAAGTTCATATAAACATGTGTCCGCAAGGCCTTCGTTTCTGAAATATAGGCTGTCAAATGTTTGTTTTTCTTTTTTAGTTTTTTTCATGGACATTATATTGTAAGCAATGTCTTCGAAATGATTATAATACTTTTTACAAGAATCTGGGTGTTACTTTTTCTAGGTCGCTACACTTTTTACTCCTCTCCCCACCCCGAAATGCCACTGTCATTTTGTAATTATGACATTTAGAAAAATTATTTGTTCAATTATTAAAAAAATCACCTTAAACATATAACTGTCAAGTTAGAGCTGATCTAAATTTAAACCTCGTTAGTGAATACAGGTGTTAAAACAAAAAAAAACTAAAGAAAAATGAAACGTTAACACCATGTATCTCAAAAACTAAGGCCTTTCAAATACGTGTTTATGTGAACGCCTAAACAGTTCAAACCTGGGAATCTGATTTTCTAGAAATGTACATGGTCTGTGAAAAAAAAATAAAAAAAAAATTAAAATTTGGCAATCTGTATTTCAAAAACAAAGGCCTTGCGCACACATGTTTATATGAACTTTTATTCCTGAAAAAAGGCAAAAAAATACCTCCTTCATTTTTAGCCATCAACTAAAAGACACCCTGTATATAAGAACATCAAAAAGAAACTGAAGTTAATAAAATTTGGTCGAGTATTATTTGACTTTTAAATTTCCCTAATTCTAAATTTTCATATAAATTTAAGGATAATTTAGAAATCAAAAATATTCAAGTAGTTCCTTTAAAACATTTCATTTAATGTTGATAAGGCTTTTTTGAGACAGCCTCTATACAAAAAGAATTAATGAGCTAAAATGGCGATACCTATATGTAAGAGGTAAGGGCTTATTTTACAAAACCTAGACCTTTTGCAATATAAAATATATCTATTGATGGGGTAAACTAAGATATATGTATTTTTTCTCAAGCATGCAGTTAACAGTTACTGAGATTTAATCCACTATCATTCCTATTTAGACACCTCCTAGATATTAACATATTTTTGAAATATTTCGAATAAATCCTTAGACTTGAAAAAAAGAAATTGCGACAGCATTCCATTTGATAAAGAATAATATATTACTTCCCCCCTCTTATCAAAAATTTTAAATATTTTTGGTAACCATAACCTATTAAATGCTAATGTAAAAAACCTGTAGTTGTAACTATATTACCCATCTTTGATTAAATACTGTCGGTCTACATCATTGTCGAAGTTATCTGCCATCACATACGCTAGTATATTTTCCAACTAACAGTATATTGCTAGTTTATTACCTAAATCCACATGAAATTTACTCAAATTGCACACATTTATTACAAACACATCCCAGCAACGAGGTCTTAATTAAATTGTGACGAGTCGATTAACTAAGGTTTAACGTTGCTCCTTTATATCGCAAACATAAAACGGTAATTGGTCGTTGTTTTGTTACGATGCCTAAATTTGTGCAGAGTTTTATTGATGACGCGGTTCTTGACAAATTAGATGGCTGTCTTCATTAACATCTTTGATAAAGGTTAGTTAATACGTTAATTTATCACTTGTTCTATGAAAATCATATCCGCCTTACAGCCGTAAGGATACAATTAGACAATTTAATAATGGCAATTTAATATTATCGCGTAGCAAAGTAATATTAAAGATGTATTTATTGAAGTAATCTTATTTGTTGAAGTTGATTTATTTTCTCAACGTATACAGAGGACAATATCGTTACAATAAATTGAAAAATAGTAAATTTCTCTTTTGATTCCTTATATAAAACCCCCAGAAATAATAATTTTTAGAAAAAGAAAAAAGTGATTTAAAGAAAATGTCCGATTTTGACAGTCCCGAGGGTTATAGAGTGGCATTATATTCGCATGTTACTAGAAAATGTCATTTTTGACACCTAAACAAAGGAGGAATATGGTTCTTTTCTTGCTGGGGAGGATAAAGTTTTTTTCGTCGAACGGCATTGAGAGAAGCTTTTTAATGAAGATTCACAGGCCGAAAAGGTGTGCTTTTACTGCCTGTAAGCAGAACAAACTTTAGTTGCTATGCAAGGTGGTTCAAGTAACAATGTAAATCAAAATGAAATCAAAATTGAGATTGACAATACGTAAACATAAAATGATCATTAGATAGAACTTTAAATATAAAAATACCACAATTTTGTCTTTTCCGGAAACTTTTAGATTATATGTTTCACACGGCCAAAAAGCAGATTTAATGCCTCGGCTGGTTTAACATCTTTGGTTCTTACGTTAATCTATCACTTGTTCTATGACAAACCGTAACAGCCTTATATAAACAATCATTTTGAGAATGACTGTTAGAACGGCGAAGTTTTGAATTATTATTTATTTACTTACATAAAATAACTAATAGTTTGTTTCGTTCATAACATAGAAAATCACAAATTTATAACTATTTACCCTAAATAATTAATGAAAGGTATATTACGATAGGTCCCTAAAATTAAGATCTGAGATCATTGACGACACCTCACGAATTTCATTGAATTTAGACAATTCTTTATACTCCCATGCATTGTTTGCTGCGAATTAATCCAGGCCTTTTGTCAAAATTCAAGGTTAAGTAAGACAGTTTATTTTGTTTAATGTGATCGGAGGTCCTGTTTTGTAGCAACGGGGCATGTTCTGAGACTTTTCGGGGTGACAAAATGCCTTTTTTAATGTCTATCACGGGTGTCTGTCTTCGAGAGTAACTGATGGGTTGGTTCCATTTACCGGAACAGTATGTGTTAGTTTTCATGTGTGTTTTCTGTGTTTGCCACCATTTTGCACGATGTGTAGCAAGTTCTACTGATTGGCGACATTCATATAAGGAAATCATTAATTGGGATTGGAAACACTTGTTTAATCTTAAAAGTGGTTGCTGTATCTTTGAGTATGCATTAATATTGAAATCTTCCGTTGTGTATCTTTTATTTATGGTATTTCTCGAATTCTACATTAATTTTTAATCACTAATCAATCAAAATTTCACATCATTTTTCGTAAAATCATTTTCAAATCACTAACCATAATTTTTATTCCTAATTTAATACCTGAAACTCTTTCAATTATTATTTTGTGCTATTTTCTTGTAATTTAGTTGATTTTGAGTAAAGATTCAATTCATTTTGGCAAGCCAGTTTTGCTGTTTTGTTAATGCTAGTAAATCTCAGTTTTTGTAAAACAGACCTTATTATTTTGCCAAGTATCTGTTTTGCTTTAAGTGCTCATGGCTTATAGGTAATAAAAGACTTAGTTTTTTTTGTAGCATAAATTACTTTTTATGTTAACCGTATACTGGGTACCCATGTCATAGTGTCTTATTCGTTTAAGCATCTTCTAAATTGGCAGTCCCTCCTAAAAGTATCTGTAATTTTCTGCTAATATTAAATAAGTATATATTTTCCACCAGTATATTTTTATATATCATAGTTGAGGTTTTAATAAAGCTCATTTCCTTTTTTTAAATATAGGTGATGTAACAATTCTACTAACTTCAACTGATTACTTTGAACTTTATTTAAAATTCCATTCTCTCCTTAATATCACTTTATTTGGCAAGTTATTTTTATAAGTTATACATTTATTCTTTTACCTCATATTTGTTGATTTTAATATTACCTTTTGCATTTTCCTCTGTTAATCTTTATTTAGTACTACTGTGATATTTATTTATAGTTTATAATATATTTTCATGCATTAGAATTTCTCTCTTTTATTTACATCTCTCCTTTGAGAAATAAAAAAAGGCATTAGGATGCTGCAGTAAAGACTATCTTAAAATATTTCGTCTTAGTTTATGTTTTAGTGTCTGTCTTTTCCTTTTTTTTCAGCTCATCCTCTTTCTCCTCTCCTAAGGCCCCCGAAATATAATTCTGAGCGACCGAGATAATCAAATTTCATTTGTTGTTTTGTTTCGCCATCTTCAATTCTTACCACAAATTTACCAGTTTTTCTCTATATCACACTTAAAGCTTGCACAAAATTTGAAATGAATCTTATTAGATTTTCAGGCTGATTTTTTAAATATTTTATTAGGCCGCTAATTTGTTTTGTTATCCAGGATTCATACTAAAATGTTACTAGTTCATTCTTATGTAAGACTCAATTTTTTGCAAAATTTGACGTAAATTGGATAATTGGTATATAATTTAATAATTTTTTTAACGTTTCGCTAGGCTGTCATCTTATTACAGCATGTTGGATTTTCACTAAAATATTACTAGGTCATCCCCATATGACTTTTAAGTTTTGACTAAAATTTGAAGTCAATCTGGTAAATAGTTTTTGAGTTATTTCGCGAACTGACATCTAGGGACGCCAATAACGTGAAGATAATTAAAACCTGAAGGGGTGATTTTTTTAAGATTACCAACATTTGGCCGCCATTTTGTTCTCGTATCTTGAACCGAAATTTTACTAGTTTTTCTTTATACTACAATTAGTTATGACACACAATTTGAAATCAACGCACTAAGTAGTTGGGTAATTGGTTTTTTAGCTATGCCTTGCCGCGACCAGACGGAACGGCGGACAGACAGACAAACAGACGACCCAATTGACAAAACATGTTGTTCGGCATCTAGTACCCTGAAATGTAAAGATCTGAAAAAATCTCGGAGTGTGCTTATTTTCACGATTACAATACTTCTTTTACGACGATATATATATATATATATATATATATATATATATATATATATATATATATATATATATATATATATATATATATATATATATATATATATATATATATATATATATATATATATATATATATATATATATATATATATATATATATATATATATATATATATATATATATATATATATATATATATATATATATATATATATATATATATATATATATATATATATATATATATATATATATATATATATATATATATATATATATATATATATATATATATATATATATATATATATATATATATATATATATATATATATATATATATATATATATATATATATATATATATATATATATATATATATATATATATATATATATATATATATATATATATATATATATATATATATATATATATATATATATATATATATATATATATATATATATATATATATATATATATATATATATATTATTATTTAACAATGGAATTAAAACACAATATCTACGTTCCATGGTAAGTTATAAAAATATATTTTTAAATCATTTCTAATTGTTTCTTTTACAAAAAAAAAATAGATTTGAAATAAACTAAAATAAAACTATTTAAGAAAGTTTTATATTACGACCAAAAGAATCAGCTAGCCGTTATGTCGTTTTTTAATTAAGTAAGGGAAATATACAAATATTTTTGTAACTTCTTGACCTACAGAAGCGTTTAAAAAATGTTTGTCAACAAAGATAATAAATAACCTGCATACACGGATCCACGGTGGTATCAATAATAACGAAAAAGTTAAAGCTAAGAATAGTTTGTATTCTAAAATTCTATCAACCGTCCGTGTTTTAAACATACATTATGCAAAATACGTCCTATGTTAACCAAAACACATGTTTTATGCTAATATATACCCAACATATTAACATTAAACATACATTTTAAATTTTCTATGGGTTTCATATTTCAGAAATTGAAAAGGAAAGCGTCTCTTGATTTAGTTTTGTTCTTTTAACCTTAGTCTAACAAAGACTAACGATTTACTAAAGAAAGCTTTTCTGTTCTCGTGGCAAAATAATCGCCGGATTTCTGTCAGCAATAATAATAGGGAGATTTCGCGTGGTCAGGTTTTATCTTGTGTTATTTCAAGTCTAACGAGGAGTTACTAATATACAACAAGAATCTAGAAATAACTAAAATGGTTTCGTCGATATTGTTTTTTATTTTATAAAATATTAAACAGAAAATAAATTAATGTTACATTTTTTATTCTAAAGAAAAAGGTCAAACTCAGTTTATAAAATATTGCTTCATTGCATTTTCGCTAATTACCATTTGTGTCTAAAATTTGCAGGGAATATGCAAAATGAATAGTTATTTAAGATTTCCACTAATTCTTAAATACGTCCACTGTTCAATGGCTTATTTACCTCATCGGTAAAAAATGTGTCAAGTAAAAGTATTTTGATTTTCGTTAAGATTATACAGAAGGTCAGTATTTTCTTATATTTTATTTTTTCTATTTTAGAAAAATGTATATTTTTGCTTATTGAAGAACGGTAGCTCTTTCGGTAATCTTAACGGAAAAAGCCGACGCGTTTTCAATGGCACCGCCATATGATGTATTGTACTGAACATTCCGCTCCTTTTCTTGACTAATTTAGGTGTCTGTCGGTGACTCCATATCGAATTCTTACACTGTAGATATCATCTGATTTATGTGCAGTAGTAGTATAGAGGATTTAAAGTAGAGATGAAACGGATAGTGGTTTAGTCGGATAAGGATACCAGATATCCGGCTGGCTCACAAGCCAGATGGCCGGATATCCGGCGGCTGAATATCCGACAGGACTTAAATGCAATTTCTTCTGTATTGGTATTGCCACATATTTGTTCCCCTCCGCGACGCCGGAGGAATCATACTCGCGGGGGTGGGGATAGCTGGCGGGAGAATACGAGCTCGTTTACAAAATCTAGTCACGAATTTGTTTTGTTTTAAGTTAACATTAAAATTTGTTGCCTTGGGGTGTTGGTAACATGAACTGTTTTTGTATTTATTTGTAATAGTAAAAGCAAAGACAAGAGAAATTAGTGTATCTGTGCTAAAAACAACCTATGAAAATGTCAACGCGAAATAAAAGATCTCCGGTTTGGCAATATTTTGATATTAGCAAAGGCAATAAAAAGTTTGCTGTGTGTTTGTTGTGGCAAATGCAAATCTCTTGTCGGGGAGAAGGAAAAAAAGCAGGTATGTATTGCCTCGTTAACAGCTGAATTAGAAAGGCGTTTGAGCCACTTAGGACAAGATCCAAATTATTTAATTGTAACTTTTCTGGAATCGTGGTTTAAGACAAACTTTTTAGGGGTAGTCGAAGCTAAAAGAGCTTACAGAATAATTTCTTGGAGTTCTTAAAGATGATTATTCTAGCATGTGAATGTGACTAGAGATCTTCGTCGCTTGCTAAGAGACGTAAAGGTGATGATTGTACTCGTGAAGCTCATGACACCTTTTGGGGCTATTTTAATGAAAGAGCCAACGAAAATAACAGGCAATTTCAAACTTTTATTTACAACCAGTTCGTATCAATCGTAGTTCCAACCCTTACCTTTCGTGGTCAGTCCATGCAAAATAATATCCGAATTTCACAAAGTTCGCAAAAATTGACTTGTTAGCTCTATGCAGCAGCGTTTACAGCGAGACAAACATAACAAACAAACAAACTTGTTTGTTTGTTATGAAAACGCCTTTTGCCCTTACACGCCGAAAAAAATGTGTTTATTCATCACAATTTACAACTTTGAATATTTATTAACTATATTTGTAATAAAGAAAGCATCTAAAATTATTGCATTTTCATTGGTCTGGCACGTATTTTAATATTAGGTATTATACATTTCTTAAATGGAGATCATCATTAATACTTATTATTAAATTACAAATTTGATTTTTTTTTGCACTATTCGATATCGGGTCGGATATCGACTTACTATCCGGTATCCGGCCGGATAGTAAAACATGGTAGGATAAGCCGGATACCGGATCGAAACAGAATATCCGTTTCATCTCTAATTTAAATTTACTCCGATATTACCAAATATGTTAAAAACAAAGGCAAAAAACTGTTTGGAACCGATTTTGGACAACTATTAACTAATAAATTTAAAAGAAGTAAAATGACATATTATTTATTGGTTTCTCTATAGAACTAGGGTTTGTCTAGAACTAAAGATATGTATGTCGTTAATGTTTCGGATAACAAATGTGCTAGGAGTCTAATTATTCCTTATAACCGGGGAGTGATTTTTCTAAATATAACTGTTAGAACATAAAGACGCGGCTTTAAATTTACACTCGGAATTTTGTAGACACTCAACCACAGGCCTTCTTTGCAGCAAACCTCACCAATTCTAACCCAACCCAAAAAAAGTAATTCACCTGAACGGAGATTCGAACATATATGGATCGTATTCAAATCTGAGAATCCTACCACTCAGCCAGGAAGCCCACACTGAGCACTCAACACAATTTGTTTATACCTCTCGGCACTTATGCTAAATGACGTAGTTGGACGGCATGTTTATGTTGTAACAGTTTATATTTAGCAAAATCGCAACGTGGGAGGTAGCGACATGTCTCATTTCAGTTAAGCTGATTTTTAAAGCATTGGTTATACTGATGTTGCTGATTAGTAAAATTGCCGCCAGCTGTGTAAGTAGCATTGGGAAAGATAGTGGCGCAACAACACCAAAGCTAAAATGTGGCGTGAAATACTTGCTACAATGTTTTGGAGATTAGGCAGTATCCGTAAAATGTATTCTAGTTTCCGATCTATATTCGCTAATATTCAGCATTCGAAGATGTATTAGCAAATGTGTGTCTAAGTGCTTATTCTGACGTCAACCAAAGTTGCATACAGCACGGCGAACTTCAAGAAACAACAATTTTATGTAATAATGAGAAATGTGTTCGTTTTTGTTTCAAATCTTAACTTTTCCCAATTACTGGATTTCAGACAAAAAAATTAAAATTATCTCTAGCAGCAAAAAGTTGGAGGTGTTTATTGGTTCAATAGTTTTTGGCCCAGCTAGTGCTGATGCGGCTAAGAGCCGGTCCAAATAATTTCGGGCGCATAATATCTGAAAATCCGAGCTGTTATATCGATGTCCAGACAAAAAGTGTTCGTTAATGTATTGACTCAATTTGTTCAAAATCAATCGTTTAGTTGGTACAGAGCTCAACCTGAAACACTGATTGAAAATTGCTAAAAATGAACATTTTAATTCAGAATGGCGACGTGAATTTTAAATTCCTCGAGGATACTTTAAAAATATTATTTCCACTGGGAATTAGTATTTTTAAACAAATCAGTGGAAAGGTTGAAAAATAAACGGGCCAAAACAGCTTCTCTGCAGTTTTTTAAACTTGGTATTGACCGTATAGGCATCATATTTTGATTTCGAATCTCATTTAAATTCCCTAATCGAATTTTTGCCTCACCATGTCCAAAGTGCTCGGGTTTCGACCCCCGAAATATTTTTCCAAAGTTACTCTATTTTTTAATTTTTTCAAACACATCCCGTGCTCCGATCTTAGCGCTTAACGAATTTTTCTAAAATTTTTGAACGGGACATCTGAATAAAAAATGCACCACTTCGTAATCTATACCGTCTTCAATTGAATCCTGAGTTAACAGGGTTTCGGAAAAAGTTCTTATATCAGCCCCTATTTAACTTTAACGATTAATCGGTCCGCGAAGTCCTTTATTCCCTGAACTAGTGTTACCGAGGTGGAACTTGCGGAAGATCGAAAAACAAAATTTTTTTTTTTTCATAAAGTTAATTAATTCACTAAGGGATTATTGTGGCAGATTCACGATTTAAAACAAAATGTTTGTTTTAAATCATGTTGTAGATTTTTTTGGAACCCTACCAAATTGGTTGTAACCCGACCATTTTGAAACTATTTTAAATATTTCTCTAAACGGTAGTGCCAAAGACCTTGCAAAAACTACTAAATAATATCTTAAGATACTTCTTCATTGTGAAGTAAAACGGCCGCGTGCGTGCAGACAGACGTTCGTCCTTGTAGTCCTTTAGACAAGACTGATGTCCTTCCGCTAGTGCTTTGTCGCCCAGATTTGTACGCTTAATTGCTTATGTAAGCGGTTTAAATTAATCGCGGGAAAGAGCGTCTCTTTATTTTCCCCTTATTTGTTTAGGGATCAACTTGCTATACAAATTAGGTCAAAAGATCTAACAGAACGTTGCATAACGTACCTGTACAATTAAGCCATTAAAATGACTACAGAAAACTTGTGTTGTAAGATTTTAAAAATAGTAGCGTCGGGCTTATAACGATATGAGTTTTATTTATTTTAAAAATATATAATATATAATGTTTAATAAGTACAGGATTAGTGAAAGTTAATATTTAGTCAGGAAGCACTGTATTTATTGATACGCTGTTTTGCATTAACAAAAAAACAGAACTAATCTGGGCTAACCAAAAACGTATTCCTACAATTAAAACATTATTATTTACAAAATTATGTGTTTTATTTTAAAAACATTTAAAAAAAGGACATGGGGATTGAACTGCAGCCTCCGGAGCGACTAGCAGCCATTTAGTCAGTACACTAAGGTGCCTTGCCTGAAAATAAACAAACTCTGTGTACATTCCGCTCAACTAAATTAATACAGCGGTCCTGACCAATAGAAGCCTTGACTTTCACAACTCCAGCAGGTTTAGAAATTAAATCCGTTGGGCAGCAGAAGCTGGTGCAAATAGCAATTTGTTAGTAGATATTTATAGATAAAATATTATATCATATCTTAGGACAATAAAACAAAATTAAATATCGGTAAAAATATCAACGTTGATGTGAGTGGTTATAATGTAGTGGTAAAAATATACTTAATTGCATATCAAAATTTATCCTTTGAATTTTTGTATTAAAAACAATGTATAATTCAGCTTTCTAAAAGCCTTTTACTTCCCTCATAAGAGGGAACTATTGGAATTATATTAAAATCATCCTCCCAGGTTTTTGCGGATCTTCACATTTTAGAGCCTCTAGATGCCGAAAAACTAACTAGTCGGTTTACTTCAAAATATTGATCAAAAAATTAGTCATATGGAAGTGAAACCGTAATATTTTGGTAAAAATTTAAAATTGCGGTCTAAAAAAATACGTGCTCAATTGACTTCAAATTTTAAGTATGCTGTAGGGATCAACTGGTAAAGCTTTGATACGTATGTAAGATAGAAGAACAAAATGGTCCTTTTATTAAATATTTAAAGAGCCAGCATGGAAACCAACTTAAGGGGGAACTGCACGCAGTAAAATGGATCATTTGCAAGCCTTCCGCCGCTGCAATATTATGTTAAAACTATAAGAGATATGTATTAGCTTCAATGTGATTTTAATAGGGAAATACGTATAGTTGGGCGCTAAATGCGAATTTTTATGAAAAAATGTAATCTACCGTTATAAAATAAGTAGATTGTTCATTTTCGACCATTTTTTGACCACTTTTTGACGCACATGCCATCGCATATATTTTTTTTCCACAAAATGGCTCTTTACCGCCTTACATTGATCCTTTGTCTACGTAACTGCAAAATTTAAAATGGTAAATCGTACTCATGTCTTTGTATTTCTGCAGGGCGTGAACCCATTTGAACCCATTTTTAACCGAAATGTAATTTAAATTACCTATACATAACACATTTTTTTGAGGTCGGACGTGCAGGAAGTTTTTTTTAATGCGTAGGTACCTTTTAAACTCGACTAGACCTCGCCGCTGGTTTTTCACTTTTTGCGTGCAATTCTCCCTTAATCGTTTGATTTCATTGTGATATGGGGATAAACTGGTGATACTTTGGTACGAATGAAATATGCCTAACAAAATGTTTAAAAAAATGTAACGAATTACTTATTCAATGAACGTAAACCTTTGCACAAAAATCAGGTATATATATATATATATATATATATATATATATATATATATATATATATATATATATATATATATATATAAAGCACTTTATATATATATATATATATATATATATATATATATATATATATAAAACACTTTATACCAGAAAAAATAGAAGAAAAAGAGTAAAAAACAATTTTGTCTTCTTGGTCCTGGATTTTGTGAGAATGCAGACAAATAAATGAGGAGGTCTAGGGTACGAAACCTTTATTGTATGATCTAGCTTTCGAGAATGCTTATTCTCTTCTTCAGAGTGCGTTAAATTAAAGAAATCCATTACACAACATAGATGCGCTAATGTCTAGGCAACGTACCAGCACTGAGAGTTACTTAGTTTCTGCAGTTTTAGAGCAAGTTATATTAAACTAAGAATAAATCACATCATGTGCTTTAGTGTTTAAATGTGTCGTTCCTTACGTCAAGTAATTTAAGCTCTACATTAGCGCATCTATGTGTAATGGATTTATTTAATTTTAACTCACAGTTTCGTACACTAGGCCGCCTTTTTTATTTGACTGCATCCTCACAAAATCCAGAACCAAAGAGGCAAATGTATGTCTGTAAGTGAATGTATATTATATATAAATATATATATATATATATATATATATATATATATATATATATATATATATAGATATATATACAGCGTGTTCACGAACAACCCCTACAAAATGTAAAAAGGTAAGGATTCTACATAAAAAACATGTAAAAATTTGTATATTAACCTAGGTCCGGAAATGCTGCGTTACGGAGATACAGGGTGTTGAAGGTTAAATTTTATTTTATTTTTTGTTAAATATCTGTTGCAAATAATACAATTTTCTCACGAAATTGGGCATTCGGTGTATTTTCTGAGTCAGGAATCATATTTGGTATTAGATTGCATGTGACACTTAGAGGGCGCTACGTACTCTTTTATTATTTATGTAAATTTGCTCCAACTTTTTCGGCGCTGGTTTTTTTTTACGAATAAATATTGTTCTTGTACTTTTTCTAGGCAAAAAAGCTTTACTTACTCAACAACGCTAGAGGTAACCATTCTCGAGCAATTTGCAAGTTTATGCGTCGATGCAAGGAAAACAATTTTTTTAATAATAATAATTTAATGTGTATTTATTTTAAGAGAATACAAAATTAAAGGTAAGTATAAATTATTCTGAACTATAATAAATGCTCCACGTGGTGACCGTTAGTTTAAAGGCATAATTTAATTCTTTTTTTTAGAGAACGTCTGATACGTCTATAAATATTCTGCATTTGTCTGAACTCATTGCAAGCATTTTTAGTTCGCAACCAGAGCTGCTCACGCGTATATATTGGAACGGAGTACACATGGCATTTGAGAAAACCCCATATGCAAAAAGCTGGCCAAAGCCCGCCTCTACCAAACCACTGACTTTTGTAAGTCTGATCCAGATATTGACGCAAATTTCGACTAAATTGCGAAATATTTTCAGGGAACTTTCTCTGGTAATGTGGGTAAAATATTCTGAAGATAATTTAAATACTCTTCCCCTGTTAGTCGACCTGGCAACTCAATAGGTCAAATTAGGTTTACAATACCAATCCACACATTAATACTAAACCTATGTTCATGTTTGGTTTCTTTCACATCATAGGGTTTATCCTCAACATATGCATAATGATGTGAATTTTATAAGTGATTAATTCCGTCTCTCCTGAAACTAGATTAATCGGAGAATAAAATACGAGAATAAAAAGTTGGATCTTCAATTTTCTTATTTTTCATCCAATCGGAAAATATTACACGTGCAGGGAAATCACCCTCCATCATAGCATGCACCTTTCTAAAATGAAACGGGTATAAGTTTTCCTTGTGTATAATATTACTTACAGATGATTTGCAAATTCCCGGATGCATCGCTGACAATCTTCGACAACTTAATTCTGGGTTATCTTCTAGATCCGTCAGAATAGTTTCTTCAAATTCCTCAACTACAGCGGGATGCCTACCCGTTTCATTTTCAACCTCTGGTGAAGTGCCGTAAAGGTTGTGTTGTTGTGTGAGGATTCTATTCGGAAACTTTTCAACAGATCTACGTTGTGCCGCTCGAGTGTTACACTGAACTACCCCGTAGATTAAATGCATAACTGAATATTCTTCATTACTAAACGAAACCATTTTTATAAAAAAGTGTAAATTAAATTCTTACTTTCAATTAAATCAAATAATAATATTTATTCGTAAAAAAAGTGCATCGCAAAAAAAGTTACGGCAAATTTACATAAATAATAGTAGCGAACGTAGCGCCCTCTAAGTGTCACATGAAATCTAATACCAAATTATGATTCCTTACCAATAAAATACCCCGAATGCCCAATTTCGTGAGAACATTTTATTATTTGCAACAGATATTCCAACACCCTGTATCTCCGTAACGAAGCATTTCCGGACCTAGGTTAATATAAACATTTTTACATGTTTTTTTATGTAGAATCACCCCTTTTAATTTGTAGGGGTTGAATATATATATACATACATATATATATATATATATATATATATATATATATATATATATAAAATAAATATAAAAGAGAAACAGAAATTTCAATTTCTGTGCGGTTTTTGGTCGTAAAAAGTTATACAAAACGAAACCAGGAACGGTAAGGATTACTTCTTCACCATTTTGTCGAGAATCGACCAAAACATTATATATATATATATATATATATATATATATATATATATATATATATATATATATATATATATATATATATATATATATATATATATATATATATATATATATATATATATATATATATATATATATATATATATATATATATATATATTCATTCATATCAATACTTCAAGTTTTGGGATCAATCCGATATGGTCCAATAAAATGGCCGCCTTTCAAAATGTTTAAAGAATACTGTAAAATAACCTATTCATGTTCACAAAAATTAGGTGTGAATAAAGATTTTGGTACGAAATCAACATTATCCAACTGATTTTAAATTTTGTCCAAAAATAGTCTGATGTAGGCAAGGGAGGGCTGGTACAGCATTGGTACCATTCCTATATTGCAAAACAAAATGAGGGTCTATTAAAATGTTTATAAAATCAATATAAAAACGGTTGGTAAAATGGGTTTACTTGGAACTTCGCCCATTATGAATTCTTCCTTTTATCAAGGAAAGTGAATTATGTAATCATTTAGTAATATAACCATAAACAAATTAAGTCAACTTTGATTCTCTTAATAACTAAACGGATTCTTTACGGGGGAGCTTCCCGTTAAACTGCTTTACATATTGGTTTTACCCAATTACCCGGAATTTCTGTTCTAATAAATGAAGAGGAATAAAAAATAACATATTTTGTATATATATACTGTAGTACATACAACTACAAGTTCCGGTTAAAATCAATGTGCCATTTTTTTACATTCGCAAATCAATTTTGATTCCTTTTTAACTTACTTATTACTTCTTAATTTTATGCGCATCTTTATACACATAAGTCTGATGGTGATGCAATAAATTTATGACTTCGTCCATGATCTTAATTTTGAAAAAAAAAATTAAATCCCTTTTTTTTCTGACCTGCTTCTATAATTCTTGACACGTGAGAAATAAACTACTACTCACCAAACGAGCGATTTTACTCCACCGCTCTTTCCGTTATTTTATAACAAACAAGTTATTAATCTGCTATTGAAGTGTGCTCACTAAATTTCAAATTTTGTCTATTCACATGATAAAAATAAAGGGGAAATACATTAAAGAACGGCAATATTATAATTTCCATAACAACACAATAACCTGGTACCTTGATCTTAATATATTAAATAGCTTTTAAGCTGCTCTAGCTTGGTAGATTGCCTTGAAATTTTGTGTACAGATGTCCTATGATAATTCAAAATTAAAATATTAAATCTACCAAATCTTACTTGGTTTTCGAACTGTGTCAACTATTTTAGAATCGAGTATGATGCAGATCTAACTATGTTACTTTTACTTAGTTTTCCCAAAATTATGTATTCGGCAATTCAAACAAATTTTATTATAATTGAAAAAGTTAACTCGTCTATGCTCGATTTCGATTCGAACCCAGGAGCTCACGTATTCTATGTAAACGCTCTGACCAGTGAGCCACGAAGATCATGCGAGCTCAATATCCAACTACGATAATTTAACTTTTCAATTTTATGTTAGTAGTTTATTACGTACTACAAACCACAGAAGTGGTTGAAGAAAAATGAATTTTACGAAGATGAATTAACTTTTTTAATTTTAATAAAATTTGTCTGAAATACCGAATAAATAATTTTGTCAATTTTAACACAATTCTTGTATACGGGTGATATATATATATATATATATAGATCTTAATGACTAATAATTGTGAATGAGTTCTCTTTTTCCTTTTAATACCCTCCTGGGGGTATACCTTAGTAATTTACTAACATAAAACTGAATAAGTTGAATTGTCGCAGTTGGATGTTGAGCTCACTGTCTTCGGGCTCGCCTAGAATGGGAGAAGTCCTGGGTTCGAGTCCTGTCGAAGACGATTTAACTTTTTTCAATTTCAATGAAATTTGTCTGAAATAACAAATAAATACGTTTAGGAAGTTTATAATAATAAAATACAATAAAAAAAAACAGGAATGATAGTATTTAAGTTTGATTGTTTTAAATTTAAGAATAAAACAATTATTAAGGAGTCGCTTTGATATATGATTTATTTACCAGAATAAGGCACGTGCGATATAGTAGAGGCAATGCACGGCTTTATTAACGTAAGGCCCGTTAGGTCACCAGATCTCAGGCTCTTATATCTTTTTTGTTTGACGATATTTAAAGGACCTTATTCAAGGCGTAGAAATGAGGGTTCGGAATAAGTTTATTACAAAAGTAAATGATTCTTATGAAATTTTGTGGCAGGAGATTCGGTTTGGCCTAGCTACTACAGAAATACAAAAAAGAACTTGATCTTGAATTTGCAATGGTGGTTCACATTTTGAACCGAATAAAAACTTATTTATTCCTTTGCTGTTTTATGTGTAAAAAATGACTGGCTTACTAGCGTTTTAATCAAAGAAAACTGGGATATATGATTGCTGATATCTTCAAGGAATCTAGCAGATGCTAGACCTTATTCCTCCTCAGTAGGTTATTGTTATGGACAACACTAGCTTCTTCAAATGCTTCTTGGAGAAAAAAATAATATTATCCAATCTTACTTTAAAGACATGCCATATTATAAAGAGCACATAGTTAAGTAGTAGTTACTTGAAATTGTTAATTTGAAAAAGCCTCTTACATAAAAAATGGCTTTCAAATGAAATATTATAGTGCCCCAACTTCCATTGTACCATTGTGAAGTAAATCCAATAGAATTGTTTTTGGTTGAAGTTAAGAAATCTATTCCCAAAAGTGGATTAAACGTATAGAACATATTAATAAGAAAGAGAAAAAATTGTGGAAACTAGATGAGACTATAGAGCTGCTAATTATCTCTATTGATTCCAGTGACTACTGCAGAACCATTTTTTTAGGGCCAAAAAAATTGATATTAAAAAAAGTCTTTACAAATTGCTAATTACCTATAGGAACGCCCCTGGTATATTATTTTGCTTTATAAATTATTAAAATCTATTTGTTTGCAAATTAGTTTTGATCCACTTTAGGACCCATCTGGGTTGTGGCAGCCATAAATCAACAAAAGAACTTAATATTTGTAAAAATATGTTATAATTTTTTAGCCTTGTTCTCTGTAAAGAGGAGCTTTCTGGAACTAACACAACACGCTTTTTGAGTTATCCCCATTTTTTTCAAGGCAATAATAATGCAACACCCAATTTATTTTTAAATTTTAGGTTCTGTAAATTTACTGTAATTTCCGCTTGGACCAGAAGTGCAATTTATATTTTTTTTGCAATAAAGTTATGTAGTTTATGGAACTATTTTCGTACTTCTAATTTAAAGAAATATCTGAAACGGTGCCGAAATAACTCGCTGGGAAACGATCACCCGGTATAATAAGTTAGATTTACGGGTCAGCTTTCCAGATTTATTGACGACTCTCTTATAATTGACAGCTAATAAAAACTCGATTACCCATTATACCCTATTGTACGAAAAGGATCGCAGTTTTTAACACCATTAGCTGAATTGGGATCAAGCGTTATTTGGTTGAGTAATGACGTTTTAAAATTTAGTTCGTTTCCAAGTCCTTACTAGCACATATCATTATAATATATCAGGTTATCACGAAATTACTAACAAGATTATAACCTTTTTAGGACAAGTACTAGCAATTAAAATTTTTAAATTTTTCACAAAATTGTAACTATAAAACATGTATTTTGTCAATTAATTCTTAACAGTTTTCAAGAAAATGGCGAATGAAATTTAAAAAAAATCAAGAATAACACCGTTAAAAAAATAATTAAAGATAAATATAATTAAATAATATATACGTTGTTAAGTTATTAATTTTATTCATTGTAATAGGATACTTCCGGTTTACCCGGTAACGTTCCAAAAATCACTTTTATACGATACTTTCTCGTTTTATTTTATTGGCCGATCTATAAAACTAATCAAAATTTAAGTCTTCAAACAATTTTAAATATTTTTCATGTATAACAATATAATAACCCATACCAAATACTTTTTGAGATATTTCCATTTAAACTATGGAATTACATTTTTATGCTTTAGACTGATAACCAATAAATACCTTTTGCATTTCTGATGTGGCAGTGAAGGAAAGAAATGTCACAGCTGCCATTCTTGTGTTTGCCTTTGTATTTTCTAAAGTACCTAGATAGGTAATTTCTAAAGTACTTAAGTAGGTGCAGAATTATGCTGTTATGTTTCGTTCAACCTTGATTTCGGACTGTTGAATTGTAAAACATAAAAACAGAGTTTATTATTAACTCCACTAAAGCTGTACTTATATTGTTTTTACTAGGATTAGTTAAGTGTGACCCAATTTAGTTCCATACATAGCCATTTAGTAACTACATTATACATGTACTGTCTTCTCCAACATTTTTATTGGGCGCTATTTTGTTTCACCATATTGGATTCGTACCAATATTTAACCAGTTTCTATTTATACCATACTTGATTTTTAAATATAATTAAAATAAATTGAATAAGACCATCATTTTGTTCCGGCATTTGAATTTGTACAAAAATTTTACCAATGTATTCCTATATCATATCTAATTTTTGTGCAAAAATTGAAATCAATTGAACAAGATCTGTTTTTACGCTCATCTGTTCAAACAGTTTATTTGACGAACATTTTATTCTAATATTTTTATTATTTTATCTCTATACCACACTTAATTCTTGAACAAAATTTAAAACAATTTAATAAATAATTTTTTCAAGCTGGTTTTTAAATATTTTGTTATCTTATTTTCATTCATAACAAATGTTACTAGTTCGTTTTAATGTAATAATTAATTTTTTTGTGCAACATTGAAGGTAAATTGACTAATTATTTAATTAGTTCTAGTAATACTTATTTTGACATTTCGCTAGGCCGGGACTTTGTTTCGCCAAATTGGATTTTTTTCACAATGTTACCACCTAAATTTTGACTAAACTTTGAAGTTAATCCGTTAGTAGTTTTTTAGCTATGCCGCGAACTGATAGACAGACGGTGACCGACAGACCGACAGAATTGAAAAAACATGTTTGTTTGGCATCCCAAAAAGTGAAGATCTGTGAAATCCTGGAAGAGTGTTTTTTTCTCAATTACACGCATTTTATTTAGCAGTCATTTTGTTCCGCCAGCTATCTTGATTTCGCACCACAACTTTATCAGTTCATCTTTATATCATACTTAATTCTTCTACAAAATTTGGATTCAATATAAGTAGCTTTTTCGGGTTTAAATATTTTATTAAGCCGCCATGTTGTTTCGCCATATATTGGATGCATACCAAAATTTTACCAGTTTATTCCTATATAATTCTTGATTTTTGGGCAACATTTCGGTTATATTAGATAAGTAGTACTCGGGTAGTAGTTTTTTAGCTATGCCGCGAAAAGATAGATCGACAAAGACAGATAAAAAGACATATTTTTCGGCATCTAGCGATCCTGAATCGTGAAGATCTGGAAAAATCTGAATGGGTGAATTTTTCACGATTACAATACTTCCCTTTTACAAGGGAAGTAAAAAGGAAATTATCTATAGATAAGATTTAAATGATGTCCCATATTATTCTTTATTATATATTCTTTAATATATATATATATATATATATATATATATATATATATATATATATATATATATATATTATATTTCCGTGAGGATATGATTTATTATATCAGTTTGTTCTTCAACAAACAAATATATTTTCATATTTTCAATACAAGTCTGTTATCAAAAGATAAAACTTTAAATCTACATGAATGTAGTTATAATAATTACTGTTCAACGATCCAAGCGGACATTATAAGATTATAAGTCTTTTTTGCTTAGATCAAATATGTAATATTTGTCATTTATCAGTCCAAATTTTAAAAATGTAATCGCAAAGTTTAGATAGATATATCTCAAAAAGTATACATGAAAAATGTTTAAAATTATTTAGAGATTTAAATTTTGATTAGTTTAATAGGTCATCCCATTAAAATAAAACAAGAAAAAATCGTTTGAAAGTGATTTTTCAGTACATTTTCGGGTAAACCGAAAATATCCTAACTGTCACACTGAATAAATTATCTTGATAACGAACAACATTTATAATATCTAACTGTATTTATCTTCAATAAAATATTATCTTAGAGTCGGAATTTTGTGTAGAATTTAAAAATAAAACAATATACAGGATGTTTCTTTAAGAATATTAAAGTTCGTAAAACGAGATTCAATTGTTTTTTGAGTAAGACCAAACATATATCACTGTAAAATTTAAAATTGGCAGCGCTTGTCATAAAAACGTTACAGCCTTGTCACTAATTTCGTAGTCATCCGCAATATTAAAAAAAAACCTTTAAATACAAGATAAATGTACAGGGTGTCCGGTTATATTTTGACGCCCATCTACAGGCCAGGATCCGTTATCAGAAAAAAATAAATGAACATCGGAAATTAACAAACAGCATCATATGTCCGACAAATGGGTTTCTTTTTGCTGCTTATAAAAATACTAGGTTAGGTTAGGTTAACAATAGCTTTATCTCTAAAGATACTCGCGAAATTTGAGACAAACCCTGCCATAAGAGGCAGTGTGTTAGAGATAGACGGAAAACGCTTTTTCAGTGGAATCGATGGGAATACATTGCCTCTCATGGCAAGGTATTTCTTAAATTTCTTTATAGATGAAGGTATCAAACCTAGTATATTTGTAATCAGCAAGAGGAGACCAAGTTGATGCTCATTTTGTTAATTTCTGATTTTCATTTGTTTTTTTCTCGTAACCAATCCTGGCGGTTCTGATATAACTCGTAATAAAGTTTTTAGCTGGGTGTCAATATATAACCGGACACCCTGTACAAACGTTTTTTTGGGCTGTAGTCAATAAAATCATAGTTCTGGAGTTTCAGCGGTTCTGGAATAACTTTCCGATTACACGTAGCATATTCCTTGCACGAGATAGGCCTCGATGGTAATTTTTTTTGACCTGTGTGAGGCTAGCAACTCCGTCAGGTTTGTATACCTGTCAGACCCACCAAACCTCACCGGGCTCCCATCAAATGGATCATCATTGGGCAAGCTCAAGGATCCTTCGATGGGGTTGATGCCGTCCTTCCGGGTGATCCTGTAAAAGAGATGGTCTTCTGGATGATGGTGTGTTCCTTTTTTGGTACAATGTCATTGTGCCACCTCTCGTTACTGAAATTAGAAAAAATCATTAGAAATTAAGTCATCTTATCCGGTTGCGGCTGTCAACGTCCTACTGGTCCTTGGTCCAGTTTGCCGCCGCCAGATTTTTTCCATCTATCCGTGTATTGGTCTTCTTTATGTGTCCTTTTCTTGGCCTTCAGTATCACTGCTGTTCCGTGCGCCGGCAGTGAAGAACTTAGGCGGGGTGTTCTTTTAACTCAGGTTCAACAGCAACTCATGCCGGAGCCAGTTGATGTACTTGGGTTCCTCTTGTTTTACCTCAGGTTCAGCTGCAGCTCACACCGGAGCTAGCTGAGATACCTGGGAGTCCTATTCTTGGGGTTCTTGTTAGCCACTTGAGATACTTAAGGGTTTCTGTAAGTAAGATCTAGTTTCTGAGGAGCACGAAGACTCAGAAATTTTGACTTACTCACGTTCTTTCCTTAAGTATTTTACCGCATTTTAAGTCCATGTCTTGGTCTTCTGTATCTTGTCGTATTATTGTAGTTTGGAGCTAATGGATCGTAGTTTACCCTCGTAAGTTTTCGATGTGATTGACTTCCGTTGCCCTGAATGCTCGAATAGCTTTTTGCAGCTAAAAATCTTCAATTGGTGTCCAATAAAGATCTCTCTGCAGGTCCTCATTCTTGATAAACTAGTTTATTTTCTGTCCTTTTAAGCTTCAGTAGGTTGTATTTTGAAGCGTAGCCAAAAGCTGTAGAGCCGTACGTGAGTTGGCTGGCTCCTTGCTACTGTTTTGATCAGTAGTTAGTTCTCAATACCATTTCACTTTTCCTAAAGAGCAATGGATAGAGTTTATTCATTGTCTGTCTGGCTTTAGTCCTCGCTGCATCAATATGTTTAGTCCATGTCAGCCTTTTATCCATGGTCATCCCTAGATACTTGGCCTCATTGGACCAGGGGATTTCCATTTCTCTATTCCGGATTTTGACTGTCAGTCTCCTTCGTTGGAAAAGTATGGCTTGGGATTTCTGGGGGTTGATTTTGATCTTCCATTTGATGTACCAGGCATGAAGGTCATTTATGTTTTCTTGAAGTCGCCTACCTAGGATACGTCCGATAGTCTCCTCTGATATCCGGCCACTGACATTATGTATACTGGGTCATGGTGCCACATTCTCTCAAAGGCTCTTTCGATGTCCAAGAAGACTGCTTCTGTGGCCTCTCTGTTGTTGAATCCATTTGTGATTTACTCTGTAGCTCTGAGTACTTGCTGTTCAGATGAGTGCCCTACCCTGAAGCCAAATTGCTCGTCTGGGATGGCATCTAGCTCTTGGGTTTCATCTTTCAGTCTTCCAGCTATGGTTCGTTCAGTTACTTTGCTTAATGCAGGGAGTAAGCTGATGGGCCTATAGTTTTGGGGTTGTGTTCGTTCCTTGCCTGGTTTTTCTATGATAATGACCTCTGTCTGTTTCCACATGCTGGGAAAGTGGCATGTTCGTACTACAGAGTTGATGATGTTGGCCATCGCACTTTTCCTGGGGAAGTATTTTTTAATCTCTGAATGATGTCTCGGACTTCCCCAGGGGAGACAGGACTAGGATCGTAATGAGGATGGATCGAGTAGGTACAGGTTTACCAGGCCTGTGTTCAACGATACGTGATCCATGGTAATGATTAATTTCCCCGCATGATACAGTACGTAGCATGCGTCATTACTGAAACGTTCAGGGTACTTAATTTTAACGAATTCTTTAGTCTTTCGAGTTTGGTGCAAGAACGTAGGATTAACTATGTCCTGTGAGAGCTGATGCTCAGCAACAGCGGAAGTTATTTTTTACTTATACATCTTATATTGTGTCTTTTCTATAGTATATAATCAAAACTTTGATCTCTATGTAATCTGTATTTATAGATCACCAAATTCTGATATACAATATTTTTTTAGTTACCTGCTAAATTTGCTAGATAGTCTAATAGGTAAAAGGAAAATTCTATGCGGTGAACTTAATATAGACTATGCTACTGTTTGGCGCGCACAGAAATATTTAATTTCTATATTCGACTCTTTCGGTCTTGCAATGCAAGTATCGTCTCCAACTAGAATTTCAAAATATCCTTCTTCTATCGTTGATTACGTACCATCTGATTTTTCCCCATCAGAGGTTCAATCTCAGGTTTGTAACACAGGTCTCTTCGATTACGAAGCAATATTTTCTAAATTTAGTATTTCTCTTAGGCCCTTACCGACACCTCGCCATAGGGGCAGAATTTTCTCGGCTGCAAATTAAAAGCCTAGAGCTGTGACTTGGAGCACCATTTTGATGTAGGTAAACAGCTTTATATTAGCCTAATGGAATATTTTCGAGCAGTTCTGGAATAACTTTCTGAAGGATTTCTAGGTATTTACGTGCTGTAAGACCTCCTGCAAAAATCCTCTAACCTGTATACCTGCCCAAAATAAAACATGGCACCCCAGCACCAAAGCGTCCTTGGTGTGCCCTTTCAAACAATAAATGCTGATTTTCACTATTGGTATCGTGACGATTAAAAATTCCCGCACTTGAAAAAACGCATTCGTCTGCCAAATAAATCATTAGCATCGATTTGCTGCAAATACCACTGGCAAAGCAGTGCCCGGCGCTCGGCATCGCCAAGATGCAAATGTTGCACTATATTAAATTTGTATGGATGATACTTATATTTCTTCCTTCTTAATTTTTCTACATGAGGACGAAGGCGTTGCTTTTATATATCCCATAACATCTCTCTCTTTCCCTGTTCTCTTTGTTGTATGTTTTAGGACGCGGGTGAACAAATGATCCGTGTTCAACTAAATTTGCTTTTAAACGAGCAAATATCTCAAAAAACGGTTGCCTTCTTTCTGTATATCTAACAAGCAAAAACTTATAATGATAATACAGATTTTCATGGCCATAATAGCTTAGTTATCTTTGGAAATATAATTCCGAGGCTTCTTCAGAATTTTCATTACTCTGTATAAAACATACCAGCATATCATATTTTTCATAATTTTCATACGCTGCCATTATTCGAAGAAATTGATAAATATCAATTAAATAAAAATACCAAAGGAACGTTTATAAACTGCCTTATAAAACAAAAGTCGACCCAATAACAGACAAATATTTTACATTTATTTTTGTTTGTTGTCATAAACAATAGCCATAGCCTACTATTAAATTATGCATTTAATTTCAGAAAATTGTCATTTTTTGCGTGTTTCTGAAAACAATTTGCATACTATTACATATTTTTGAAAAGGTAAAAAAAGACAAATTTTATAGTCTATAAATATACAGGGTGTTCCATTTAAAAAATAAAGTAGGGTCCGATAACTTTTTGGTCTGACTATGTATACTAATTCTGAATTGAGTTCTGCGGGAAAAGTTATATAAGAAACAGTTTTCAACATTTTCAATTTAGCCCTGTATCTTAAAAACTAAAAGGGCTATGAAAATTTTGTCAATGGCTTCTTTAGTTTTACGAAAAAGTAGCATAAATGATAAGTATTTTAGTACTAATAGGAAACATAATAATATAATAGGCACAAAAATTAATAATTCACGAATATTTTCATCGACTGAAAATTATTTTAAAAAATTGGGACTGTATATTACTTAAGTCTAGTAGGCGAAATTGTCTAATTCTACATATACATTTTATTCCTAAGAGAAGAAATTTTATAAACTCCCAATGGCAGAGAAACTTACATTTTTTTTTGGCAATATTCACTACCCAATTTCCTTATTCTTATTACATGTTCCGCGAATATTAGAATTCACGTACAAAAGCTAACATTTCTTTAAAGTTCCTTGGCGAACTTAATTACAGAACGACCAACTTACTTTTTTTGCATTTCTATTAACAATATTAATAGTCGGAGGAACGGAGGAACGGAGGAAAAAATATATCATCTAGCTGGTTAAAACTTACACTCATTAATTTATCCAAGAACCTATAATAGCTAACTCATATTATATAAAATGTTTTTAAGGATAATCAATATAGAAAATAGGATAACTCGATACTAGAACCAAATTGCCTAAATCTGAATAAATTAGAGAATATTGGATTTCATTAATAATAGATAATAGTGATACCACCTGTATAATCAGTAGTAATCTGGATCACATACAACGACTAATGAATTCGAAAGTTTATTAGGCCAAAATATACAGTTTATTAACAATTATAAAATTGTTTTAATTATTATTATTATAAAATACATTTAGAAAGCAACAACAATTTAAAAATTAGTTTCGCTTAATGTTATTATTCAGAGATCTGCTAAAATTGCTATATATAAACGATCCATTCGGATAATAGATACATATACTCTAATCTTTCAAAGTTCGTTAATGATCCAATTAATGTTATTACAATCCTTTTAATGGGTTATATAGATCAGTTGGTAATGAAACCCAATGTTAAACTGCAAACGTTTCGGAAAATATATTTCCCTTCTCAAGGCTAGTTATAGTGGGTCCACCAGTCACAATGAAACAACTACACATATAGGACATTACATAGATAGACGGGACAATTTCGATGCCATAAAGGCAAATAGAATTAAAATATATATATATATATATATATATATATATATATATATATATATATATATATATATATATATATATATATATATATATATATATATATATATATATATATATATATATATATATATATATATATATATATATATATATATATATATATATATATATATATATATATATATATATATATAGTGATTACAGTCATTAAAATTACGTAGAAAGACGTTTGTATATCTTTAATATTAACCGTCACTTCTAGCAATAGGTCATAGAGCGCTGATTTTAGCGTGTTTCCCATTCTGCCATCTTCAAAAAAGAGAAACAGGATAAGGAGCTAATTAAAGAAATCATGCAGGATTTCAGTTTTCCATAGAACTTGTTTAACTAAAAACTTTGAAATAACATCAGTGGAGAGGTTGGAACCATATCTTCATCAACTTGAATTTTGCTATATGAAGCTAATAATTTTATCCTCTAATAACTTTTTTAAATTTTTTCCCAGTCAATTACTATTGTTTATATTGCCGATATTAATAATTAACATTTATTATTGATAATTAATAATTCACTACCTACTACAAATAAAATTTTAATTCTTACAACCGCAAGATTGTAACTTCTAGCATTGATCGCAATTGTAAAAAATATAAGTATTTAAACTACTTACTTATATGCATGTGAAGTAAACTAGAAACAAATACTTACTGTGTATGCATCTATTTTTGAAGTTTTTCTATCCTAATTACGTTCAGTAAGTAAGGTCTATCGCACAAACGGCACAAAAATAAATATACAAATATTTTATAAATATGCATATATTTTAAATAATCAAAAAATGTAAATATTTCAATGCACAAAGGCAGCTACACGTTTAGCCAAACTAATTGCGGCGGGTACTATTCTGTTCCACAATTTAAGAGCTCTACTTCCAGTAAACCAAAGCATCAAGAACCTGAGCTTCTCTGATTTCCCTTCCTCTACCCTCTACCCTGCAACCTGCATTTCATTTGGCGTAAGATGCTTCAAGCTACAACTGAGGATAGATATATTGTTTATGTTATATTTATTCGTCATGATTTAGTTTGTGGTTTAAATTTCAAATTCTTTAATTGATTAAATAAGATAAAAACTAAAATTAATAGATTATAAATTGTAAACAATGCCGATGACCATGTATGTTTTGTTCAGTCCACCCCAACGTGTTCCAGTGAAAAAGCTGAACAGTATGACGCTCTGTTTTTATTGTCCTTAAAATATGCGTCATTGGAAAGCGCCTCTGAGGTCCACTGGGCTGAAACTCCATGAAAATATAAGGAAAGAGACTCTCAAAATAAGGATTGATTGTCTTTCTTGCTCTTGTAACACCTCATAGAGTGATAGAGATGGCGAATTTCAAAAAATACGTTTAGAGAGTTGAGCTTCTAACGCTCTGTGCAAAATCTAATTTTTATGCTAAAAAAATCTTATTTATAATAAAAATTTTTTAGACACTCAGAATACCCAATAATTATTAATTTAACAAATTAAATAATCAAAGCCATAATTATTAATGGGAAAACATTTTAGTCATTCGTGGTCAAAACACATTTGAAAAGGTTTTATAAAAATCTGTTCAGTGGAGGCGGGTTCCGAGGTATAAACAATTCAGCACTCAACTATATGACCGCCTTGCAAAACAGTTTGTTGTTTATTTGGGCATCCGAAAGTATTCCATTAGTTCGTATATCACAAATTAAATCCAGCCTTGAGTATTGTTCTCATATATGGGAACAGGCGCTCTCTTAATCAGTATCTATTCTATCCACCAAAACCCCTCCTCATTCTCTCACCTTTTACATTAGCATCCGCACGCGCATTCCTTTAATGTAAAGGTTGTCTTTATTCCCCTTTTATTGTCTATCTCCTTTTTTCCTCTATGTTGGTCTATCTATCTTCTTATCTTTCTATTATATGACAGATGTCGTATATGTCGCATTCCAACTTTCTCATATATCTATCTATTTATCTATACTAAGTCTCTGCTTTCTCTCTCTTTTATCTCTATGATGTTTCTTATTGCTCTATAGGTCATATTCCATCTTTCTTCTCCCTCCACCCAGCCTCGAGTATTGTTCTCGTATATGGGAACAGACGGTGTCTTAATCTGTAACTTTCTTAAATATATTAAAAAAACGAGCAATCTGTCACCAAAGTACGAGCAGTTTGTCATTGGACTTTTAACGATCTTTGTTTTACGTTTAGATCCTGCACTGGCGAGTTATGATCCATCTTCTGCCCTCTTTAGCTATGCCAGTCAGTACTTAGGCTTGCAACCTTCATGATCTGCACGTAGACTTGTGAAGATCTATCTTTGTTTTACGTGCTTACTATAAGTCCTGCTCTGGCGAGTTATGATCCACCTTTAGTCTCCTTTAGCCATGCCAGTCAGAGACGGTCTTAATATAACTACATGTACATAGGCTTGCAACTGTCATGATCTATCCATAAAAAAATTAAACAACATTGCCACAGTAGGGGACTGTCTTAAATATTACGGTGTCTTAGTAAGCCATAACATATATAATAAATAAATAGGTTCGGAAGCAAAAGGATTCAGAAAGTACTCTCTGAACCTGAAGCAGCTGCAAGCCTATAACTGCTTAGGACTTCAAAGTTGATAAGACCGCCCAAGATATTGTATAATAATATCCGAAGCTTGACTAAAAAAAACATGGTTTATTCTGAATTGAATTATTCACTCATTATTATGTTTATGAAAAAATACATGTTTCCCTTAAGTGCATATCATTTTAAATTTCAAAAATTTAATATAAACAGTAACAGCACTTTTATTTTATTTGGCAGGCAAAAAATTAATAAAAAAATGGATTTACATGATTATATGCACTGGAAATTTAATCGCCATCGGCATATCCCAGTTTAAACACATGGCATAAATGGCACCTATCGTAATAGGAATTTGACGAGGGTCCAAATATCGATTCTGCCATTTGATATGTGTTTATGGTTTTTTTAGAGCTAATGGCACTATTAAATTCCACTACATCGATAAGGAAATCGGACAGCGACCTCGTGCATTTACCGTAATAGTGAACGTTTACCCCATTATTTGGTTGTGAAGATTAACCTACATATTCCGTTTTACTGCAATTGTTTTACGGATAATGTAGAGTAAATTGTATTTTAATGTTATATCGTATATTAATTATGACAGAGAAACGAAACTATGATCGCATATACGACGTGGTCATTTTAATTTGTTTTAATTTTATAGCATTTTGTACTACCGGTTTTCGGACAAAATATTCTGTCGAAAATAATACGGGTAATAATTTCCAAAACATCGATATTACGGTATTATTTTATTGTATAATTTAAATATTTTGCTTGAAAAATGAGGTTAATAATAAGGCGTTATTACCTTATTTTACCTTAAGGACACTAATTGCTCATGAGAGAGCCATAGGAACAACATAACAATATGCTATGGCGAAATAAACTACAGAAAGAAATTGAAAACTGTCAAATAAAATGTTTTTCTTCAGGTTTGAGTGAAAGCAGAAATTCAATAACGCGAATGGAAATGTGCATTTATTTATAATGTATTTTTTATAGTTTATATCAACAATGTCAAAACTTATTTTCGTCCTTCAAAAGTATTAGTGTATGCTGACGATTTACAGATATATTGCCCTATAAGGACCTTGGACGATTACTTTGGGGTACAAGTGGATCTAGATAGGTTACCTCAATATTGATACAAAAACAGCCCGTTTAAAAAAAATGACATTTAAAAAACATATTATTATAATATGAGAAACATATAAAATTAATCGTTCCACATTGCCAAAGGTAAAACAGATAAAGGATTTGGGGATTATATTCGATTACGAATGATTATTTCAATTTCACTATGCTGAACTACTAAATGAATCAAATAAACTGCTGGCCATAAATACAGAAAAATCATTGTTTGTGGGTTCCAAAATTCTTTGCAGGTTCTATTAATGACTCCTAGTAATGTAAACTCCTAGCCATAAATAATGTATCAAGAATTTTTTTTATCAAAGTTTAAAGATAGATATTTCAGTTGCAAAACGCAATATCGAAAAGCGGTTTTCGCTGTTTTATTTGGTCGATCTATTGGTTTGGGCTTCTAATTTCAGGACCGCATATGTGCATCTAAAATAATACGTACAGGGCTTAAAATAAAACCCTTGCATTTTCCCAAAAGTTTGTTACCTTCTAAAATACTCAAAAAATGTTTAAATTTTTTTTGCTTCTGGTCAAGATGATCTCTGATAAAATACAAAAAAATAATTTTTGGCATTTTTTCATATTTTCGTTTCTTTGCAATATACAGGGTTTTTACGAAAATTTGGACGTCTTCATACAAATGGAGCTTTATCTTAACAAGCTGTATACAAAACAAAATTATGTTATGATCAGTAGTTATACCGTTAATGTTACCAATAATAGGTTTAGAAACAGGGTGTATCAAAACTTAGCTAAAATTTACCTAACACTGATTTAATGTATTCTATAGATTTTTTTATTATTCGATTTTGAAAATATGTCAGGAGTAAGACGATTACAATATACCTGTTGTTATACCACTTTTGTGAACAATGACCTATTTTACTTTAGCCATTTTGTTAGTCTGGATACAGAATATTCGCTTTTAGTTGAAAAAAGGGATATATCAACGCACCCTGAAAACCCAAAAATGACAATTTGATTTAAGAAAGGCAAGAAAAATTTATTCTTTGTACTTGTAATTGGTGTAAAAAAAAATTTAAGAGAAATTGCATTTTATTGACTATACAGGATGTTACAAATTTGAGTGTATGCAATATGCCTGGAGATCTGGAAAACCGTAAGAGATACGATGTAGGTTAAAAGGTAGGCGAAGATGCGCAATTTGGTGTTTAATAGTATTCCGTTTACAAATTGATTAAACTCCCAACCACTTCGGAGATATTAGCATAAATACGATTTTTCCCAATTTTGTTTTTACTTTTTCCTGACTTTATCTCAATAGGTATTTAAAAATAAAATTTAGATTATTGTAGCCTCTTTATCTTCTCTACAAGACCGTATTATCAAATTTTAAATGCGACGTTTCTTTTTCGGGCATCATCAAATTTTTTTTTAAATGCGGAACTGGATTTTTTACTTAATTTTATTAAATAACAATGACCTATCACATTTGCATAAAAATATGTAATGGAGAGAATTGCCATAAGAAGCAATAAGTTGGAGAATTTTTGCCTGTAGAAAACAAACATTTTTTGGGCGTGAGACAAATTATTGTAGTTAGGGTTCATAAGCTTCAAAAAAATTAAATCGAAAATCCAGGTCTGTATTTAAAAAAAATTAACTTGATGAGGGTGAGCTGAATACGAATCGTTATTAAAATTTGATAATTTCATCTTGTAGAGAAAAAAATTTGCAATAAATTGGCAAAATTTATTTTTAAATACGTATTAAAATAGAATCAATAAAAAATAAAAACAAATTCGAAAAAAATTGTATTTATGTAAATATTTCCGAAGTTGATCGGAATTTCATCAATTTGTCAAAGGTATATTAATAAGAACCTTAGAGTAAGAATTAAAGTAGAGATCACAACTCATTCATAAATCACGTTAGGGGTATGCGCCAACATGATTCACCTATTTTTCACATTCTATCGACCAATGTTTAAGATAAAACAAGAAGTATGGATGGCCCATGCTCAAACCGTTGACGAATGCCAGTGACGGCGTGAGTTTCCACTTCCCGCATAAGGAAATATCATTAATCGTGAAAAAATCCGGGTTTTTACAGATCCTCAAGTTTTTCCATTACTGTCGGTCGGTCGGTCTGTTCCGGTATAGCTAAAAAATCCACTTACTCGCTTAACTTTAATTTTCCACAAAAATTACGTCTGATATAAAAAAAAACTGGTAAAATATTGGTATGAATTCAATATGGCGAAACAAAATGATGAACTGTTAAAACATTTTATGTATGAAAATGAAGAAATGGGCTATGCTTCATTATTGTTGACAAAAAGAAGGATTCTTACGTATTCTTTAATGAGCAAAATAGGTATTTTTACAAACTTCAAAGAAATAATCGTTCTCTACTTCACTATTTAAAATCAAACCATCAATAAAATCAAGGCTTTTACCGTGCTTTTAATGGCTTCCTATTCGTCCGATTGTAGGTTTGTATGTCTGGTTCAAATCTTGTAATGGATTTTTCAGCACTTCCATTACTGATTATTTTCAAATTTGACGTGCATACACTTTCGGATATAAAAAATCCGAATTTTTTTTAGTCAACGTTTAGAAATCCAAAATGGTGGCGCCAATACGGCCAACGAATTTTGTTACTTGTGTAGCGAAAACTGAAAATCAGTGCCTAGGAAAATTTAAAAGTGTCAGCATTTAAAATTCCAAAATAGCGGTGTCGAAATGACAATGTCAACAGGTTGGACGGATGATTTTAACATTTGTGGGGATTATTTAAGAATACACAACAAAAATCAAAATGGTGGCGCCAATATAGCGAACGAATTTTGTCATTCGGCTGAAATATCAGTATCTAGAAGTATTTAAGAATAAAAGTTATGAAATTTTAATCAATATTTGAGAATTAAAAATGGCGACACCACTATAGCAGACTAATTTTAAAATGTTTGCAGATTTCATTAAAATTCGGCATCTAGGGGTATCTAAGACTGCACATCATGAATGTTTGTCAACATTTTAAAAATTCAAGATTGTAATGCCAACATGGCGGCGGAATTTTAATATTTGAGTAGATTTGGCTGAAAGAAAGTAGGAACCGCCAGATTGAAAATACATATCATACATTTTTAGTAAATATTTAAAAAATGAGAGCAGGAATGCCTAGAATGCCAGCGAATTTTAATATTTATACAGATTCGATTAAAAAAGTAAGCAATTCATACGTTTTTAGTAATAAATATTTAAAATGGGGATGTCATCAATCAATCAATTAATCCGATAAGTACTTTTTTCAGATATTTTTAAACATTTAATTAGGCCACCGTTTTGTTCCCCTATTTTGTCCTATTTGTCTAAACATTTTTACCAGTTCATCCCTATATAATATTTGATTTTTGAGCAAAATTTGAACATAATCGATGTAGTAGTTTTCTGCATTGACACACAATATTTTATTAGGCCGTCATTTTGGATTTGTAGTAAAACTTATCAGTTGATGGTCATGTCAAACCTAATTTTTCTGCACAATTTGGATAAAATGGATAAGCAATTTCCTAGTAATATTATTTTAACATTTATGTTAAAATGTTACCACGTCATCATCATATGACCTTTAATTTTTAACCAAAACTTGAAGTAAATAGGACAAGCAGTTCTTGAGCTTTGTCGCGGACAGATATACAGACTAACCGACGGAACTGAGAAAACATGTTTTTTTTGTAACTAGAATACTTTCCTCTTGCGAGGAAAGTAAAAAAAGCGAGCGCTATTAGACACGAATAGAATAACCGATTGTCATATTGTTTTTACATGTTAATAGCCAAAATTTAAAAAATAAACGATTTTTTTTTAATTTTCAATATCTTAAATCATAAATTCTAACCAGTTTAGAACATGTTTACGAACACATTTTTACTTTTAATATGCAAAGAATCACCATTTACATGCATTTACCTGACAACACTTAGGTATATAAAAAATTGGCCCAACTCAAGTGAAAATTAAAAAAAAGGCGCGAAATCATCCGAAAGTTTATTATTTCCCCAGATTTCGACCAAAATCTAGTGATTTTCGAAATCGCAGTACGTTTTTTTGAGCGTGAGATGCCTTTGTATTTTAATATAGTATAGAATATACTCTATAATTATTTTAATTCTCTGATAGGGAAAACTATTGCAATCGGCAAAAAACACCTCAGAGTCTTTTTTGTAACATTTTGCTTCTGAAGATTCACACATGACCCCCGAAGAAATAAACGTTCTATTATACTGAACCGGATTGGTCAATACGTCATGTGACCCCAATTAGAAGATTTGAGCCATATCAACAAATACACAATAATACGTTGAAACACATGCAGTAGTGACGCTAAGAAAAGCTTAGTATCTAATAAAATATTTTTTAGCAAATTAATTTCTTTAATGTTAAAATTTATTGTAGTTCCAAGACTCGCTATTGGTTTTTAAACCACGCCGGTCACGTGACCCTGTAACAATGTTTACTGTAGACTATTATTCTTTTTTACTATAAGGATCCCTTGTCAATAAAACTGGGACGGTCTAATACTACATTGGGATAGTCTAATACGTGGAGTTGTCGATCGGATTTGCCATAGCTAACTAAAACTCTTGTCACTGGTGAAATCTGATTTGAGACTTTGGGTATTTTAGTTTGTATTTTACTATTTTACAATAAAAGTAATTTCTTTATACTGCTTAGAAACTAATACTGAAATACATTACTATTCTTTGTATGAAAATTTTATTGCATCATGTTAAAACATATTCACCGTAATATAAATTGGTATAAACATTGGTGTTCCTGGCTAGTCTTGGCATCGTCCTACGATCGACCTTATACTGTGAGGTAATCTTGGCAGTGGCTAAATATGTAAATAATGAACTCTATTTTTATTCTTCCTCTAAGATAAGAACCATATTGAGCAACTTTGCTCTAATCAAATCAACTTCGTTTTTTTTATGGTTTCCTAAATTCCCATGATTACACTCGAATTTGTAGCACCACTTACAGTGGGCAATAAAAAATATTTCATTTGTTTGAAGCTTATGACTTTTAAATACAATAATATATCACAATTTCCCAAAAAATGTTTTACAGACAAAAATTCAAATAAATCCATATATACCAATCTTTCTCGAACACATTGCTTCTTCAGGAAATTCTCTTTATTATAAACCTTTTATGAAAGTGTGATACGTCATTGTAAGTGGGAGGTCCTAAGCTTCCAAAAAATAAAATAAAAAATCCTGGTCCGTATTTAAAAAAAATTATTTGATGAATGTGGCCCGAAAAAGAAACGTCACATTTAAAATTTGATAATGCCGTCGTATAGGGAAGATAAAGTGGCTACAATAATCTAAAATTTATTTTTAAATACCTATCGAAAGGAAGTCAGGAAAAAATAAAAACGTGGTTGGGAATTTTATCAATTTGTAAACGGAATACTATTAAACACCATATTGGGCATCTTTACCTACCTTTTGACCTACTTTGTATCTCTTACGGTTTTCCAGATCTCCATGCATATTGCATATACTCAAATTTGTAACACCCTGTATTGTGAATAAAATGTAATTTCTTTTAGAGTTTTTTTAACTCCAATTCCTGGTACAACGAGTAAATAAAATTGTCTTTTCTTGTCTTTCTTAAATGAAATTGTCATTTTTGAGTTTTCGGGGTGCATCTTTATATCCCTTTATTCAACCAAAAGCGAATACCCTGTATCTAGACTAATAACATGGATAGAGTAAAAATGAAAAAACCATTTCGGTAAAAAGTTCCATAGTTCACAAAAGTGGTATAATACCAGGTATATTGTAATCGTCTTACGTCTGACATAATTTCAAAATCGATTAATAAAAAAATCTATAAAATATATCAAATGTTAGTAAAATCAGTGTTAGGTAAATTCTAGCTAAGTTTTGATACACCATGTATTTAAACCTATTAATGGTAACGTTAACGGTATAACTACTGAACATAACATAATTTTGTTTTGTATACAGGTTGTTAAGATAAAGCTCCAATTGTATGAAGATGTCTAAATTTTCGTAAAAGCCCTGTATATTGCAAAAAAACGAAAATACCAAAAATATTTTTTTTTTGTATTTTATCCGAGATCATCTTGATCGGAAGCAAAAAAATTTTGAGAATTTTAAGAGGTAACAAACTTTTGGGAAAATGCAAGGGTTTTATTTTACGTCCTGTATGTATTATTCCAGGTGCCCATCTGCCAATCGTCGTCCAATTAGATGCGCAAATCCAACAGATCGACCAAACGAACACCGAAAACCGCATCTCGATATTGCGTTTTGCAATTGAAATATGTATCTTTAAACTTTGATAAAAAAATTTCTTGATACAATATTTATGGCCAGCAGTTTATGTATTATAGTTTGGTTGGTTCGACTACAGAGAGCATTTAACTTCTACTGATACTTATTAATTATCTAGGTAGGTGTAATTATATATATATATATATATATATATATATATATATATATATATATATATATATATATATATATATATATATATATATATATATATATATATATATATATATATATATATATATATATATATATATATATATATATATATATATATATATATATATATATATATATATATATATATATATATATATATATATATATATATATATATATATATTTCAGCAAGTTCGTGAAAGAGTTGTACTGCACCATTTTTTTTAAATGATCACCTGGTCACTGAGACCTTTCAACACTATTTTTTGTGTTGACTTATTGCGTATTTTTTCTATAAAACAATTATGTTTTCTTCAATAACATCTCTGGAGGAAGTGGTGAATGCACTCCATATTCTTATAATTCCACTGGAACCTCATCGCGCCGTCTAACAGAAAAGGCA
The DNA here is from genome assembly GCA_030620095.1 of Kuschelorhynchus macadamiae. Classification (NCBI taxonomy): domain Eukaryota; kingdom Metazoa; phylum Arthropoda; class Insecta; order Coleoptera; family Curculionidae; genus Kuschelorhynchus; species Kuschelorhynchus macadamiae. The sequence goes on along the minus strand of JAUTXW010003662.1, from coordinate 120,437 downwards.
CAAAAGTTCTGCCGGGCCATCTAGTTTCAGGTTATTTTGTAAATAGCCTTAGTTTTTCATTTTAATTTAATGTAATATTATTAAGCGGAGGCATTTTTTTAAATACATAAATTTATATGTATACTAAATAAATAGTGTTGAAGAGGAAAGGGCTTTTTCTGCTTTATCCGACACATCCATGCAAGCCGCAGCTATGAACGCTTTGCCTCTTTTGAGTTAAAACTCTCAAGAACTGACTAATACTATTTCGATTGTGTTTCTGTTACTTTTTTTTTAGATTATGGTTTTTTTGTATGGTTTTAACTTAATCTTACTTTGACTTTAACTCATAACAGCTATATTTTATGTGATTTAGATTTAATAAGTAAATATAAATTTTTTGGGTTTTATTGAAAAATGTTTTTTTTAATTGACGTTTTTATTTATTGATTGATATTATTTCTAAATGTCTGTCGATTAATGACTGATATAGGGTGTTTGTTTATGTTTTGTTCTTTTAAAGTCTACTATTTAGTTTTTTTGTTTATCAAAGTAGATATTTCTTTAAAAAAATCCTGTTTACAAATACTTTTTTTTAGAAACTGCTTCAGCGATTAGAAAGTAATATCTTGAAAAAAAATTGTTAGAGTGGTGTATTATTTGGCGTTAAAATCCAGTAAAAAAAGCAAGTCTTTTTTTAAATTGTCGATATTTCCCAACTTTATTGTTGCATCCTCAGAACACATATATAAATTCGGTATCCTGCATGAAACCCACATTAGCAGTCTTTACCTACTACGCTGGTCCGCACATATTTCCCAGATATTAAGTATCTAAATGGTTTTCGTTAACGATCCTCTTGTTGTTATGTTAGAGTGGTGTGTTATTCGGGGGTTGGGATCCGGTAAAAAACAATAGATTTTGTAAACTGTCGACGTTTCGCTACTTTGTTGTTGCATTCTCAGGACACATAAATTCTATATCCTGCACGAAACCCATTATATCAGTCTTTATGTACTAAATTGTTCCGTAGTTATTTCCCAAATATTAAGTTTCTAAATGGTTTTCGTTAACGATCCTCTTGTTTTTATGTTAGAGTCGTGTATTATTTGAGGTTAGGATCCAGTAAAGAAAACAAGACTCTATTTTTAAATTGTCGACGTGTCTCAACTTTATTGTTGCATCCTCAGAACACATATATAGATTTTATATCCTGCATGAAACCTATATTATCAGTCTTTACCTACTCCGTTGGTTCGCAGATATTTGCCAGATATTAAGTTAACGGTCTTCTTGTTGTTATGTTAAAGTGGTGTATTATTTGGGGTTAGGAAATATCTGCGGACCAACGGAATACGTAAAGACTGATAATATAGGCTTCAATTTAAGATGACGAAACGAAATGGAAACCAAATAATTTTTTTTTAAAATCGTCGTAAAAAAAAATTTGTTCACTTGACAATTTTGCAGAAAAATTAAATGTGCAAATGGGATAAACTGGAACGAATTCAACATGACGTAACAGAATGGCGGTATGTGTCAAGGTAAAAACTATTAATTGAATTTATTTTAAATTATGCCCAAAAGTTAAGTGTGATATATGTAGAATGAAAATGGTAGAATTTTGGTAAGAATCCAATATGATGAAACAAAATCGAGCGCAATAAGAATGAAAAGTATATCTAACACTTATATACTGTGCCTATGTTCTGAAGTCAACTGAGTCACACTTCACAAATAGAAAAAACACGGGAAGTTCCGGGTAAAGGAAATTTACCGATTTTTTTATTTATATAATAAATATATTGTATTCTGAAATTCGACTAGCAAGTAAGTAACAATGTACTATTAAATTCACTGTATTTAAATAACATTAAAAATTGTAATTGGAAAATATTAAGCTAGTCCGACGACAAAATTCAACTCAATAATTTTTGTCTAAAGTTATTATTTATATTTTTGAAATTCCCTGGTAGATAAAAATGTATAGCGCGAAGCCAAACTATTTATAAACAGCTCGGTAACAGGAGCCAGTGTCGATCGGGTTTGATACTAGGCGGCTCGCATTTTATCTGCAATTTTTAAAGTGCCGTCGTGCGTCGGCCCAGTTTTAATCAGTAAACTTTGGTATTGTCGTCTTTAATACCGGTATTGAATGTTTCCGTTATTTCTATGCACTAACCAAAGAGTAGGGATTATAAAGGAGGACACTCGGCAAAACATCAAACGATTTTTTCCATGGCTCCCATTAACCATCAAATTTTTTGTATTTTACTCGTAAAAATAATACATTTTTAATGTTTAGGACACACTTAATGTACGAATTTATAGGAGATTACCACACGAAACTTTGTTATTTTTTAATACGTTTCAAAACATGACGTGCACTAAAACACATAAATATTGCATCAAACTATAAATAAACACTACTTGCAATAATAAACACTAGATATAATACGTATTAAAAGCAATAAGTTAAATTCTTAGACACCAAGTATCCAGTTATAACGTTATAACACGAAAAATATGCCTTATAATCTGACCGTCATTTTGAAAGTGATCCGCAAATCAAATTGCCCATGTGACGTATGGGCCAATCATAACCTACCTTCCGACCGGGCTTAGCTTAGCGCCCAGGAGTTTGAAACACAAATCTCGCAGGAAAGAAAATCCATATTTAATTAATAAATAAGTACAAATGGCAAAGGTTTGAATGTAATTGTATTGTTATTGTTACTAAACTTGAAAAAATATTATTATACATAACTATGTATATAGGGATCTAGATAAGTTTATATACAAAAATGTTAGTTTAATAATTGTTATAAAATAAAAATAAGATTATTCTACCTTTGTCGAGTCTTGTATGTACGTAACTTGAAGAAAGCATCTAAGATATTTTTGAAGATGTTAATGAAATTGTGCTCTTGGTACAATTTGTAGCCAGAAAAGGAAATTAATATTGAGCAATTTGCAGTGTGTACAATGCACCACTCTGTTAAAGAGAACAACAACAAAGACATATAACATCACCTTTTTTCTGCAAATAAAAATACGAGTATTTAATTTTAATTCTCACAATCGAGTTACACACGAATATTTGGGCAGTTGAATTCGAATAGCGATAGAGAACTATGATGTAACATTGTGATCTAGTACAATAAAAAATATTTCCACATAAGTAATGTATTTTTGGTCAAAAAAGCTTAAGTAGCTCACTGTCTTTTAGAAGGTTATTAAAGTGGCTCAAAACAATTAAAAAGTTGGCAATCCCTGCTAAAAACAAACTGTAATATATTTCATTTTTTTTAACGAATTAGCAAACAACTTGGTATATCGATTCATAAAATGTGTGTAGCCGTAGTTTTATACGAAGAAAGCTTTGGGTAAGGCAAATTTACCGATTTTACTTCCCTCATAAAAGGGAAATATTGTAATCGTGAAATAATCACCCTTCGAGATTTTTTCAGAACTTCACGTTTTAGGCTCCTTAGATGACCATGTTTTTTCAATTCCTTCTCTGTCGGTGTGTCTTTCTGTTTGTCTGTTCGCGGCATAGCTAAAAAACTACTTAGCCGATTGACTTCAAATTTCGTCCAAAAATAAAGGGTCCTATTGATTGGAATGACCTGGTAACATTTTGGTAAAAATCCAATATGGCGAAACAAAATATCGGCTTAATAAAATATTTAAAAGTTCAGATTGGTTTTAAATGTTGTGCTAGAATTATTTGTGGTACAGAGGTAAATGAACTGGTAAAATTGTGGTACGAATTTAAAATGGCTGCCAAAAAATATTTCCAATAGTGAAAAAAATCACCCTCCCAGGTTTTAACAACTCTAGATTCCAAAAAATATATATTCTCAATTTTGTAGATCTGTCTGTCGGTCTCACAGTTCACGGCATAGCTAAAAACTGCTTTACCCAATTGACTTCAAATTTTGGTTAACAATTAAGAGTCATAATATAAACTAATTATCCACTTTACCTTAAAGTTTGCACAAAAACCAAATGTTACTTAGGAATAAACTGGTAACATTTTGGTATGATCTCAAGATAGAAAAACTAAATTGCAGCCTAACAAAATATTTTAGAAATCAGCCTAAAAAAACTACTTTATAAATTAATTTCAAATTAAACATTAAGTGTGATATACAGACACGGGTAAAATAGCAGTATGAAGTCAAGATGTCGAAACAAAATGGTGACTAGATAGACATTTTTTAAAAATCAACTTCTATAGAAAAATTATATGTAACATAGAGATAAACTGGTACGAAATCTATATGACGGAATAAAATTGTGGTATTAAAAAAAAACAGTGTACACTACATCTACAATTTATTTTAAATATATATATATATATATATATATATATATATATATATATATATATATATATATTTTTAGTCCTTCACAAATGGAAAAGTACAATGTATTTTCATTCCGGGTGTACATCCGTTCACTACTGTCGTTCTGAAAAGAACAGTTTTGCTGAAGTTTCGCCAAAATCACATTTGGCATTTTCGAAGCTTTCTTTCTCGCGTTCGAATAGAAACGGTCTCTATATTATAATTTTTCCGTTTAGTTTTAAAAATAGGAATACAATAAAAAACCCGGTGTATTTAGAATAAAGAAAAAGAGTTACCCTCTAAAAGTAAAATTTAGAATGTTTCGCTTAAAAAATTGCAAGAAGTTATGCTTATATCATTGGAAATATAAAATTTTTATATTTATCTAATGCTACAAAAATTTTTAGCGGACTAAAATGCGGGCAAGTTAAAATGAGCGCTTTTTAAAAGCTTTTACTTGACTTTCTTTGTCTATCGGCGCTTCTAGGATAAATCTTGTATTGTTTCAATAGACTTGAAAATTGGAACATAATTCCGACAATAATACAGTGTTTTGATAGAAAAAAGTTTAAAACCATTAATAATATAAAAAATTCATAAAAATATCGCTCTGTAGTTGCTATAATATAAATATATATATTGGTTCCGCGATGTATGTTTCTAGCCTAAAATTCAAATAGGGAAAGTATGTAAGTAATAATCAAATTGTTTTCACCTCTAAATGTTTGAACTATTGCATTGTTGACAGTGTCCAGAATTAACTCTCCACTTAATCGTAAGCACATAATTTTACTAAATTTACAGTGATTTTCCAATATTAATAAACGTCATGTTCAAACACATAGACTAAAATCAATGTTCAGTTTGTACAAATAGAGCTCCACTGTTGCTTTTGGCGGCGAATCCTTCAATATTCCTTGTCAGGGTTACCAGCCAAAAGGAAAAGTATGTCAGTTCCTAGATGTACGCAAATTTCCTGCATTTCTCCGTTGTTTATTCTCGTACATCTTTCCGAGATTCTTAACGACATAATTTTTACTCGTTTTTTTTTCGGCGAAAAATAAGACGCATCTTTAATGGCTCATTTTAGAGGCACGCATAAATCTGTAACACCGCATATATCATTTGATTTGTGTTCATCAGCAGAACCGATATTTTTAAGGGCATCATTAAGCCTAAGCTAATTAAATTCGGATAAGGAGTTCAGGAGTTCAGAAGGTATATCGATTTAAATAATTTCTAAGTCAACAGCTCCTCCAGTCTTATTAAGGGTGATATGGCAATTAGTTTATAACCAAAGTGATGGGAAGTTAACTCAGCATTCCAACGAGGCAATAAGTGTTATATGTAATTGTGGGAGTTTTTGTAAAATTTTTGAAATTTATTGTTCATCATAGCAACTGCGCTCCCTTATGGCCAATTTAGAAACTTAAAAATAATTTCAGCCAACTCCTCTTGGCCACATTTCTTACATTTATCATTTCAAGTTGCTCACATAAAAGACTTCCGAGATACTATCTATCTATCTATAGTAAACGCCCTTAAATGAACATGAATATCTTTAATTTTAAAGCGATTATCTAAAAAAAACAAAAAGTGAAGCCTATCAAATTTGATTTATCTCTTTTTCTATAAAACCTTTATTTCACTATACAGGGTGGCCTTAGGAGATACATGAGCATCTTGAGCACCTTAGAATTGCAAATATTTTTATTTCCATAACGCTTACCTTTTTTAAAAATGTTTTTAAAAAAGGGCAAATCTATGTATTTTTCATATAGGTTTAATAATATATATATATATATATATATATATATATATATATATATATATATATATATATATATATATCCAATTTGTTTCTTAAACCCGGTATATATTAATTGGACTTCTTTCTTGGGTATAGGTTTATTTGCAAAATCAAGCAATGGGATTAACTTGACGTTTCGCCTATCATAGTAGGCTTTCTCAAAAATTGCTCATTCCTTTATTTTTTTTTTGGTATATATGGCTTTCCTTACCTATCTACAATTAATTTAAAAAACATTTAGTAGTCTAATTATAAAATGACATTTACAATTTTTCTAAAACTGATTTAAATTTTATACTATTGACAATAATAATTACAAAATTAATAAACTAAGGTTACATACCTCGAAAAATACATGTTGATTATTTATTTATATTTGAATGATAGGTATCAAGTTAGTGGTTTGCCAGGGAACTCATGGCACAGTTTTAGGTAAAAAGGTGTTCTTATCGTAATACGTTTTTTTTTAGGAATTTAAAGATAATTTTTTGCAATTTTTTAATTTAAACCTTAGAGTAGAATCAGACATTCACAATGATATACTACATTTTAGAAATAATGGCTTAGACGAAGTTAAAACTATACTAAAATATCAAATTGTGGTATATTTGACTTACATTTTTTATGTCTTGTTTGTCATTTACTGCATTTTTTTCTTTTTTTATGTGAATCGTTTCTTTGATAATTAATTTCTGATACAGGTTATCTTCATCAATGATTTTGGTTTCAGAAAAATTAAATTCGTGTTTTGTGCTTTTTTCATGTTTGTGTAATGCAGTGGATGCATTCTTTGTATACTTATGCCCTTTTATTCTATTTTCTAAAAGTTGGGTTGTCATACCAATATATTTCATAGGGCAGTTTAAACAAGGAATTTCATATACGAGATTGGATTTTTTATTTTTGGGAATTTTAGTTTTTAATTTTGTAAATAGGGAGCCTATCAGGTTCTGGGCTTTATGACACGCAATTATGTTATATTTTCCTAAGATATGTTTTAATTTTTCAGATAATTGAGATGTGTATGGCATTGCAATATATTTTTTTTGTGTATTATCTTGTCTTACGTTTTCGTTATGATTGTTATAATATATGTACGTCCTTTGTTTGATAATTTTTTTTATCAGTTTTTCTGGGAAATGATTTGCATTCAAGGTCTCTTTAACTTTATTAAGGGCTTCAGGACGGTATTCTGGTGACGTTAAAGATATGGCACGGTCAACTAGTCCAATCACAACACTTCTTTTTTGTTTGTATGGATGGTGGGAATTGAAATTAAGATATCGTCCAGACCAAGTTTCTTTTGTAAACCATTTAGTTTTTAAATTATTTTCTTTTTGTCTTATCATAGTAAGGTCGAGAAAATTTATTTTGTTTTCTTTCAACTTCAAGAGTGAACTGAAGTTTCGGATGGAAATTATTGAATGTGAAAAGTAGTTCTTCTATTTTATTTTCTGGAACTGATGCTAAACAATCATCCACATATCTCTTAAAAAAAGTAATATTAAAATTCAATTTTTCAAGAACTTCCTCTTCTAGGTATTCCATAACTATTTGTGCGATTGTAGAGGAAATAGGTGAGCCCATAGCACATCCATCACGTTGTTGATACAATTGGTTTTTGTATTGAAAATAATTATTTGACATTATAAGATGTAAGGCTTTTAAGAATTCAGGCTGAGTTAGAGTTGTAAATTTTTTTAAAATATTCCATTTGCCTTTTATAGCACTAACTATGAGTTCATTTGGTATATTAGTATACAAAGAAATTACATCTAGTGATATTAACTTTGAATTTGGTGTCAAGTTAATCCCATTGTTTGATTTTGCAAATAAACCTATACCCAAGAAATCCAAATATATATATATATATATATATATATATATATATATATATATATATGATCAATAATATTTTTAAGGAGATTTGCAGTAGGTTACTCATAACTGAAGGAAAATTTTAACATTCTGTCAATCGGTGTTATAGGTTATTTTATTATATGGGATGGTATGAAGAGACAGATTCGAGCGGAAATTATTCCACCACAAAACTGTGCCCGTTTAGGATTAGATCTCGGACAATTTTAAACATATGAAACTGGTGTCAAAAAGCCAATTAAACTCAAGGATGAAATTTTAGTTAATGCATAATTTAGTCTATAATTTGTGCTTTGATTAATATATTAGTTTATTGTCTATTTTATTTATTTAATAAAGTTAGATTTACGTTAACATTTTATTAATATTATTCAATAGACTCAAGGAACCAACTGTATCAAAAGTCTTGTTCAGCAAATAATTAATCAGAAACGGTTTAGAAATCTGGCAATATTGCTGATAATGTTTTTAAAATTTGGGGTCGTAGAGATCAAAATATATTACAGTCATCTATATGATGTAACTACATTTGACTTCTTCATTTACCTAGTCAAAATCATAAGATAATAAAAAATTTTATAGGAAAATAAAACCGGCTTAAAAAAATGCACTAAAAGTGAAAAATAATATTTTATTTCATATGAAAAAATGTATTCTCTAAAGGCGGCGCCAAATTTATTCTTAATTAGTTAATAACTAAAAATATATTTATGTACTGAGTGTTTCGATGTCTACAAAGACAGTAAGACATTATACCACGAGTATAATATCTTATTGTCTTTATACTTCACTGAGCAAAAATCTCCAGATAAAATAAATTATTTTTAATAATTTTTCACCTTTTAGTGTATTTTTTGAAGTCGGTTTTATTTTTGTTATAATAATTTTTATTTCATCCTTTTTAGTTTTATTATAAAAGCCAAGTTTAACCAGTAGCCACCGCATATAATGTAACATAATTGTATAATAACATGTTTTATCATACAATGGTAACATATAATTTTTCTTCCTGACAAAATGGTGAACGCCTTAATGAACGCATAGATTATGAAATGTAATATCGTGTAAACCGGTAAAATTGGGATATTTCACCATTTTTTCGATATGCTTGCTATGGGACCAATCAGGACACATCCTGAATACTCCCTGAAAATGTTATCCAAATTGGTCAAACCTTCGCGGAGTAATCAATGTGCATACATAAAAAAACATAGGATAGAACCTCCCCCTTTTTTGTAAATGGCTAAAAAGAGACATATCATAGAGATTTCAAGAAAACTTGACGATAAAGGTAAAATTCGAATGTCTTTAGAATTGAAATGAAGTCAAGCAATTTTGATATTTTTAATAAATGGTTTGCACTATATAAGAAATCGAAAGAAAATAGGAAGCTATGAATAATGAAAGTTAAGTTTTCAACGCAAATACAAAACCCTCGTTCAGAAAGGCTGGAAATGGATTTGTAATCAGATTTAGAACAAAAAATATTATATACTTCTTTTGAAACGTTCCATGCAAAATTTAATATAATTTCTGATCCGTGTTGCTTGTTAATCAATTAAAGTGTTTAGATATTTTTATTTTTACGCCCACAATAATTCTTGGACTAAAATATGTACCAGACGTTATATGTTCGTTGGTGTTTTGTTCATTTAAAAGAGATAGAGCATGAAGTTATGTTTGTACACCTTACATAGGACTTCTTAAAAAGTAGGTAAATATCAGATATATACCTGCTTTTGTAGGCTCAAATGTACATTATACATTGCATTTTTAGGAATTAAGACATCTTGCATTACGAGTCTTTTAGGCCTGCGAATAAAAAAATAAAATAAAGGTAAATTGGACAATCTTTAAAAACAATGACATACATAAACTAATAAAAACAATTATGTATATCTTGTTCTTTCACCTTTTGAAGGAACTAATGTATTACGTGACGTGGCAAACTTGCTATGCAAGTTTATATTTATTGACTGCAATGCGAGACCACATCCAGCATGTCTTGTAAACGGTTTTCTTGTCGTTTTGTACAACACTAAACTGAAAAACGATCTATAAAGGACACTTCAGCCGACAAAAGTAGGTATATTGTAATCTAGACATATTTTCTAAGAAGTCTCATGTAACTGGTCGATCATTGGAGAGAAAACAACTTTATGTTTTACTTTGTATATATAATCAGAAGATTGACGAACATTCAACGTCAGGTTTTTTTTTAGTCCAAAAGTTGATATGCTCTAAAATGCTATCAAATTATGCGTGGAACGGTTCAAAAGACGTTAAGTGTGTTATGGATTTTAAATATTAAACTAAACAAACTTAAAAGTTTCAAAAATTAACACAGAAGTACGTTCAAAAACAATTAGAAATACGAAAAAAAAATGAAACAAGTAAAGCACAGAAACTTCATGAAGCGCATAAAATCATATAAAATCCTCTGTAGCTACACGTTAAGGACTTTTGGTGACGTCTAACCGATGCTGCTGTGGTTCTGGTATGGCCAATATAATATCCTCCTTGCCCATCCTTTTGTTGCCAAACATGAAGTAAATGTTATTCAGTTTTAACATCTATCAAGTGCTATTTGACTGATTGAAATAAAAATAGATTCAAATGATTTCAACAATTGCAAGGCAATTCAATGCTGTTACAGCAAAGAATTAAATAGTTTAAGTCGTTTTAAAAAAAAACTGACACTTTCAAGATCTTCGGATACATTTATATAAATATGTATCTACATATCCCCGACTGCGAAGTACTTGTGCCAATAATTGCTATAGCTAAGCCCCTATCTAAGGCATTATTAAAATTAAGTTTTCTATAGCTTGAGATGTCAATTTAACAAGTAAGTAAGTTAAGTAACAAGGGGATAAATAAACTCAAATACGCACATTCATATACCTTCCAAAAAACTACCCCATCTACTTTACGCAGTTCGGTAAAAAGAGAGCGTTCAATCAAGATGTATATAATTAATCCGCTTTTTGCTCATCTTCAAATAAAACTTTTTACTCGAACTAGGGCTAAAATCAAATGATAACGACTTTTTACATTACGACTTGAAGCATTTTATCCATTGATATCTGTTTCGTGCTCGATGAGGTTTTTCTGTAATTATAATGTCAAGCAGTTTATCTTAATTAGACGCAGTGCAGACCTTTTTCCTCCGACTTCAATCTTTCAGATAATCTTCCGGATTTAATTAATTCATGAACGAATCTCTGCACTGCATAATATGGAAGTTTTATTGGACAATTGTTTGCGAAGATTTATTGGTTAAAAAGTTAAAGCGACATTACGAAGTTGGTGAACGTAATTTGGAAGCTACTTTTAAACTTCAGTTGTTTTGCTTTCTGCTCCTATAATTCGGCGAACAACTTTCAGTAGATAGTTAGTATACACGATGGAATTTTTAAATTAAATCGATTCTATAGTTGATGATTACTTAATTTTTCGGAAAACCCTTTTACCCGCCCATATTGTTTCAATTTTTAAGTCTTTATTAAAATAAATAATTTTTAACTGCCTTTTTAACTAATTTTTTTAGAGCCGCGTCATAATGCTTAACATGTTTCATGCAACATATATCTAGATTCAAGCTTGCTAACTATTTTTGAGACACTGTCCGAAAAAGCTAAACTTTTTGGCTGGTTGCATGTATGTGTCTCGCGAAAACAGCCTACGTAACTTTTCGTCCGCTATATAGACTGCTACGCGCATACGTATGAACATTTGCACTGCAAAAATGTGTGTTATTGCCGGCATGTGACTTTTTTTTTATCCGAACCTGCCATTTTCTATGACCACGCTTGTTTAGCTCAGGTCAGATTTTTTTTTGGTTCAATGTAAAAAATATACCAATCAAACTTGGTTTGGATGGTGGATAGCTGACTGTAGGGGACGTGGGAGGTCCCCCATATCACCTACGGTCAACTACCCACTCGGACCAAACATGATCTGCCGGACCTAAAACAAATTGAAATTAAAACAAGCCTGCTTATAAAAAAATTGTCAGCCGTTATCAGCATTATACGTGTTGCTTTTACCGTTTCTGGATGTTTTCGATTCTATTCCTATAGTTTTGTTTTATAAAAACTTCTCATATTAATATGTATTAAATATTTGCTCGTTTAGAGAAAAGTTTATTTAAGATAATTAAAACCAGTTTTGAAGCTGATCCCGAGGCTGCAAATTATTATATAAAACACCAAAGACTACTTAATGAACTGGTCAGCCGACGCCGCTGTCCTATATCAAATATATAGCTGTAGAATATATTAAATCAATACATAGTTAGTAGTCAGAATCCTAAATCATTGTTTATGTTTATATTTATTTACTAGACTACATAATTCAGGTACAGTATATGTAGCATATCAGAAATAACATTAACAAAAATAAAACTAATATTAAAATATAGTACATGAAATTAAAATACAGAACATACAAAATAAGTACAAAAAAACACACAACAGCAATTGAGAAGTACATTTCACAGCAACGCTCAAAATTAATTATTATCATTAAAATATTCATCTATGTTATAAAAGCACGCTTCTACTTACAGATACGTGAGTGTCAGCCTGAAGCAATTGTTTTCCAGTTCCTTAATATATTTCGGCAGTACGTTATAAAATTTTACATTTAGTGAATTCTTGGTAGATTTGGTTAATATGTACCTGCGAATTCTGATATTATCAAACTTTCTAATATGAAAAAAATAAACCTCAGACTGCAGAACATAAGCACGTTTATTTTGATATATTTCCGTTAATGTTTAAGAAATATAGGAAGTGACATAATTCCCTGCATGATTCCCTGAACCCCAATTTGTTAAAGATTCAAATAGCTTTCATTTGTAGATGAAAGACACTTATTGCCTGACTAAACCCACCCCACAGGGTAATCCCATGTAGCATTCTAGAAAGAAATATTGCAAAATATACAGATCCTAGGCATCAAGGAGAGTACTGAGTTTATGCAATACAGACAAAATTGATGACAAGTTTTTACACAAAACATTTATAGATTTATATAGATACTTCCTGAATGTAGAATTTGATTTTCTAGCATTTTCGTATAAAATTCGTACCTATATACTATATTAATGCTGTTTAATTTTGGTAGGAGCGAGATTTTATGTACCATGCACCCCTAAGATGTTATAAGCTAAAAAAGTGCCAAAATTCCGTGGATTTTTGACTTAAAAATTTTTAGCTCACCTTTGAAACCACCGCAAATTCATGTTGCTCTTATTTAGGATGCCTAAAGTAAAATAAAATCATTTCCAGCCTTTTAGGAATCAATTGAAAGCATTCATCTCATTTGAGTAAATAGACCGAAAAAAATAGGATTTCTTTTTCATAAACGCCTATAAGAAAAATGGCTGTGCGAATGTTAATCGCATCAAAATTATCTTATTTTACAAAAATATCACAAAAAGTAATTGGGAAAATATATAAACAATTCCCTTAAGTCCGAAAATTGATTTTTTTTCTTTTCGAATAAAATGGATAGATCGTACAAAAAAATGCATTTTCAAAAAGTTATAAATATTTGAAAACTATATCTTCCGACACGTGTCCGGTACAAACTTTGTTTATATTTACTTTTTGCTTATATCCGTTACTAAGGAATCAGCAGTTCAAGAGTATAATAAAAATACAAAATTCAAAAGTTTTCAAACCTAGAAATTCTTTTCGGGGGGGTCCAAACAGTCAAATTTCAGGGAAAGTAGAAAAAAGCATACCCACATCAAAATATTTTTAGAGTTTCGGAGGGGTCCAGACCCCAGGACTCCCCCTTACTGATAATAACTATGTATTCAAACCAAGAATTACTAAATATGTGAGCAAAAGCGATGTGTCTTGTTTTACAGGGAACATTTATTGTTAACAAATTAAGAATGGCCATGTTACTCGAATTAGAAGATAAAAACTGAATTTCATGTTTTATAATGTCTTTTGTTAATAATTTTTGGTAATTGAAAGTTAAGACCGTGGACGTGGTTTTTTCGTGAAAAACAATATAGCGGCAGTCCGCCGTAATGGAAAGGCTGGTGACGTAATAAATAAATTATTCGTGGTTACTTAACCCCCTTTCATCTCCCATATAAAGAAACATTTATACTGACTACGAGGACCAAAGAAAAAATATAACGGTGGGCCAAACTAATAAATTATTTAATGGAATTTTTTGATGACACAAACACCCTATACTAAACTATAACTTTTAGGTCTAATACGTGTTTCGTAATGCTGAAAATAAGAATTATTGTAAAAGACTAGCCTTTATTAATAAATAGTTTCATTTATTGAATCTTGACCCTGTTGTCTTTGATGATAAACTTATTTGAAGATGTTTCTTCATTATTTGATTGAAACGCTTATATGAACGATATATAGTTTAAAAGAGCAATAATTGGTGACAATAACTTGCATTCAAACTAAAGATCACCAAACATTTGTAAAGAAGCAATCTGTCTTGTTTTACAGGAAACATTATTGTTAAAAAATTAACAACGGCCATGTTCTAGGTTTCTTCAGCTAAAAGACCAAAACTGAGCTTTAATAAGGCATTTTAAAAAATATTTCGTGTCTTATAGTATTTTTTACTTTGCTCGTAGAAGGGAAGTATTCTAGTAGTGAAAAAATCACCCTCCGAGATTTTTCAGATCTTTACGTTTCAAGGCGCCTAGATTTTGGTCAAAAATTAAGAGTCGCATGAGAATGACCTACTAACATTATGGTGAAAGTCCAAGTGAAGTGTTAAAAAATTATTACAAAAAATCTGTTTACCTAATTTATTGCAAATTATGCACAAAAATCAAGTATTACGTAGGAAAATTTTGATAAAAATTCAAAATGGCGTCTTAATTTTTAAATATTTATATTTAAAAATTCGGCTTGAAAAAACTACTAATAGATTGATTTCAAATTTTGTGCAAGAGTTAATTGAGGTATAGAGATAAACTAATAAAATTTTGGTAAGAATTCAAGATGGCAGAACAAAATGGTGGTCAAATAAAATAGTTGTAATAATAAAAATTACCCTATCTGGTTTTATAAATATAACAGATGATAACCTGGTAATATTTTGGTAAAACAAAATGGCGGCTTAAGGAAATGATATAGGCATTATTACTGATAGATATTAAATTAATTTCTAATTTTGTTTCAGTACTAAGCATTAACCAAAGTAAAGCATCGCCGCGCGCGGATCGTGCTTGGAGGATCGTGTTCCGTCTAGAGATAGGCTGCTAACAATAGGCAGTAGTTGTAGACACCGTAGCGGCCAGGACAGTACTACCGCGTACTTTATAAAGATACCTGAAGTGCAAATGCATCGGTATTTGGAGAAAGTCGAAGGAAACTCCGACTCCGCGTCCTGTAACGCAGGGCATGGGTAACCAAAAAAAGTCAACCACTGTTAATTATAAGGGGCGCATTACTCTTGGCCTCAGGCCTTCGTGGATATAGAGATAAACTAGTTCACTTATAGTACGTATTTAAAATAGCGGAATTAAATGGCGACCAAAGAAAATTGACAAATTTAATTGACTTGAAAACAAGAAATTCGAATGTGATAAAGAGGTAAACTGATACAATTTCAACATGACAGAACAAAACGGCCGTCTAAAAAATCAGTGCAAAAACCACGTATTCAGTTTATTTTAAATTGTACCCAAAAATCAATTGTGGCATGGGTTGAAAAAAAAAAGTAAAATATTGATATGAATCCATTATGGTGGAAGAAAATGGCATCCAACAAAAAAGTTTGAGAAGACAGTATATATGTGTTACTTAATGACTATGTGCAAAACTAAATTGGGTCACACTGTTTATAAAAAAAAAGGAAAAATTCATAACGAGGGATGTCCTGGGTAAAGGAAATTTGTTTATACATTTTTGTAATTAACTCTAATTAAAACAGGATTTCAACATTTAAAGAACAAAACCTTATAAGTGTCTATGGTATTTTAACTAAAATTTTTATCGAAAATAATTGAAATTTGCTTAGATACAACATTATTTTATTATGTTGGTAGGTTTAATTATTGCAAAGGATTAAAAAAAAGAGCTTTTTAAATAAATCTCGTTATCCGGATACTATATTTATTTTGGCGTATTCCATATTTTTTAATAAGGATTTTGATAGACCTAAAGTCATCAATTTATAAAAATATTTTGCATCACTGCAAACAATATATATATATATATATATATATATATATAT
This sequence comes from Kuschelorhynchus macadamiae, assembly GCA_030620095.1. NCBI lineage: Eukaryota > Metazoa > Arthropoda > Insecta > Coleoptera > Curculionidae > Kuschelorhynchus > Kuschelorhynchus macadamiae. The sequence continues at coordinate 104,180 of JAUTXW010003662.1, read as the reverse complement.
ATATATATATATATATATATATATATATATATAGATTGGTAAGAGTTTCTTGACCTTCCTTTTATATTGTTAATATTTATAATTTTCTTGGGTATAGGTTCGAAAAAAAAACTACTTGTGACTTAGGTATTGGTGATGTCTCATATATTGTCAGTTTAAAAGAAAATGTTTTGAAGGTTCGGCAGGAACACCCTTGCCTTTATCAAAAAGTTCATCCTAAAAGCTAAAATAGAATATCTACACTTTATGTAGTTTGGGGAGCCCGTAGATTTTTGGTGGGAGAGAATTATTAATTTTTAGTTTAGAAGCAGTATCGGGTGAAATATAACCTTTTTCATTCCACTTCGTTATTTTTTTTTTTTTGATACTGTCTGGTTGAATCGATTTTGATTTGTTTATACGTTGTGGTGTCATCTAGTAAAATATTTATTTTCTTATCATATTCCTGTGTCTCCATAATGACAGTTTTATTTGATTTGTCAGGTTTTAAAATAGTCAAATTTGGATGATCTTTTAAGAAGGATCTAGTTTTTCTAATTTTATTATTCAGTTCTTTATTTTGAAATTTAATATTATTTTTGTTTTTAAAATTCGTTACTTAAAAAGGTGTTGTAAAATTTGTTGATTCTTTTTTTGAAAACCTAGTTTATTAAATGAGTAGGATAACTATTTTTTTAAGAGCTTCTTTGGCTTTTTCGATTGATTATTTTCGAAACTCGGGGTCTGATAATTGGATTGCTCTATCTGCCAGGCCGGTTATGATAGATTTTTTCTAAATAAGAGGGTGATGGTATTTGTAATTTGTGTACCTACTAGACCATGTTTGTTTTGTATACCACTGTGTTCTGATGGTGTTGTTTTTTCTGTGCAGTGTTATATCATCTAAAAAGCTAATTTTTTGTTTTTTTTTTCAATCTCAATGGTAAACTGTAATTTTGGATAGTAACTCTTAAACATTGTGAGTATGTAATCGGTTTTTTCTTTGGGTACCAGAGTAATACAATCATCTACGTATGTATCAAAGAATGGTAAATTAAAATCTAGTTTTGATATTATGTTTTCCTCTAAATTTTCAAGAACAAGTTGTGCAACTACGCTAGATATACTTGCACCCATTGCACATCCCTCAGTTTTTTATATATTTTATCTTTATATAAGAAATATGTGGAATCTAATGTTAGCTCTACGACTTCCATAAAATCGTCTAGCGGTATATCTGTGTATTTTTTATATCATTCCATTTATTTTTTATTATGTCTTTTCCTAGATTTATTGGCACGTTTGTATATAAGGAAACTACATCTAAGGATATTAATACATGATTATGTGGTACTTGGAAGTGTTTTATTTTTTCCTTAAAATGCGAGGAATCTTTAATATAGTAATTATTTTTGTTTATTACTTTTGAAATTAAATTTTTTAAGAAGCCTGACAAAGAATTAAAAGTGGATTGAATGCAACATACAGTAGGACGAAGAGGAATTCCCTCTTTATGTAGTTTGGAGAGTCCGTAGATTTTTGGTGGGAGAGAATTATTAATTTTTAGTTTAGAAGCCGTATCGGGTGAAATATAACATTTTTCATTCCACTTCTCTATGAGTTCGTTATTTTTTTTTGATACTGTCTGGTTGGATCGATTTTCATTTGTTTATAGGTTGTGGTGTCATCTAGTAAAATATTTATTTTCTTATCATATTCCTGTGTCTCCATAATGACAGTTTTATTTGATTTGTCAGGTTTTAAAATAGTCAAATTGGGATGATCTTTTAAGAAGGATCTAGTTTTTCTAATTTTATTATTCAGTTCTTTATTTTGAAATTTAATATTATTTTTGTTTTTAAAATTCGTTACTTAAAAAGGTGTTGTAAAATTTGTTGATTCTTTTTTTGAAAACCTAGTTTATTAAATGAGTAGGATAACTATTTTTTTAAGAGCTTCTTTGGCTTTTTCGATTGATTATTTTCGAAACTCGGGGTCTGATAATTGGATTGCTCTATCTGCCAGGCCGGTTATGATAGATTTTTTCTAAATAAGAGGGTGATGGTATTTGTAATTTGTGTACCTACTAGACCATGTTTGTTTTGTATACCACTGTGTTCTGATGGTGTTGTTTTTTCTGTGCAGTGTTATATCATCTAAAAAGCTAATTTTTTGTTTTTTTTTCAATCTCAATGGTAAACTGTAATTTTGGATAGTAACTCTTAAACATTGTGAGTATGTAATCGGTTTTTTCTTTGGGTACCAGAGTAATACAATCATCTACGTCTGTATCAAAGAATGGTAAATTAAAATCTAGTTTTGATATTATGTTTTCCTCTAAATTTTCAAGAACAAGTTGTGCAACTACGCTAGATATACTTGCACCCATTGCACATCCCTCAGTTTTTTATATATTTTATCTTTATATGAGAAATATGTGGAATCTAATGTTAGCTCTACGACTTCCATAAAATCGTCTAGCGGTATATCTGTGTATTTTTTTATATCATTCCATTTATCTTTTATTATGTCTTTTGCTAGATTTATTGGCACGTTTGTATATAAGGAAACTACATCTAAGGATATTAATACATGATTATGTGGTACTTGGAAGTGTTTTATTTTTTCCTTAAAATGCGAGGAATCTTTAATATAGTAATTATTTTTGTTTATTACTTTTGAAATTAAATTTTTTAAGAAGCCTGACAAAGAATTAAAAGTGGATTGAATGCAACATACAGTAGGACGAAGAGGAATTCCCTCTTTATGTAGTTTGGAGAGTCCGTAGATTTTTGGTGGGAGAGAATTATTAATTTTTAGTTTAGAAGCCGTATCGGGTGAAATATAACATTTTTCTTTCCACTTCTCTATGAGTTCGTTATTTTTTTTTGATACTGTCTGGTTGGATCGATTTTCATTTGTTTATACGTTGTGGTGTCATCTAGTAAAATATTTATTTTCTTATCATATGCCTGTGTCTCCATAATGACAGTTTTATTTGATTTGTCAGGTTTTAAAATAGTCAAATTGGGATGATCTTTTAAGAAGGATCTAGTTTTTCTAATTTTATTATTCAGTTCTTTATTTTCAAATTTAAGATTATTTTTGTTTTTAAAATTCGTTAAAATATTGCAACTTTTGGTTCTTAATTCGTCTTTTGTTGAGGTGTTAAGGTTAGAAATAGAGGTTTTATGTTTGTTTATGCAAATTATATCAGGAATGCGTATATCTTTTGAATGTTGAATAGGAACCGCACAGTTTGGTCCTAAATTTAAAACTTCGTTAGCATATTCAGGAATTTCAATATTTGTTAGGTTTTCCACTCAAAGATTGTGTGTGTTTGAGGTGTTTTTGTTTGATTTTGCCGCGAGTCTGTTTATTTTATTTATATTTCTTTCCTTACATTTTTGAAAAAGTGTTTCGGTTTGACCAAGCATGTATTTTTTTAATCTGTTAAATACATTGGTTGGTAGCATTTGTTTTAGATTTGCCTCTATTTTTAATAAGTCATATTTTATTTTTCCTATCTTAAATATAGTGTCGGATATTAATAAGTTTAAAGTTTCTCTTTGAAAACGATTTAGGACAGATGTTGTAAATTTACGTTTCAGGTTTACTTTGACAAAGGATATATGATTTATATATAAATTTGAAAAGGTTGGTGTAAGCTGTTCGGTTTTGCAACGTAGAAGAAAAATCCTTCTGTTCCTAAAATTTGCATTTTTTGTCAATAATTTGGACTAAGTTTTCATTTGCAAGACTGTAGATCTCCATATCCTGATAACAAAACATATTTTCACCCATGTTTTTATATATTGATTTGGTAAGAGTTTCTTGACCTTCCTTTTATATTGTTAATATTTATAATTTTCTTGGGTATAGGTCCGAAAAAAAACTACTTGTGACTTAGGTATTCGTGTTGTCACATATATTGTCAGTTTAAAAAAAAATGTTTGACGTTTCGGAAAGAACACCCTTGCCTTTATCAAAAAGTTTATCCTAAAAGCTAAAATAGAATATCTACACTTTACAATAAAAACTCGTATTTCTTTTGACTTACCATAAAACGTAAGTGATTCATTATAATTACAAAATTTTATAAGGAACAAATTTCACATATTTTACGAACTACTCGACATATAACAAAGAAGACGACCACAACAACATACTGTTTGCAACTCGCTCTTTGGCGATATCACGTACACTGATTTAAATTTTATTATTTTTAACAAAATAACCCTTGGTTAGAATAGAAAAGACGGGTCGCGCTTACCGCCAATCTCCCTACACCCATCGAAAAGGGAGATTGCCAATATAGAACATTATAAGACCAGAATAATCCGAGAAGCCATAGAAATTGAAAAGCAAGGTGAATTAAATAAAAGGGACGAATCATTAAAACTACCAACAGTATGGAAGACAATAATCGACAAATCTAAAATCGCAAAAACTCAAGCGCAATTAGCGCAACAACAACAGCACCATCCGGAAAACATAAATAACGACCAACGCCTGCGCAGATATAACCTTCGGCCCCGAGTGGGGGTATAAAAGGAAGCGTCGCAGTCACCAACACTTCAGTCTCTATTCGGACGCGAGAAAGAAAGCTTCGAAAATGCCAAATGTGATTTTGGCGAAACGTCAGCAAAACTGTTCTTTTCAGAACGACAGTAGTGAACGGATGTACACCCGGAATGAAAACACATTGTATTTTTTCATCCGTGAAGGAGTAAAAATATATATATATATATATATATATATATATATATATATATATATATATATATATATATATATATATATATATATATATATATATATATATATATATATATATATATATATATATATATATATATATATATATGTAGGGTCAACTGGAGTTATTATGATCCAAAATAAAAACTTTTCAAAAAAAATATATAAATTTTATTCCTAAAAAATCTCAAAAAATTCCTTGTGGTAAGCACTGGCGTTGTCCAGCTAGTTTTGAGGACAAAAATCAGAAGAATAATAGTTGAGCCCTAAAAATTCGAAAAAATGTTGCATCAAAATAGCCCAACGTTTGGGGCTATTGTTGATACAGTAAGGGGTTATTGTGATACACCATTTAAATTCTGTGTTGGAAATTGATTTAAAATACGTGGGGCTAGTATGATACAGCCATTTGTTTCTTTTACTAGAGAAAATGACTGGTATTTATTAAAATATAATTAGGAATGTGAGTTTTTTAGACGTGGAAATATTTAAACAAAACGCACAAATGCTGTAGTAACATTTATTTCACATATGAAACGTTTTACAAACTAAAAATAAAAGTCCTATCAAAAAACAACGAAATACCAAATGAAAAGTAAATGTCTAAGTCGACGACTGAGCATTAAATAACGCAAACAAAAGTCCATCAACAGACAACAAAATACTAAATATTAATAAACAAAATACTAGTGTTAACTATATTGCCTCAAACACCGGCACTTCTTTTTCAAAAGTGTATTTTTCCCTTTTTCCAGTTATATCCGGAACAGGCAATTTAGCGATTATATCTTCCCTATATATTAACGATACATCGTTCTCTTTAATTTTAAATGTTTCTTTATTACTTTCGGAAACAAGTCCCATCACTTCAATTTCGTTTTGAAATATATTTCTCACCATTACTACATATTTGTATGCCACCGAGTGTCTTCAACCCCCCCTGAATTTAGCTAATAGATAGTCCCCAACTTTAACATCGCAAACAGGCTCCAAATCTATAAAGTCCTCCATCTCAGGTTCATAGATGTCTAAATCATAATCACTGTCACTGTCTTTTGTGAGCTTTTCTGTTAGTTCTTCCTCACTTGTTTCACTATCACTATCTTTGCAAATTTTGGTTTGTTTCTTGACAATTTTTTTCTGTTTCAGAGTAGGTTCTTCTTCATTTTTATTTTTATCCATTAACTTTCCTTCTTCTAAAACGTGCTCTTCTATTTCTGTTTCTTTGGTTTTGATTTTTCTACCTTTTTTAACAACGGTCTTTCTTGATTTAAGATCTCTTTGCCTTTCCTTTTTAGATTCTTTTTTTCTATTTTCTTTGTAAATTCATCAGACGTAATTACTTTTGCATGCGGGTCAATCTTACGTCTGGTTTCTTTTTTTGCTTCTGTTTTCCTTTTAAACATGTTTGAAAGAATGGATTCAGTACTCCCAGCTTCAAATTGTGAAGAGCAAAGACAGGACTTGGAAGTTGATGGTTCGGACTCGAGCTTCCTGACGCACAGAAAGATGTTTGTGGGCTCAAGTTAGCCTGAGAAGTCGGTGATTGCAGAGTCTCAGAGGAGTCTGGTGTCTTAGAGGTGATCAGTTCAGGTGGCGTTGTTGTATCACCTTGCTCTGGATTTTCTGTTGCTTCTAAAGTTGACGCTGGACTTACAGCATGCTTTGAATCCTGTTGATACCTTCTGTTTTTCTAGATCGAATCTTGAGATAGGAGATTTTGTTCGATCACAGGGATATATTCCAGTTGAGTGAAAGCCGGATATGATATTATCTGATTTTAAGCCATCTGACCAGACTTCACATTGAATGTTTACAAATTAATTTTTTTGTAGTTTCCTGCGATTAATTCTAAACCATTCCATCAACTTTAAATCCCACTGATATTTAAAGGATCGGAAGCAGCGCTTATCCAAGGGCTGGAGTACGTCTGTTGTGTGAGCCGGAAGTTTTATTATTGAGATGTTTCCTTCCCTTGCGTGATTAATAGTACCTTCATCCAAATGGGTCATGTGACTTTCATAAAGTAAAATCAAAGGCCTTTGCTTCACAGTTTTACAGAATTGTTTAAACCAAGCTTGGAATATGACCGCAGTCATCCATCCGTTTTCAGAAGAGAAGTAAAACGTTCCTGGAATATCCTTCTCGCCCTTCCAAGTACTCCACAAATTTTCAGATCGAAAAATTATTGACGGAGGAAGGGCGATACACAAGCAAGGACTGTTGTATTCTCACGTCTCGATCCCTCAATATGTCTGTGAGCTTTTTGTCTAATGCCAGAAAGTCCTCTAATTCTAAAAGTATCGGAACAGAAGCTTGTTTCGTCTAGGTTGTAGAAACATTCAGGTTTGTTCTGTAGTTGCAACTTTTTTATTTCGGCTTGCAGGATATCATAAAAATTATAAATTACAAATGGGTCGCCAGTTGCTACTCTGATTCTCGAGGGGCTCCAGGCGTTTTAAAGTCAATTTATTTCTTTTGCAGAATCCAACAAACCAATCCTGGCCAGGAAGATTGTTTTTAAAAGGCACCTTCATATCATTTTCTTCGTAGTTTTTGATAAGTTCCATAATTTCAACTCGGCCTAAAGCAAATTTCTATTGAGCTAAGGATTTAATGTGGATAGACTGGATTCTTCTTCTGCAGTAAATACAGTTGGATGGCCTATTTTCTTCAAACGGTACCTCTTCATCACCTCTAAGTTCTTCTCTAACATTTTTTCAATGTTTAGTTCCGTTGCAACACTACGAAGGGATTGACCATTTTGTATCCTATTTAAAGCCCTTTGCAGTAGTTCTTCAAAGTATTTCTTGCGAGTTCCGGTTTTTATATATTTTCGAACCATCTTGATAAGTATATTTGTCCTGTTATTGATTGGTTTTTATTTCCTTTCTTCAATTACAGTACCTGCAACAAAGAGACTTCCTTGAAGAATGTATTATAAAAGCACCAGTAGTTGTATCAGAAAAGCCCCAGTGGCTGTATCACAATAGCCCCTGCACTTTAACCTAAAATATAACTATCTCAGCATTACTAAAACTTAACAAACTAGGCGTCAAATTAAAGCTCTATGTCTGGCCTATAGGACAGAATCCATAAACACAGATTATTTTTAATATTTTTGGCTGCAGGAAAAGTTGTCACTAAAAAAGAAAAAAATTAATAAGCAAATATTGTAGCTTACGTAGAAATATTTTTTTATTTTCCATATGTTTCAGATTTTTGCAAAAATGAATATAACCTCTAAGTAAGTATATAATTCTCTACTTCGCCAATTTGTCTTACTTTAATTCACAGACTTTAAATATTTTTTAGGTAGCTGTATCACAATAGCCCCATCAGTTTGACTGTATCACATTAGCCCCAGTTGACCCTATATATGTAAAAAAACTGACGAACATTGTAATAAAACTTCATTTTCTATGTCATACTTTTTTTTAATTGAAATATTAATTTTAGCATTAAACTAGAGCTTTTTTATTTCGCGCCGCGGCTTCCCAAATTATGATTTTTAAGGTTATTTTCCAATAATCTGAATATTACAAATAGGCTGTAATATATAATAATCATTATTTGCTTAAGAATTTCTTTAAAAATTAAACGTTATAAGAGAATACATTTTAGGTTCAAATTTGCTATTGATCCCATGGATTATTAAACAAAAAAGCTTTTTGTCAATTTCTCGTTTGTCTTTCAAGAGAATATCAAACTTGGTATATTTATAATAGATAAGAAGATGTGCGTTTGATCGAATAATAATATACAGGGTATCCGATAAAAAACTTAGGTTATGTATATTTACAACTTTCTAATTTTTTATAAATATTTTGATACTCTTAAAAGATGATTTTGTGTTTAAAATGTTTTGTATCTCCTATAGCTGAAACTCCAACTAACAAGGTATAAATAAAAGCCCTGTAAATAATTTGTTAATAAAAAAATCTTATGCAACATAAAATTACTTTTGAAAAAACGTATGTAATTTTCTTTTGTATTTCATTTTTAGTAAAGACGTATAGATTAAGGAGAACAGTACAACGATAGATATGTAATACTTTTTCTAATATCCGGTAATCCGGACAAAGCGCAGAGACTGCATGTATTGTATTATTTTTCACAAGCGTGCTGACAAAGTGTTTAAAAAGGGGTCAATCAAGTTTCCCCCCCGAATCAAATTAATTTTAAAAATAGATACACTATCATTTTGCACACATTTTGCACACAATAAATACAATTTTGCACACTCACCCAAGAGAAACTGAAGCATGTTTTTAAACGAGGGGCAAACTTGACCGTTCCTCCCCGTCTTTCAAAATATCTAAATATTTTTATATCAATTGTCCTATCTAATTTTGCACACTAATTTTCAAATTTTGCACACCCTCCTAGAAAAAGTTAAGGAGAATTAAAAATTTACATTTTCCCCCCCGTTTGTCACGAAATTGAAAAACTTCTGTGCTACTTTATTCACCTAATTTTGCACAACTATTTTTAAAATTTGCACACTCTCCTAGAGAAAGTTATGCGGCGTCGAAAATTTATATTTTCCCCCCCGTCAGTCACAAAATTCAAAAACTGTTGTGTCACTCGTTTCACATAATTTTGCACACTTATTTTTAAAATTTGCACACCCTCCTAGATAAAGTTATGAGGCGCCGAAATTTGTATTTTATTTGTATTTTCCCCCCCCAGCTAGAGAAAATTTGTCGAAACTTTGTATTTTCCCCCCGTCAGGCACAAAATTTAAAAACTGTTGTGCTACTCGTTTCACCTAATTTTGCACAATTTTGCACACTTATTTTTGAATTTTGCACACTCTCTTCGAGAAAGTTATAGGGCGTCGAAAATTTGTATTTTTCCCTCCGTTAGTCACAAAATTGAAAAACTGTTGCGCTATTCATTTCACCTAATTTTGCACAATTTTGCACACCTATTTTCTCATTTTGCACACTCTCCTGGAGAAAGTTGTGAGGTTTCCAAAATTTGCATTTCCACCCATCTGTCACGAAATTGAAATATATTTACGCTAATCGTTTCACCTAATTTTGCACACATATTTTTGAATTTTGCAAACTCTCATAGAAAAAGGTATGGGGCGTCGAACATTTGTATTTTCCCCCTGTCAGTCACGAAATTGAAACACTGTTATGCTACTCGTTTAACCTAATTTTAAACACCTATTTTCGCATTTTGCACACTCTCTTGGAGAAAGTTATAGGTGTTCCAAAATTTGTATCCTTCGCACTTCTCCGTCTGTCTTTTTCTCGGTTCGGCTAATTTTGTCCAATTTTGCACACCTATTTTAAACGTTAGCACACACTCTCCTAGAGACAGTTATGGGGCGTCAAAAATCTGCATCACCTAGTTTTGGACTCTTATTTTCAAGTTTTGCACCCTTTTTGGAGAAAATTGTGGCATGTTGAAGATTTTATACCATAAAATTTAAAGTTCGTTATGCCCCTCACGGTGGTGGCTGCCAAGGAAGTGGTTAAACCTGATCTGTTTTCTATGACTGATATCTTTAAATTTTCAATATGTTTAACCCTATAATTTTATGTTTTTTTTGATCCAGAATATCGAATTAAGATTTTCAATTATTTGCATAAAAAGCAATGATCCCACCTTGTTATCTCTACCTGTATATTTTACAACAACATTAATATAGCCTTAAACTGAAATATGTGCAGCCAAAATCTCATAGAAATACATATTCGATAATCGATTTGCCGTCAATCAGGGCGACTTGAAACGACCTGCCAAAATCTGAAGGCGCCTCATTTTTATTTTATGATTAGTGGTTCCATCTACCTTTTAATTTTTACCTAACAAGCTGCGATCGTTTAGTGATTGTGATTTATTTGATTTTAAAGGAAATTGAGTAACAGATTAAGGTAAGAAATTTTTTTTTCTAAAAGCAAACAGAGCTGGGCGTTTATATCGATTTACAAAGTGTCGGTTATAGACAGCATAAATCAGACGTAGACGTACTTGGTTTATTTTCTACTATTTAGTAAATAATATTACAGTATTCCTAATTAAATATAAGTACATTTAATTATAAGGGAACAAAATCGAAGGACCGATTGTTTTTTTTTCAATTTTTTGCTTCTATTTATTGTTAAATTGACTCGTCAGCGGGCGGCGGCGGCGTCTTCATCCCCAAACTGACGCGACGCACGCTGATGGTGGTAATACCAATACGTATACAGGGTTAGTAAAAAGAACCGGAACGCTTAAATATCTTCAAAACCGCTGAAGTTATGCTTAAAACTTCAGCATTTGGGGGTTTTTGGGCACGCGATATTGAAAAAAGTATCGGCACTGTTGCTTAATCTTAAAGATCTTAAATCTTCAACAGTCTATATGTAATAGTTTTTGAGAGATGGCACCGCATTTACACTAAAAAGTACGAGAACGCTTGAATATTTTCAAAACTGCTAAAGTTGTGCTTACAAAATCCGATATTTAAGTGTTTCTGCAAGCGAAATTGAAAAATGGCATCGGTACTGTTGTAAAATTTTCCCAGTTTTGTGTACACGTGGTCGTTTTCTTATCTTAAATGGAAGGCACCATTGATTTTTATTGAAATTAATGACTTTTAATTTATGAAAGTTGAACTGATATTGACAATTTTTCTTCACACTTTATCCCGGCTTGAGACTGGTCTAACTCCTACCAGTAGTTGATACTTAAAGCGTGTTTAAAAACGGGCGAGACAACAACGACCAAACACCAATAACGCTAAGATAACGAGATTAAAAGTCAACGAACTAAAGCAACAATAACTTAATAGAATGGAGACTGATTTTAAAGACGCAAATTTGAGATCTTACTAAATTTGAGACGATGAATTCATGTAATAAAAATAAATGGGACATTCCATTTAAGATAAGATATTTAAGAGCACTTGTTTCTGCAAATTCTGTGTTGTCTTAGCAACTAGTACAGACAGAATTATGAGAATTTGGGATCTTACTAAATTTGAGATATCCAATTCATTGCAGTAAAAATAAATGCGGTATTACATTCAAAATAAATTTAAAAGGCTGTAGCGTAAACCTGGGAAATCTGGTAACAGTGCCGATTCCATTTTTTTTATTGTGCATGCCCAGAAACTCCCAAATACCGAATTTGGTAACCACAATTTAAGCGGTTTTGAATACATTTAAGTGTTCCGATTCTTTTTACTAACCCTGTATAAAAGTGTACCATAACTTTCTCTAGAAAAGTGTGCAAAATTTTAAAAATTAGTGTGCAAAATTAGCTGATACGAGTAGCATAAAAATATTTCAATTTCGTGACAGACGGGTGGAAATGCAAATTTTAGAAACCCCATAACTTTCTCCAGGAGAGTGTGCAAAATGAGAAAATAGGTGTGCAAAATTGTACAAAAATAGATGAAACGAATAGCAGTAGCATAGAAGTTTTTTAATTTCGTGACAAACGGGGGGGAAATGCAAATTTTTGCCCCCCTTAACTTTCTCTAGGAGGGTGTGCAAAATTTGATAACTAGTGTGCAAAATTATGCTAAATTAGTTGGGACGATTGATATAAAAATATTTAGATATTTTGAACGACGGGGGGGAACGGTCAAGTTTGCCCCCCGTTTAAAAAATGCTTTAATTTATCTTGGGTGAGTGTGCAAAATTGTATTTATTGTGTGCAAAATTGTGCAAAATATGTGCAAAATAATAGGGTATCTATTTTTGAAATTCGTTTGATTCGGGGGGGGGGGGGGGATTGACCGACACTTTAAAAAGTAAGGTGTTAAAAAATGAGATTGCAAATCTGCTAAAACTTGAATATAGATGACATAGCAACTGAACTTTGCCTAAAAAAATCAAAATATGGAAAGTAATACGCCATTTTTTCTAACACAAAAAATTAATAAGTTTTGATTCATTGTGATAGATATCAAATTGAATCTCAATAAGGCAATTTTAAATATATACGTATGATTAAGATAGTATGCGGGGTATACTAAATGTAAGCAATTGTTTTACATTCAACCCTGAATCATTTGAATGGTTGATCTTGGGCAAAAGAAGTAAATACTTCGAGCAAATGTCTATGTCGGTCGGTGTTCAGCTTGATCTTTGGGAAGATTTTGAAATGTAGGTTGTACGAATTTGTTTTGCTTGGTGGTGAGCTTACTTAGGACAAAAACCATTGGGCAGGTCAAAATACCCATCTCTTTGGAATAAGGGATATGTTCACATTTTTTATCCTACGTCAACAAATTGGGTAAAATCGGGTTTGGAAAACCGACGCCGCGACGTCAGGATAAACATTTTGACAAGAAGAACTTTTTAACCCGACGGAAAAGTACAAATATCTTTTTAAATGTTTTAAAGAAAGGTAAATATAGATTGAAATGAATCTTGCACAAATTTTGTAAAGTTCTAACACATGTTGAATTTTGTTTACTAAATGAACGTAATTATAATAAAAATAATGAATAGGTGAGTCTTTCTTAAGTACACGGGGGATTCAAAAGTTGTTATATTTTATAGTTTGCTTTATACGGGATATCGTCTGCCTGTATAAAATGGCACTTATTAGTTGTACTAGTTTTAAGTAGTCATGTTTTTTATTTTTTTTTTATAATTAGTGAATACGGCTCTTAATATTTTCGCTCTATCAGTTTTCGCTGACATCATTAGGGCTTATTGCTCGTTGGCCTTATTTTTGGTTTTTCTTTGATTCTAACAAAAGGAGTAATTTTTTAATTTATACTACATTATTATGTTTATTACCCCTGGTGGACTATGTAAAGTTTTAAATCTTCATGAATAATTTGGAATATGTCGCTTGCTGTCCGGCTGGGTTAATTAAGACTAATATAAAATGTAAACAGTTGAGCTTTCCACTGATATACATGCGACCTACCGTCATTTTATTTCCATTCCCTAATTTCTGTTGGTTTGCAGGTTGTACTGCGCGATTAAAAATGCAACGCAAATATGATCCTAAAACAAAAAATACATATCTGATTTAGTTTTAGATCGTAGATTTTGAAAATATCATTTCTTTGACAGCTTGCTGCCCCTGATAGGTGTTAACAGGTGATGATTACCTAAGCCGAAAGGTAGATTGTTCTAGGATATAATGCAAAATAAAGCGTCTAGTCGCTTCATTAAAACATTTTACGTTAAATTAAATTATATTTGATGTAAGTGATTGTCATTTTATTTTAATATAAGTATTCTAAAGTTTTCTTAATTTGTAATAAATATTTATGAAATTATTATAATTTTTTTTACAATGAAAAGTATCAGCATTAAATCTAAAAGCATCTTTCAGTCTTTGGTTGCCAAAATGAAATTTTATATTTTTTTGTATAGAAAGCATCACAAGAGAATTTGCCGTATTATTATGATTAATTTGGTTTACTATGACTAAAACAGGTGACTTTCAATCACTTAATTTTAACACTTTTTGAGATAGCTTCTTATGGATATTTTGGCGCTACATGGAACGCTCCCAGGTTAGCAAATGCGCCACAGGCAAAGCTATAATATGAAAATGTTTACAGAAAGAGTTGTTGCTTTTTATTCTTTTAAGACTTTTTTGTGCAATTATTTTCCTAATGTGTTTTACCAACACCGCAAAGAAATTCTTATTTTAACACGGCAAATTTTAATTCTTGCAGTAAAATTTTTGGATCACGTATGGTATTAACATTTTTGTATATTTAAAAACCTATTTTTCTTTTTACGGTTTAATGTGTTCAATTTAAAGCAAGCATTGTGACAAAACCAAGAAAAGGGCTAAAATAGAGGTGTCATAATTCGATTTATGATTTTATTTCCTTTTTACTTCCCACGTAAACGGGAAGTATTGTAACCGTGACAATAATCACCCTCCCAGGTTTTTAGAGTTCAAATACGAATTCAAGATGGCGAAACAAAATGACGGCCAAATAAATTGTTTGTTATCGTGGAAAAAAATCTCCTCCAAAGATGTACATACCTTCAAATTTTAGCGTTTCTTGATAAAATATTAAAAAAATTATCACTACGAAACTAATTCTCCAAATTACCTCAAATCTGGCACAAAAATCAAGTTTTACGCAACATTTTGGTATGAATCCAAAATGGCGGCCTAATAAAATAGTTAAAAAATCAGCCTGAGAAAATAGTTTATTAGATTAATATCAAATTTTGTCCAAGCATTAAGTGTGACATAGAGATAAGCTAGTAAAATTAGGGACGAATTTAAATTGATGGAATAAAATGAAGACCAAATAAAGTGTTTAAAAAATCAACGTAAAAAAAATTTCTTATTCAAATGACAAAATAAGATATAGAAGTACGCTGGTACGAATTCAACATGACGGAATAAAATGGCGATCTTAAAAAAAATGGTGTAAAACCTACTTATTCAGTTTATTTTAAATTATGTCCAAAAATCAAGGGGGGGCAGATAGAAACTGGTAAAATATTGGTATGAATTCAATATGGTGAAACAAAACGGCGCCCAATAGAAATATCTGGGAAGACAGTATCTGTATATAACTCAAAACAAAAAAGTCTGAACGTTCACTTATACAGGAAAAATAACTTCAAAGGTTACTAAGCTTTTTAAAAATAAAGGCGCGACAGTTGCTTTTAAGACTAACAACACCCTTGGTAGATATATTAAAAACAATAAGACAAAGACCAAAAAAGAGAACAAATCGGGGATTTACAAGTTAAATTGTGGAACTTGTTCAAAATTCTGTATAGGACAAGCTAAAAGAACATTTAAAAAAAGAATTAATCAACATAAATCAAGTTACAGAAATCATAAAGATAATTCCAATTATTCTAAACATCTAATTCAGGAAAACCATACTGTTAATGACAAATTTGAAATTTTATATGTAGAACAAAAAAGTAAAAAAAGTTAGGCACTGGTCGTTGCGGAAATGTTACTACAAAGTTATCATGCCATTTGTGTATTCACCCATTCAAAAAAAAACAGAAAACGAAATAACTAATATTTTATTAACAAGAGTATTGATCATTTTCAATTTTAATTGACAAGGTTTAGTTTAGGATATTTTCAGGTGTCGTTTTTATAAGGCAGGTATTTGCAGAGTTACAGATCTATTTTCTCAAAAACTGCTTATTCTACCAAAAAATTCTAGTCGAAAAAGCTAGTAAATAGTAAAGTATCATTTTTAACGCTTTCACCAAGTTTCAAAAAAAATACTTTAATAGGTTTTACAAGTATTATATTATATGCTTTTAAAACATTTTAACACAGTCTTACCGTCAAATGGCTTGAGGCTGGCAAGATAACACAGGATATATTTTTTTCTTTGTAAATATATGAGAACGTACGTGGTAGGTACGTGAACTTGAATTTAGACGAGTGCTATCCGTCGGCTGTCGGTACATTAAATATTAATATTCACCAAGTTTCAAAAAAATACGTTAAGTTGTTTTACAAATATTAATTAAAATTCTTATATTATATTCTTTTGAAAAGGTTTAACACCCTGTATCTTAAGAATGGAGCTTTTGTTTGTATGAATATTTTTTCTTAATTATCACCCCGTTTAAGTATGTTAATATTTCAACCGAATTTGATTATTGTTAATTAAAAAAATATATGATTTTTCTTTTTGGTTCACCGTGTAAGAAAGAAGTCTAAAAGTCTAGAAGATGTGGCTTTGCTTTGGACGTGATATTGTGCAAATTTTGCCTGTTTCGTATTCGGGTGAAATTTTTGAAACATGTAGGGAACCAGAAGAAGATGGATGTGGTGAGAATTAAAACAAAATAAGCTCCTTAGTTTGTCTAATAGCAGACCTCAGAACAGAGCTAAAACAGAACAATGACTATATTGAAAGAATAAAAAGAAACTCTAGCGCTTTTGAGGAAGATGTAATGGATATGGAGAAAAAATTGCTGGAACAAATTAACAAATATTGAATTCGAACAGAAGATCAAAGACCAAGAGGATATCGTAGAGAAGCTTATAAATATTGACCTAATCTGCAAAGGGATATAAACAACGATCGGAACTACCACTTCTGAAACACAAACAAATATATTGTGCACAAGTAGCAGCATACAAACTGAAGAACAAAAAGCTAGGAAATAAGGATGTAGAGACACAAACGAAAATACATCACTATAGCAGCACTCCAACCCAAACAAGTCCAAAAGAAGTAACTATGTTAGCCGCATATTCTTCAAGACTATAGTATCAACTGGGAACAAAAACAAGATTTAATAAATTACCAACACAGCCGATAAGAAAGCGTTAACGTCAGATCCTAATAAATATGCTTCTTTAATCTCAAAGAGAAAATACAAAATTATTCATAAATTAATTTCAATTATGTCTATTCCACATGACATGTTTAGCAAAAGACAGTTTGGGTTCAGGCCTGGTCTTAATACATCGTCTGGTATAATGGCTGTAGTGTCATTCCTATCTGACGGGATTCGTAATTCTAAATATGTAAGTACACTGTTCTGTGATCTGAGCAAGGCGTTTGATTGTGTTTCACATGCCTTGTTGATTTATAAACTTACCTATTATTCGATCGGCGCAAAAGGATTAGAACTGAATCAGGGGAAAAAGAACCATATTGTTTTTCTTTCTGCGCAAAGTGGTTGATGCACATTTGCAGAGTGTTAACTCCACAATGTTTTTCGGTGTTTACTTGGATGCAGAGTGGGGACCACACACGGAGACCGTAGCGAGAAAGCTCAACAGCAATATTTTCCTGCTACGCATCCTTTCTTTTAAAGTCTCTTTTGAAGTTTTAAAACCTGCATATTTTGCCCTTTGTCACTCAACTCTCTCTTATGCAGCAATTAAATGAGGACACTCGGCGGGGCGGCAGTATTTTCCCTGCAGCGTCGAGCTGTTCGTATATTAGCATCTCTTGGCTACAGGGAGGACTCCAAAAACGCTTTTGTGAACTTAAGAATTCTAACTTTTCCCTCCATATAAATATTTCAAACTCTACTTTACATACACCAAAATAGAAATACTTTATCAGACTAATGATGATTTCCACAGTATTATAACAAGGGGCAGGACCAGACTTCTAGGTATTAAAATTTGTCAATAAAATAACTCGGAAAATAAGAGCTCTCAATTTTAAAGTATTTAAAACAAAAACCTTTAATTTTCTTGTTGTCATGCCTACTATGATTTCAAAGAATTTTTAGAGGAACGCTCTGTCAATTTTCAGCTAAATATTTTATTTTAAACATATGTTAAACTTATTTCAGACATACCAATTTCAAAGCTATTTTAATTTGTTGTGACATGTCTAGACTTATGTACTATCTGTCCATATTTTTTATATATAAATGTTGATGACTTTTTTACTTTAAGTATTGACTAAAAAATGGTGCGAAATAATATTTCATGTGACAAAGCAAATATTAGATGTGAATGGAAACAGAACTTATTTCGTTTTCAATATTCTAGAAATGATAAGGTACAAACATTTTTATTCTTTAACTTTTAGCACCCTAAATTCTTCGCTAAATTCAGGAAATAAAAAAGCCTTGGTTGATCTACTTAAACATTTTGACTTAAAATACACCAAAGACTTAGCTATTTAACATTTTGTAGCAATTTATTTATTCCGAGAGTGCAATTTTCGAAAAATTTATTTTTCACTGGAGTTCCTCGAAGAAAATTTAAGATTACTTTTATTTGAGTGTACCAGTGTAATGTAGGAGTAAATTAAATAAAAAAAACAATTTTTTCCTACTTAACTAACTGGCAGATTGATTTTTTTGTACAGTTAACCGAATTTCCACTAGGGAATATTGCTTTAGTATTGAAAATATATAGGTTTTTGCATGTACACGTTATTAAAATTAAATTTATTGGCAATTTTATTTATTTTCCAAACGTATCGTTGATTATCTGCTGTGAAGACACTCATTAATTTTGTAAAATACCAATATTGTTGTGGGGAGCTTTATTTAAATATGCCGGAACGGTTTTTTTTACTTTTCTTCCTAAAATGTCCTAAAACAGAAATTGCAATGTTTGTTAATAGATGTCAGAGAAAATTCAGATACCTAATTTAACAAAGATGTAAAATGGCAGTTTTTTTTACCAATAAATTAAGAAAAATTTAAATATTCCGCATAAAAGCCTTAATTTAAAGAACGCACGAGACTAGTCTAGGTCCCTCCAAGGCTAATTCCTTATTAAGGAGAAAATAATAATCATAATAATAATAATAATTGACGTGACATAAACCTACTCGAAAGACATCCATATGGAATTTATAATGAAAAAATAAAAAGCCTTAAAATCGAAAAAGGCAAAGTCATTATTGGTGATGTAGCCATACCTAAGATTCCAACAAACTAGACTGCGCCAGGATAAGCAAGCAAATAGCAAGATGAAAGATTCGTACGTTCAAAGATTGCGAGCTCTTCTCAAGACAGAACTGAACGCCGGAAATCTTATTACCGCAATTAACACCTATGCTGTGCGCATGCTAACCTACATACAGTTTGGGAATCTTGAAAAGGACCAAGGACCTTAGATGACAACTCGTACTCTCCACTCAATCTCGCAAGTGACAACATCATCCTAAAGTCAATTTCAGACCCCGACAAACAAGAACAGTGGTCTCAAATGGCACTGCATGGCCGACATCACAATGATTCGAATCAGCCACATATTGATAAGGAAGCATCCAACAGGTGGCTAAAGAATGAACAGCTATTCCCAGACACAGAAGTATTTGTGATGGCAATACAGGACCAAGTTATTGACACACGAAGTTCATGATCAAAGACCGGTCCGTTGAATCTAATAAGTGTCGAAAATGCAGGGAGAGATCAGAGACTAAACACCATATAACATCTATACCAACTGAATAAGCTTCATGTGATACCGATCATCGTATCATTAACTGGACTAGTTTCAAAAACACTAGAACAGAACCTGAAAATCATAGGATTCCATACTAACACCTTCATCGACATCCAGAAGGCAGTCCTGCTCAGTACTTGCCACAGTTAGAAAATTCTTCTCACATAGAACTAATAGAAACCAGCCCACTCGTTTTGATGCATGCAACCGGGATGGACTTGGAATCCAACATATCTTGAGAAATTGATTGTCAATTTCTATAATAACAATAATAACCTAGCCTAACCTAACCTGAAGTTTTTTTTAGATTTCAGATGGAAAAAAAATTTACGAATATTATTAATAATTTTTTTATAACATGTGTATAAATTGTTTGCTAATAGAATTGTCAAAACCAGAATTAATTCACTTTGAAAATATTCCAGTGGTTATTTTATGTTTTTTTTGCGTTATTCATGCTCCCCATAGATATCCTTCTTCTGGCAAAAAAATTCCAAATTTTGTTTTTTAGGCCATTATCTGGTATTCCTCTTATGACCGCATATCAACTGACTTAAATATGCGATATTTTTTCGAAATTGCTGTAATTACCGTTTACAAAAAAAACTACGTTGATAATATGATACCGAAATCCCGAAATAGACACCTTATAGTACAAACAAATAATTTTTATTTCCTATCAACGGGGGAACCGTTTAAAGCAAAATGATGCTCAAAACATAATAATAATTTCTACATTCCATTTGTTCCATGTGATAAATCCGTGAGAAATGCACTCGCTAATGTCAAATTTTCGGCCCATTTGCCGTCGACAGTTTTAACTTTTGTGTGCCAAACGCTTTGATGTTTCATGCGAAAGAAATTCCAGGCAGGTCAAGAAAACATTAATAATTTACAATTATGTGTAAATACCAGTGAAAATTTCCGTTTTAAAATGGTTAGTTTGCGGCTATTTTATCAGTGGCAAAAGATTTTATTGTTTACCTACAGTAGGAAAATAATAGGAGGTTATTTGCTTTCCCAATAATTACTACTAATTCTCAAAAAGAATCGACCCCTGGCAAGGCTTAGCGGGTTTAAATACACTGGTTAACACTTATAGCCGAGTTCATACTGCATCAATAAATAATAATTTCGAATTTAATATCCTTATACCCTTATCGGGGGCCTGTATCAAATCGCACGTTATGTTTTATTGCACGGTGTAAAATTAAATCCTGATAGCTGTGCTTATTCATTTTTAACTTTATATTACCGTGAAAAAAAATACAGATTTTCTTTTTTAAGTATTTCGGATACGCTTGGATCTAATATATTCCACCACTATGTGAGGCACTGGGACATTCAATACAGGGTGTGTATAGATTAAGATTAAAGCAAATTTGACCTTAAAGATTTTCTGTTCGTAGTTTCTGTCTGAGGTACATATACGTCTCAAAGTGATTCAAAAATTGATTTTAGGATGACAAAAATGTTACAACTATTTTACTGCGTTATTTTATTAAAATAATGCATAATAACAAAAATGTCTAAAATTGCAATAAAGCCAGTTTTTATTTCGAACTCGAGTGTGTACTAGATGTCTCAGAAATATGTTACCAATGAAAATATTTTTATTATCATTAAAATTATTGGTTGTTTTCTTAACTTATTCTAAATATATAGATACACCTGCACTAACTTAGACTAATGCGTACTTTCTTGTCGCCTTTTAAAATATATGCAGTAACGCACATAGGGGGGAGGTGGCAAAGAGTCCGCCCCAGAAATATGATTTTAAAAATAAGAAAAATATAGCCGACCCCATGATCATATCGCAATTTAATAAATATATAACATTTTTGTGTTCAAAGTATCTTGACTTTGGTATATCACCCAACAATCCCATTTTTTTTCGAAATTCGGATATTATTTTATTTTTCTCGCTGAAAATAATGGTTTGTTTTCTTTCCAAACATGCCAAGTTTTAAAATCTAATCTATATGCAATGTGCAGAAGGCATTTAAAAAACCTGATATAGGCGTGTAAAATGTCCAAGCAGCTGAATTAGAACCACGCAATTTTACAACTTCAATATTATTAAATTCTTTTGGTCCAGCATTTCCATCGACCATAGTATTAAATAATTGATCAACTGAAAAAGTCCTTTGATCAACGACTATTTTCGTGGCTACAAGGTTCTGTATTTCAGATTCTATATAAGCAAATTCTTCCTTAATAAATTGAATCCTAATTGGTCTAAAAAAGGGGTTAATGATGTTCGCGGATTTTGTTAAAAAACTTTTTTTTGATTAGCCTCATTTTCAAGATAGGGTTGCAAGGGAACTATAAAAGTCGTCTTGTTCATTATTTTTTTCAAATTTCTGCTTGTATGTACTTTGGCTGCCACTACCACCGGCCCCCCATTTACAGATCATCAACAAATGTGTGTTATTTGTGTCCAGGGAAAAATGAAAACATGCTGAAATTACCTCTTGTTGGACATCCGTAATGTGCCTAACCGTGTGATCTAATAATGACTGCAAATTAACTTCTGCTGACTTTCGGTAGAAATGATTGTATTCGGTGTAGGATTGCATCTCTTCTTTGCCACAGTAATCTGATGATAACTTGGGTATAAATTCTTAAGATTTCATGCGAGTCGGTCTCTTTCGTAAATAAGCTACGTTATTTAAAACAGCTGCCAATGTAAGTACTTCTTTAGTATTTGATTCGAGCAAATGGTTAACTCTCCGTGCGTATGCGTCCCTCTTAAGAAAATTAAAAATCGGTAATACGCAAAAAATCCTGCTGCTCTTCTTAATATGGTAATGGAGGAAAACATTAAGATCAATGGCATTTGATAACAACGGGTAACTTAAAAACAAACTTTGTAAATACAACTTTTACATTAATTTCCGTCCTTTTCTACGACTACCTTAATTTGGTCGCAGACAAGAAAAACTACTATTTCACCACATGATTTCTTTTTTTGGGATACATCTAAGCCTGCCTGTTTGACTTACTAGGCTGAATAATATCTGCCATTGCATGCATATTATATAAAAAAATGAAGTTAGAATTGTCAGTGGGGTCAATTTAACTTGTCTATATTTTAACCTGTTATAACATTCTTATTTTTCGCAATATTAAAATGATCCAAAAAACAAATTGTATGGCTAGTTATCAAGTTTTTTTAGCTTTAAAAATATAAAAAAGTGTCAGAAGGAAATGAAAAAAGTTACGACATAAGTTCAACATGTATGACAAAGTTTATTTTGCTGTCTCCTCTACATGTATATTACACCGTTTTTCTTCCTTTTCTTGTTTATTTTTGAAGATAATGGTATCAATCCCAGTACATTTAGAATCTGAAAAAAATAGACCTATCTATTGAAAGTAAAATTTACAGGATGTCTCATTTAAAAAAATGCAAGTTATATTTATATTTTCTAATATTCTATAAAAATTTGTCACTAGCAATGTAATATATTTTTTTTATCATTGATATTGAAAATTAAGAAAGTTATAACAGATTTAAAATGTGGGCAAGTTGAAATTGTCATGCCGTACTTATCGTGGCTGGGAAACTAATTTGCTTAATGAGATTTTACAAATTTTCTTTTTATTCCTGTTTCATGCAAGGTTCGTTAAAATTGCAGTGTAGTTTTGGTTTTCACTCCAAACTCTCCGATCGTTGTAAAGACCACTCCCACCTACAAGGGGTTCGCAGTCGCCAACATTTTCCGTGTAGTGTTAAATTGATGTTACGACGAGACCCCACAATCTATTTGTTACGACATGCAAAACCTGTGCGCAAAGACACTACCTTTTACCGGTTTACAACTTCTATTAGGCTCGGCGACTATACCTCTATAACAGTCGCACTGACGTACAAAGTGTACCATCAAAAATGGCTGGCAATGTATTACAACTCCGATGTGCACAAGGAACAGTTTTCTTGGAAGTCGAATATCTCCTCAAGGAAGCCATCATAACTGATGCTACATCGGTTTTGGCAATGCGTTATCTCCTCTCTTTAGAAGTGGGAGTGGTGTTTACAACTATCTGAGAGTTTGGTGCGAAAACCAAAACTACACTTCAATTCAACGTTACATTAATTGCTTTGCATCAAATCGGGCTTTTTCTCCAAAGAGAAAAGGAACTCTATTCCTCGAGGTTCCTTATGTTTCGCGGGCTCATACGAGGATCGCGAAAACAGTTATAACTTCCTCTCTGTCTTGTATGCAAAGATATTGTTCTATTGAAAGGATGATGGTATGCCCGAAGTTTTCCCCTCTTTGCACATCCCGAAATGGGTTTAGGGAAGGCAAGGTGCACCCCTATATAATTTTATATTCACAATAATTACCCTACCACATCTACAACTTTGGAAGAACCCTGTATTCAGGGGTGATTCATTTAAAATTCCGAACGACGTTTTCTGGAGAATTAAGTGTAAAAAAGACTCAATAAAAAAATAAAACAACTTTAAAAATCCCAAATTTTGAAAATACTTTTATTTAAAAAAAATATTATTGACATCAACATGAATATTAGAGGTAGTGGTTACTGAGATGTACAAGGTATCTTATTTGAACTTTAAACACTGATTTCTCAAGAAATAATGGAGATTTCAAAATTTAGTAAGAAGTACTTAAGCAGAGCAACTGCAAATTTTAAACTTGGTAGAATTTTTAAACTTTCGTCTATTTCTAAGAGATTTTTTGCTATTTGCACCAATGTAATTGCTGTATTGATTTTTGAAATATAGGAGTCACTTAGTAGAATAAAGATTTTTTTAAACAAAGTTTTGGTTGAGGATAACAAATTTTCTATAATAAAAAAAATTGATCCTTGTATGTATTAAAAATATCTACGAATATTGAAAATATTAATAGATTAAAAATAGAAAAATAATGTTACATTGAAAAAAATCATACAAAGCCCGCTTTTTCTCAGAAACTAATTATAGCAAACAGTTTGGTGCAAATAACAAAAAAGTCGTACAAATAGACATACATTTGAAATTTAAACTTGTAAGTGTTTGCAATTGTTTTATTTTCTTTCTAGGCGTTAGCAGTATAGTAATCAAGATGATGCATATAGGAAAATATCTTATAAATGGATGTATTTTTTAAATCTGAGATTTTTAAAGTTTTGAAAACCGTTTCGTTTCTTCATATTTTCTTGACGACTACATTGGTGATGACTTACTTTTTATTTTATCCTTAAATACTTACATTTCACCATACCAACTAATAACATTTTATCAAATTTTGATACCTATGCAAATTTCCAAAAAAATTACGTTTAGAGTTGTAAGTGGAACACCCTGTATACTATGATAGGGAGCGTCCAGCCTAGTGCTCTGATTTACTCTTATAACAATTTCTACACACTCTTCAATTCTTACTCTGGTTTATATCCGTAGGGTGCAAGATTGCTACGCTCTTATTTTTTTTAAATAATAAAATAGGAAATATTTTGACTAATTTACTGAAATAAAAAAAAATCTCGCAAAGGTAATTAAAAAAAAAGACAAAAGTATCAAGAGACAAGCTCATAGTTAACAGAGCGTGCAATATCAATGCCCTAAGCTCGTTTATCCCGGAGAGTAGGCGTGGGAAAAAAAATTAAAATTAAAAGTATAAAAGGTGAGCGCCACCAATTTATTACGGCCTAAATTGGAAAGCCCCTGGATGTGTTCGGCACTCACTTGTTCAGGATACTTTTATAAAAAAAAAAAATGTAATTTAAAATTAAGAAGTTATTTTAAAAAAAATCTGAAAAAGAAGAGAAAATATGAGCTAAATAAAACACATTAAATAAAAACAATAAAATCTATTTACTAAATGGTTTTTGGAAATGCCTGTACAAAAAAATAAAAAAAAACACTAGTACGAAATAAAAAAGGTTCACTAATTGATCAAGCGTGATACGTTACTGCAACCGGTGGAAGGTGTACAAGTAGTTGTAGGGCGGAACGTTACTCATTCACGTCAAAGGGAGCCTTAAAGCCCCGTACTAAGACCCTATTCAATAGGGTTTAGTTCGCTCCGGACAAGAAGACTTCTTCACAGCGTGGCAGGAAAATGGCGGCCTGGTCCAACTTCAGCACCAAAAATCCTCTCTCAGAGAGATTACTTGAAGGTTACAAAATATTATAAAATTCACATTCACATTAGTAGGAAACTGAGGAGAAATCCCACTAACAGATTTCCAAGAAAAACTTGGATTTTATTTTCCCCAGTTCGCGCTGAGGACCTTTCGATGTTACAGGAGACCAGAAAAGTGAAATGAAAAAGTAGTTCCTTCCTGGAACCAGCTCCATTGTCCCTTCTAGAATTTACTCAACTCGGATACCGAACTATCATTGGTTAGATTGTCCCATGTGACATCAGTGTTGTCAAGAGGAAATCGGAATGATTTAAAATAGTGATTGCAGGGCAAGAAAAACGATCACTGATTGGTTTATAATTCAAACGGCAACCACCTGAGGATAAACTTGGCAACAGTTGGGATCTTAGCATGTGCCTACTGAATGAGGGCATATCGGATGCAGCGGGTGACAGCGCATAGGAAGTAACACGTCCCATAACCCTAAATTATACTGTCAACTAGGCAAAATGAATAGTAAACAAACATCTATCTTCCAGCTTCCAAAACTTAGATAATTATAATAATAGTTGAAAAGGCTATCCCGAGAAATCAACTTGCAACTAAAACAGAAAACAAAGCTATGAGGAATTAATTTCGAATGGGGGAGTAGAAAAACTCTGACAACAAAAAGGTACCTAGGCTTAATTTAAAAAAAGTTTCCCAACAATACAATATAAATAAGTTTGTTATTTTACCATTAAAAAAGATTTACTCATAACGAAATATTTTAGGCAATTCACATAAGACAAAAAAAATGGTCGAGTAATAATTCAGGACATAAAAGGGTCTAAATACTCATGCAGTCAGGAGAAAATGATTGAGAAAGGAAATATTTAAGGAAGTCAACCGGTTTAGTTACACTAATATCCAGCTGCTACCTAATCCAAGAAAAAAAAGGTATGAATATTGATTTTAAATCGAGAAATTTTATGTGTTTATAGGCCAAAGTTAAGTGAAAGAATTTGTACTAATATTGCACTTATGTGTTAGATATCCGGGGCTAAAAGGGAATACAATTAACATATTGTAAATAAAGTAATAAGCATGTATTGACCTAAAAACAATCTCGCTTCATAAACACAAATTACTACATATGAGTATTAATACAAAATATCGACCTTACATGCAAAAAAAATTCGGTAAATTAATGCCAGTATTTTATTATTTACAGCAACAGAAAAGATATGTTAGGACCCAAAAATAGAGGTTTGATGTCGAAAATGCAACATCCTGACAAGATTATCGAAAGACCAAAACTTGCATAAAGGAGGCAAACCAGATTTTCAAGACTGCTAAAATTAAATTCTTATTTACTCTGTAATATTAAGAAATAAATATCTTTAGATGTTATTTGGGTTTCGTTTTTTAAATGATTATAATTTTAATTGATGAATGCTATTGTATGAATCTAGGCATCGCCATCCAAGTAACAACGTTTGAACTTGCAGTAAAACGTTTTTTAGAACGGGGTGGTGAACTACTTTAGTTTAAGAATACTGATAATTGTTGATAATAGATGGCGCTATACTTACCGATTAATCATTATAATATAATCCGGTATAACAAATGAAATCTTCGCTTAAGATATGGGTATAATCTAACTAAACTATAAAACCAATATATAATTTAAATAAAGCGCACATATCAATTATTAAAAATTAACACTGAAAGAGTACATTATAAATGTTAAACTTAAAGATTAAACTATATATCAAAAATAGAGTGTTACAACTCCCCCTCTCCAAGGAAAAGAGGGAAACTTTAAAAAAAGGTGACCGACGATCAGAACAAAAAATGTAATATAAAAAAATCAAGGCATAATATTTAGAGGTAAACTAATAAATTATATTTTCCCAGTCTCTGGTCGTACCACTCTTTGAAGCTCAGTGAGAATATGAAAATCAATTACATTATTATATAAACAGTCAAATTAGGCAAGCTCCAAATGGCCGAGAGAGAGAGAAAACCCAAAGTGAATACAAGAGAGAAAGAAAGGAAAAGAAGAGAAACTTCTTTTCAAAACTCTAATTCAAGCAGAAAAAAAAATCTGTACGAATCGATCCAAAGAGATACAAGGTGTAAAAAGGTAATCCAGGCAGAAAAATAAAAACCAGTAAAGGTATTTTAATAAAGATAAACTAAATCAATAAGAAAGGGGATAAATCAATAAGAGAAAGGTATGAGAACAAATAAAAAAAATTTCGCGGTCACCTCGCCCTGCAGAATTTTGGAACTCCCCAAAGAAATGCTCAAAACAACTCACACTCCATTAAGGATTTTGGGTTGGAGTATGGCCAGAGTTGCGTGACACCCAAATAAGTGTGTGGCACCTCGTACCCCATCGGGTCATTCCTCAATCCTGCCTAACTAGGCAACCAGTAGGTGGAAAAAAAATAAAAAAGGAAAAGAGAAAGATAATTTATTATATATATATATATATATATATATATATATATATATATATATATATATATATATACCCCCAATGACCCACCAAGCAAAATGGAGTTCGATGTAGCTCGACTAGGCTAAAAGATGCCTTAACCGCAAACGACTAGGCACCGTGCAGACCACAAAAGATAAAAAACTAAATAGGGTGTTCCAGGTCACCAACTTGATAAATTCTAATAGGTCAACTGGAACTCAGGAGAAATACGCGCGGGGACAATATGTAGACATGATGTTATGCAATAACGGTCAGATTTTAATTGACTATCCACATAATGCTCATTTGCACATGCTAGCCGACACGCCGCGACGTGGTGGTATCCTCCCTGGGCTCTATGGCCGCTCGTTGAGACTGCCAGGGGCCAAACACCAACCACCCCTAACTAGCCCTTCCAGTTTATCTGTTCTGTCCTGCACTAAATAGGATAAGAGAGAACGTCGAAATCAACATTTGGTAGCACCCAACAACACTTAGCCTGTAAAGAGAAGAAAAAAAAGCTGCACTAATGGATTTAATAACTAAATCAAAGAAAACTTGTGCAAGCACAAAAAGGTCAAATCCAAGATATCTATGGCAATTTCCTAAGAAATTGACTGAAGGCAAAAAAGATAAAATATCAAATAACAGAAGCCAATATACAAAAACATCAATAAGATATAATAATATAAGATCCAAATCAAGATATATAAAAAAAATCAAGCACAAATAAATCAATCAGCGGAGAAAACCACGAGAAAGCCAGCTAAGCTAAGACTATAAAGGTACTAAATCAATGTCAAAGAAAGGTTGACAATCATGAAGTGCACACTTGCGTAAACACAAACAAATCAAATCCCAAGCAATATGGCAATTAACTAAGAAAACCCACCAAACCGCGGCAATAAAGGTAGGTTAATCACTATCAAAACATCAGATATAAATATAAAAGGTAAGATAATAATAAAGGTAAGTTAATAGTAAAGGTAAAATAACAGACCACAATAATACAAGGTAAAAGTGTAAAAGGTAAATAGTTAAATTCACTCTGAGTGTGACTCGGTATCGTCAATGATGTTTTGACGGAATGCCGGAGCTTTCTAAGTGTGGACACTTGGCCCAGGGCCGGAATAGAGAAAGAAATGAACTTAATAAAGGTAACAAGTAAAATTCCAAATAGGCCCAAAGAAATCCATGTAAACATAGTGATGGCCATTAAAGCCAAAACGGCCTAGAAGGAAATAAATAATCCAACAAAATATTAAAGATAACAAGGTAAGGTAGAACTATTCAAAAATTCAACAATAAAGGTAACGCAATAATGACAAACACGTTATCCTTCTACCAAAAGAAGTAAGTTTACCCAAAAATCAAAAATAAACTGAATAGCAATAGCACCGCTCACTGCTGTGGTAAAGGAATAGGCCTGGTATTAAGAATAGACACGTCATGCTAAGAAGTCACAATCGTGAATAATAAGTCAAGTCTGGGAAAATAGTCAAAATTGGTGAAAATTTAAAAGAGTGACAAGTAATAGTTACTGATCGAGTCTTACAATATAGAACAAGCTACAATGTCACTAACCCTATACTTAAAAATAAAAATAAGCAATGTACTAACGATAATAATAAGCAATTCGAAACAGATGGTAATAAATTTTGTTTTGATCTTTTAAATTAGTTTGATGGACAGGTGGTAGTTTTTGGTAGTACCGAATTCATCTGCGAGCTCATATATACAAGTGCCAGTTTTTCTTTAAATAATAAAAGGACCTATAAATTCGGGAGATAGTTTAGGCTAAAATAATTGGCGGCGTCGGACAAACTCTTATTTTTACGCCAAACTTGTCGACCAGAAGTATAACTAACAGGACGTCTACGTAAATTATAATGGTGTTTACTTTTAACTCTAGAGGATTCAATTCTTTTGCGGATTGTTAGATATAATTGTTTAAAAGATTCAACTCATTTTCTAACGTAGTCCTGATTCTCTGTCTCGGGTCTTGTAATACTATTTGAAAAATCTTGACCGAAAAGTTTGTATTCTCTACCAAAATGAACTAAAAATGGAGTAAAACCTGTTGTTTCGTGACTCTAGGTACGAATAGCGCAAGCAATTGAAGAGAAATTATCTTCCCAAGTTCGGTGATTATTTTGACGTACATAAGAACGAAGCATAGTTTTTATAACACGATTAACTGTCTCGGTGTGATCTACTCTAGGATAATAAGAGGCGGTGTAAAATATTTTACCTTTATATTAGTCACAAAGAGACTGAAATTCTTTAGATTTCATTTGAGTGCCGTTGTCGCAAGTCAGAAATTGAGGGGCTCCATAAACGAGGAAAATACGATCTTCAACAAATTTTACCAAAGACTTTGCCGTAGCAGATCTGCAAGGAAAAACTTCGACAAACTAAAATAGTCTGTTACCACTAAAATATGAGTATTGCCTTGTTTTGAACAAGGCAATGGCCCAATATAGTCAAGGCTGGTGGATTGCCTTTGTTCTTTGATTTCAGGACGATTACCCATTAAACCTGCAGGGGGTTTTTGTTCTACTTTATTCTGAGCACAAATGCTACAGGAACGAACATATTTAGTCACATCGGCCCTCATTTTTGGGAAGTGGTAACGTTCGGCGACCTTCCAAAATGTTTAAAAAACTCCGACATGACCCGCAGCCGGATTATTATGGCAACAATGCAACACTTCTTTTCGCCTATCTTTGGGAACGACAATTTTCCAGCAGCTGGATTGATCTGGAAAGTTAAGATCTGCCGACTTAACAAACTTATACAAATTGCCATTTTCCCCTCGCCAACAGGGATACTTTTCTGGGTGATCTTCTAACCTTATCAACATTCCACGGTACCATTTGTCTGATGTTGTAGAAGAATCTATAGACTGCTTGACCTCATTGACACTAGCGACTGCGTCAGTACTAACTGGTACAGAACGTGAAAGAAAATCAGGTACTATATGTTCTTTACCCTTGCGGTGAATAAGTTGAAAGTCATAGGGTTGAAGCCGTAGAGCCCAACGAGCAAGAACACCTTGAGGATCTTTAAGATTATGCAATCACAACAACGAATGATGATCTGTAATGATTTTAAAATGAACACCTTCCAAGTAATGCCTAGGTTTCTCAACACTCCAAATAACTGCAAGACACTCTTTTTCCGTAACAGTTAATTTCATCTCTTGTTTAGTGAGAGAACGGGATAAATATGCAATGATCTTTTCGCCATCATCAAACTGTTGAGTTAAAACAGCACTAATCCATAGACTGAAACATTTGTCTGCAAAGTAAAAGTTCTATCAAAATCTGGACATGTAAGATCTGGAGCTGTAACGAGGGTTTGTTTGATGGTGTTAAAAGACTTGACAATCAGCTGTCCAATCCCAATTAACATTTTTCTTAGTGAGCCGAGTGGCTAATACAGCCGAAAAATTGGGTTTTTTTTAGCTAATTTTAGTAGCTTAGGATGACTTTAAAACCCGGGTCACTCGCTTTGTAAGAAACGTTGCAAGAGGGAAGTGCCTGAATTTGAGGGGCTAGAAAGTTGATACTTAGTTATTTTATGCTACTTAGTAAAGATTCAAGTCAATTTTGATAGCTTGAAGATGACTTTTAAACCCCCGGTCATTCACTTTCTATGAAAGATTACAAGTGGAAAGTGCCTCAATCTGGAAGGACTAAAAACTTTTTATTAAGTCATTTTATGCTTCTTATTTTAATAATATTTTGACCTTATTTTGGTAGCTCTGGAATTTTAAAAACTTGCGGTCATTGGTTTTTCATTCTTACTGGTCATCAAATTACCGGTTATTAAATTAGGTCTACCCATCACTCACCACTGAATCGTTTAACTTGTCTCTACAATATTTATTATCGAGATATTGATTTATTTTGTACCTCTGGTTAGTTTTAAGAAAATATTTTTTTTCCTAATTTTATATAGTTGGATCTAGTTAACCGCAATGATCTGTACACTCATTTGTAAATCGTGGGTGCCATATTTGGGCCTCTGGCCTGTTGGCATTCTATTTGTAATTAAAATAAATAAATAAATAAATAAATTAGTACCCAAAATATTGGGTTTTAAAAATTACGGTATTATTAGTTGATGTTTTATAAATGTTGACCAGCGTATTTAATTAGATACGTCTCATATATTATTATCTTTTGTTTTTCACACAACCGTTTAGCAAGCAAAACCGTCCATGTTTTCCTAAACAAAATGGTGGCAATGTTTGGATAACGAGATAAAATTTATTGCGTGGGGTAGTAAATTGAATAGTCGAATGTGTTTTTTAAAATCTGTTTATATAACCACGTTTCATAAATACTACTTGGTATTTTTAAGCAATATGCACTATTCCAGCAAAAAGTAAATGATTCATTTTTATACGCTTGTTTAATTCAAACTAAAAATATTTACTTATCACGAGAGTGCCGCAATACCAATTATTATTACCAAAATAGCTCAAAATACGAAAGAAAAAAAGCATCTATATCCTTGGAAAAGAATTGGGATATCTTACCTAATTCATGAACGGCAACAAGTCAAAACGTATCACACAAAGTGTAGAGAAAATCAAATCTGCATCTCCTGATCACACGCTTACAGAAATTCTTGACACTCTGAAGCAAAAATTATCAAAGCGTCAAATAAAAGAAAAGACGCTAACAACCTGTTTTGAAGAAGCGAAAAATAGTTCTACCAAAAAATCATGAGCAATGAGGAGGCACAAGTAATAGAACCACCGACTAAACTAGAGATCACAGAATACTGAAAAAGCATTTGGTCAGAACTGAAACTACACAGTAATAACGCTTCATGGATTAAAGCGGAAGAAGACAGACTCAAGCGCTTGGAGGAACAAAAGGACCGTGCAATGATAACTCAAGAAGTTGCAGGACAATCAAATACACGCATAACTGGAGATGCCCAGGAATATATAACATTACTAACATAACATAACTTCTGGTACAGAAAGTTTACCTCCACACATGAAGCTCTCACTCGCCAAATTAATATTATTTTAAAACCTAGCACACTCCCCAGTTTTCTCACCCAATGAATAACATACCTTAAACCAAAAATTCAGACAATAAGGACCCGTCAAATTACCGACCTATTACGTGCCTTCCAGCCTTTTATAAGATCATCACAGCCACAATTACCAGGAAAATAGAACAACACCTAGCACACAAAACATTCTAACGGAAGAGCAAAAAGGGTGCAGGAAAAACAGCCGAGGATGCAAGGAGCAGCTCATTATAGACAGCGTCATCATGGAACAAACCAGGAAAAATTATAGGAAGAATTATAGAAAACTTCACACTGGTTACATAGATTATAAAAAAGTCTTTGATTCGATACAGTTGGCTAACCAGAGTGCTAGAATTATACAAGGTCAATAAAAACTCCAGAAATCTAACGAAAGCGCTAATAGCTTTCTTACGTATTCGTTTGGTATCATTAAATGGTCGCACACAGACATAGAAAACATTCACATTCTCATACGCTCTGAATTCACTAAACACAGGAAGTCCCATTCCACCGCATGCAAGGAAAGACACACCATCGAGAGAAAATAAGGAGGGCGGGGAATTATAGATGTACAATCGTTAAATAAAAAACAAAATTTACGAACTCAGAAAATTCTTCCACAACAAATAAACAAACCTCCACGAAGCAATAGTGAAGGCAGACAAGAATTATACACCGCTAGACCTGTCTCAAACGAGCCACGCAGCAGACGCCACAGTCACATCCAATAAAGACTAGAAAAGATGAACACCTGGTCTGAAAAAACACTCCATGGAAGACACAGATACCACATAAAACAAGACCACGTACATGAAAATATACGTCCATACAAGAAGAGCTGCTGTTCCTCGAAACAGAAGGCTTCCTGCTTGCCATCCAGGACAAAGTCATAGCAACCAGGAACTACCAAAAGCACATCATCAAGGACACAACCATTGAAGGCGACAGGTGCAGGAGATGTCACCAGGAAAGAGAAATGATCAGTCACATTACGAGCAGATGTAGAATAATGGCCGGAACTGAATACACAATAGTTGTTCTTTTCCATTTCCTTTTTTTGTTTTTTTTTAGTTTGTTTTATTTTGTACTGGCTTGTCAGTTAAAATACAACCACAGGAATACTGTGAGACTACAAGTCGAAATAATAATAATAATGATCAAAGACAGGACCGTTGAACCCGATAAGTGTCGAAAATGTAGCGAGAGATCAGAGACTATACTGCATATAAAATGTGGCTGCACTTACATAGCAAACACGGACTACCTCCAGCGACATAACGAAGTGTGTAACATTATAGACCAGAAGCTTGCCAATAAATACGGGCTCTTGAACACCTTTGTTCCCTGTTATAAATACCAACCAAGTTCAATGCTTGAAAATAATGCCTTCAAACTGTACTACGACCGAAAAATTATCACCGACAGATGGGTGGCGAATGATAGGCTTGACGTGGTACTGTTAAATAAGCAAACAAAGACAGCTTATTTGGTAGATATCTCTTTACCCAACAATAACAACGTGTTGGATAAATATCAAGAGAAAGAGGTACCTTTTTGTTGTCAGAGTTTTTTTACTTCCCCATTTGAAATCAGTTCCCCATAGCTTTGTTCTCTATTTTAAGTTGCAAGTTGATTTTTCGGGATAGCCTTTTCAACTATTATTCTAATTCTCTAAGTTTTGGAAGCTGGAAGATAGATGTTTACTATTCGTTTTGCCTAGTTCACAGTATAATTTAGCTGTCACTCGCTGCATCCGATATGCCCTCATTCAGTAGGCGCATGCTAAAATCCCAACTGTTGCCAAG
Source organism: Kuschelorhynchus macadamiae (assembly GCA_030620095.1). Taxonomy (NCBI): domain Eukaryota; kingdom Metazoa; phylum Arthropoda; class Insecta; order Coleoptera; family Curculionidae; genus Kuschelorhynchus; species Kuschelorhynchus macadamiae. Next base: position 69,161 of record JAUTXW010003662.1, on the reverse strand, counting down.
TTTATTCTCAGGTGGTTGCCGTTTGAATTATGAACCAATCAGAATCTTTTTTCTTGCCCTGCAATCTCTATTTTAAATCATTCCGAGTTCCTCTTGACAACACTGGTGTCACCTGGGGCAATCTAACCAATGATAGTTCAGCATCCGAATTGAGTAAATTCTAGACGGTACAACGGAGCTGGTTCCAGGAAAGAACTACTTTTTCACTTCATTTTTCTGGTCTCCTGTAACATCGAAAGCTCTTCAGCGCGAACTGGGGAAAAAAAAATCCAAGTTTTTCTTGGAAATCCGTTAGTGGGATTTCTCCTCAGCTTCGTACTAATTTACTTGGGGTTTTGTATTTGTAAATTTTATAATATTTTGTAACTTCCAAGTAATCTCTCTGAGAGAGGATTTTTGGTGCTGAAGTTGGACCAGGCCGCCATTTTCCTGCCACGTTGTGAAGAAGTATTCCTGTCCGGGACGAACTAAATCCTATTGAATAGGTAATTCAATTTCATCTATTTTCAAAAGTGTATATTCCTTTTGAATACTTTTGGTTTTATATTAGGTAATTTGATAAGTTTTGGTCATATATCGAAATTAACTTTTACTCATTTAATGAATTTTTTTTGTATGAGGACTGGGGCTAATTTTTATAATAAATTTCCTTTTGAATCCACGAACATGGGGTTGCAAAAAAAAGAAAGGAGATTACTGATAAATTGCAAATTAGATTTTTGATGGTCAGTATAGTTGCTATATTAGTTAATTGTTTTATTATATTTGAGACTCATGCCTTCACTTTTAGTATAAATCAGGCAACATTTGTAGCAGCTCACAGAGCTGAAATAAATTAATAGTTGCAATTGTTTTTTTTTCTAAATTGGGTTATTAATTAAAATATCTTGCCTAGCTGTTCAGTAATTTAAGATGACTTAGTTTTTTTAATCTATAGTATTTTGTATTTTTAACTTTGGGATTGTCTGAAAATAATTTGTTGAAAGAAAACTTTATCATGCAAGTTTGTTATATTGGGGTTTAAATATATTTGCAGTTTTTATATTTCGTATCGATATTATTCTGAATTAATTTTTAAAGTTTATTTTTTTTACAACGTTTCGCTTGAATATTGGGTATTCTTCAGGTACGTAAGTACCTACCTTTATTTTGGAAAGATTTTGCTATTTTATATTTTATTTTGCATTTTTTTTATTTAGATCGACCGAGATCAGTACATTTTGTATTTAGTGAAATGTAAATTGTTGTTTAATATTTTATTATTCCTCTAATGGTTAATTTTTTTTTTAATTAAATTTAATTTTTTTAATTTATTTTATTGCAAATCGCATTTAATATTATGCTGATTTTTTATACAACGTTTCGATTATATTTTGGTATTCATCAGGGTAGTAAGCACTCTTTGTACAGTTTCCGTTAATTTATATTTTTGTTTTCATTTTGATTTTTTTGTGTTTATTGAACATATATTTTGACTGCTTTCTTTAAAATACTAAATATTTTTAGTATATTCGGGCTTCCTTCGTGATACTAAAATTTAGTAAATAAAAGATTTCGGGGCCTTAAGTTAAATAAAATATCTTTTTCTTAGTAATTATATATTGTCCTCAATTTAAAAATTAATTAATTCTTTGACATTTTTTAATTATATTTTGATTCAATTAGGATAAGGGTATTTTTTTTTAGTTTATTTTCTTTACATATCGTATAAAATTAAAAGTTAATATTTTTATTAATTGACTTTTATTTGAGATATATTTTATTCCTAATTTTTATGTAATTATTAAAAAATACTAGAAAACCTTTTGTTTTCTTAAGGTCCTAGTACGGGGCTTTAAGGCTAACTTTGACGCGAACAAATAACGTTCCGCTCTACAACTTCTAAGGTCCTGTCTACTGGCTCCTATCACCGGTTGCAGTGACGTATCACGCTGGGACGCTTGTCCAATTGGTGAACCTTTTTATTTCACACTAGTATTTTTTTCTCTTGTTTTGTTTTGTACAGGTTTTTCCAAAAAATTTATTAGATTTTATTGTTTTTATTTAGTGTGGTTTATTTAGCTCACATTTTCACTTCTTTTTCGGTTTTTTTTTATTACATAATTTCTTAATTTTAAATTACATTTTTTTTATAAAAGTATCATGAACAAGTGAGTGCCGAACACATCCAGAGGCTTTCCAATTTAGGCCGTAATAAATTGGTGGCGCTCACCTGTTTTGCTTTTAATCTTTTATTTTTTTTCCCACGCCCACTCTCCGGGATAAACGAGCTTAGGACATTGATATTGCACGCTCTGTTGACCACGAGCTTGTCTCTTGATACTTTTACCTTTTTTTTTAATTACCTTTGCGAGTTTTTTTTTTATTTCAGTAAATTAATAAAAATATTTCCTATTTTATTATTTAAAAAAAAATAAGAGCGTAGCAATCTTCCACCTTACGGTTATAAACCAGAGCAAGGGTTGCAAGGACAACACATAGAACTAATAGAAATAAGTTGAGAAATTGATTGTCAATTTCGATAACAATAATAATAATAATAATAATAATATAATAATAATAATAATAGAAATACAGAGATCAAGGAGTTAGAACAAGTATATAAGTACCTATCCGTGGATGAGAGAGATGGAACACATACAGAAATGAAAAACAAAATCAGAAAAGAAGACTTCAGAAGGGTGAGAACAATAATAAACACGGAATTGAATTCTAAAAACAAATCCAAGCCTCGCAGTCTCAGTAACCATTATAGTGTTGGTATCATCAAATGGACCAAGGAAGATATAAGAAAATTGGACACTAAAACGAGAAAATTGCTGATTATGCATGGTCTGTTACTCCCACGGGCGGATGTGAGCAGAATTTATGTACCAAGATCTCAAGGAGGGAGAAGCTTCACTTAAATAGAATCAATGTTCACTCTCACGGTCAAAGACCTGGCCCACTACATGAAATTAAAGAAACATTAAAAACTCCTAAAATAAGTACACGAGTATGAGACAGAAAATATAGACAAAACACTGGCAGACGAAAAGGAAGACGAAAAGAAAGACGAGAAGGTAGAAAACACAGACCTCAATCAAACAGGAAACAAAATGAGTTAAGGACTTGAAAAACAAAATCAAGAAGAGGGCTGAGAAAAAGTTAGAGAAAGACTCTATGTGCAAGTCCTGAGAGAAGTGCGAAAATAACATGTCGATAAAAACTCAACTGGAACTGACTAAGAAACGGTAAACTGAAAGAAGAGAGTGAGGCACTCATTATAGCAGCACAAGATAAGGCCATCGCTACCAAGAGTTACCACAAGAGTTCTTCAAACAACGGAAGACCCAAAGTGTAGACTATGCAAAAACGAGAATGAAATGATAGTATGAATGAGTAGAGAATGAAAGTATCCAGAATGTGATATCAGGATGTCCAATACTCGCAAATACGGAATACTTTCTAATTCTAAAAAATTCTAAAATTCTATAATATTGAAGTCACCGAAAAGTGGTACCAACATCAACTGAGCGCAGTAGTAGAGGCGTAGGACGTCCCGATCATATAAGACATACAAATACACACAGGTAGGTATATACCGGGCAATAAGCCTGATTTAGTTATTAAAAACAAAAAAAAACAACAATTGTCTCAAAGTCTACGAAACCATACCATCTGACTATGACGTGATTCAGACCAGAAAATGTGGCACATGAAGACTAGGATAATTCCAATAATTATAAGTGCAACGGGTTTGATACCAAAAAGCAGTCAGAAAGAACTAGAAGATATACCCGGAAGGCATAACATGAAACTACTGCAAAAAAACAGTTATTTGACAACGGCCCACATTATAAAAAAGTTATATGAAATACGCGGTACCTTAGGGATATTGTTTATTCCTGGTACACGCTGAAGCCTGCAAACAACAGAAGCTCGAAAGAAAGGAATAATAATAATAATAATAATAATTACAAGTGTCATTCTAAACAAAATACTATTTTCTTTTACTTGATAACGCCACTAACGTAATTTAGTATTTGTTAGGGTCTTCAAGTATTTAAACTATTTTGAGATAGCGTTGAACAATAAATATTTTTTTCAGAGGGAGTAGGTTAACATAAGACTGTCCGTCTTATGTTAACCTACCCCCAAAAAAATAAGGTCATAAAGAATATAAATACAATCTCTAGGCGAAATGTGAATAAGGAAATCAACTTTTAGGCGAAAACAATATTTTCCATTAGTCACCGGTCTTCGAATTTCTCCCGAAGACATCAAAATCGGCATGTTGTTCAACTCCAGAGGGCGCCCAAGCAGCCGCCAAATTAAATCCGCGGCGGCGGCGACGGTTAGCGTCCCCAGTGCAGTGCGAGGCGTCCAGACGACCGGTATGTGCGTCGCGACGCGAGGGCGAACGCCGAACAGACCGCGGACGATCATGCGACGATGGCCAAGACGGCTTTTGTATCGGCACACGGCGCCCACCAGGGGGTATATTCTAAATATTTTGAAGCCTCTCTAAATGACAAATTTGACTGCTTTTGCAACTTGACAATTTTAGAGTTATTGTTTACGTCAAATTAGTCGTGATTTTGGCTAAAAAATATTAGAATGTCCCTTCAGATAGCAACATGCAAATGTCTTGTTGATTACCCATGCAGATCCGTAATATTTTGTTGTCCATTATGTGGCGGTGTTTTAGTAAAAGTTTGCATTTTGGGTTAAAGATTCGAACTCAAATCTCTAGTGCGCTGTCAACCATGGAATGGTTTTGAAATTTGTTAGGTTTAATGATATTGTTTTGCTTAAATTTACCGATAATGAACACACGTTATCGTATCTTATAAAGGTAGACAAAATGCACTTTATTAGTAATTTAATTGTTACATATTCGCATACCAAATTTGTGTTATTCTTATACTCTGTTTTATTGACGATATTTGCTCTGTATAATAATGTAACTATTTTTAATTTTTCCAATATTCGAACATCAGACTGTAGGTATATTACGATATTAACTCTAATTTCAAATTTAAGTATCGGGGAAGTTAAAGTATTTATTATCCAGTGGCATTATTCAAAACAGAAATTAGAATAATAGCTGTTTATTATCATAATCATATCAAATTATTTCAGTTCTTCATGTCGCATCAATTTTCATATAAATTACTGTTCACTAATATATATACTGTTTTATTGCGCTTCGTTTTTATTCATTTCAGTAGCAAAATAAAATGTGTTTCCAATAATGTAATTTAAAAAAGTTTAATAATACTTTTATAATCAACTAATTCCTACAAAATATAAGGACTAGTGTATATTTTTAAACCTTGGCAAACTGATTATTGTGTAACTTTAACTAATTTTCAGTTATCAAACCCAAAAAAAGAGAAACTTAATTCCGCTAGAACTAAAGAGGTAATAACAGGATCATCATTGAGCACCTTGTATCATCTTTTCATTTTACTAGCTTACTGAACTTTAAAAAATAAATAGTTTTATTTTTAAGTTTGCAATGATAACTTGATTGTCATCGAAAATTAAGTGTTTTTATTTGGATTTAGCGTATTATTAGAATATATATATATATATATATATATATATATATATATATATATATATATATCAAATTACGCGTTTCTAGTGGTTTTAGCGAAAAATCATATTTATCATTGGAAAGTATAAATTCATCTAAAATCTTATTTACACTATTTCCCATACCTATTCCACTCACCTATTCCTGTACTCTCTCTGGGTGAACGTATATTGTGTCTAGTAAATGAAAGTGCTAGAAATATCCACATTGCAAAAAACTTTAACAGAACTATAAAAATATTTAGATTAATAAATTAAAAAGAAAAGTTCCTTTGAAACAGAAATTGATCTATCAAAGTACAATTATTTGTTCTCACGTGAAATATAGTTATTTGTGATATTTTACTGTCGGTGTATCAGTTTAATAGAAACTTAACAATGCGTAAATACCCTCAACAAAATTTACCTCTGCGGTTTAACCTCGGGTTTACCTGTCTGGAAACCATGCTGTCAGAGTCGACCACGTATATGGTAAAAAACTCAATTCGATTTCACTCGGCGGGTTAAATCAATGAAGCATACAGAGAATTTTGCAATATAAATGTCAGGATATAGACAAGGACCTGTGTAGCAGAGTTAATCAATAGGGCCTTATACTATTTCAATTAAATTTCCAAATTTAACGAGCATTTTTATGAAGACCTATTTAAACACGAATTTGATATTCTCTTTTGAAATTATATAGGTGTTTTTGATATGTTTCAATGAGTACACTTAAAGATTTTTGACGTTACGAAAAATGAGGGACTCCATTTAGATTTGTCGAGATTTCTCTCTATTTAGAATAACACGTCATTATACAACCTTTTGCATTCAACTAACATTATTTTCATGTGGTTGTAACTTTGGAGTTATATCGATAGTGGCACGGCAAAGTAGGTAGAATTCAGTAGTTCTCTTCTATTTGTTCGACTATGTGTTATTATTTTTGATAATATTGTTTGCAAAGCAGTCCATGATGGTATGTCCACTATATATTGGGAACAAAAAATGTATATTGTCGCTTTTCATTTAAATATTTTTTCGAAATTTGTTCTTCTTTACAATACTGAGATTTGTGGGTCACCTAAAATCCGATTTGGTTGGAGGTTAGGTGATCATAACTTGTTCGACTCGCAAACATCAGATCGTTGTAGAATCGACATCAAACCATAGTTTACTACCCAAAGAAATGTAGACTTATTTTAGGGAAATAATGACTTGCGCCCGTATTTTCTAAAGAGGTTTAAATTTAGACCGGGTCTAACTTGACAGCTACAAGTTTGAGATGACATTCTTAACAATTGAACAAATAATTTTTCTGAATGTCACAATTACTAAATGACAATGACATAAGCGAAACATAACTGGCGAATTAGGAGTTTTAAGTACCAAGGCAACTAGAGCTTGTCTAACTCTTAACCCTTTTTAGTGAATACGAGGGTTAAAGTCTTGTTTATTTAAATGCATGGCGTGTGAAAGTAGCGTCCCTCAATTTAAATTCAAGATGGTGTTTAGCGGGTTAGGGACATAAATCAAACCTCAGTTTTTTAAAAAATTGGCCGACGTTTCGACGATTTATTTGTCGTCTTCTTCAAGGCTAATTCCTTAGAATTAGAGGCTCTGTCTTGTTTTTTGAAATTATTGTTGACCATTCTCAAATAGTTTCGCAAACCACCTTTGTTTAACTTTTTAAACATTAATCATACGATGGCTTGTGACTTGTATTTAACTTTGTTGGTCGTTCTAATTCTGGTTTTGATTATAAGTCATAGTTCCCTTAACAATGTCATTGCAAAAGTGCTTGCCATATATATTTTTTTTAGTTTTTATATTTACTAAGGAATCTTTCCTTTGGACAAAAAACAAAAACTGTCATATACAGTTGTTTTTTGTGACTTAGAAATTTGTTATTTATATTATTATAAATGATACTATAATTGTTTTTTCGTGCCATCTTTTTTTATTTGAAAAATATTAGATATTATATTTGGTAGAATGTTTCCAGTGCTACATAGGACAAATTTGCTAACAGTTTGGCGAGAAATTTGTTAAGCAAAGTCGAAGATAGCTTCTGCTAGCTGCGCGAATAATACTAACGATTAAGAAATAAAAGTTGCACTATGCATCAATACCAAATTAAAAGTAAGATGCTGAGCATATAATCATTCCTATAATTTGGCATCAAGTATTTACTCTGACGTGTTCGAATCACTGAGGTTTTTAAATTCTTGTTTAGGAATGTCTATTAGTAGGCTTTGTTTCACATCTATTTTTATTTTAAATCTATTTTTCAAAGTAATGAGTAAGCCCAGCTCAAATGCAACAGAATAATTTAGCTTTTAAGCCTGGAACACAATGGAAATTACGTCTTTCGTTTTCGTTCATTTACGTCAAACTTTATTTTTCTTTGTGTATTTTTCGGTGTTTTGTTAAATAATTTTTTGAAATATAGGTTCTAAAAGGTTATATTTAGTTCCAACTTCAAAATTATCACCTATTTTTGTTCCACAAATGTGTACTTCCTATTTAAGTTTTGTTTTTATAGGTTAGTTTATACGTTAAACGTTTACGGGAGGTCCATTGTGTTCCAAGCATAAGAATATCTTGTTCTAGAACTAAAACTAGTTGTTAGTGTACCAGGTTCTGGGCAATATGTTATTTTGGATAATTTATCTGTATATATTGAGTCATAACAAAATATTCGCTTGGGGTCGAGCATGTAAGTGTTCATAGCCCTGGCGGCGGCTATACCCAATCATGGACCCATCGAGTTAAAGAAAATATAACGTATGTAGTAATAGTATACCATTATTAGACAAAAAGCTAGGTTGTCTGAAGATTGTCCTGGTAGGATTTGTGCAGGGGGTGACTTCATCGACGTGGACATCTTCCTGTCAAAACATACTTTTTACATTTCGGTTAATGTATCTCGGGAACGGTTTCCAATATACTTTTGAAATTTGGTACGTGTTTAATCGGTTTTTCGTCTATTATAAAAAAAATAAACGTCGTTTGATACAGGATAACTGTCAAAAAAATTAAGATATTAATTTGAAATTGGCGTAAAACGTGCCTCTGATGGCTACACGGTTCAAGTTTTCGAAACAGGCAAAAACATTCTGAAAGAGCTTAGAGCATAACTAATAATCATGAAGAAGTTGTGTTACTCTTTAACACGCTCCTCGGTTTCAGTGGCGGGAGGATAGGATATATCCCACCAAGGCTTTTTAAGTATAGCCAAATTTGTAAAAGTCTTTTTAATTTTAATTTTAATTTTGCTAACAATTTTACTATGTAAATAGTTTTTCAATATCTGTGGAATGTATGTTATGTATTTCCTTTGGTTAATGTCCGTCGACAACTTGCAACCGTGTTGAAAAATAATGGGTTATATATATATATATATATATATATATATATATATATATATATATAGAATTATTTGTTCGCGAACATTATTATTATTTGTACATTAATATACAATGATACGATCATAAACGTTTCAAATATTAATAGGAAACATTGGAATTGCCCTGTTTTCCCTCGTTTGTAGTCGGCCTTCTCAAGTTCCCTAAAAATAATTCTTCAGGAAGAAATTCACATAACATTTCAAAACTTCATTTTGGGGCATAAAAGCTAATGCAGATATTATTTTTGTTTGAAGGGCAAAACTTTGATCGCACATATTTATCTGAAATGCTTGTGATTGTGTTTTGTGAAAAATATTCTGAAAAAAGCAAAAAAAAACATGCTTGACTAGAAACAAGGAAAACTTTATTGAAAATAAGAAATAACTGCTTGTTCAAAGTCTGCAATAATATGTATTTTTAAGATATGAAAAATGTCCTAGGATTTTAAGGAGGCTGAAAAAATGAAAAATATTCCTTGGGACATCCTTCATTTAAATGGAGAAGAGTATATAGTTGTAAATAAAGGTTAATTAAAAGTTAAAAGTTAAACTTTGAATGTGGCATGTAATAGAACTTTCTAAAAATATCGAATTTTGATTTGAGCAAGTAATAAAACTATAAACTCGTTTATTTTTGAATTATATTAAGGCAAATTGTGTCCATCAGCAATAACTTTAAATGTTTCGGGAATGGCTAGATCTCCGACATTTTGGTCGCATAGCTGTTTTCGCTAGTTTCCTATAAATCCGTCAACTAAATCTGCATTTATTAGTAGGGAAGATTAAAATTAATCATAAAAGACTATTTTTATGAGAATTTCTTAGCGCAAATTAGTGTTTTTTAAAATATGAATTAATATAAGTTTTAAAACTGAAGGACTCATGCGAAACAATTATCCCCAGGAAAATCAAGAGCTTTGGGTTTTTCTAAACACTTAATTAAATAAAAATTACCGTAGATGCACCTATTTTTGTATAAAAAAAGTACACAATCCAAAGCGACAAAACCTAACTTTATACAGAATAATCCTAAGCCTAACCTAACCTATTCATTCAGCAATTCTACAATTAGGCGCTTATTTTTATTGAAAATAGCACACTCAAAAAAGTTACATAACTTAACCTTAATGCCTAATTTAATATAATTTATTAGAGCATAACCAAACCAAACCTATCATAACCTCGCCATTCAGTATCCCATACAGCTTAGTTCTACACAACAAGCACTTTCAAGAGCTTGTTTTTCCTTAACGTAATTAATTTAAATAAAAATCAAGGAGGCGCGTAAGCGTGTCTATATTTTTATAATTTTTCGGGTTAGATTACCGCAATCGGCGAATCCATATTAACCAGTTGCACGGAAGGTAAATGTTTCTTTATATGAATCCTTCGATTCTATGACCGAAATCAATCGAAGTCTTGAAAAATACTAATTTGCGCTGGATTAAATTTCTGTTGACTATATTGTTTCATATGAATCCTTTGGTTCTAAGACCTAAATCAAACCATATTTCTAAAAATACTAGATTGTATTGAATAAATTTGTTACAAACTAATAATTTATGATCATTTCTACCTTTTTTTATTCAAAAAACAATGCCTTTTGACGGACCTATATGAATTAATTACCCAAACGTATACATCCCATTAATGAGGTAGGGCAGCATATTCTAATTAATTACTTTATTGATAATATTTCAGGTATAAATGCAGTCTGAACTGCTTTTTCTTGATTGTACTAATAACAGTCAAAACTTCCCTGCTTCCAGGGTCTGGTTTGGGCCACCGGTTGCATTTTCTATTTCCACTGGGTTTACACGAAGTACATACAAGTCCACCATATATTTTCTTTCTTTTGCATCTGCAATATATCCTATTAACCCCATTGCGATCTTCTATATAAGCGTAGCTTTTATAAATAATAGTTTTTTTTTATTTTGCCATTAACAAACTGCATTTTTTAAGAGTCGTCAGAATTTAATTGATATTGACTGTTCACCTGTATAATATTAGCGACAAATAGCAATGATGACCATCCAATTTCGCCCCCAAACTACTTGAAACTAGCCCGTATTAATTCGAAAACTTGAAAAATACAAAAATAATGTTTATTTAAATATTGTGTAACACTATGTGGCTTTCAATTTATTTTTCTATTGTGTTTTGACTAATTTACGTATTAAGACAAATGGCGTTACAAAGAAATTGTCTTTTCGGCGAATTTGTTTTTCGGTTAATTTGTGTTTCGACCAATTTGTTTTTCGGACAATTAGTTTTTCGGCCTATAAATATCTTCGGATAATTGATTTTCGGCCAACTGACGTTCGATAAATTAATGGAATTACATGAAATTTTATACGCTACTTGAATCTATTTCCCCTCAGCAAAATTAGATCATTAATTGAAACAAAAGTAAATAATGTGTTACATAGAGCTTGTTTTTTTTTTAATTACATACTAGCTAGCAGGCAGATCTTGTTCTGCCTTTTCCGTTAGATGGCGCGATGATTTTCGAGTGGAATTATAATAATATGGGGCGCATTCACCACATTGTCCAAATATTCGTTTTATAGAGAAAATACAAAATAAAACTGTACAAAAAATAGTAACCAGACGATCATTAAAAAAAAAATCATGTAAATTGGTGCAGTACAATTCTCTCACGACCTTGCTGTAAAATCTGGCTTAGTGTTTTAAATATATAGATGGATATAGAGTTTGTTTCTTTTTTATTATTTTTTTCGGTAAGAAGTAGTGCTGCCGAGAAACTAAAATTTACTATATTTATTATTTATTGTGCATTCTGGTATTCATCTAGCATTCGTAAGTGAAAAACTGGTAGGTATGAGTTTTTTCAAAAATGAATTTTTCTTTAATACAGTTTTGTACTTCATTAATGAACAAGTTGCAATTATTTTTATTAGTGTGATTATATGCATGCAAATTATTATAATTTTACTTAATATTAAAAAACAAAAAACTTTTTTATCCAAAGTCTGTCTCACAAAATTATTTGAATTGAGAAAAAATACTTTTATATCTAACGAAAATTTACCTAAGTTCAAATATTCTCAAATGTATATGCAGTGGTTAAACTCGATTTAATTTTTGTAACAAAATTGTGGTTACATTTTGGTTTGGTTTAGTGCTTAAATACTCAAATCTTGTAGATGTCTGTGGTGGTGTGTAGATTTTTTAGATTAGACGCAATGCTAGATATTCCTTTTTAGTTAATAATTTTACCCCATAAATTTAGATGATTTCGAATACAGTCAATAGTGGTGTGTCCTTCGACCCTAAAATTTATTTTTACCAAAGGAACAAAAATGTTCCACTCAATTTCCATAATCTCGTTGCAAGTTGTCCGGATGCACTTGTTGGACCCGAATAATAAAATTTTTGTACGACATATAGTTTTATATTCTGGGCTAACAAATATCGCGCATTTTTGGAAAATAAACAGATGTAACTTTATCTGAATGTACGAAGGGATGGGTTTATTACTTTGAATTTAAAACTGTAGCGTTATTTTTTTTAATAGCGTTACTTCAACACAAGTATAATCTAAAATAAAATCTTACTAGTGTACCAATTATATGTATGGGAGTTTAAATAACAGTAATTTTTGCAATCATTTAGCCCAGACTGATTAGATATATAGAAAAAGAATTTACAAAATTTCTCATGAATATTTCACATCAAATATTAATAAGCAATAACTCGTGATTTGGTCTATCTACACATTCGATGTATCTTTTCTTAAAATTTTGTGGAGTCAGACGATTATTCGTCGCCATTAAAGTGTGACAATTTACAGAGCACATATATACCTGCGTTAAATGTTTGTGAACACCGAATATTTAAGGCCGAATATGTATCATTGCGACAAAAAAATTCTGGTACAAGGAAAAAATTAATATATGTTGGAAAAGGTGCTAATTGAGTGGTATCTACGATGAATTGCTCCGCAGCATTCTGTTAATGAAAAGTTTTTCTTGATTTTTTTTACCTGATACATGTAATTGTAGATCATTATTAAAATAAAGTTATTGTTATTTTTATCAAATATTACATTATGTGGTCATCAATATAATAAGAAAGGACAATATTAAATAATTAGTTTTTCATTATTACGCCGCTGATGTCGATGACGGCTTGTAGACGACGTGGCATGCTTAATACTAAATTTCTTGTAAGTATAGTATTTAGTTAGTTTATTCCATGCTTCTAATACCTTCTAACGGAGTATTTTTGTCATTTTCTCCAAATGTTTTTAATAGGATTGAGATCTGGACTCGTTGAACTCCACGGTAAGACGAGAACGCTATATTCTCGGATGAATTTTTGAACAATTCTAGCCTTGTGAATTTTGAGTGTATCCATATACCATTCTAACCGATTTGATCACGAAACGACGATGAATATCTCGGTAAACAGAAGCCATCAGTCTTTCCTGAAGAATTTGCAGAACTCCTGGCCCCTTAGCACTGATCTAGCCCCCAATAGTACTAGAAACACGTCTACCTTGATTAGTCGTAAGGGTATATCTTTCGTCATACCTCACGTTTCTGGATCTTTAGACACGAATTTTGCCATTTTTGTAGGATTGAAATGTGCTTCGTCAGAAAATATTACTATTTCCGATAAATTATTTTGATTGAGATATTTCCTATAAAATTTTACTTTTCTCTGCTTGACTTTATCAGTCAAAAATATCTTGTAAGCAGCAGATCGGGAGAAATTGGTCCCCTCTTTCGCTTTTAAGGCTATCTTGAAAGGATGTTTTTCTTAGAAATTTGATAAGCTCGGTATCTTCATCCTCCGTCAAGATCTTCCTCCTACCAGATCCTGGTTTTCTCTTAATTTCTTCGTATTCTTCAATTTTTTTCCTGCCTGGCGTCACTATGTTCTTGCTTACTCTCAATTCTGGGGCAATAGCTTTTACAGGCACCATGTCCCTGATGTGAATTACGCCTTCTGTTCTGCAGTTAATGCTGGGCATTATTATTGTTTTATTTAACAAATATTGTTATTTGACAAATCGATAAGAAAATTAAAACCTGACCCGTTGTCATGGTACCTAATAATACGAGAATTTAAAGCAATAATACAAGGATTTAAAGGAAATTTCTTTGTCCCAGTAGTTTTTCACCGTAATGGTATGTATGGAGTTTTTTCACTTGTATGTATTTGCTCCTACTTATTTGGACTAATTACATTTATAACTCATTAAGCATCATCTAAATATTATTAATATTTCTATATTATTCACATTATGAGTTGTAGATATACTCAATGTATAAAATGTATAACGTTCATTTAAATAAACATCTAGAAGTAAGCAAATAACGGTTTTATGACAAAGTTGACTAACAAATAGTAAACAATTCGCATATTTTCTACCTCAAAATAGGTTTTTAACTCTTATCAAAAACTTTTTCTGTTATTTGTAAACGACATAGTATTTGATAATTGGCAATTAGTAAGAAATTTGTCATACAATATAAACAAACTGACTTCAACTATAATTAATAACGCTATAACTTTAGGTAAATATAAAAACAATAAATCTCGAAATCGTAAAAAGGAAATACTTGTCAAGGTTGAGTTATTACCATAGGAATTATTATTTAATTATAAACTTTTATTTTCATAAACACCAATTTATACAAGTTGTCATTAAGGATATGTTCCGAGAGAAAATCGCAAGAAAAATGTTTGTTCCCAAAATAGGATTGTCTGGACATGCCTCGCCTGGTCCAAAACTGAAAAATAGCCTTTTTAGCTGAGATTAATATAATACAGGGCTGAAACTAAATATCTGAAAAAGGAAAAGTACTAAAGCACACTTATATGCTATTATGGGGTAAAAATATATTGCTGATAACTGAAATTAATAACAATAATACACGATTTTTATTTGGTATTCATCAGAGCTGATCGTCACATTAATTAACACAGAAAACATAGACTTCTAGTCAAAATTTTCATTTCAATTACATTTTTTAAATGTGGGTCCAAGGACTATTAAAGAATGCAGATAACAATGAAAATGGCACGTAATTATTAATAATTTTCCAACATGTCGATTGTTATCACAAATTCTCGTGTACATTCCAATTCTGATTATCTTTTTTTGTTGAGAGTTGCTCACAATTTTAGTTGAAACTGTTCCTGTATACCCAATAAAAATTGTCTTCAATTTCAAACCATGTTCACGCATGTTACTAAAATGCTATTTTTATATTCTCTTGTTCTGGAACTGACTGCTTAAGCTACTAAGATAATTTAATAGATTGTAAGTAAAAGGACGTTTACGTGACTGAGTTAATTTTAAATTACATACGAATTAATATATACTGACATAATTGTGTCAGACAGTAGGGTTCTTGTAAAAAGCAATATATTTTACCTGATGAAGTATTTAAATACTCGGTACTAAAAATGCTAAAGGTACCTCTAATCAATGTCTTTCCTATAGTTTATTTTAATAACTGCTACGTTTTTTGGATGAAAAATGTATGCGTTGTATAATAAGACAATACATTTCGAAGGTGGTTTTTCGACAGCTTGCCAAGTAGTGTTGGGTCAGAGATAAGTAAAGCTTCTAAAATAATTAGTCTGCTCTAGACAAAACATGCATTTGTATGCTCCGGACTGGACAACAAGGATACTTTAATAACAGTGGTAGATAGCGGATTAAGCAGCATAAAATATAATGTGTGTTACAGAACGTACACGATTTATAGTAAAGTATAAGATTTGTAATATTACATTTTTATTTTAACAAAATTATTCAGGAATATTCAAAAAACCTTATAATGATGTATAATAATATGAGAGCCGTTTGATGTAAAAGATTTATTCTCACTAGATATTAATTTTCTTAAAATTAAAAAATGTTCTTATAGAAAACTGAATTTCGAGATTGTTGCATTGCAGCTCAATTGTCTTAATAACTTCTATTAACTAAAAATAATACTAATAATTAAAAATGAGTAAAATTAAATAAGGATAACGCCGACATAAATATTTTAAAACTAAAATAAGTAATATATATCACCATATATTACACTGTTATACTGGGTGTCTGGAAAATACTTGTACAACGTTTAATGACAGATTGTTGACGTCAAAATAAGGCCAAAAGGAGTTAAGCCAACTCATCTATATAGAAAATTGTTTCGTTTAGCCTTAGAGAGCGTCAAAGATTTAAAAAAAATGGGTTTTTCATGAATTTCTTGAAAAAGTCCTGATTTTAACGATTTTTGGTATAAGGTCTAATGCTATAAAATGGTGTTTTCTAATGGATTCGTGGCTAGTTATAATAAAGTAAAAGTGTTATAAAAGTTACGACCCACCTAAAGATACGTTCTGATTTTTTACGTCAACAACTTTATGACAAATCAGTTATTAATATGGGACAGATTGATTTTTTTAAAACATTTTTCTCTTTCGAAAAATTTTTGTAGGATGAGTGGTTCTTTCAATTTCATGCATACAACAATAATAATTTTATTTATTATTAATTATTGCACCAATTATTAATTTCGAATCTCTATTTATCACTTAACATGCCAAACTATACTTGCTCCGAGAAAGTTGATATGCTCCTGGTGTACGAGTTTTGCCAAGAAAACGGGCGTTAAAGTGTTAGGGTATACATGGAAAAATAGCCGAAACGCGCAGCTTTGGGGGAAATTTTCAAGGCAGCTCGAAATGTCGAAAATGAGGACGCAGTTTTGGAAATTAATGAAGGAGAACCAAATGTCAGCGACCGTCGCATAGAACGTGAATTGGGAATTCTTAAAACTAGTGTACACGTAGAAAGTAGTATTCGTGAGAAAGAAGATCTGGAATCACTTACTTGCACAATGAACACGTTTATGCGGATGCAAATTCACATGCCATTAAAGTTGGCCACCATCAGCATGAGATTAGAATAAATGTATGGGCAGGTATTATTGATCGCTACCTTATGGGTCCTGTGGAGATTCCAGACATATTAGATGGAAATACCTATTTAAATTTCTTGCACAGTTTGCTGCCAATTCTTCTAGAAAATGTGTCCCTTTTGGCTTCGACAAAAATTATGGCATGTGTACGATTGTTTCCTCTGCTGTTCGGTAATATCTGCACGACTAATACCCCCAACGGGTGGATTTGAAGAAATTGCAATATCTAGTAGCCACAGCTTTGTTGTCCCAGACAAAATTTCATGGTTGTCAAATCCGTCCTCATGAGACATAAATAAATCAATAGAAACACTAGCAATTTTGAATGCTCGCGTATTTTGGAGTAGCCAGGATAGAAGAACATTGAAACTCCTACCCCAAAAAGCAACAACTGCTCTAAGGCTTCTGTTTGGAGACAATTTCTTGCTGAAAAAACCTAAAATCAGCACAAGACTACCTAAAAAAACTTCTCTTCAATTTTACAGTAGAAGCAATATGGTATCGAAGCACACCAGGGGTGGGCCAATCATCAATTTTTAATATAATAACTAATAAAATTAATACTTGACTTGTAAAACTGATTAAAAAACTTAAATAATGACTGGTGTTTATTTAAAAATTTACGTTGCAGTATACTAAAAAAGCAAATATTAAAACTGTGACTATTTAAAATCAATTTTTCCTAATACTGTTCTATACCAAAAAGGCTAGTGATTGAACCAGTGCGGTTATAACACTATCTTATTCTTGTTTATATCAAGAACTAAATCTTGACAGCTTTTAGGTAAAATGTCTATTTTAACATATGAATGGAATATTTATTATTGGAAAGAACTTGCTAGAGGATCCTGATTACCACCTCAAATACAATCATTCTCGGTGTTATGACAACCTTAAAAAGCTTTCTTTGCTATTAAACTAATATTCATTATAGATAATATTATACTAAAGACAAACGGTTTATTAGAACCAGGTTATTTTTGAAGATTTTTTATAGTGCGTAGGTACAAAAACTCTGTTATTATAAATGGAATAATAAATACATTTAGAAGGGAAACTATATTTTTGATATAGAGAAGATTATATTAGAAAAGTTTCTAGATTTCCCTGAACCTCAATGTAAAAAAATTATAATGGGAAGCCAAGTTGAAACAATTCGTTAATAAGTTGTCATCAAAGCTGTATAAATTCAGCTAAAACGTATTTTTGTTTTAAAATTTTTTAAAAATATTTACATGCCAAATTTCTTTTTACCCTGCAACTACAATGAAGGCCTGCATTTAGACTACACAAAATATACCTTAATCAGTAAACTCAGTTTTTGCCAATTAATTTCGTAGATGTCATAATTTTCATTATCAAAGAGTTTAGTGTTATAGATTTATGGTAAAAATCGTTTAATTTTAGTTTATTCTTGATGTTTTCTCTATGGAATTAATGATTTAGATACCTTAGAACCTTTAGATAAATTATTAGGGAGAGTCTAAAACTATTAAGGAAAAAAGATCACCTTTTTAGCAAATATATCCTCCATATCCTAAATACACTGCTGGAACTTCGAAATGCACCAATTAAATTTTTACCGGAAATTTATAATGAAATATTTTCAATAAGGATGACAATTTTGTAGTTTTCGGCTTTTGTTTGACCAATTCCTAGAGTATGCAGCCCAATAAGGATAGCCTCAGGACTCCATTGCAACCGTCTTGTACAGGGTGTTATATAAGACCTTGTAGTTGTTTTTGAAAAGTTTATTCGACCAGAACTCTTACTGTGGAAGATTTCTTTTTCTTTTTGTGCCACAAAAATAATCTAGAGCAAGGTACAAAAAACCATTTCCAGCGGTTTTAAAATTTTCTCTTCAGTTCCGACATCCTAAATTCTAAACTTTAACAATGTTGAATTTCTGCTCCGCAAGGTAGGTAATATAGGCACCTTTGTTACCAACTGTATTATTGGGACATATTCTCAGTAAATTCGAAATAATGGACAAATAGTTTAAGTAAGTCTGTATTAATAAAAATAACAGTCTGTTTTATTGGGACAAAGAGAAATATATTAATGATAAAATATATGAAAAAACGAGAACCAATTTCAAATGTATAAAAAACTGTTTCTGTAAAAATGTCCATTATTACTAAAACTGGCATTAGAAGCAACATCGAATTCAAGATTAACCGAAAAAACCAAACCCAATAAATCACTATTTAACGTTCACCTTTTAGTTTTTGGTGAACCCTGTATTCAAGATTTATGTTGGAAAATTAAAGGATACCAATCTTATTCATAAGCTGATAGATACACCTTTGATTGCCCCAGGTGGGCTTTGTTCGGCAAATTATTTTTAAAATAAATTTTTCGAAAAAACCCCGTTTGTCGGAAACGAAGAAAAAAATTCAAAATCGTTACAAACTGTTTTTTCGTACCTAGCTCTAGATTATTTTGAGAAAGAGAAATCTTCTATAGTAAGAATTATGGTCGAAGATATTTAAATAATGTCAAGGTCTTATATAGTACCCTTATAAGACGGTTTCTATATTATCCTGAAGCTTCCCTTATCGGGTTGCATAGTATGGATATTGATCAAATAAAAACCGAAAACCACAATTTAAAATCTTCATGCGTATTGAAAATATTTCATTTTGAATTTCCAGTAAAAAGTTCCTTGGTGCACATCTAAGTTCCAGCAGTTTAGACAATATTTTTGAAAATGACCTGACTTTAGATATTTGAAGTGAAGTGAATATTTATCAATACACAATATAATTGATAAGCAAAGAGTGAACGAGGCTTCTTGATTTTAATTTTCCTTTTTACCGATTTCTTATTCGTTTCGTATAACAATACATTTTCTCATTTTAAACAAATCTTTTAAGTACTCGCATTTTTGCAGAAACGTGAACTGATCCACATGGTATCGTATTTTGGTTATATCCTTTTACTTAACGTATTTTTAAATGAAATGTATCTCTTTTGTTCATATTCCCTATGTAGCTAAGAAATTAAATCTTAAAAGCAAGCAGCTTACAGAACAGAAAAGCACACTTAAAACTACTCCGTTTTATTTGGAAAGGGCTCAAAAAATAAAATATCTTTAGCTTTAAAAGTTTAAAGTTTTGTACTTTTCTCCTTCGTGAAAATAGTTTCAAAATGAATCTCCAGTAACACGAGAGGAAAATGGACGAATTTCAAATATCATTAATTATTTTATAGCAAATTTTCCTTGCTTTTAAACTTTTTATTTTTTAAAATCTTTACTTATTTATTCATATTTGTGATTAGAAAAATAAATATCACATCATACATGCTAATTAAGCTAGGAGGTTTGTATTTATTGCGATAGGGTAAGGCAACCCATACCCGTGCGTCAGCCTTATAGCCGCTAAACGGCATTTCCTTTTTTAAATTTAATTTGCAAGATTGGATGCGGATGCGAATCGAATAGAACGACAATTTAGAATGATTTGGAGCTATACGGGGTGCATCATAAATACATGCCATTTAAAGTTTTTAGTGATGGACCCAACACTATATTGCATATTTGAATTTTCCATATTAATCAAAAATGATTAAGATATCCTGTCACTCAATACACAACGAGAGGTAAAAAAGTCTGCGGTATACCTTTCCCAAATTCGAGCAATAATTATGTATCAATTTTTTTCTATTTCTATTTTTCTTCACCAGGAGAAAGTTTACTTATACTTAATTCTTTAACAAACTGCATTAAAGTTTATATACATAAATGCGATAGTTTTTTAATAATTTGTGTCTGTATTAGTATGTATATTCTGTAGTGATAATTCGTCTATTAAATTTCTAGTATCATTATTATTAATAAGCATACCCTGTAAAATTTAATTACCTATTAAATTGTATTTGGTTTACCTACATCTATATTTTGTAGTTCTGCATTAAACAAAACTTTTCAATATATCTAGAAAATCGAGATTTCTTCATACAGCTACGTGACTTTTTTGAAATTCGTATCTTAACTGTAGAGAGCGGAATAATAATACTACAAAAATTAAAAATAAGTAGAACTAATACAGATTGAAAGATTTAAATTTTACGAAGTACTAGGTCAGTAAAACCAGGGTGTTCTCATAAAAATAATGATTCCAGTAATTTAATAGACGCTACCATTACACTTATTAAGAAAAACACCATTTATTAAATAACTATTACATTTAGGTATAGGGAAACGTCGTGTAGTTTGATAAAGAATTAAATATACTTTACTTTGGTGTCAAAATATACCCGTGTTTTATTTAGAATAACAAAGTTCTATGAATGATTGCATTTGGGAAAATTATAACACTTACTTTTCTACACTCCTTCTAATAGCGATAATAGCGAATAATGCTGGTAGATCAAAGCCTTTTAAACTAGCAGTTTATAGGGGAGTTGGAATATGTTGGTTATTTTCGATGTTATTCACTGTTTGAAAAAAAAACGATATTTGAAAAAAATTAAAATATTTTAAAAACCCTAAAAGTTAGGCAATAAGTGTGGTCTAAATTCTAACGAAGAGTTCAAATATCGAATAAAATATATTCACTTAAAAAATTCTAACTTTTACCTGCGACGTATGTTTGACAGCCTTGTGGTGATTCATTATATTTTGACTCCCACCTAGTATAGTATTTTCAATACATTTGGGACCATTTCTCAATAATTTTCTATTTATACATGAACCGATAAAATATGCGTGCTCTATATTTAATTCAGAAATTTAACTATTTAATTTCTCTATTATGGTTTGTAAAGGTCGAGGTTTATTATAATAAATCTTGTTCTACAAGTATTCCGACAAAAAAATGTCCAATGGATTCAAATCCAGGCTGCTCGCTGGCCATCTAAGAGTTCCATGTCTGCCTATCCAATGTGTGTATTTACAATTCAGGTGATCGGTAACTAATTGGCTGGAGGTGAACCGTCTTAAAGCCATATTAGCTCAAATAACTGCCAGTCTGAGATCCCTAATATATAAGTGTTCCTATCACCTTATTTTTGAGTATACCATACCACACATTAAGCGACTTTCGTCCTTATATTTTAACCCCTTGTAGGCCAATAATGTTTATTTTTCGTGTTATATACACCGGCTCTTGTGAAAGACGTCACATCGGTGAATATTGTATTGTTAAAAAATTCTTATTCTTCTGTATAAGAATACATTACAAAATTCATGCCTTTGCCTTATAATTTTATTATTCAATACTTGGACGGAACATATATGGATGGAATTTGTGACGTTTCAGTGTTCGTCCAATTTTGCTATATGACTTACAGGAAATGTTTGGAGCTTCACGTGTTGAATATTCATGATTTTCTAGAAGAGGAAATAATATTATGGTATTTTCTCACGAAATTAAAAAACATACTCAGGTTAACTTTGAAAATGTAGTAAAACATTAAGATTTCATCTAAACTTTCTATTGTTCTGGTCTTCCGTTGAATGGAATTTTGTTATTCGAAACGATTAATTATAGTCTTGATTGTATTTATTGAAGGAATTCTTCTTTCCGGGTATATTCACCAATATTCTACTCTAACTTTTTCACCGTTATTATCGTTTAAATCAAAGAGTTTTATTACTTCTCGTTTTTCTTCCTCAGAATAACCCATTTGAATTATTTTCAGCTAAATTAAATAATCAATATCAAACACATTAATTCATAAATGGCAGAAAAGTGAAGGATTATGGATCTGGTTGCCATAACTACAGTTCATGAAGCAATTGCCATCCAGCGCATTTTTGCATCAAAGCAGACATGAATCACCAAGAACAGATATGGCTGAAGTTTACCGAAACGATAATGTTTAAACTGAAATATCTCGAAAACGGCTGAACCAAATATCGACGAACTATATATTTTTTAAATCGGGATGAAAAGACCTTTCATTCTAGCTAATAATATATAAGATGTTCTATTTGAAAAAATACATGCCATCTACTTTTTTTAACTTTCGGAAGTTATTTTTTGAAACCTGAAAGGTCCAAAAGGTAATAGACAAAAAACCCTACAACTTTTGTATTTAAAGTTTTTTTCTAAATGTCAAAATATAATGAATCACCTTGTACATCTCCAAATCATTTTAAATAGCAGCTCTATTCGATTCACATAATAATATATCATTTAAGGTATATTTGAAACGAAAGTACCATTTAGCATCTAGAGACTGGGGTACTCCACCCAGTATGTAAAATTAGAAAATTCTTGACCTCGTATATTCAAACCTTTCCTCGTTTGAGATTAGGTTTGTACGTATTAATTTTGTTTGGTTTCATTCCACAATTGAATTACCCAGAAATTAAATTAACATAAGCTTTAAGCCAAATTTAGAGGTAAAGAGGGTGAATTCCCTTGGCACGGTTCGAATCGCGAAAAGCATAATAATTCTCTGAATACTCACGCTTGAAATCTATTCAAGCAGTAGATTCCAACTTTGATTAAAAGTTAGGGATTACAAGCAAGACTCGTTTCATCTATTGTACGTTTACGTTCTGCGCTAAACTTTGTAATAGATATAAAAATACCAATGTAATGTATCTTTTGCAAATTGCCTTTTACCATGAAGTTTTGCAATATGTTAATGTAATAGATATGTCCTGCAATGTCTATGCAAAATCAGTTGGACTCGTTAGATGTATTTTTAATCTTATATTCTGGAAAACGTTTCTTACCCTAGAATGGTATCCTTATTTTCCTGGACATAATCGGTATGACATCAGAGTATTCTAACGCTTAGTTCGGCTTTTAGACCGAAAAGAAAAACAAATATATCTATTTTATATATTTATTTATTGCAAAATATAGAATATATTGTTATAAAACCCCAACGCAAGAAATAATTACTAATAAAGCAACATTTTAATAAATCAATTAAAAATATCAATTATAATTCCTCCACTGCAAGCGGGGCAAATGGGCCTTCTATGTTCAGCACATACATGTCCACCACATCTCACGCACAGTTCTCATCCTTTTCGTTTGGTATTTCTGGGGCAAAAATAACAGCGTTTGTGAGGATGATGTCTTCTTTCAGGAGTTGAAGTATTTTCTTCCACGTTTAAGACTTCCAGAATTAGTAGGCGTAAATACCTAGATATAGTTGCCCTCTTGGAATATGTTTATGGTTAGAGTTTTGTTTTGCTTTATTATCGTTAAAGATGATATAAAAATTAATTCCAGTTCCATACAGCATGCGATAAAAAACTAGTAAGGGCCAGCGTCAAGTTTTTCGGGCTACAGTTTTTGAATGACACAATTGATCATAACTATCTACTCGGCCTTTTGTTGAAATATAGAACAATACCTACGATCTCAGGTTTCTGAGTTTACATATCAGTTTCACCAAATGTGTGAAACGTTGATAGCAGAACCAGACACGCTGGCTTTCTTCTTCAATTTTTTCGTAGAATTCCTGCCATAGTTAGTTTTTAGTTTATTAGCCAAATTAGTGTACGAGAACCAATTGTTCATGGTAACATTCCTATTGGTTCCATATATGATTTCACATAGTTTCATGACATACTGGGTAGGTAAAACATCAGAACTTGTTTTAGTTTCTTTTCCAATATACGAACATCATATAAAACGATTAAGAATCGCAAATCATAAACATTTTTATTCCAGATTTATTTGGCTTATTGTGAATATAAATTTTCAAGGGGCACCTTGCTCTGAAACCAAGAAACTGTTCGTCTGTAGTTACATATGCCACCGGTGTATAATTTTCTAAACAACTTTTAATAAAAATATTCCACAAATATTTAATATGTGCAAATTTGCCGCCACGTGTTCGCTCTTGTCGGGTATTTCTGCCGTCAAAACGAAGGCAGTTTAATAAAAACTCATAACGTTGTGACATGGTCGCCCTAAAAATTGGTAATACATATTGTCTGGACCATAAAACAAAAGTACCTACCTTGTTTTTAGAACACCACTCATATACAACAGTCCAAATAAAATATTTCTTGCTTATCAGTAAAGCTTAAAAAACTTTGATCCCAAGTCTATTTGGAAGATTGTCAATTTATCATTTCTTCGGTAAAAAATAAGTTCAATACTTCAGTCACAATATTATTTTGAACCGTACGTGTATTTTTCGAAAAAAATGGTGATTTATACCATTTATAACCATTTTTTTCATAAGCAACTTTCCTATTTACTTAAGCCTCTTCTTCAGAATCTTCATTTTCGCTGCAAGACTCAGCGGAGAAACTGTCGGAATGATCGCTCTCGTGGATTTCCTCATTTTCAACATCCTCACTGTCTATTTCTGAAATATTGGGCACCAAATCGTCCAGAGTTGTTTCCCCTCTCTTGTAGGAACGTACAATAAAATTTCTTCTAACTCGGCATCAGTCAAAGGTCGACTAGTGGAAGCCATTTTTATAATTATTCCAAAAGTGGTATCGTGGAATCGTACGCGACAAAAACGAATATAACGAAAATAGAGTACGTCACCGCTCATATAACTACCACGTTGGAATCTGAGCTGACAGCCCGAAAGGTACATAGAAGCCTGCTAGCCCCACTCTATAATGCGCGTTTGAGATGAAGATAAAAACTATTAGGGGTAACATACCAAAAACGGTTAGTTGTTGCAAGCCATTGTTTTCGATTTTCATATTTTTCCCAAGATTTTAGACGGACCCCTTTTTATCATACCCGTTTTGCAGGGTGCACCAAACTCAGTAGTCTATTAGAAGTATCTGGGATCCAACTAATAGATTGCTTTGAAATTTTGGCTCAGGGCGTACGTGGACATGAAGTTTGTGATGCTACTTCTACCCTAATACTGTGGCAAGAACCTTTTTATAAATGGAATGTCATGTCTAATAGTACATTATTTTTTTGAACATTCCAAGTAAGTTTTGTATTATATTTCCTATACCTAAATTCAACTATTTTCGAGAAAATAATGTTTGAAAATTGACAATTTTTTTTCTTTGAATAGTCGGTGGAGTTAGCGTAAAAATATTTCACTTCCAGCTACCAATATGAGATACCCACAACTTCCCTTCGTATAGAATTTCGTTATGTACATATAATACAGTCTACATAACATATAAATATTTAATGAAACAAGAAAATATGCCTGTATAATGTGTATGATCTCCAAATCAATTATCATAGCAAAGCGTTTTCGACTAACTAGTCTTCATCAGGGCTACATGCAAATAAGTACATCGAGAATCGGAACACTTCAGTCTTAAAGACGGTAGAAAAGGCTAAAAGAGGCCGGCAGAAAAAAAGTCGGATTAAACGATATAAAGGACGCCACACAGATCTGAAACATCGATAAAGGGGAGGTATGTCAAAATCAAGCCGTTTCCTTGGATATACAGAGTTGAATTGTATTGTTTCTATAGTTACTCACATCCTTTTCATAGACTCAGATTCGTGTGCCAAACTTTACGTAGTCGTCAGTTAACAGGCAGAAAAGATACATGGTTGCAAATTAATGTAATTAAAAACTTTCATGTTACATGTAGCAACACTTTTTTGTAACTTGTATAGTTTCTAACTTCATTGATTTGCAACCATGTATCTTCTCTGCTTGTTTACTGAGGAGAACGTATAGCGTTTGATCCAACTTTCGTCTTGCCGGCTTTTTCCCACCATCTTTAAAATTGAAGGGTTTCATTACTCGATGAGCTTATTTACAGGTAGCACTGATGACGACTAATTAGTCGAAAGCTCTTTACTATGATAATTGACTTGGAGATTATACACGTTATACAGACAGGTTTTATTGTATCATTACTTCCGCACGTGTATACAACCCTTTAAGTTTTCAATATAATTATTTTGCTTATATAGGAATCAAGTTATTATTTTTTATTTTTTATAACTTTTCTCATATAGACTTTAAAAAATAAAATATTTCCTTTATTATTTTCCGTCATGAATAGACGGTTTTATTCCAGTAAACCAAATTTTGCCGAATATTTAAACATTCTATTAGTCCCCTATTTTCTTTAGACATATAGGATTCACACAAAAATCTGACCAGTTTATCCCTGTTTCACACTTGATTTTTTTGCAAAATTTCAAGTCAATTGGCAAAGTAGTTTCCTTTGGTACTGAATTTTGAAATATTTCATTAATCTGCAATTTTATTCGGCCATATTGTATTTATAAAAATTTACTGGGTTATCCCTATTTTATATTTGTGCAAATTTCGAAATCCATTGCCTAAGTAGTTTCTTAATAATTATTAGTTTTACATTTTTGATGCCATCATTTTATTTGACCATTTTAAATTTGTATCAAAATATTACCACTGTATCTCCATATCGTCCCCTATCTCACGTGCTGGCGTAACTCGTATTTTGTAATTTTTTCAGAAGAGAAGAAAATAAAAAATTACCTACATTAAACTTGTAGTTTTTATAACTATGTTCAAACTGATGGGAAATTCTAAGGTTATGGAGCATTTGTATGTTATCTTATTTCATTGTTTGATAGCTAATTTTTTTTTAATTTTGAGTTTTTTTGAAAAATATGTAGATACGTCATTTTGTACGATTTTCTTTTATTGAATATGTGATACAGTATTGTTTTGTAGGTGAGGTTATTATTATGAAAATAAACATCAGGTAGTTCGGGTAAATTGTATTTTAATCAAAACTTGAAGTGAGGGAATTTTTCACATGACTGTTGACAAATTTAATATTGGTAACCATTTTGTATAAAAAATATATCAATTAACTTTAAAACTAAGAATGCCAGTGCTATAATAGAATATCTGTTTCATGCAATATCATGGGGTAACTACAAATAAAACTGCTGGATTTCCGGTTGTCTTATGACAGGTGTAAGTCCTGAGCACAGAGCAAGTAAGTCTTCGTATTTATTTTTAGCAATCTTTCGAGGCTCACTGTTTAAAAAAGAAATCGAAAGATTACTTCTAAATCTTTTTATAATGTCAATGTATTCATCCTGGACATGATTATTTTTCAGGAAAAAAGTTCATTTGTTCATTCTTGTTAACTATTATTTCCATAATGTTTGGTCATTTTATGTTTTTGCCAGTATAGGTTTCTCTAACACTTAAAATGCGAAGCTCTTTTGACAACAATTTAAAATCTTTAAAATCGGCATATTTCATTACTATGACCTTATAGGGATGATTTCTTGGGGCTAATTTATTAACAGGGGATAGCTGTGATGGTATAAAAATATCGCCGGCACCAGATATTGCTGTGGATATTGCGCTGTGCGCCGAGTCGCCCTGATTTTGCCCGTGGTTTGACTCGAAAATCGCAGAGAAATTTATTCGATGTTTTGATAAAGAATAAAGTAACGTTACAGAAATAATGTTGTTTTTGTTCTGTCCATAGCAAATAAACAGAAACTGGAATTTTGGTTATACTCCTCTAAAACTTTAAACAGGCATGAGGCAATTTCAGAAGATCCACGTTTGCTAACAGATTCGTTCCAAACAAAACAAAAACAATCTTTACTCGTTACATCATAAAACGTAAAATTAAAAGTTGACAGTCGGGATTTTTAAAAAATGTTGCTTTCTTTCGAGATTGAGACGTAAATAACTTATTGCAAATTAAAAAAACCGCAAAATATTTTTGTATCTTCTGTTGTCTGCTGTTTGCATACTGCTTTCTTTTGCCAAGCTGCTGTTTTTTCAACAATATGTAAATCGTATCATATTTTCAGGTTTTCTTTAGCTTGCGCATCTCCTTCCAAATACGTAAGGCAAAGAAAACATGGTCTTTTTTGGGAGACGAAAAGGATAAATCTTGCTCTTTAAAAACTCCTGTATGTATGATAACTACATTTCAATTTACTTCCTTGCAACTGGAGATCTTCAAGAAACATAAAAAATATTTTAAGCAAGGAGAGCCCTGGATGGAGGTACATCTGTACAGATGTTTTACCTCAACAAAAATGTGATTCAACTTTTGGAAATCTATTAATATGCTTCTTAATTTTGAATCTTATATTTGCTTCCATCCCCTTAGTTTCCTTTCTTCTTTGTCGGCCACCCCTCTTGTCCATTTCCATTACACCTACAGCGCAGTTCGTTACATTCTTTCACTGATACCAAAAGTCGAGAGGAATAGTTTCTTACAGACACAACAGGTTTTTTGCCTATGATTATAGTGTAAGTTATGGTCTTGAGTCTATCACTTCCGTGATACCGTGAGAGGTACAGTTACGGCACTTAGTGAGATAAAAGTTGCGCCTGTAGGGAAGTCTCAAGTGATGACACTCATTTTTTAGATTTTTGTCAGTTACGTCTTTACGTGAGATAGGGGACGATATAACTCTTTGGGTTCAAGGGACCCTAAATGCTTTCTAACTAAATTTGACATTAACAACTTGTCCCGCAATTTTTAAGAGCTAGAAAAAAATATTTCTGCAGAGATTAGAAGATAAAACTTCAAATTGAATCATACAAAATTAAAAGAGTTATATCCTATTTAGCTCTGAGACAGAGAGTTAAACCTCCAAAAGCTGAACTCAATTTTGGAATGTTATTACGTGCTCACACTATGTTGAAAATTAAAAAATTAAAATAAAATTAAACTTTTAAAAAAATAAAACGCATATAGAAAAAGGCCGAGGTACCTTTTTTAAATAATATTTTCGTGACACTTTTTCATTAATTTTTTTAGAAAATTGAATTTGGGAACTAATTATTTAATACAGCTAAAATGATATCACAAAACAAAACACTAGGTACCCGTTTCAATGCTTAGTTCAATATTAGACATAATTTTACAAAAATAATTTTATGTACTGTGCCAACAATAAACAAAATATAGATTTTGCTAAAATCCTCTTTTTTTATCAAATATTAAAACTAATAGAGGCAAATCAATAGGACCGACAGTTTAGAAGCTAGAGAGAATCAAACATCGAAATAATTGCTTAAAACTGTTGGACATAACTTTTTTAAGCACTATATATGTCTTCATTTGATTCTTCTTTCAGTGTTACCAAATCTCTTTCTTGTATTTTCCTTGCAAATGTCGATGCCGATATCTCCTCCACTGGGATAATTTTGATATTATAAATTGTACGATTAATATGTTAAATAATATTAGTCTTTTGTAAAACGTTGAACCGTTTAAATACGAAAGCGTAAAAGAGCTATAATAGAAGATAGAAAAAAGTTATATTTCTTCTTGCAAGTTAGGATTTTGTGAAATTTTGACTTGCAAATTGTACTTAAGGAAATCTACAATTTGCAAATAAAAATTACGTCTTACAAGTCCAAATCTGACATATAAATTTTGCTATTAAAAAAATACAAAATTTGACAGGTTAGATAAATCACGTGACTTTTATTGTCATTTTCCATTATTTTTCAAGCAAAAACTTTTTGCCAATCAAATTTTACTTGAGTCAATTAAGCATTTAAAATATTTAAAAAATATATTGCAACATCCTCTATCTCTAAAAGGTAAGTGTTGCGGTTCCTTGTTAATTCAAAAAAAAAACAAAAAAATTTTGTTTCATTATTTCCATATGTCGGTCTCACCGCTGTTTACCGTGTGACTTTTTATCATGAACTTTTAGTAATAACAAAATTTCGAAGAAATCTGCAAGGTGCCAGAAGCACACTAGATATCTGACATGTCTTTTTATACATACCAATTATCTATAACATTCTTTTTTATAAAAAAAACTGTTTATATAACGAAATTACTACTTTGACGAGGCTTGAAGAGAAATCAGAATCTCGACATTTATTTCAAAAAGTGAAAAAGTTCTATAAATAAACAGAAATAATTCAACACCAATAAGACGCTGTATAATAAGGGCATATTTCTAAACTTGTTTCCTAAAATTTATTAGTGTAAATCTTTTTTTTTTATTTATCTAAACTGGCGATATTCTGTAAAATATTTTATATAAGTTATGTATCCTTTCTTTGACAAGAATTTGCAATATATGAATACGCCATGTAATTAATGTCAGAGTGTTTTGTTTGACTTTTCTAATAACTTTTTGAGACAACTGTTTTTAAGAATTAGGTCCGTCTGACATTAAAGAATGGCTAACTGGATATTCTTTGATAATTATATTAAATTTTAGGAAAATTACAGTCGTTCCTTACATATGTCTAAAAGCATAATAGCATTTTTTCTTCTGATTAAGGTGGTTTAACAAAAAACATTGAACATAGCAGTTCTGAATAAATTGGAAAAATTATTTTTTTAATGGAACACCCTGTATATTTTACAACGTAACATTTACAACTCGTCAACACAACAAAAAAGTTTATATGTACTATCGGTCTAAACTTAAAAAAATAAATTATAACGATATATTACTTACAGTAAAATTGGCTATGAAATTTCAAAGTACAAACAATTGATTATTGGCTGCTTGTAGATTTAACAGTCATAGAAACCGAGCAAACACAATACCATCTTGTTCTATTCACATTATAGCACACGCCTGAAAGCTTTTAAAATAGACCTATCATCAATAGATGCGATATGCCTTCTTGTAAATTTCATCTTAACGTAACCCCAAAAACAGAAATCGAGAAGGGATTATGTCTGACGATCCAGGTGGCCAAGGAATGGGGCCATTTGCGGCAATTTTTTTGTCTCCGAATAATCCCTGCGGCAACATTCCTACGTCACCAATTGGATGAGGTGGGGACTCATCTTATTGGAAGTAGATTAGCTGACGTGTGGCCAAGTTGACGCAGTTCAAATATTTTTCTAGGGCTCCAGAGATTAGCAGGTCAGCATATCTCCTTCCTATCAACGTACCGTCTTAAAATACAGGCTAATTATTTGGCTTTCTATCCTACCACACCAAAAATTTACACTATATTGATATTGAAGGTTGCTGGAATTAGAGAGAAATAATTTTTTTCCTTGTGACCAATAGTGTACATTGTTGCTATTGAACATACCTTTGTCAGAATAATTGGCCTCATCGCTTCAAATAATGTAGTTTAAGGTATTATTATTTTCTTTATAAATATTACACAACCAATTGCAAAAAATAAGTCACGCCATATTGCCACTGAACTAACACTCTACTTTCTTGCTAAATCTCTTGTTAACTTTCCTTTGTGTGTTTCAAAATAGGCAAAGATTAAAACATTTTCGCTTATTATAAATGGTCTTATCTTTCTTGTTTTTTCTACCTCTTCTAAATTTTATATAGAAGCCCAAAAAAATACCACCACTCCAATAAATTACGAGAAGGGACTGGCGGTATCTTCTATTACCCTAGGCCAATTTTTTCCTGCAACTAAGATATGCTTTAAACATATTGCGTTTTTGGACATACGTCCAGGGCATTTTAGAACAAGGTTTAACAACAAAAACTGCAAATGTCAAAACATAACGAAACTGCATGGTAACTGTCATTTAAATCGCAAAACAAACAATCATTTTTTACTTTGGAATTGAATAGCCAACTTTTATCTAAGTGAAATATCGTTAAAACTTTGTTATTTTTAAATTTAGGCCGATAGTGCATATGAACTTTTTTGTTCTGTAGAAGATTTACAAACTTTTTTTTAGATCAAATTAAAAAGCTGTGCCTTGGTAGGGGAGTTTCTAAAGATATATGTTCATAAGACAAAAAGTATTATCCTGCCTTGTATAAACCACCTGTATTAACAAAACAACGTTTTGTTAATTTTTTTTAAAACCTGCGTACCAAAAATGAAATTTTACATACAAGCTTTCTGTCCGCTGGAAACCAACTAACCATAGCCATATCAGAAAATCAGCTTTGAAATGAGAAAGCCGATTATGGCGTGAGTCTATATTTTATATCCTCCCTTGAATGCCCCTATACGATACTTCCTGGCGAAGAATTGTTCGGAAAATTGGAGAAAATTTAGGACAAAATACCATTAGTGCATTTTGAGATGCTTATCTGACAAAATATATAGATCGGAATTTTCGAGTTGCAGTGCAGGATTCTCTTAATTTATCGAAGTAAGGTAATAATTTTGACAAAAATATAGTAGAATTACATTTTCCAAATATCTAAAAAATGTGTTTTTGCAAACATAATACTTACATACATATGAAAGCTCTTTTACGTCACCTAAGATCAAAT
Source organism: Kuschelorhynchus macadamiae (assembly GCA_030620095.1). Lineage (NCBI taxonomy): Eukaryota > Metazoa > Arthropoda > Insecta > Coleoptera > Curculionidae > Kuschelorhynchus > Kuschelorhynchus macadamiae. The sequence goes on along the minus strand of JAUTXW010003662.1, from coordinate 36,150 downwards.
CCTAAAATTTTAATTTTATTAGGGAACTGATACCGTCTTAAGAGCCTCTTATATTCCTAGGGCTACCATGTATATTGGAAAAACTCCAGCTTTATATTTTCGTTTGTTGTTTGATTCATGTCTCGATGTTCAAAATTGACCTGGAAATGATTTTCTCGTCGAACCGTCTTTTTGTCATATCAATACCAAATTTGGTATTTGAGTGATCTATGTAGTTTACTTTTGAAAATATCGCATTTTTGCACCCACAGAAACGTGCGACTTTGAGGTATAGCAACTTCAACACATTAGAAACATCTAAATAATCACACCAAAGTTAAAAAGAATCCGTTAAAAAAAGTCGACCTATCAGTTTGCCTCAATTTTAAGTGGTAGACCTTGTATATAATAAAAAAAAAACAAATATCTCCTCCAGTAACTTCTACCATATTCCTAGCTAAATTACATATAAAAAACTCTTTTGGCAAACATCGCACTTCCCCATATAATATGTACGTGCATACATCAATAATTTTCTCACGTTGATGTTTATATGCAAAAAATATAATAAAGTGTCGAATTTTGCAATTTTTTTAACTATTATTATTATTTTATAGGTTTAATCTAAGAAGTTTAAACAGTTCTCTAATATTAAAATGAAAGTATACGCTATTTTTTAAAAGGGTTGTACTTTTAAAAAATAACCTGATATTTTCATTTTAATATTAGAGAGCTGTTTAATCTCCTTTCTAAAAATAACGTTATATTTTCATTTTAATATTAGAGAGCTATTTAACCTCCTTAGATTAAACCTATAAAAATAAAAAAAACGGAGCATTAGGGGAATAAATAACATTTGCTTTTTTAAGGGGCTTTTGTATCCCGTATACGACTTGTGTAGTGGAAACGCGGTTTTATATAGAAAGAGATAAAAGAATTTGACATGTATCACCGTTTGTTTTTTTAACTAAGCGCTTTAGAACAAAAGATTCGTTTTTGACAGCTGCTTTATATCTCTAGGGCTATCCCTCGGGCTACCCTGTATAATGGAAAAATATATACATACAAAAAAAAATAGAAAAAATCTGACCTGTTTCACTGTTTGTTAAAAAGGCTAAACGCCTTTCGAATATTTTTTTTTCGTTTTCAGGCTGCTGTTTGTTTTATGTACAAAATTATGATCTATTTCACCGTTTCCTAAGCAGGATATATGCTTCTGAATATTTTCAGAGGAGGACGCTTTTATCATTTTAAGACTACCCTATATGAACAGTTAAAAAAATGTTTTTAAATTCAAAATAATAAAAGAAGTTGGACATGTTTCACCGTTTTTTGAATATTTTGTTTCTCGTTTTCAGGGAGCTGCCTCATTTTCTTTGACCATTCATTTTGGGCTACACTGTATACTGGACAGAAATTATTGTGTATACAAAAAAAAGTAAAATAAATTTGACGTGTTTCATTATTTTTCGAAATATAACGTAATTATTTTTCTTATTATAAAGACTCTAAAACTTCGACTAAACCCAACTTCTATATTTCTTTTTACACGATTGCAATATTTTCCGTATATAGCCTATATAGTGTATTGATAATACAATATTTTGGCTGGTATATTAGAAGTTAAAATAGCCTTAAAACATACCAAAAAATATACATTTAAAGGGAAACTGGTATGTAGAACGTGCAATAGGAAGCAATATATTTTAAAGTTGCTTGGAAGTAGGATTTGGAATTTTCATTGCATTAGGTATTTACGACCAGTTCAGTCTCCTGTATTTAACTTGTTATGCCTGTCTTTCCGGAAATTGTAACGAAATTGTAACCAATGACTTTTAAAACAAATATGCCTAGCATTTCATTCAATAAAAGGAAATAAAATCAAACAATAATTTGTTGTTTTATAAGAGTGGGGAAAAGACCGACTGATCGCATATACACTAGGTGCGGTGAGAATGGTAACGTTATCAGATCTACGTGAGTCCTATCAGTGACACTTTATAAACATCAATAACTTGAAAACAGCTAACGTGGGTATCAAGTATATTATATAAATTCTTTCTAGAATCCAAAAATACCATAAAATGCCGAGTGTTTGAATTAGAAAATCGTAACTTTGGTTAGTCAGATGGTTGGGAAGCACCCTGTAAAACATTTTACACTATATTTTAAAATTATAGTTACTACAACTTCGCTATAATTTTTTTTCTGAAAACAAGATTAAATTATCATAACAACAATTTATATATAAAATTAAAACAAAGTTTAAAAATGTATTTATTCATTAATTTTATTACATTAACAAACAACTGTCATTCGCGGCAAAATATAAGTAACAGCATAATAATTCAATATTTCATTATTTATATAAAAATTAAACTGTTTGCCCTATTATGTATTTAATGATTCGACGGCAATTTTTAAAACCCGAAATTTGGGAGCTTTTTTTCGCAACAAATTTAAGAGAAAAAATGTTACACAGCTTTATGATATCGAGAACAACAACTAATGGTGGATATTCATTTTTAATATTCGCATAATCTAACAAAATAAAACTCATTCCTGGAAAAAACCTGGATTTAAAGCTCAATTATTTTGGTTTTATATGCATATATTTTATATTTCTACTACTCAGTTTAGCAACAAGCCAATTTAGTAATGATTTTCCAACAATTATAAGAGTTAAACTTTTTCAAGGTATTTTTTTTAATTCCCCAAATATGCTGTGTGAATGTTTGTCATGTTAAATATTATCATAATGTATTTATAATAATTTATGTCTTAATTGTTTCACATTCAATCACGATATTTTTAGAGTACTCCCTCCCCCTACACCTTTATACACATATTAACACGAAAATGGTTTATGCCAAGAATAGAGATATGTAAACGACCACCAAATAAAAATTACTTTGTCACTTCACTTGAAAATATTTATTTATTAAAAAAATACTTTCACAATTTTTCGAAATACAAAATTTTAATATTTTTTTAAATTAACACGCAACATTTTAAGATCTCTCTAGTACTGTTTTTGTTTTTTTTTTCTCCTAAGCTCTGTGCCTCTAATAATTGGGAGGAGCTTTTCGGGCTTTTTTGCCTATCTATACAGTTTTGATTAATTACAAAATTCCCGCATTCTTGGAATCAAATTAGTATTTACGTTGGACAAAGTTTATGATTCTAAAATGTTGGCGGCACTTTGTTTTTTGTTTTCTTTCCTTGAATTTGAGACTAAAGAAACGGCCATATTCTATTGTAAATAGTTTAGACATATTATAGACAATTAGACATACATAGTACAATATTTATTATTTAGTTGGATTACACCAAAACATTCATTAAGATTTATGTTACCGAAATCACCTGACGAAAAAAATAGATTCCCCCTAGGAGGGAAAGGACCTCAGGATGATCCCAAATTACTTTTTTCATTTTACTTTATAAACGAAATATTAAGGCAATATTTGAAAGCATTTCAACTTTATTAGGGACAATTTTTGGTAGAAAAACAATCAAAATGGCGTCATTCCGCAATTTTTATTTTATTTTCAATATGCTTTTTATGAGGCAACACCGGCACTACCCTAAATATGTCTTAAAAATTTCAGCCAAATGGTCAAAACATCCCGGAGTAATATATGTACGTATGTAAAATAGTGTGTCTTACAGCTTATTAAACTGAACTTTATTATGGTTTACAAAATATTAAATTATGTTTTATTGAACTTATAATCAAAACGTTTTGAGAAATTTTAAAAGAATATTTGGGATTTACAATTTTATAATTATATAAATTATCAGGAGGCGAGTTTTTACTTAATTTGTTATCTTTGTTTTCGAGTTTATAAGTAATAAAGTACAGCAATAAAAAACTATTTTAAGCATTATCATTTAGCGAACCGGAAATGTAAAATACAAACACGGCACTACTTCATTTTCTTAACCTAACTTATTTCGAAAAAATCGAAAACAAACTTGGGGGTTTAAACTGTCCCTCCACTACAAATCCGCACCATTTTCTTAAAGTTTTAAAATTAAATGAATGAATATAACACCACAAAACATTTGTTTTTGTGAAAAACATTTTTCAAAACTAGTACAACACCGTACAGTACAGAAAGGCCACAAACTTGGAAAGTATGTATGTTTTAGAATGAAATGGTTACTATTTCCATAGTAGAAATAAGCTAGTAGGTCCACTGCTGGGCAAACCCTTTGATCTATTTCTGCCACATTTTTTTCGCATCGTGCGAACACTGGTGCCTACAGATATGGCCGAATTGTTGCGGCACTTTATGAACGCCGCGGCCGGCAAAGGGAAGTCGGGCACTAGCCAGAGATGTATTTAGGAAAATATGGGCACACAATAAAATAAAAAATATCGTTTGGTCATCCGGTGAAACATTACGTGAAACGGAATATTTTAAAAACCTTTGATGTAAGCAATAGTACTTCTGCATCTGCAAGATCAGAACAAATACGGCAAAAATATTTTTTTGCCTAAATCGTCTTAAATGTCTCAAATTTCTCACAACGTGTAAATACAAAAGAATATCTCGGTATGTTTATTAGCTCACGAGTTAGTCGGACAAATTGTGGACATGATCAGTTTAGATGAAGGATTTAAAAAGGTCATGAAATGACACAAAATATTTTTTTGGGTAAAATCCCGTAATATTTTCTTATTACGGACCTTTGGGAATACACACCTTTAGTTCTAAAGTTTTTTTTTATGAAAGCAATTTGGCGTGTTACGTTTTTAAATGCTTCCGGCGAACATACAATTATATTTTCAGATTTTTTAGAGGTACACATTCGTTAATAAGCTTATAAAATTAATTAAATTACGAATTTTGGGTATACAAAAACAGATTTAAAATTTGACACGTTAAATTTTCCATTTAAATTAAATATAGGTTGTACATTTTTTTTACGTTTCAATTTAGAAATTGGTAGGAGTTTAAAAAAGGGAGGAATAAAACTTTAGAATATCCTAAAAAATCAAAAAATTAGAATTGCGGCTAAATCTGGAGATGACAAAAATTCAAGATTTTCTCAAGAAATATTATTTTTAGATATACAGATTTTAAAATACGGCCTATTTTCAGTTCATTTATATAACCAACTGGTCGAAAATACTCAACTTTATTGTTTTACATTTACGTGACGTCAAAATAAATTTTAAATTTGTTCAAGATATTAAACAGAAACGTATTGTACATTTTATTTGAAATGTACCGATTAGAAAATCTAAACTAACTATAATACATAAAAGAAAATATAAACAATTTTTTGACGTGTTGAGACACCCAACAGCAGCACACAGTAACGTACTCATTTTCGCCAATCCGCTTCTGTTCTGGGACACAACTCTCGAACCTCGCAGCTCGAACGACGGATCTCAACTGAAGCGCTTTGCATGCTGCCAACATTCTGTCAAATTTTGTCAGCAGGCGGAAAATACTTAGGAGAGAGGCGCTATTGGTTTATTTCTACTATGCTATTTCTCCCGCAGCTGGCCCTGCGACGTTGCCGACTAACATGTCCTTTATTTCCTGAAGTAAAAAAATAATTACAGAAGATTTAAACTACGACTTACGCTAATTTGGTTTTAGTTGATTATATTAAGCTATTATTAGTTTTAAAATGTATTTATACCCCAAATTCTGGAATAGCTTGTTTATTAAGGTAATACTGCAAACGATATTAGTACTCATAATTTGACCCCTTTAATAGTTTGGCAAACACGCTACCACTAGGGGCAATTATGAATTCATCAAAAATCTAAACATTGGGGTCTTTTTTTATTCCCATGTCATTGATTGCGAGCTACGAATCGTCTGCTAAGGGAGTAATTTCCTCTTAAATCAAAGTTCAGTTAAAAAAATAAGTGTTTAAAAAAATCTACTTTCTGAAAACAACAACATAAATATATCTAAATAAATAGGTCATAGCTTAACCATTAGGATTATATACGTAGTGATTGGGCATTATTCATTATCAGTACTTCCATGGGCACTGTTAAAAAAATGTTGGGGTCAACGCTGTAAGAAAAAAAATCGGTAGGGAAGGAGCAAAAATGATCAGGATCCGCGGTATGATTTGATTATGTAAGTTCAGCGATAAGTATACATTGACGAAGTTTAAGTTGATTAATGTACCTTGTAACAGTGAAGGGAGCCTAATCCTACTCTTGACCTTATGTAGCGATACCGATAAGTGTATGAAAATATACACTGTTATTGATAATATATTTCCATTGCGTATTAAAAATTGTTTTAATACCATCAAAAAGTGCTAAAACAACAGTAGTTCTGCTGCTTTTTAACCATATTTATTGTTGCAAAGTTTAGTGTGCTGTCCGTCCCTATTACAAACAGAAAATAAATATATATTTATATGATATAAAATTAACGTTTTTTTGCTTTTGCGTATTGTAGACTCAGTAAATGAGCTTCTATTTGAATGATGTATTAGTTTCTTAAGACTTGACAGGCACTCATTCTTCAAGTTCTAAATTATTTATTTTAAAAGATAGTAAGCTCGAGTTTAAAAATGTTATGTTTTTAACAGCGGTCATTTCTGACTAAGAGACGAAATAAGAGAGTTATAACGATATTCCGTAAAAAAAACCTTGCCTTCATATTCAGCAAAGATGAGTGCTATTAAAATATAAATAGAATATTTGCAAAATTTCAGATAATTATATAGGGCGACTTAAAATTAAGTTCAAACCATTAAGAATAATAATTCTCTAATATAAAGAAGATGGAAACTTTCAGTGTAGAAAAAAAAACTAGGCTGGTGTTTTTCGTACAGAATCTAATTTGGATATAGCTATCATACGTAGCTATATAATATTCTAAGGAAAAAATCATACTGAACAAATCGTAGGAAGGGCGTGCAAAGGGGAGGGGATATCTCAACATTGTTAAAAAAATATAATTCTTGGAAATTTTGTATTTCTAACGTCATTTTTCAAGTGAAGAATGTTTTGGGAAACGAAACCTTTACGTATGATATATATATATATATATATATATATATATATATATATATATATATATATATATATATATATATATATATATATATATATATATATATATATATATATATATATATATATATATATATATATATATATATATATATATATATATATATATATATATATATATATATATATATATATATATATATATATATATATATGTGTTTTCATATATGTCGTTCTGATATATATATATATATATATATATATATACGCGAGAAAGAAAGCTATTTTGGCGAAACGTCAGCAAACTGTTCTTTTCAGAACGACAGTAGTGAACGGATGTACACCCGGAATAAAACACACATATATATATATATATATATATAAATTCGGATTCGATCAAAACCTACTTCCTCTTTTATGTTAAGGGCACGGCTTTGATCCTTCAAGTCAATCCAGCCCAAAAATCTAGTGAAATATTTATATTCATATTTCCACCTTATCTACATATATTATTTAAACCGGTACGCGTATTAATCATGTGCAGATATCATATAAATATACATTTTTCTGTTTGCCATCGTCTCATTGATCGTCTCGTGTAATCTGTTTGGCCCCGCTTGGATGTACTTGCGAAAGTTTTGGACTTTCCCTCGTACATCTCAGTCCATGTCGAAAGTTCGCTTAGTTTAAATAACAAGTTTTCCAAAAAAATAACGTTCTGTTTAACCTTAATTTTTGTGCTTTTCAGGCTTTAATCGGCCATCATTTCTGCGCAGTAGCAATTGTGTCTCGTATCTGTAAATGTCGACTGCGTAGCTTTGTCTTTGTTTCTGTCATATCGAGTTAATATCGCTGCTCATTTGCGATCAATATGAGGTGGATCCCGTGTCCGATTCCAATTATATTTCGAAAACTATAATATAACATTTCTAGACGATTTAGATATCAGGTAACATGAAACAGTAATTTACCGGAATGTTCTACCATTATAAGTTTTAGATAATTAAATAATGTTTCTTTTCTGTTTTACGTGATTATGCCTAGAAATCCTAGAAACAAGAAATAGAAACATATTGGGTTTATTATTAGGACCAAAAATCTAGTAAACGCTAAACAGAGGATACCAGATTTGAAAATGCAAAACACGCTTTACTTGATCTTTGGTTAAGGATAACGATTAATCAAAAATTGAAAACACTTAAACATTAACAACAAATACAAAATTTTGCTTTAAAAGGGTGCTTATGTGCCTTAAAGGTTAAAAGGACTATTTTTTAAATTGTGACATTGCTCCTCACTTGCAATTCTAAATGGAACGACTTCATTTTTGTCAATTTTTAAACATTTATAATTTTTCTAGGTTCTTGTGTCGTTAACGAATGTTAACTTACTAAGAGTAAAACTGAAGCATTCTGTCATTTTTATTTTAATAGGTATGACTTTCACATATCATATTTGTTTTAAAAGTATAGATAAATGTTTTAAATGAAAAAAGCATAGTTGCAAAAACAAATGTTTTTGCCACTATTTATTTACTTGATCACCTTTATACACTTTAAATTGTAAACTGGCTTAAATTAATTTAAAATAAATAGCACCCTAACTGATTGATAACCCAATTCCCGACACATTGCCTTATTACCTTTGGCGGGAATTTACACTTCAGGAAAAACACAAGCAAAAACACTATTTCTGTCCTGATATTTAAACCAGTCCAAAAACTTTCAGCATATGAACCGACTTTAGCCTCGGTGGCAGTAAATACATTAAAAAAGATCAACAAAGACGAGTCATGCATCGCTGATAACAGGTGGAATTATCTTATCTCAACCCGCGAACTTATCGCGTCGAAATACAGGTGATAAAACAGTTAGTTTCGTGAGTGAACCACGTCGAGTATGCTGCATTCGTTGGATACGTTAGCTGGAAAATTGTCTCCAGGAGGCTCAAGTGCCCAAGGAAGTCCACAAACAAGCATACTGGATACTAACGCCAACCGGGTACACCCGTATTTGAAACAGACGGGAGCGGGGAGTTCAACAAGGTAGGTAAAATAATTTTTGTCTCAGTAATTATCTAGTTTAATAATTTAACCACAGGAAAATGTATCAAAATATGCTACATGTTGTGGCTTGTTTAGTTATATGACAAATCGGCAACGAGCCCAGACCTACAGATACAAATTAGTAGTACGCGGTTGCTTTCCAATAAATTTTGTTTCTATATAGTTGCCCATTATAAGTAAATATTTTTGAAGTTAAGTTTTCACGATCATTGTGAGTTGCATATGTTTTAAATGATTAAGTAAGTATAATTAAATTCACAAGAGATTAAAGGATTAATTTTGATTTTTGTGCATTAGTAAAGAATGTGTTTACAAATTGATAGCATATATCCGTTTAGACAAGCATTTTATAATAAATTTAGCAGGCTAGTCCAGACTAAAAACTTTACTAACCAAAACCCAAGCGATTCTACTCTATATCAAGGCTCATAGATGGTTTTTGAATCAAAAAGTTGGGTTTGGAAATTTTTATGGTTGATATACTATTCTCGATATTATGTTTTGTAAGTTGTTCCTCAGTATATTAAATTAAATAGTTGTAAATATGTTATAGTTACCATAATTCTGTTTCTAGTACCTAAAATAACTTTTTTAAATAAATCAAGCATGCAAATTAAACATTTTTAAATATAGGCACCCGTATTTACTAAACAGGTTTAAATTTAGATCAGGTCTAACTTGACAGTTGCAGGTTTAAAATGACAAACTACAACTGGACAAATAATTTGTGGTAAATGTCACATTATAAAATAATAGTGACATACGCACGCAATTGGCGAGCTAGCAGTTTCATTTGTCATGGCAATTAGATCTGGTCTAACTCTTAAACCTTTTTAGTGAATATGGGGTTACAGCTTTTTTATTTAGCTGAATATCTAGGTTCATATAAGTTTTCGGTTTTATAGCACTATACGTAGCCATAATATTTATATTTTTCGAATAATCTTGAGATATTATCTACAAATAGCACTTTAAAAAACTAATTTCTGTTGTGATTACAAGTTTAGCTACCAAAAAAAAAACATATTTTTCTCTTAAATTGAAGAAAATATGAAAATTATTGTAAAGATATACAACCTAAAAAAACTTATGATTTGTTTGTGTGGGTATTTTGATAAAATATGGCATCTCATATGATAAGAGTAGATATAAGGTGAGTATTGCATATTCTGTGTTAAAAAATATTGTTTTTTTCAATTTGTTGTTTAATATATTTTTTTAAGTTAGTTTTTGTTTTTGTATAATTACTGCATTCTTGAAAATTGATATGTTTATTTAATATTTTATTATTGCTCGTTCAAGCAGATGACTTTTTTTTAATAAAACTCATAATTATTAATAAAAATGCCGTTTAGGTTTGTTGTAAAGAAAGTGCTCGGCAGCCCGCCAACAAAATTCCGAGTCTATATTAAAACAAGGATTTTTTTAACAAAACCTATACTGTTAGGTAGACATGTCCCGTTAGCGTTAGGTTAGCCCAGGTTTGTCGCTAAAAGCATCGTTAAAGCTAGAAACCATCATTTAAGCGACAAAATCACATTCGATATAATTGAAAATTAGATTTGCACACTCTAAAGTGGTGTGATTGGTGGATGTCGCGGCGGATTTAAGGTCTTGTTTTAAAAAACTTTAGTAAAACAAAGATAAACCCAAGGTTATGCAACCAACTGTCCATCTATGCTGTGTTTGTTTGAAACTGATTTTTTAAGGCAATAGTATTCTCAAGGTCATCATGACGTAATAGAAGAGAGATTTCGCAGTGTATTTGTCGAATATTTATGACTTTCAAAATGTAGGTTTTTGCTCATAAAGAAGTACTAGTAAAATTGACACTTCTTAACGGTTTTTGAAAATTTTCAAAATTCGTGGCTACGTATAGCGTTATAGACAAATTGTTAAATTTCTATGCACAGGACAATTGATGGTTTCCTAAACAAATAGATATTTTTAAAACAAATTTTGATAAAAGAAATAATTTTTAATTAGTCGATATAGCGATAAGTTGCGCAAATTTTTATACACCACCCCACAGTATTGCTTTAATTTTTAAAGGTAGAAAAATCTGTTAAACCCTATAGTTTTCTGTTGTATTACGTAGTTTATATAAAATTAATATTAGCATATAGAGGATTACAAAAATTATAAAAATGCGTAAATTATTTGTTTATCATCATATTAGAATATTATTCTCCTTTTTCTCTCTGCACATTGCCTCTTATGGCAGGGTTTTTCGAAAACCTTTCCAGTGTCTTTAAAGATAAAGGTATCAAACCTAGTATATTTATAACCAGAGATAGAGACTGGGGTATTGTGTCGTTAACGAACCCACGCATTTGTAGGTTTTTTTTAAATTTAAATGGTGGCTTGTGGTTTATAGAGCAGATTAAAAGTGAAAACATTTCCATCTTCTTTCCACAAAAAAAAATTGAAAAAATCCGCAAATTTCACTACTTTTCAATGCCAAAACTCTACTATGATGATTTTGACAAAATGAAGAAACAAAGTTATATGTGTGTGACCAAACTCACCTCATTTTCCGGAAATATATACCACAGGCTTTAATGGTGGTTTTATCGACGAACCTGGGATAACCTAATGCTAACGAGACAGGTATTTTAGAAAAGTAACTTCTTAAAGTAATATAGAGGGGAGATATAGCCAGACCTGTCCGTAGCACTTGTCACATATATAACACAATTTGGTGAAAAAGAATATTCTTTTGGAGGATTATGATAAATTGGACATTTTTGAACATAACTAACCCTGAAAGGATCAATTTTTTAATAAAAAATCACTGAAAAACTTGATTTATTCTTCCTTTTCAGGTACTTGTTTGTTTGTTGTTCGTTGTTTGTGGAAGTTTTACATTTGTATGCTGTTACTAATAACTGACAGTTTTCATTAATCTTCATTAATAATAAATTTTATTTTTTGGTAAAAGTTAGATAAAACATAGATAACTCATATATTTTTTTCTATTTTACGCAACTACTTCCAAATTCCAAACACATTGTCACTCACAGTCACTCCATGCCAACGTTGACAGACCATATTTATATATATATATATATATATATATATATATATATATATAAATGTAATATTTGAAATACACAGATTTTCAAAATATTTGATGGAACATGTACATTAAGTACATTAATATATTCTTAGTCGGATATTAAAATTTACCTATATACAAGTAAAAATAAACACAAAAAAAACATAAGACAAACAGGAAAATTAGTACGTACCTCGGAAATTGTTATTACATTATGCATATATATGTTTATGTTTATACTCCTGTGCTCTCTGGGCGACTAATTTTTTTTACATTACCATACTCCTAAGAAATACGTTTTTTTGTTCCTTTTTTAATAATTTAATCTATAAGTAAAATCAGTAATTCAAGATAACAGTTTGGAATGTATTGGGAAATTAATAAAATATTTGTGATACCATGCCTGTATACATTTTGTTATTTTGCATGTATTAAATTATAATAAATTTGACTTACATTTTTAACGTTCTGCTTGTCATTTACAGCACATGTATATATATATATATATATATATATATATATATATATATATATATATATATATATATATATATATATATATATATATATATATATATATATATATATATATATATATATATACATATATATGTATATATATATATATATATATATATATATATATATATATATATATATTTATATATATATATATATAGTATTTTTTTTAACAAACTCATAAATGGATAAAAATGCGGATTAGGTTAGATTAGGATTGGTCAGGTTTGCTGTAAAAAAAGCGCGCGGTAGCGCTCCAACAGAATTCCAAGTCTATATTAAAAACCAGGATTTTTTTAACAGAATCAATACTGTTAGGTCGATCCGTCCCGTTAGGTTAGCACCAGGTTCGTCAATAAAACCATCATTAAAGCTATAATAAATATAATCTATTGTTCAAGGAAAAGAAAATAAGGTGAGTTTTGCAACAGTGCGATAATTTTGTTTCTGTATTCTGTCAAAAACCTCATAATAGAGACGTTTTTGCATTGAAAACTCTTAAAAATTGTGATTTTTCACTGTTTTTTTTTTGTAAAAAAAGTAATCCAAGGATTGTTTACTTTTATTCTATTCTATATGAATTAATGAAATGTTTGGGTTTATAAAATCTGCTTGAAACGTGGCAACACTGTCCACATTGTCATTTAAGCCATTTAGAGACATAAAAACAAAGTATATAAGTTATTTATGTATTACTGACAATGAAAGTTAGTAAAAACTGTTTTAGTAGGTCATTTGTAAAGGCACACAAACATAACTACGGTAAACTTTAAATAAATGGGATTTGAAGTAGAATAAAACAATTCTTTTTGGTCATTATTAAAGAAAAAGAGGGAAACGTTATGAGTTTTCACTTTTAATCTATTTTATACACCATAGACTATTATTTAAAATTACAAAAACCCTACAAATGCGTGGGTTCATGAATGACACATGAACCCACGCGGCGTTCCATAAAAATTATGTTGAGTCTGCCGCACATTTCTGTGACTGTATACTTCAATTCAAATGACTTACTCATCTAACTCTCAAACTTTTACGTTCAACTGTTTTTTCTATCACTAAAAGTTAAACTCTCGATTAAACAAAACATTGGGGTGGCAAATTATTATAATAGATTATTTGTTAGTCAGCTTAAATAAAATTTAAAAGTTCCTAAAAGTTGCCATCTAAAAAAAACATCAAATTGAATATCCTGATTAAAGAAATAGAAAGAACATCCTGGACGCGTATTTATATCTAACTTACTGTATAATACACTGATCATTTTTCTGTTAAATGCTCACAGCACAAGAATGACGAACTTGTGAATCAACTTCGGATTTAATTTATGTGACATACGCCAGTATAAAATCCGACAGTATTTAATTTTACACTGTTATTTTGTCCAATTTGAGGTGAGGAGGTCTAATTAAAAAAAAATGCAGGTATAAGAGGGAATAAAACAACACACACTAAAAAAATTTAACCTTTATGTGCACAGGCAACAATATTGCTATATTATATATAATTATGTAAACAAATAAAATTTAAATAAAATATAGCCTTATTCTAGTTGAAAAAATTCTTTTTTTTTATTAAAAATGTCGACTATTTCGTCCAGATTTACATTGTTGTCTTTTTTGATATAGATTAATGACATATAGGCAACTTTAACAAAATGCCTTGGACATATCCGCGCCAAATTTGTATTAAATTTAGCTTTGCGTTTACACAAGCGTGTCCATTCACGTAAACATTTTTTGTCTTAAGGAAAAGTAAAAAACCTTATATCAAAATTATTTGCCTGATTATCCCCGTCACACCCGAACACAGCACACCTCATATTTATTGTGGTTTAATTAACTAAATACAAAAAAGCACACAGAAATCCGAAACTCTTTTAAACATCAACTGAAAATGCGCTGAAATCATATGGCCGAAGGTCAATGACAACCGGCGTTAATCACATGAATTAAAAAATGACTCCCATATTCCACGACTTACCAGAGCTTTGTAAATATTTTTAATTACATTAGAGTATATTTCTACTTTTAAATCTTAAAATAGATAGACACAAAATCAGCGTCTAATAATAACCTTATAATGACTAACCCTATACTTTAAAACAAAAATTCCAAAACTAATAAAATGGGAACAATAATCAAACCAACGAAACTCCTAATGACACCCTCTAAACAGAATTATTTTGCATGACCTTAATTTGCCCGACAGATCCAAGGTAAAAATCAATAAAAGCTGTGGCACCCAAATGCAAACAACGAATGCATGTCGTCGAATTTCGTCGAGAGTGTTTGAGTAGTTGGGCTAAGAAGTAAGGAAAGTATGTTACAACGTTGCCATCTTATTCATCAGAAGGGTTATTTTCTGAATGGGATAAGTTAATGATAAACAGTCAGGTCTTTTTGAGAGTAGCAGTACTAGAATTCGCATTTAATAAAATAACAGTAAAAATTACATATTTAATTAAAAAAAAAACGGTCATTCGATTGGACTGTTTAAACATACGGGCATTCTTTCCCATAGGTGGCAACTATGCGATGACTTTCTTCCAGCAGCACAGCAAAGCCTTGAATAATTTATTTAACCTTTGTTTTTCCGTGTAAAAATTATAATACAAATAAATACTAAATAGGAATTACAAATCTGTGGGTAGAGAGCTTTAATTAAAAAAAAACATTCAAAATGGTCAAGTAGGAGCGGTTAGCGGATCGTAAGGAAAATTTCTCATTGTCGTTTAAATATATATATATATATATATATATATATATATATATATATATATATATATATATATATATATATATATATAGATTGCTGTCGCCTAGAATAGGCTAAATAATATTTATATTGTAAGTTGTCAGAAAAATAGAGTCGATATCATTAATATGGTATAATACCGAGTGTAATTCAATTTATATTTCAAAAATAGATCGTTTTAGGGCTTACCAACACCTTACATTTAAGCTCCTTTTAATTAATCAGTAAGCCCGTTTTTGAGGAGTGTCTTTAAACGACAATGGAATTTTCACCGACAAAGTATTCTCATAAATACAAATAGTTGACATTGTTTTAAACTCTGTTTTACAAGGATTAGAAAACAACGCGAACAGATGTTGGGTCGTATAATGTTCAGAAAGCTGTCGGTGTTTTCGAATTGCGTTTGGTATTTTGCAATCAAATTACATATGTGGATGGTTTCGTAATCAATGACATGACTAAGCATATTAAAATTCATAGCAATATGCATATAATGTAAACGGTTCAAAAATACCGCTCTTCAAACCTTGAAAATTGGGAACCCGGCAGATTTCATTGCTCTCTAAATCGAGGTATAAACACTTTCCTCGTTTTTGGCGACAAAAGGGGGAGGCTTGACAAAAATTTGAAAGGGCTATACATCGAGCGGCATAACAGCATAATGGTTCACTTGTATATATAAGACATGAAATTGGGCATACAAAATAAGTACTTTCTAAACACAATTTTAAGGATAGTGAGCCGCTTTAAATTTGCCCCAGCCAGCGGCACTCTTTTCCTTTTAATTTTATTCATAACATGCTTCTCGTTCCTGTGTGTATTTTTGGATGCTGAACTGCAAGTGCTACTAAAAGTAAACATTTTACTATGGGAAGCCCGTAAAAACCAAGATGACGGCGGATAAAATCAAACAATTAATGTTATTGATTATTATTGATTGATATCAAAATGGCGAATGGGCAATATAAATTAAGGTTTTATTGCTGTGTAGTTTATTAATAATTATTTATATATAATTTCATGTGTGGCAGCAGAATTGTTGTAGAGGAGAAGTCAATCCATAAACAAATCTTAAAAACTAAAACTAATATTATTTAAGTTACAGCCTTATAAATGGCAAAATTACCAATCTTTACAACACTAATTTTCTGACACAATTTGGAAATTCATAAAAATGGATAGTTAAAATTTATAAACACTACAGGGTGTCCAAATTTCGATGCTCTCACGGGGTAACTCGGCTATTTGAAAAGATATAGACTTGCGGTTTTCGCAACACTGTGCTCGATTTTTGTGAAACTAAAAATGTCGTAAACAAAAATTTCGCAGCCCGCTTTGTTTCTGAGATACAGGGTGATTTTGAAAATACTGCATTTTGGAACCCCCTCTCGTAGCTCGCTTACCGTTTGAAATATCAAAAAGGTAAAAACTGCTTATTACGCAGTTTTTTTACGTAGAATCCAGTGGCGTACCCCATCGTCTCTTCCCAGTCGGTCCTTTCTAACAAAGTTATAGCCCTCAATTTGATGTCGCAAACTATCGTTATCAGCAGTTAGCCATGTCTCGCTCAATCCCAAAATATAATCTGTAATATAATTACGAATTCATGAAAACCAGTATTGATTGAACGAATATTGAGGTGACCTCCTGAAAACTTATTATTATTATGAAGAAAGGGATGAGTCTTAAGACTGAATTGGTCATTTCTAATGATAGCATCCATTGAGATAAACAAAACAAATAATATGTGCCCCATTCACCGACAATACCCAACCTCCCATGCCAACAAAAAAACATATTTAACCGTACTTGCGAAAATTATAAATATACGTATATAACCACATAAAAATTGTAGTATAATAAAGTAAAGTCCAAAATAAGGAGTGAACGTTAACAAGAGAAGAAAAAATACAATAAAAGTGCCTTAGCTGATGAGTCAGAGATATATGATTCAATAGCAAACAACTAATATTGAAAAGACCATTATAAATTTAAAATTACAACATAAGGTTTAGACATTTATTATAAATTCCGGTGTGCAAAACATATTTATATTATTTTTTTAATACACCATTTGAGAGTTTCTAATGATAAATTATAATTATATATTTTATAAACTCTTTTACGTACCCGTATTTAAACTTTTACGTATACCCGTACAAAAAGAATAACTATGGTTATTAAAAGAGGGATATTCTGACTCTTTATTAAAAAAAAGATTTACTTATGGAACTTTGGTAAAACTCTCATTTTGTAAAGTAATCCTTTCTGTGTCTACTAGAAACAAAAGTTCATAACCATAAAAAATGGTTTGTTTAGTAAAAAATCAAGTAGTCAAGTAAAGTAGATTTATTCCAATATTTAGAAATACTGAAGCAGAGACCCAGCATTCTTTTCATGATTTCCAAATACAAAATTACGCCAACTCACGCAGTTATATGTATACTAAAATAAATGAATAAAACCACACGTTTTACTTAGTCACTGTACCAAATGTGCAGTTGATTTCTTGCTTACTCCATTAAGTTTAAATTATTTTGCAAAAAATCGTTGCTCTGAATTAAGTTCTGTTTGCTTTACGTAAATACCCCAAAATTTGCCCGAGAGATATATTATTTTTAAATCGGTGTTATTAAGCCTTTCAAAACTGTCTTCTACCACATGTATCATTCTATTTCTATTTTAAAATTTATTGGGTAACCTTGACGCCAGTTTTTAACTAGCATGGATCTCTAATACCAATTTAATAAAGTACTTAGAATGTTTATTTATATTACAGCTCTTTGAACTTTGGAGAATATGTTATTTTTGTTACCGTTCCTGTATAAATATTTATTTAAAATAAATGCCGTTCTTAGGAGTGGCGCATCCATGATCTGGAGTAAATGAGAGTATAAATTTTCAGTAACTTCCTCAAATAGATTACTTTATTATATGGTAAATAAAATCATTCAAAATAGTATTTACATTTTAATTAGTCTAAGTACATTTTGGTTAAAAAAAACTTAGAGCCCTGAAGAAAAAATAAATTATTTCGGAAGCTTGGCTTATTAAAACATAAAAAATATAATATAACCTTTCTGGCCGAATCCCCATTATTTATTCCTATATATAAGGTGATTCCCAAACATGCGATAAAAATTCAACGGGTGATTTTTTAGGTATTTTTTATGAAGTTTATATAAACATTTGCCGAACAGTGCTTCCTAAGAGAGCTACGCCCGGGCCCCTTCAAATAGGGCAACTTGAAGACGGTTTTTCCTATATACTACATAAACTTTTGCGGTTGAATTCAAAATTTCAAAATTTTAATCAGAAGTGTACTATACTGGAGGGGTCAAGGGTAAAAATAACCCCATTTTTTAATGGTACTTTTTACCATAACCGAAGGATTTTTACGTAAGATACTCTTGGTTCATATCGATAGAGCTAATCGTTTTTGAGAAAATTGCAAATTTCTATATGCACCGGAGAACGTTACTGAACTTTTAAGACGCTAGGTGAAGCTGCTGAGCACTTTACCAAAACTTAGTAAGCATGTGGTAGATTTCGTCAATCTAAACAATTTTGTTCCTGTGAAGGCATATTAATAAATTATTCGTTCTCGAGATACACGGTAGAAGAAAAATAATATTTTAAATAAAATTTCATTCCCTGCATCCCAAGAATGTAGCCTAAATAAAAATATGTCGTACCACTCTGAGTTTACCAAGTGCAAACACAATTCAAAATTCGTTTTTATCTTTTATTAACATTCCGAAAAAATGGCAATTTTTTTAAATCGCAGCAGGCTAGTTCAGATATCGAAAAGAAAATTATGGAACGAACGCTTTCACGGCAATGGTCCATTAAGAAATCGTGGTTCTTGGGATTAGACCATATCAAATTGAAACTAATATCCGACGTTTCGCCTTCGATTACACGAGGCATCTTTAGCCGACGACATCTGAACTATTAAAGTTTCATATAGGTTTGAAAATTTCGATAGATTCCCTAATCTTACGTTTATAAAATCTTGGGACCGACTGAATCTCCCCGAGCTCATTCAGTGCTCAGATCTCGTGAAGTAATGAACCCTGAAGATGCCTCGTGCGATCTAGAGCAAACCGTCGGATAGGAATTCCAATTTGACACGGTCTAATCCCAAGAACCATGATTTTTTAAGAAAATAAAATCAGTTTAAATGTGGGGGTCATTTGAATACGTATCGTAATTTGTCATTTTGTATCTATCAACTTTGTTTAAACCAATTGCGTTGTGTTCTCTACTTAACAATTAACATTTTGCTCGTAAAGTTCTTTACTACAAATCGCTACGAACTAAGAAATACATTTCATGTATGGACTTGCTGATGGCAGTTCGTTAGAGGCTAGGTGATTGTACATTGATCGATATCCTAACCGTAATGTTCCTGATAAAAGAATATTCCAATGTATTCATGAACATTTTCATGAAACAGGTGCATTCAAACAAAGAGGTGGATCAGGAAGACCAGTGACAGCAAGAACTGTAGAAATCGAAGAACATGTTCTGAACATCCGGGTAGTTCTACTAGAAAATTGCAAATGCTTTCAGTGTAAGTAATAAGATTGTGTGGAAAATTCTCAAGGATTCTGATTTTCTTCACGTATTGCATTTTGTCAATGTCATTTGCACCTATTGGTTCAAATCCCTGAACTTTTCTTGATTCTTTTTACTGATAAAGCGCATTTCTCAAGAAATGCAATAATTCATTTTCATAACGAGCATTTATGGGCTGACAAAAATCCACATGAGGTTTCTAAAGATAATATTAGCATCAGATTTGATTGAATGTGTGGGTTGCAATTGTTGGTGACTGGCTAATTGGACCGGTATTTCTACCAGAAAGATTCACCAGCGGGGTGTATAAACACTTTTTAAAATAAATGCTACCTAACTTTCTGAAGGATGTACCATTGGCAACGAGAAATAAAATGTGGTTTGTACACGATGGTGCAACGGCGCATTTTACTGTGGCTGGTCGTGATTTTCTAACAGCAACATATGGAGATCGCTGGATTGATCGGGTGGACTACACTTATGGCCTGCTTGGTCCTCGGATTTAAGCACCATAGATTATTTGCTGTGGGGCCATCTTTACCAAAACTTAGTCATTAGTCTACGTTACTTCAATCAAAAATGTGCAAGATTTGAGAAATCGAATAATTGCAGAGACTAACAAACAACCCTGCCGTATTTCAAAGAGTTCGTCAGTCAATGAGGAAAAGATTAGATTCATGTATAACTTCAAGCTTTAACGTTAAGCGAAATTTACACTCTATACGTCAGTGCGAGTGTTATAGCGGCATTTTCGCTGAGACAAATACAAGTTGTTGACTGGTGGAAAGTAGTGTCTTTGTACACAGGTCTTGTATGTCATAACGGTTGAATTGTTGGTGATTGCGAACGAAAATGCGGAATAAATGTAGGAGGTGCACGAAGGGAGTACTCACTTTTGGGCGAATGTTGCCATCACAACTGATGCTACATCGGTTTTGGCGATGCCTCATCCTAACCCTTTGGAAGTGGGAGTGGTGTATACAACTATTGGCGAGTTTGGTATAAAACCAAAACTACACTACATTTCAACTAATTTTAATAATATGGCGTTATTTTTATATTTGTTTATCTCCACATTTTCTATTAAAATTTTATTTTTATTCTACATGTAAAAGTTAAAGTTCTCATTAAAACTATGTTTTTCCTGATATGAATGTTACCTTTATATTTTCTGTAACTAAATGTATGCTCATTAATAATAATAAAGGTTTTTATCTAACTTGTAAACACTGGATTTATTCTATTTTTTGATTATCGTCTTATATTGTTTTTATATATCTACCAAGGCTGTTGTTGTTCCTAAAAGCAACAGTTGCACCTCTATTTTTAAAACGTTAGCAACATTGATGTTGTTTTTCCTGTATAAGTATGATATTATTTTCCTTGAACTTATTAGCAGGACCGACTAACTGTAATATTTTTCACATTGGTTTTTTTTACTATTATGTCTGTGAGATTTTCATAAGAGGTATGTTGACCAATTTATGAACAAAATTATATTCTGATATTTTATGTGAAAATTTGAAACTCGTGTTTATTATTCTGAATAGTTAGGGTTAAGCCTAAGAAATTTATTTCTTTATTATTTGCTGATTCAACTACAAAATTTATATTTTTTAGACTATGTAAATAATCTAAAAATGATTTTAAATATCTGTCAGTATCAGTAAAATATGCTAATGTATCATGAGCATGCATACCAATAAATTAAATTTTTGTTAAGAGAAAATTCACAAATTTTTATTTCTAAATGGTTCTAAATAGCTCGGCTGAAATTGGACTTAAAGAGCTTCCCATTATCAAATTTTCTTTACTTATGTAAATAGTCTCGTAAACTTATAATAATTTTGTTTTACACAGGTTGAGATGGCTTATAAGATTTCTTATTTATAAATTGGACCCGTCGTTATGAATCTTTACTTTTATTAGGAATAATGAAGTGTGACCTAATTTAGTTCCACACAAAGTCATTTAGTAAACCACATACAGGGTGTCGCAAAAGGTCCTACCAATAATTTAGGGATACATAGAATTGATTAAAATATCGCGATTTAGCTATACCTGCCTTAGTCTAAAAGTTAATATTAAGAAAGGTACAGGCTGATTAAGTTAAAATTTTATTTTCGAATTTTTAAAATAATATCCCTGGTTTTTGAAATATTAAAGTCAAAATTGGTGATAACGGATTTTTTATAGCCAGGCCAATTTTCATGGCCACCTCGGTCTCCTGACCTCAATCCCTTAAAAAAAATTTTATGGGGTCATCTGAAAGGTCCTGTGTACTCTACTCCTGTTGAAGCTAGAGAAGAATTACCAGAAAGAATTATTACCCATAGAAGGACAATAAGGAATAATCATACTTTATTATTTCAAGTTCAAAGGGCAAATTTTGATAAATTAAGAAAATGTATAGCTGTACGGGGAGTATACATTGAAAATGTCTCAGATTGAAATTATTTTTTACCTCTTGATATTAATTTTGTTTTAATTAATGACATTTTCGGGTTGTTAGTATTATAAATTAGTTGTTTAACACCTTGTATTAAGAAAAATAAATATAAAAGAACATTTCTTTAAAGAAGCTTTCATTTATAAACTACTGAACTGAAATTTAAAAAATAATTTAACTTACCTACATTAACACAAAACATTTGAAAATTTTAAGGCGTGAGACAACATCTCAGTTGAAATAAAACCTCAAGCTTTTAAGTAAATAAAAGATTGAGGCTTTATTTCCATTGTAGTGTCGTCTCATGCCTCAAGCTTTTATTTTCTTAAAAGCTTGAGGCTTTTGTGTTTATGTACCTAGATTAAGTTATTTTTGAATTTTCAGTTCAATAGTTTACAAATGAAAGCTTTTTAAAAAATGTATTTTACATTTGTTTTATTTTGAACTTTTTAGCATTATTTGTTATTTAAGCTGTATAGAATATTCACGATTGAACACCACAATATTGTAAACTCATCGGGTTTATGTATGTATGCCATATGTCAGTTAATTTCGCCAACGAAAAACGTTTTGTACTAGCATTATTTTTACGAACACTGTATAAACCAATCACGAGTTGACACTATAATATTGTATTTTCATCGGGTTCTGATAACAGGAATTGTTGTTTACGTTTATAATATTTTTCACTTTTTTTTTATAACAAATTTTAGTCAATTCCGTTAACGGGAAATGCTTCAAAAGTTACTTGCAAGATTTGACGTAAACATACTAACTAACTGACATACGAGTGAAGGTAAACAAAAGCTTTTAATAAATGGTTGAGAAATAAAGTTTATGTTTCTTTGCGACAGATGCGTTAACTTCAATTGTTTCTTTTTTGAGAGACGCCTACTTTATAAAAAAAGATAAAACTCCGAAAATCCTAAATTTGAATACATGGGGTTGCATCAAGTAATAAAACCGCAAATATCTCGTAAACGGTGAACTTTAGGTAGATTTATTAAGTATAGCTTTTTTTGAAAGAAAAGACAGTCGAACCCGTTACGTACAGTAACAAAAGTTACAATTTTTTTAAGAACAAAAAGTAGCGCTCGTAGCGCCCTCTACAAGTTACATTAAAATTGAAGGCGTATTACTATTACTCGCTATAAAAAAATCCGTTATCACCAATTTCACCTTATTATCTCAAAAACTAGGGATATTATTTAAAAAAATCGAAAATAAAATTTTTAATTGATTCCTTAATATTAACTTTTGGAGTTAGGCAAGTATGGCTAAATCGCGATATTTTAATCGAATATGTATTCCTAAATTTTTGGTAGGTCCTTTTGGGACACACTTTACATATACTGTATTTTTAAACATATTTAGTGTGCGCAATTTTTTTTGTTCCGTCTTATTGGATTTACACAAATATTTTACCAGTTTCTACTTCTGCCACACTTGATTTTTGGTCATCATTTAAAATAAATTGAATAAGCAGTTTTCACACTGATTTTTTTAAGACCGCCATTTTGGTCAGTCGACGCGTCGTGTTGAATTCCTATCACATATCACATTTAATTTTTGTGCAAAATTTGAATAAGAATTTTTTCATTGATTTTTTAAAGATTTTATTTGGTCGCCACTATTTCGCCATCTTGAATTTTTCGCAAAATTTTACTAGTTTACCTTATATAAATTTAATGCTTGCACAAAATTTGAAATTAATCTAATAATTATTTTTTTTTAGGCTGATTCTTTTAATATTTTATTAGGCCGCCATTTTGGATTCGTATCAAAATGTTACCACTTCATTTCTATGTAGCACTGGATTTTGGGTAAAGTTCCAGATAAATTGGATTAGCAGTTTTTTAGTTATATACATATATTTCACTAGGCCACCATTTTATTTCGGCACATTCGATTTTTACCAAAATATTACGAGGTCTTCCCTTAATTTTTAACCAAAATTTTAAGTCAATCGGGTAAGTAATTTTTGTTAGCTATGCCGAGAACAGAGACACAGGCATGCCGACGGAATTAAAAAACATGTTTTTTTGACATCTATGGAAGTAGGAATTCAAAATGGCAAATATGATCAAAATGACTGAATTAAAATGTCATATGACAAAACGACCGTTATATATAACTTATTTTCAGTATGTTTGAGATATCGAAAACTGCTTCTGTATTCCCAAAATGTGTTCAAAACATTTGTATTAAAGCCAACATATATAATAGCATTTAGAGAAAAAATGTTATAAGCTCGAGAAAGTAAAATATTTTCGCTTTTAATCCGTTTAATTTGGAATTTTTAGATTTTCAGGACTTCGGAACATCAAAATTCCTCCTTTTCTTGTGTATATTATATTTTATTATTATTCTGTCCTCACAACTTTTCAGGTTATTTAACAAGAATAAATAAATTTTCTAAAACAACGTTTATTTATAAACTATGTAACTTAACTCAGTAAAGTGCTTTCTATTTCCACTAGGTATTTTGCCTAGAAATGAAACATTAAAAAATGTCTATTCCCACATATGTTTTTATACTGAATAAAAAACGAATTTTATTAATATAGAACGTACACTCGAATGTACACATATCCGAATTCCTGATATCACACTAAGAGTAAATAAGATAAAAATATTTGACTAAGTTTTAACGTAGTAATGGGCGCACTAGCAATTATTAACCTTTCCGAAGATAAGCTGTATCCTAGAAACAAAACACATAACTTTTTCTATGCAACAAAACTGATTATTATATAGCTAGAACGAAACACATTACGAAAATATTAACGTATTAGTTAACAATTATTCAAGACTGTTCTACGAATAAAACTGGCATTTGTTCTCAGAACTGTCCTGTTTATCAGTGGAGGACATATATATATATATATATATATATATATATATATATATATATATATATATATATATATATATATATATATATATATATATATATATATATATATATATATATATATATATATATATATATATATATATATATATATATATATATATATATATATATATATATATATATATATATATATATATATATATATATATATATATATATATATATATATATTATAACAAATTTATGTATAATTATTTAGTTTATAGTAACACTAAGACAATTACAAAATTTGGCTAGTTATATAGTTACTGATTTTCACACAGTGTTCTATCACCATCCTGTCGAATAACTCTACGAGTTGGATCTTTTCAAATTTACATATCATACACTTTATAAAAGAAAGTTAATAGAATCTTTATTAATAGGGTGTTACTATTGAAAGTGACATATTTTGAATATATAATCAGTTTTAGTTCATAAGATACTGGCCTTCTTTATTAATGAAATAACAATTTTTTCATTTACAATAAAATATTGTTTTTTTGGTTTCTTCTTTCAGTCCATTTCACTCCCATGAATTATGATAAACATATTTACTCTCTTCTTTCTTGTAAATATCAATCTAAGACTTTGAGAACACTTGAACTATTAGAAAGTTTCAGTTGACATAACTTTTTGTTTTAATCTCTCCAAGCTGCCTTTCTTTATGTTTGCTATGGAATGTTGGTATGGAATGTTAAACAGACATTTTGCTGATGGTTTTTCATTATTTTAAGCCCATTAGTAATCTGAAACAAAATTGAACATTATAACTTTGCAGTTAAATATAACCTTTAAAATATCAAGACTTTTATGTAAATTACATTTTACATACCTCAATATGTTTTATTCATAATTCATTGGATTACATTTTGTAAAGTATTTTCAACTTCTCTAAATTAAGACCAAAGAAATTTGTTTTTCCTTTGTTTATAAATATTCGGAATTTGCCTGCCTTTCTCTTCTGTCACTATGGTTTCATTGGTTTTTTATTTTTCAGCATTCAGCCAGCAGTGTCTGATTTTTCATTTAAGTCATAATTTTGGTTCTGCTCAGGAGCAACTCGCCAGCTGTATTCGGGGACACCGAATGTTATCGGGTTCTTACTCCCTGCTACTAGTGGCGTCAGCAGTGAACTCCACTGTAATTATTATTTTATTTTATGGCATTAGGTTGACATAAGTCTGAAGTGAGGAAGAATGATGGAGGGGAATGTCAAACTTCTTTGAATTTTCTGGAACTGATTTTCTCGTCCCTTTCTATTGGCTCTCCTTAGAGATGCAACATGTGTCCGGCTTTATAAAAGTGCCTTAATGGACCAATTTTTTAAAGTACTGAGAGTATGCCATAAGTAAATTATTTTAAAGTGCAGTGCTGTTGAAAGCCTAAGGCCTATTTATGGACATCATCTGGCCATAAATTTTGGTCACGTTTTTTTTGGTTCCACATTTGATCAACCACGTGGTAAGCCGAATTTCAATTTAGTTTCCTACTGTGAGCTAATTTGCAATTATCTATTATAAACAGAATGGCGTCCTGAATTTTGTTTTTGGCTGTCGGTCTTCGAGAAGCCTTTCTAGATGTCTGGAAATTTCCTTTATTGGTGACCGTTGACGTCGAAGGAACCCTCTAGATGACTAGAGGTAAGGCAATGTCTTTGAATAGTTGTGTTGTAAATAACTTGTTTTTGCACATTCCAAGTCGATTTTATTTTAAGACAAACAATTGTTTGTAGGGTTTCAGGTTAAGAATTCAAGATATGGTTTTGTGATATAGTTACAAGTTTATGGTGTAATTTTTGGGGTACATAAACCAAGAGTTCTACAATGGTTTTGGAGTTTCTTCCTGTAAGAGTACAAGGAATTAATTCTTAATTTTTATATTTATAAATTTTATATAAGGTAGCAGAAAGGAAGTAAGTAACCTATTTTTTGTAAAACACCCTTGGCGAAACACTTTATATTTTTATAACTTTTTTTCCTTGCGGCAGTGTGGTAAGAGAAAATTCATGAATTTTTGATTCCCTGTGCGCTATTTAATTTAATTTTCATATTTACATATTTGCGACATGATATTTCGCCAGATGTTCATAGGTTGATGATATAATGGTAATAACGTTCTTTTTTGATTTATTTTTTTATATCTTCATGTTAATTGAATTTTTGAATGTAAGCTAAATTTCACATGTCAAAAACTATTTTATAAAACAACTTTTTAAAAAAAACAAAAGATCAAGGTGATCATTAAAATTTGA
Source organism: Kuschelorhynchus macadamiae (assembly GCA_030620095.1). Lineage (NCBI taxonomy): Eukaryota > Metazoa > Arthropoda > Insecta > Coleoptera > Curculionidae > Kuschelorhynchus > Kuschelorhynchus macadamiae. The sequence continues at coordinate 8,586 of JAUTXW010003662.1, read as the reverse complement.
CAGTCTGCACTTTATATAGTGTTTTATTAAAAAGGCCTCCAAATCTTTATTTTGTCTGCATTTAAATATCAATATAGATTTATTCCTAATTGAGTCACAGTCAATTAGGTGGCGCCCATTTTAATTTCGAAAGGTGTACCCGAGAACCTGCAACCTACAGCTCTCCGAAAAGATGACTGGCTGCCGTTCGCATGTATTGGTAAGTTCATAGGGACTTTATGCCATACAAAAGTTGCGCCCAACGTGTCAGGCTCGAGTACATATATTTCTTTTCATGAAAATTGGAGTGGTGGCTCAATAAATTTTTGTTATTACCATATCAACCTTCTGAATTACTTACAGATATTTTGTTTATTATTTCATGTTCATTTAAACTGGTTTTTGACTCTAAAAATATTTACCCGAACTATATTTAAGTGTGGTTTTGATCTAAATTATCTTGAATTTTTAAAGGGACAGATTCAGATTAGGGTTAATACAGTATAGCTTTTGTTCAGATAATGATATTTGTTTTATGCTATAGCTTGCATAATTAGGATTAATCTCTGACAAAATTTGGCACTTATTTTGATATCTGACTATATTTTAGAAAACTATTTTTATTAAAGTGTAAGGGCAAAAATGTTTATTATATTGTCAATGAGATTTCTTATATTGGTTGGATATACTTTGGATATCTTATTGTTGACAACATTTAAATTATCTATTGGAGACAATAAACTACTGGTTTCATTTTTTTGAATATTTGTCAGGATAGAATAATTTAAGTATCAGTTAACACATACAGGATAGTGAAGAGGTCTTATATTTTGAATAATTTTAGTGAATTTTGAGCACACTTTTGGCTTTGTCTAATAACATAAACTTTCTTGTATTATCAGTCAAACCTTTCAAATATCTTTTTAAGTTTCATTTAAGTTTCTTATAACCTATTTAGCCATGGAAGAATCATATAAACCTAATCATCTTCTAGATTTTGAATTAGATTATGAACTTAAAATTAGATTAGTTGTCACACAACGAAATGTAGCTGATAAAAGAAAAATGTTAACTACTTTACTTCATAAAGAAAAAGAATCAAAGAAAACTCAAATATCAAATCTTATAGTTGAAACCTTAGATTTTGAGTTAGAAAAAAGTGAAATAGATAAATCTATTAAGTCAATTTCAGACATTATTTCAGATTTCGAAGGAAGTGCTTCAGTATTTTTACGTATGACATCCCGCTTGATTCATGTTTTAAATAGAGTGCGTAGGTTACATGTATGTAGTGACCAAGATCTCTTTAAGCAAGAATCTTTTGCAACGTGTCTTGCTCTAGAAGCAGACCTATATGACAAAATTAGTAAAGACCCAGATCCAAGTCAACCTAGTACTTCTAGTTCGTCTCAACAACCAATTATTCATATTCCACCCCCTATTGTTAACTGTTCTGGTAATATTCCTGCCATTGCAGATTGGCAAGTAAAATTTAATGGAGATGGTAAAAATCTATATAACTTTTTAGAGCGTATTACATAATTAGCACAATCTCGTAAAGTTGAGGATAAAGACTTATTCAATTCTGCCGCTGAACTTTTTATAGGGGATGTCTTTATTTGGTATAAAAGTATTAAATGTTCTGTTGATAGTTGGCAGTCATTAGTTTCTCGTTTAAAGAAAGACTTTCTTCATTCAGATGTTGAGGATGACCTTTGGGAGCAAATTAAACATAGGAAAGAGAAACCTACAGAGTCTGTAGCTGTTTATGTTGCACACATGCAAATTTTATTTTCTCGCTTGTCACACCCTCCAGCAGAAGTAACTCGAATTAAGCATATTAGAAAAAATCTTTTATCTGATTACATAACTCCTTTCTTTGACTGAAATTAATAGTGTGAATGATTTGTTGACACTTTGTTGGAAATTAGAAGAGGCTAATTATTTAAAAAATAAAAATCATTCAGTAAATCTAATAAATAATTTTGAGATTGGAGAATCATCTAACAGTAGTACATTTATACCTTATTCTAATTACCATAATAAAAATTCAAATTATAATCCTAATAGATTTAATAAACATTTTAATAACCACAAGGGAAGCAATGTTTCGGACAATAAAAATAATCATTTTACTAAGTTTTCAAATAAAAATTTTAAAGATAAAAAAAATTGGAACAGTTCTAATTTCAATAAACCGGCAGATAGTGGTAGTAATGCCTCAGTCAGTAGTAATTGTGGCCCTAGTAAGTTTAGCGATGCAAATATTTCCAAAAATCAAAATAAAATTACTTGCTGGAATTGTGACATGCCGAATCATTTTTATGATAGTTGTACTTTAAAAAGTAAAATATTTTGTTTTAAGTGTGGTTTGAAAAATGTTAAAACTAATACTTGCCGAAAGTGTTCAAAAAACTAAATCAAGTGCAACAGAGAGGCAGTTGTACCATGTCAGATAAAAAGTCCTCACTTTGTATAAAATTTTCTCGTAATAGTACTCAGTGGAAGAATTGTCTCAAATTTGTTTCAGATTTTTATAAAACTTATCCTAAAAATGAATTGTCTCCACTTTTTATAAAAAAACGTTTAGATAACCGCCCTTACATTTCTGTTAAGTTATTTGATCAAGATATTACCCTTTTACTTGATTCAGGTGCCATAGCCTCACTTGTAGGTCTAAAGGGCTTAGACATGTTGGAAAATTTTAATTTAAAGGTCTACCCCACAAATGTAAAAAATATTAGTACTGCTGATGGAACACAACAAGTTGTTAAGGGCTTAGTTGATCTACCAATTGTGGTTGGTAACATTTGTCAGGTCACTACAGCTCTTGTAGTTCCTTCACTACCCCATTATTTTATTTTTGGATGCGACTTTGCAAATCAGTTTAAAATTGCTGTTGATTTTAAAAATAATTCATGGCAAATTGAAAGTAATCTAGTTTCTGAGATTAAAACTACTGATCATTTTTCAAGTAGTAAATTTAACCCATTATGCACTTTAGATAGTCTCACTAGTTTAGAAAGGTCTCAAGCCAAAAAAAGTGATTTCTTCTTTTGGTGAAATTAATAGCGAAGAACGTCTTGGTAGAACAAATAAACTAACTTTAACTATTGACACAGGTGATGCTAAACCATTTCATAAGAAACCTTATCCTATGTCACCATATATGTCACAAATTTTAAATAAAGAAATAGATGAGATGTTAAAGTTAGGTGTGATAGAACCTTCACACAGTCCTTGGTCATCTCCAGTTCTTCTAGTTAAAAAGTCTAGTGGTGAATATAGATTTTGTGTAGACCTACGTGGCGTCAATGAACTAACTCGTTTTGATAGTTATTGTCTTCCTAGTATAGATAGAATTTTAAATTCTCTGTGTAATGCCAAATACATTTCTTCAATAGATCTTCGCAAAGCTTTTTGGCAAATACCTCTAGACGATGAGTCAAAGGACAAAACTTCATTCAATGTCGTAGGACGTGGTTCTTTTGGATGTTGTGTTGTGCTCTTCGGACTGTGTAATGCTGCACAGATGCAACAACACTTAGTTGATGCAATATTTGGCCCTCAATTTGAACCTTTTTTCTTTACCTATTTGGATGATATTTTGGTTTGTAGTCCTGATTTTGAACATCATACAAAGCTTTTAGCAGAGATTAGGGATAAATTAAAAGAAGCAAACCTTACTGTTAATTTGGAAAAGTGTGAATTCTTCAAAACTTCTTTTAAGTTTTTGGGTTATATAGTAGGATCTAACAGCTTGCGTACTGATCCCGAGAAGGTGTCAGCAATGGTAAATTATCCTCGTCCAAAGACTGCCACAGAGGTCAAGAGATTTATTGGCCTATGTTCCTGGTACAGGCGTTTCATAAAGGATTTTTCTACTTTAGTATCCCCAATTAATGATTTGTTAAAGGGACGTAGGAAATTCCAGCCTATTACTTGGACAGATCCTGCCGAAACTTCTTTTATAAAGATCAAAAAGTTATTGATTTCAGCTCCAATCTTGACCCAACCAGATTTTTCACAACCTTTTGTTATTCAGTCTGATGCTAGTAATACTGGTTTAGGAGGATGTCTTACTTAAGAAATTGATGGCGAAGAACATGTCATAGCTTTTGTTAGTAGATCACTTTCCAGGGCAGAGATAAATTATTCAGTTGTAGAAAGGGAATGTCTTGCTTTAATATTTTGTATAGAGAAATTTAGAATGTGGATTGAGGGAGCACCTAAATTTAAAGTCATTACTGCCTGTTATTCTCCACTTTGGCTTAACAACCTCAAGAATCCCACAGGAAAGTTATCTCGTTGGTCAGTTAGACTCAGACAACATAATTTTGATCTTGTCCATAGGAAAGGTGTGGATAATGTTATACCAGATGCCCTTTCTCGTATCCATTCTAATATGGAAAATAATGAAGTTAATAGTTTGCGATGTATTTCTGTTTTGAACCCTTTTAGTGTTGATAGTGATCGTATTGATCCCTGGTATAATAACCTTCGAGAGAAAATTCTTCAGACACCTGAAAACTATCCACAGTGGAAGGTTGAAGATGATTTTATCTTTAAATTTGTACCAGATACTATGCCAATGAATTCTAATCTTCCAGAATGGAAACTGGTAGTTCCATCATCTCAAGTGAATGAAGTCATTGAGCATTGTCACTCTCCACCAACTTCAGGACATTTTGGCTTTTACAAAACCCTAAATCGGATTCAGGAATTTTATTTTTGGCCTCAAATGCGGCGTCATGTTTTAAAATTTGTAAAATCCTGTTTAGTTTGTTGATCGCAAAAGGCTCCAAATACTGCTCGCATGGGTCTAATGGGTAGAGAGAAAGATGTTAATCTTCCTTTCGAATGCATAGCTATTGATCTTATGGGCCCTTTTCCTAGATCAAAGAAAGGACATAAATGGCTACTAGTAGTAGAAGATTGGTTTTCTAAATACACTATTTTATATCCATTGCGAACCTCTAAATCTCATCAAATAGAAAACATTTTAGAAAATCAAATTTTATTAGTTTTTGGATGTCCACAAATTATTATATGTGACAATGGTTCTCAGTTTATTTCAAAAACTTTTAAAAGTCTCTGTAAGAAGTATGAAATTAAAATTTGGTATAATGCTCTTTATTCAGCTCAGTGTAATTTTGTTGATAGGAATAAGAGAACAGTAGGTACTGCCATTAGGAGTTATGTTACTGAACATAATCAGTGGGACATAGAGTTACCAAAAATTCAACGAGCTATTAACACTTCTAAGCAGGAAGTTACTCAGTTTACACCAGCTTTTCTTGTTTTTGGTCGACACCCACCGTTATCAGGCAAATTTTATTCAGATCATAACGAACAACATAGAGATTTTGAAATAACTCCTGGTGACAGGGATACTTATGATTCGAACCTTCAGAATCTCAGAGATATTTTTATTGATGTTAGGAAGAGAATTCATTTAGCTCATGAGCGTAACTCTAAAGCATACAATCTTAGAAAGAGGGATTTTTCTTTTAATGTTGGCGATTATGTATGGCATAGAAACAAAATATTGTCAAGTGCAGCTGATCAGTTAAGTGCAAAGTTAGCTCCAAAATATATTCTTTGTGTAGTACATAAAAAGATATCAAAGTTAGTTTATGTATTAAAAAATATAGATGGTTCAAAGGCCGGAAGATGGCACATTAAAGATCTTAAAGTTTATACAGGGGTAGACATAGATTCATCTAGTTCTGTTTCTGACAATTCCGATTAAGTATTTATTTTATTGAGATTAAGGACCTAAATTGTTCATTAGATTTGTACAGCTTTTCCTTATTTCTCAATAATTTTGTTTTTGAATCTCTTGGTATTTTTTGACAAATTTATTTAGAGCTATGAAAGCATATTTTGGATTTGTCCATTTTTGAGTTTGTCGGGTATTGAAGTATATATGGTTGCTAATGGCCTATGCACCATATAATATTTTGAGTTTTTTTAGAGAATTTGGCACAATGCATTTTCAACATTAGAGTTTGAGAAACATTGTATGTAAGTGTCTGATCAACACTTCCATATTTTCGTGATATTGACTTATATTGTTTTGACAAAGGTATACCGGTATACGATATTATAAAGTTGTTTATATTACTGTACGATAATGTCAGTAACTGATTTATTCATTTTTCTTGTTTTGCTTTTGGGTTGTATTTTGATAAATGCCCAAGTGAAATTTGGGAAGGTGCTAAGTTGCATAGATTGTGAGCTCCTTTCTTGTATCGATACAGTACCTCTGTATATTATTTTCAGTTATATTTTGCCTAAACTATCCTAATATAGGAAGGCTATTTTGTATTATTGAGTCGTAGCTCGGACCTTTTAGTGTCATTTGTTTAGAGGGCAATGGCATAAGATGATTTGGTTTAGGATAGTTTAATAAGTTTGTTTTAGGATTGCCTGTCGCAAACAAATTTGTGTTTATGTTTTATATAAAACATATTGCAGTTCAGAATGACTCTTGGCTTGAATTACTTTTATTTGATTATGTAACTCAAGAGTCGAAACCTATTTTTGTCGATAACCTGACTATTAAGTGTCTAGGATATCCTCATTTGTCGCTATGAGACAATTGTGTCAGTATGACATTAATTACATTTGAATGTAAACTGTGATTTTTGGCTTCTGAGTTGTTTGGTTTCGATTTATACTTATAGTGACTTTTACCTATTATGACTTTTACTGATTGTGTCCTTACTGATTTTGACTCCTTTTATTAAGGCGAGTGATACACGAAGCTATCAAACCAAAAATTATCTCAGAAGACCTTTTATCCAAAAATTACTGATATTTAGTATAATTTGTGATCGTTGTATTTCAATAGTATCATAAGGGTTAATATTTTATTTTTAGTGTACAGACTTTAAGCTCTGTTTAAATAGCCTATCGAGAGAGTCTATTTTTTTTCGGAGGGGGGTAGTATAACATTTTCAAATTTATGTATAATTATTTAGTTTATAGTAACACTAAGACAATTACAAAATTTGGCTAGTTATATAGTTACTGATTTTCACACAGTGTTCTATCACCATCCTGCCGAATAACTCTACGAGTTGGATTTTTCAAAATTTACATATCATACACTTTATAAAAGAAAGTTAATAGAATCTTTATTAATAGGGTGTTACTATTGAAAGTGACATATTTTGAATATATAATCAGTTTTAGTTCAGCCTTCTTTATTAATGAAATAACAATTTTTTCATTTACAATAAAATATTTTGTTTTTTTGGTTTCTTCTTTCAGTCCATTTCACTCCTATGAATTATGATAAACATATTTACTCTCTTCTTTCTTGTAAATATCAATTTGAGACTTTGAGAACACTTGAACTATTAGAAAGTTTCAGTTGACATAACTTTTTGTTTTCATCTCTCCAAGCTGCCTTTCTTTATGTTTGCTATGGAATGTTGGTATGGAATGTTAAACAGACATTTTGCTGATAGTTTTTCATTATTTTAAGCCCATTAGTAATCTGAAACAAAATTGAACATTATAACTTTGCAGTTAAATATAACCTTTAAAATATCAAGACTTTTATGTAAATTACATTTTACATACCTCAATATGTTTTATTCATAATTCATTGGATTACATTTTGTAAAGTTTTTTCAACTTCTCTAAATTAAGACAAAAGAAATTTATTTTTGCTTTGTTTATAAATATTCGGAATTTGCCTGCCTTTCTCTTCTGTAGTGGCGCCAGCAGTGAACTCCACTGTAATTATTATTTTATTTTATGGCATTAGGTCGGCATAAGTCTGAAGTGAGAAAGAATGATGGAGGGGAATGTCAAACTTCTTTGAATTTTCTGGAACTGATTTTCTCGTCCCTTTCTATTGGCTCTTCTTAGAGGTGCAACATGTGTCCGGCTTTATAAAAGTGCCGTAATGGACCAATTTTTTAAAGTACTGAGAGTATGCCATAAGTAAATTATTTTAAAGTGCAGTGCTGTTGAAAGCCTAAGGCTTATTTATGGACATCATCTGACCATAAATTTTGGTCACGTTTTGTTTGGTTCCACATTTGATCAACCACGTGGTAAGTCGATTTTCAAATTAGGTTCCTACTGTGAGCTAATTCGCAATTAACTTTTATAAACAGAATGGCGTCCTGAATTTTGTTTTTGGCTGTCGGTCCTCGAGAAGCCTTTCTAGATGTCTGGAAATTCCCTTTATTGGTGACCGTTGACGTCGAAGGAGCCCTCTAGATGACTAGAGGTAAGGCAATGTCTTTGAATAGTTGTGTTGTAAATAACTTGTTTTTGCAGATTCCAAGTCGATTTTATTTTAAGACAAACAATTGTTTGTAGGGTTTCGGAGTTAAGAATTCAAGATATGGTTTTGGGATATAGTTACAAGTTTATGGTGTAATTTTTTGGGGTACATAAACCAAGAGTTCTACAATGGTTTTGGAGTTCCTTCCTGTAAGAGTACAAGAAATTAATTCTTAATTTTTATATTTATAAATTTTATATAAGGTAGTAGAAAGGAAGTAAGTAACCCATTTTTTGTAAAACAACCTTAATGGCAGAAACACTTTAATTTTATAACTTTTTTCCTTGCGGCAGTGTGGT